>CM067845.1:727311699-727911699 GCA_034509565.1 Triticum monococcum | reverse complement strand
ATGTGAAAAGTGCATTCCTCAATGGTAAGATTGAGGAAGAAGTATATGTTGCTCAACCCCCAGGTTTTGAAGATCCAAAGAATCCTGACAAAGTCTTCAGACTCAACAAGGCCCTCTATGGCCTCAAGCAGGCCCCACGGGCTTGGTATGATACCTTGAAGGAACTCTTCATGAAGAAAGGCTTCAAACCCGGTTCACTCGACCCTACTCTTTTCACTAAATCTTATGATGGTGAATTGTTTGTGTGCCAGGTATATGTTGATGATATTATGTTTGGCTGTACTGACCAACGTTATAGTGATGAATTTGCCTATATGAGGAGTGAAGAATATCAAATGTGTAGGATGGGAGAGTTGAAATTCTTCTTAGGTCTTCAAATTCGTCAACAACACAATGGCATATTCATATCTCAGGAGAAATACCTCAAGGATGTACGGAGGAAATTCTGCATGCAAGATTGCAAAGGCGTCAAAATTCCTATGCCCACAAATGGCCATCTGTGCACTGATGAAAATGGTATTGACTTCGATCATAAGGTATACCGGTCCATGATAGGTTCCTTATTATACTTATGTGCATCTAGGCCAGATATAATGCTTAGTGTTTGCATGTGTGCCCGATTTCAAGCGGCACCGAAGGAATCACACCATAAGGCTGTGAAGCATATTCTTCGATATCTAGCTCACACACCAACAATTGGATTATGGTACCCCAAGGGCTCGGCTTTTGATCTTGTTGGATATTCTGACTCTGACTATGCTGGTGGTCGTGTGGATCGCAAGTCAATATCTAGTACATGTCATTTCCTCAGACGATCTTTGGTCTGTTGGTCCTCGAAGAAACAGAACTGCGTATCACTATCTACTGCTAAAGCTGAGTACATTGCCGCTGGTTCTTGCTGTGCCCAATTGCTATGGATGAAGCAAACTCTCAAGGACTACGGCGTCAACATGAAGAATGTGCCTCTCTTCTGTGACAATGAGAGTGCCATCAAGATTGCTCACAACCCAGTCCAGCACTCGAAGACAAAGCACATTCAGACAAAGCACAGGAAGAGAACCACTGCATCCTCTGATCTGGCTGCTGATGATGATGTGGGTAACCCGGACCTTGAGGTAGAACTTGATTCACTTGGCTTATTTTTCACGCGCCTTATTGATGATGATATTTGTCAGGATGATGCCGAAGCTAGTCATGCTGATGTTGCAGAGGTAATTATTCTTTCCTCCGATTCAGATCCTTTGCCTTCACTAAAAATCCGTCAGGCAAACCAGAAGGTTAAATTTTCTCATCCTCTTGCTTACTTGGATCCCAAATTTCTTATGAAGACCCAACAGCATGAAGCTCACCGCACGACCCGGCATAGTGGCCAGGTAGTTACCTCCGCCGGTTTACCAGATAGTCCGGTTCGGAAACGCCATTCGGAGGTCTCTAATTTGCCTGTCAGTACTTGTCCTAAAATGGGCTGTTTTCGTCAACCTCTTAATCCATCTGACTCCGATTATCAGGTCACTTCCCATTCATCATATGGTGAGTCATCAGCTACCCAGCTGCCGCCACTCAAAACGGTGCTTGGGTAAGCCATACTTATCATAATGCTTTTGGTGTATTACTTTGTAGCATATACTGTACTGACCTTTGTTACTCCTTTCAGGGCCAAGCCTAAGCCAAGTAAGAAGGCTCGCCTAGATAAAGCGGCTGAAGAAGATGCTATTCCTGAACCGGACAGAGTACTCAACCCTGAAGCGGCCATCCATGAGGATGTGCCAAACGACCCACCACCACAAGATGATGATTTTATTACCGAAGAGAGACATGTTAATACCTCCAGTCCTGTTGACCAGCCCAGAAGCCCCATCCGGATTGAGAAATCCACCAGTCCATCCAAGTCTACTGATAAACTGATGGCCCCAATGCAAACCGGCGACGCCAAGGATGATGAAGTTGTTATTACTGGCATTGGCCATACAGAGCCAAGCAATCCTGTCGCTTTGTCTAAACATACTGCCAAGGAAGAATTTGCTGCCTTTGGCAAGGGCAAGTGGAATGTTGATCTGGCGACTTACGCTGCTCTGAACGCCCAAGACATCCATTCCGGCCATCTGAACCGGCTGTATACCAGTCGTGACTATGAAGCCGGTCTGGTTAACATGATGAAAGATAAATATGAGGTAACTTCCATATGCTCTTTCCTGCTTGTATGCTTCAATTCTTGCTGACTCGCCTAGCCCCCAAGGACCGGTTTGTAATCTTCTTTCAAACCGGGACTTACTAATATAAGTCTTAATGCTTCGAAATTCGCTGATGTAGCCCCCAAGGGCCGGTTCAACTTAGTGTAGTTAAACCGGGACTTAAGTAATTAATATCGCCGCATCAGAACTTATTTGAACAAATAGCCATTAGCCCCCAAGTGCCAAGTTGAATACTTGTATTGAGCTTGGGACTTTATAATCAAGTGAAATATGAAGATCAAATAGGCATTAGCCCCCAAGCGCCAAGTGCATAACTTGTTTTGTGGTTGGTGCTTCAATTCTTGCACTGCTTGTTGAATCATATAACTATCTGTATGCAGGCTGAGCTGAAGACAAAAGAGATCCAAATCGCTGATCTCCAAGAAAATCTGAAGTCCCAACAGACTGAAACCTCAAAAGCAAAAGAGGAGTTGACCAGCGCTTTAAGCGTCATGGAACAGCTTAAGAAGGATTTCAAGAAGGAGCGGGCGGATTGGGCTACTGAAAAATCTGCTTTAACCAAACGATCAGAAGACGCCGAGGCTGCACTAAAACCGGTGGTGGATGAACTGACCAGCATAAAGTGGCACGTGCATGCCATGACCGCTGCTATCTTTGGTAAGCCGGTTTGATTTCTGAATTGATTGTGCCGTCTTACAGAGCTGCCGGTTTGTTAACCCTTTGTGATATTTCAGGGACACGCATTGGTCATTTGGGGTCAGATGTGCGGAAGAAATTGAAAGCCACCTATACGTTGATCGAACAACTGTACACTGGTGCACAGCGGATCATCTGTACTGCATCACACAACAAGCCGGCGCCCACTTTGATTCAGGACACTCTGCAGAAACTGTCAGTGCTTCCTGCCCAGGTTGAAGAGCTGAAGAAATCTGCTGCTCGAACCGGTGCGATCAATGCCTTAATCCGGGCAAAAGCTTGGGTGCCGGATTTTGATCCTATTGAAGCAGCTCAGGGCTATCCTAGCTTGAAGGAAGACAGGCCAGAGTTTAGTGAAGCGGATCTGCGAGCAATAAACCGGGAGGTGCGTCCGCTAGCTTGTCAATTGGCTAAAGAAGCAGACTTGTCTCATTATCAAGCCCAATATGGCAATCAAAACAAGCGAGTAGCTGCACCAATTCATGAAGCGGAAAATCTTATCCCTCCAATCCGTAAGCATACTTACGCTCCCGATATTGAACCACCGTTGCTGATCCATGATGAAGCTGTCTTTCGAGCATTAATGGGAATCGACTGGACAACTGTTGATTTCCAGCCGCTGGGTAGCGAAACTGAAGTTGAAGCGGCGCGGGATGACTCACAACCATCAGGCCAGGCTGGTGATCAAGCTTGAACCGGAAGGCAGTTTAAACTGCTTCTCCTTTGAAAAATAATGATCTTGTTTTGGGCACCGTGTTGCCTTGTAATAGGCTAGCTGATACTCTTGATCTTAATATGCCTTCGTGCATAACCACTGCAACTTGTGCTTCCTTTGGGTGATGAACATTCCAAAGTATTTTCTGCAACATAAAAAAATCTTAAAGTGCCACCGTGGTTGTACCATCAGGCGGAGTATGATGTCTGCATATGTAAAATCAAAATATCTGAAATTTAAGCATATGATCAAATCTTTGAGATACATAATACCTGCCATCGTTGGGCATGAAGTTGGCTTAGCCAATCTTGAAGCGGAGGTTTATAAACCCACACTGTTGGAGGAGATAGCAGCTCCTGTATATATATAATGCCGGTTTACCATGTAAACCGTGCTGGGTTATAAGAAAACACCGTGTTACTCCGTAATAGGATGTTAATAAAAAATCGAACCGGCAAATAGTCTCCAGATTAAAAATGGTCCGTGTTCCGTCAATTGACAGTGTGAACCGGTTTAAAATTTTGTCGGTTTAAAAAATGCAACAAAAAGAAAGAAATATCTATCAAAGAAAATTGTGAAGCAAAGGAAATGATAAAACCGTTTGCAAAAAGAGGCTCATTTGAGCTGATCAGATGGCGTTACCATGGTCGGACACGACCAAGCTCCCGATAGGTGTAGCTACGGTTCAAGTCAGCCAGGTCCCCAAATGAAACCGTGGCATTTATGCCGATCAAAAGGCGTGGCAATGGTTCGGGTTCGACCAAGCCCCCAAGTGATTCTGTGGCCTTAGGCCGATCAAGAGGCGTGACTGGTTCAGGCGTGACCAAGTCCCCAAGTGATCTGGTGGCTTTCGCCTATCAAGATGTGTTGCATTGGTTCGGACACGACCAAGCCCCCAAGTGATATAACATGATGCTTTGAAAAGCTAACTCAAGGGGTAAACCGGAAGCCGCTTTAGAACAACTCCGTGTAACCACACATGATGTAAAAGAACAGATACCCCGCTTTAGCTGAGGTTCCGGTTTATTATATTTAATCATAATATATACATTGTCGTAATATGTACATAAGTAGAGCCAATGGCTCAGGTATAGTAAGGCCGAAGATGAGCTATGTTCCATGGCCTGTTGGTCTCCTCCTCTGATGTACGTGAGTCTTTATGCTCTCGAATATCGATCAGATAGTATGACCCGTTGTGCAGATTCTTGCTGACCACGAAAGGTCCCTCCCAAGGTGGGGATAGCTTATGCATATTAGTGTGATCTTGGATGAGCCGAAGCACCAAATCTCCTTCCTGAAAGGTTCTGGTTCTGACTTGGCGACTGTGATAACGACGAAGATCCTGTTGGTAAATCGCCAAGCGGGCGGCTGCTATGTCACGTTCTTCATCCAACAGATCCAAAGCGTCTTGCCGTGCTGTCTCATTGTCCGCTTCAACATAAGCCGCCACACGAGGTGAATCATGACGGATATCACAGGGGAGAACCGCCTCCGCTCCGTAAACCATGAAGAACGGTGTGTATCCTGTTGATCTTTTGGGTGTAGTATTGATGCTCCATAACACAGATGGTAACTCTTCTACCCAACAACCCGGTGTTCTCTGCAAAGGAACCATAAGCCGGGGCTTGATGCCTTTCAAGATCTCTTGATTAGCCCTTTCTGCTTGACCATTGGACTGTGGGTGTGCCACTAATGAAACGTCAAGCCGGATGTGCTCCTGTTCGCAGAACTCCTTCATGGCTCCCTTGGACAAACTGGTACCATTATCTGTGATGATACTGTGTGGAAAGCCAAACCGGAAAATCACTTTCTTGATGAATTGAACCGCCGTGGCCGCATCACACTTGCTAACAGGTTCTGCCTCCACCCACTTTGTAAACTTGTCAACCGCCACCAGGAGGTGGATCTTCTTATCTTTGGACCTTTTGAAAGGCCCAACCATATCTAGCCCCCAAGTCGCAAACGGCCAAGTAATTGGAATCATTCTCAATTCTTGAGCCGGCACATGAACACGTCTGGAAAACTTTTGGCAACCGTCACATCATCTGACCAGATCCTCCGCATCAGCATGAGCAGTTAACCAATAGAAGCCATGACGAAACGCTTTAGCTACCAAAGATTTTGAACCGGCGTGGTGACCACAATCTCCTTCGTGGATCTCACGCAAAATTTCACAGCCTTCTTTAGGAGACACATAGCGTTGAAACGCCCCTGATACACTGCAATGATGCAACTCGCCATTGACAATAGTCATGGACTTGGACCGCCGGATTATCTGTCGGGCCAGAGTCTCATCCTCTGGTAACTCGCCCCGGTTCATGTACGCCAGGTAAGGAAGCGTCCAATCCGGAATGACATGAAGAGCTGCCACCAATTGAGCCTCCATCAGGAATAGCCAAATCCGCTTCACCAGGGAGCTTGACCGGCGGGTTGTGCAGCACATCTAGAAAAACATTGGGCGGGACCGGTTTGCGCTGAGAGCCCAGCTGGCTTAAAGCGTCCGCCGCTTCATTCTTCCATCGGTCCACGTGGTCCACCTGATAGCCTTTAAAATGACCTGCAACAATATCCACCTCATGATGATATGCTGCCATGAGTGGGTCCTTGGAGTCCCAAGTGCCAGATACTTGTTGAGCCACGAGGTCCGAGTCACCGAATCACTTAACTCGACTTAGGTTCATCTCCTTAGCCATCTGGAGACCATGGAGCAAGGCTTCATACTCAGCTGCATTGTTAGTACAAGGGAACATTAAGCGGAGAACGTAACAAAACTTATCACCTCGTGGGGAAGTTAATACGACTCCAGCCCCCGAGCCTTCCAATTGCCTGGATCCGTCAAAATGGATGGTCCAATATGTGTGATCCGGCTTTTCTTCAGGTGCTTGCATTTCCGTCCAATCATTGATGAAATCAACAAGTGCTTGATACTTAACCGCCGTCCGAGGCACATACTTCAATCCGTGCGGCCCAAGCTCTATAGCCCACTTGGCAATCCGGCCAGTCGCTTCCCGGTTCTGGATGATATCCCCCAAAGGAGCAGAACTGACCACCGTAATTGGGTGCCCTTGGAAGTATTGCTTAAGCTTCCGGCTTGCCCTAAAAACTCCGTACACCAGCTTCTGCCAATGCGGATACCTTTGCTTGGACTCAATGAGTACCTCGCTGATATAGTGGACCGGACGTTGAACTGGATGCTCCTTACCTGCCTTCTTTCGCTCCACCACAATAGCCACGCTGACCTCATGAGCATTAGCAGCAACATATAGCAGTAACGGCTCCTTGTCAATGGGAGCGGCGAGCACAGGCGGATTGGCCAATTGCCGTTTAACTCCTCAAATGCTTCATCAGCAGCGGAACTCCAGACGAACTAATCCGTCTTCTTCAACATCTGATACAAAGGGATTGCCTTCTCACCAAGGCGGCTGATAAACCGGCTTAACGCGGCAATCCGGCCTGCCAGGCGTTGAAGATCATTGATACACTTCGGTTTAGCCAGGGAGGTGATGGCTGTGATCTTCTCCGGATTAGCCTCAATTCCCTTGTTGGACACCAGAAAACCCAATAACTTGCCCGCCGGTACACCAAAGACACACTTGTCCGGATTAAGCATCATCTTGTACGTCCTCAGGTTATCAAAGGTTTCCTTCAAATCGTCAACCAGAGTCTCCTTCTCCCTAGACTTAACCACGATATCATCCATGTAAGCATGTACATTACGGCCAATCTGCTTGTGAAGACAATTTTGTACACACCGTTGATAAGTTGCCTAGGCACTCTTGAGCCCAAAGGGCATAGACACATAGCAGAAGGCTCCAAAGGGAGTTATGAATGCCGTCTTCTCCTGGTCCTTAACTGCCATTTTGATCTGATGATAGCCAGAATATGCATCCAAAAAACTTAAATGCTCACAACCCGCAGTAGCATCAATAATTTGGTCAATACGGGGAGGGCAAAAGGATCTGCTGGACAAGCCTTATTAAGATCTGTGTAATCCACACACATGCGCTAGGTGCCGTTTTTCTTAAGGACTAGCGCCAGATTGGCAAGCCACTCAGGGTGAAAAACTTCAACAATAAAACCAGCTACTAAGAGCCTGTCTACCTCTTCTCCAATCGCCTTGCATCTTTCTTTGTTAAACCGGCGGAGGAACTGTTTCACCGGTTTGTATTTAGGATCCACATTAAGGGTGTGCTCAGCGAGTTGCCTCGGTACACCTGGCATGTCAGAGGGCTTCCATGCAAAAATGACCCGATTCTCACGGATGAACTTGATGAGCGCGCTTTCCTATTTCGGATCCAAGTTGGCAGTGATGCTGAACTGCTTGGACGAATCGCCAGGTACAAAGTAAACAAGCTTAGTTTCTGCTGCCGATTTGAACTTCAGGGCCGGATCATGCTCCGTAGTTGGCTTCTTTAATGGAGTCATGTCTGTCGGATCAACATTGTCCTTATAATACTTCAGCTCCTCGGTGGCACAAACCGACTCTGCCTAGGCCGCATCTCCTTCCTCGCACTCCAAAGCGATTTTACGGCTTCCGTGAACCGTTATTATCCCCTTGTGACCCGACATCTTGAGCTGCAAATATACATAACAGGGCCGTGCCATAAACTTGGCGTAGGCCGGTCGCCCAAATAGGGCGTGATATGGACTTTGGATTTTCACCACTTCAAACGTCAATGTTTCTGACCTGGAATCATGATCATCTCCAAAGGCCACTTCCAGAGCTATCTTACCAACAGGATATGCTGACTTGCCAGGTACCACACCGTGGAACACCGTATTAGATGGTTTGAGATTTTTATCTGTTAGTCCCATACGACGGAAGGTCTCATAGTACAAGATATTAATGCTGCTCCCTCCATCCATGAGCACTTTGGTGAACTTGTAACCTCCCACCTGAGGCGCCACCACCAAAGCCAACTGGCCCGGATTAACAACCTGGGGAGGGTGATCCTCTCTGCTCCATATGATTGGCTGTTCAGACCAGCGTAGATAACGGGGCACGGCCGGTTCAACAGAGTTGACTCCCCGCCTCTGAACCTTCCGGTCTCGCTTGTCCAAGCTAGTGGTGAAGACATGGTAATGCCCACTATTCAACTGCTTTGGGTTGCTTTGGTAACCTGACTGTTGCTGCTGCTGGTTATAACCACCCTGGTTGTTCTGATTATTTTGATTATTATGTCCGCCCGGATTACCATTAAATCCTGAACCGGAATTTCCTCCACCGTAACCCGGCCCGGATCCTGAGCCATCGCCGGAGCCGTGATCATACCGGAAAGCATTAGAATTCTTGAACTCTTGCATAATAAAGCAATCCTTCCAAAGGTGGTTTGCTGGCACCTCCTCCGTCCCATGTCTTGGACAGGGCTGGCTCAGTAGATAACTTAGGCGGCCCGGGTTAGGGTTGGGTGCCCCACTGCGATTTGGCGGTTTACCCTTATGTCGCTGGCCCTTGTCCTGCGCGTTGGTATTAGCCACAAAGTCCATGTTACCATCCGCTTTACGCTTGCCTCCACCACCATTGCCTGCCAAGTGATGCTACTGACCTTTGGAGTTGTTGTTCCTCTTTCCCTTCCCTGCCTTGTCATCATCAGATTCGGGATCCTTGGTACTATCAGAATCAGCATACTTTACCAAAGCGGCCATGAGGGTCCCCATGTTAGTGCAATGTCGCTTCATCCATCCCAACTTCAGCTTTAGGGGCCCAAAGCGGCAGTTGCCTTCTAGGGTTAAGACTGCGGTGTCAGCGTTGATGCGGTCTGATGAATGCAACACTTGTGAGACCCGGCGCACCCAATGAGTCGTCGATTCTCCTTCCTCCTGGACACAGGCAGCTAAGTCCACTACCGACATATGCTACTTACATGTATCCTTGAGATTACTGATAAACCGGGCTCGTAATTGGGCCCATGAACTGATAGAGTTGGCCAGTAAGCTTTTTAACCAAGTGCGGGCCGTTCCTTCAAGCATCATGGTGAAGTACTTCGCACATGCCGCATCATCCACATCAAGCATCTCAATGGCCATCTCATAGCTCTCCACCCATGTCTCTGGGGGTTGATCCGCCATATAATTTGGTACCTTGCGCGGGCCCTTGAAATCCTTGGGCAGGCGCACCTTGCGTAAAGCGGGGACAAGGCAAGGCACCCCCAAAGAGCTAGAAGTAACACCGGGTTCAACCGAAATAGTTGGACGAACCGGTGTAAGCTGCCGAGCCTGATACTGTGCGGCTAGCTCGACCTCCCTGCGCGCTCGGGCCCGGTCCACCACTTCCTGAGCGTTATTAGCACCACCCGCCGGATTGTTGCCGCGGGGTGCTCCACGTCGTTCATTACTTGACACTGCTGGTTCATCCATACGCCTGCTATAGCTCTGACTTGGACGAGGGGTCGAGTGGATCCGGTCGCGGCTGTATGAGTATGCTTCCTATTGGTCCAAAGCTGTCCTAAGAAGCTCTTTGACCCGTCGTGTCTCTACCGCCTGCGGCGAGTCACCTTCAATTGGAAAGGCCTCCAGCCGTGCAGCAGCGGCAATGAGATTGTCCATTGGGTTGGAGTAGTGACCCGGAGGTTTTGAAACAGCCTGAGGTATAACCGTGTTTTGATGAGGCGGATTCATCGGACGGGGTGAACCGGTGCACCGATCCCCAGAGCTTCCGGCCGGTTTTCCTCCAGCGGATTACTGGTTCCTGCTCCTGGGGTGTTGAAAAGGTCTCTGGCCTCGAAAACCGAAGGCAAACGGGATCGGTACTTCCTCTTCATGACTTCATGCGACGCGTTCTGGTCCAACATGAGCCTGTAGGCTTGTGCATCTAAAGCGGCCCGCTCCGTGGTCATCATGGCACTCTTAGCTGCCAGGTCTGCCTTGGCCTGGGTGATCTGTCCCTTCACCTTCGCAATCTCCGCGTTGTGGACTTCCTGATCCGCCGGATAAGCTTCTTCCATAAGCGCAGCCAAGGCATCAAATAGATCTGATAGAAATTGAGCCGGCGGGCGTGCAGAGCTTCCTGCCCCGGCAGCTGTCGCCATTGCTGAACCGGAGGTTATTGGCGCAGCGGTCGAAGAATGAAGCGCTGCTTGTGTGCCGGCCATGAATATTCCAACTCGGTTGGGTAGATCAGAGGGGTCCGGAATACTGTCGCCATCGGAACAGCCCCCAATCCGGCCATCTTGTAGCTGATATAGAGATTTGGTTTCTCCGGTTGATGAATCGTCACCGGAATAAATGACGGTCTCGCCGCGAGATTCCGATCCATCCTCGTAACTTCCTCCATGGATGACTCCCACGAAGGCACGCTTCACGGCCGGTTTAACCCGGGCGGACCGCACATGCTGAGCCGTTTCGACGAGGTCCGTGCAGATCTCCGGCTCAGGGCTCGGTTCACCGATCTTGCCGATGAAAACGTGTATGCCACCAAAGGGGACCCTGTACCCGTACTCAACTGAGCCGGCCTCGGGGCCCCAGCCTGCATCATCGATGTAGAGCTTGCCGCGATGACTCTTAGTCATCCGGCCCATAGCGTAGCCCTCGAGTCCTTCAAAGCGGCCCTCCAAGAACTTGAAACCATCATGCGATAGCCCCACGGTGGGCACCAACTGTCATGGTTTTGTCACGGTAGATGTCCTAGAGAAAGGACTTAGTCGTGGAGCCATCACGACGGGTTAGCTTGAAGGGGTTAAAGCGTACCCAGGGATGCAAGAGAGTTTATACTAGTTCGGCCCCTTCGATGAAGGTAAAAGCCTACGTCTAGTTGTGATGGGATTGATGGGGTTTCGATGACTAGGGAGCAAACAAGCTTCGCCTATGTCTCAGTTGTTGTCTGTTGTCCTTGAACCGCCACCGGGTCGTCCCCTTATATACACGGGTGACGCCCGTCGGTTCACAGAGTCCCAATACCGGCTCATAGATGTGTCCGGTTTGGTCTCTATTTATTCCTAACTTATAGCACAAGTTAAATACCAACGCCGGTTTACGGCTACAGGCCTTGAACCGACTATGGGCCTTGAGCTCTCATCTGCCTTCTTGGGCTTTAACATAATTAACTACTGATGAAGTTAACCTGGCCCAGATAGGCCAGTTTACGCCTAGTAGTGATATCCTCAACAGAGGGATACATCAAAAAACTGAGGAAGGCCGGATACTTGTCTAACGACATCGCGTACCGGCTTCCCGAAGAGGGGCAGCTCCTCCCCACCCCAAGGCCTCATGAGAGGGTAGTGTTCGTTCCCCACTTCCTCCGCGGACTGGGCTTTCCTATCCACCCATTCGTCCGGGGACTCATGTTCTACTACGGCTTGGATTTCCATGATCTGGCCCCGAACTTCATCCTCAACATCTCGGCGTTTATCGACGTGTGCGAGGCTTTCCTCCGCATCCGCCCCCATTTCGGCCTATGGCTCAAGGCTTTCAATGTCAAGCCGAAGGTGGTGCGCGACAACCAGGCGGAGTGCGGAGGCGCCATGGTGGGCAAGATGCCCAACGTCTTATGGCTCGAGGGCTCCTTTGTGGAGACCCTGAAGGGGTGGTAATCGGGGTGGTTTTACATCACCGAGCCGCGCGACCCTGAGTGGTTCGCAGCCCCCGAGTTCCGGTCGGGACCCCCAACGCGGCTCACGTCCTGAAAAGAGACGAGCCTGTCGTGGGGCAGCAAATGAGAGGTGACTGGACTACAAACATGCATCCAAACCCTGGTGAACAAGCAGCTCAAGCTTGTCAACGTAGTCCAGGTTATGCTCATCCGCCGGATCCTCCCGTGCCAGCAACGGGCCTTCAATCTGTGGGAGTTCAGCCCGGCGCGGCACCGAACTCTAAGCAGGCTCTTCGACACGACGTACGAAGATGCCTGGAAGGTGCTTTTCAAGGGCACCGAGGCTCCCGCATCCGCTACCGAGGATCGCGGATTCAACGCGCAGCGTCACGCTAGCGCGGTAAGTTGTTTGTACCTTTTACAGGGTATTGGTTTTTCATGGTTTAACTCTATGCGGGATCTAAGCTCCCTTACCTTTGACAGGATTGGCAGGCGAAGTCCGGACAAATCGACTGTCCGGCTCCTTTGCCCAAAGACCCAACCGATGCCCGCTTGGCGAAGCTGCTGATTCCGGCATCCTATATGGTGACGAAGAAGAAGGCCACGGTCAGATATTCCGTGCAAGCTTCTTTCATCACGGTAAAAACACACCTCATCGTGATGCAGTCGTCGTTCAGGGGTAACAGTTCCTTCAGCTTGGACTTCTCAACAAACTTGTCCCAGCCCCGGTATGTCTTCTACTTGGTGAAAGGTATGGGTTGCGCCGCGTTTGTTTGTATCTTTTCTACATCGAAACCCATACGATTCACCTCTATGCTCTAGTAATGAAGCTGCTAACCACTGCGATAGTTTAACTGTTGTGCCATAATTCTTCTATCCTCCTTATCAAAATATAATGGTAATAAAAAATGCATACATTTCCGATTTGATTTTTTTCAGTTTGGCCGTTTTTCTTCGGATATTTTTTGTTTTTGCCTTATTTCTTTATATTTTTGTTTTCTTTTCTTAATTTGCACTCCTTTTAAAATTCCTTAACTTTTTAAAATTTATGATTTGTTTTTTTAATGAACATTTTCCAAACTCATGACCTTTTTCTAATTCATGAACTTTTTTTAATTCACACCATGCCAAGTTGTTTTGGTTTTCAAGAAATTTTGTACTGGCCCCATTTTTTACATCTCAAAGTGGATATATTTACATTTGGTGGTGGGAGGCATGCATGCACCGGAGAGGAATATGCTTACATGAAAAATAAAGCAATATGGAGTAGTTTCCTAAACTTTGAGTTAAAATTATTTCTCCTTTCCTAGAGGAAGAATTTGATAAAATCATTTCTGGCCCTAAAGGGAGGGTGATGGTTTGTTACAAGAGGCAACTTCTTGTTAGCACCTAATTATTGTGATAGTAAGAATAGTTATGCATCTCTATTTGTATGTTAAATTTGGAGTCAATGATGTAAGCAATCATCTTGCAATGTATCGTTCTTAGAGCAACTCTAACAGACCCCGCATCCCGTCCCGACCCGCAAAATAACCGCCAAAATGCAGGTCGGGCGGAAAAACCAGCCCGATCAGACCCTGCATTTCGCCCCGGCCCGCAAAAAATTTTAGGGGGCGCGGCGAAATCCCGACCCCAACCCGGGAAAACGCGGGTTTTCTCCTCGCGGCTGCGGTGCCCTGCATATAAGCGGAAGCGGTTGGTGGGGGGGGGCATTTCATCCCGCGCTTTCTCCCACCAACCACCTCTCCTCACCGCCTGGGCACCGCCGCCGGCCGCCGCCCAAGATTCCGGCGATAGCAGCCGGCAGGAGCACGCCGGAAGGCCGCCACGCGCAGGAGGCCTCCCCTCCCATCCCCCCTGCGTCGGCGGGCCGCCGGATTTGCATATCTGCGGCACTTCATTGCGGGCTGCCGGATTTGGCTCTTTTCCGGCCGCCGGTTGCTGCCCCAGGCGATGGAGTGGTCGGGGTGCCTCTCCCCCAACCCAGGCAAGGGCGCATCGCCGCATGCAGGCACGGGTTCGTCCGCCCGCTGCTGCCGAAGGTTTGCAGGCATGGACTTGTCCGGCCGTTCACCGGGCTCGGCGCTCGCACAGCGTCTTTGTGGCCTGCCGATGCCGCTCATAGAGTGCGACGACTGCCCGCGCCAAGTACTGCGGCTCACTTCGGGCACGCCGAAGCTCCCCGGATGGGTGTTCTACAAGTGCGAAAACGACGGGGTACGTGCACTTGCGGTACCTCGTTCCATAGCTCATTCTTTAGTTCAATTGCGGTAGCTCACTTCGAGCTTGCTCAATGTTTTGTGTAGGACGATGGATGCTCATTTTGGTTTTGGGAAGGCCAATACATTGATTCGTTGATGGAAAGAAACTTAATAAATGCTAGTGCACTCCTTAATACAATAGAAAGAAATCTAAGTTTTCCGGACCGGGAGGAGCTGCACCAGATCAGAACCCGTAGAAGCCGACCCGTAAAAAAGCATATTCGACGAATATCCTTTTTTACGGGTCCATTATACGGGGTCTGCATCTGTGCCAGCCCGCACCAGCCCGTAAAAGCGGTTTTGCGCGAACTGCAAACGCATTTTGCGGGCTGGCGGGATGCAGGGTCTGCTAGAGTTGCTCTTACAGAAGTACCTCATCCAGTATGTAAGCACCAATTGCAAACCACGCATCTATTATTCGAACCTTCTTGTCGTTTTCGTTGTTATGCTTCCAAATTATATTCACGATGTCCATAGCATCCTGGCAGAAGAATTTGAGGCTTTTTTGGTTTGATTCTGACTTGTGGTAGTTATTCTGATCGGTGGCTTTGCACATACAGAGATACCGAGACATAGTTGATAACATATTTTTATGGTCCCAATCGACTGAGAATTTTTTTTACATCTCGAAGGCCGACAAACACGACTGAGAATTTTTTTGTGGTCCCAATCGACTGGGATTTTCTAGCCACGTATCTTTTGACAAGTTAACCTGAGATCTATTTCAATATATAATAGATATTCATTCATTCTGAAATGCAAATGTAGTTTTACATAATGTTCATTTAATTTACAAAACATTTACCTTTTTAAAAGAGGTGTTCATGTAATTTTATTAAGTATTTGGACATTTATATAAAAATGCTCATGCAGTTTCAAAAAAGTATTCACGGCTTTTGTAACTTTAAAAATATTCATTCATTTTGAAAATTGTTCAACCTTTTAGAAAATGTTCATGCAGTATTTCATAAATGATCATGTAATTTTAAAATATGTTCACGCCTTTAAATGTACGTGAACTCCAAAAAATGTTCAGTATATATTACTCCCTCTGTAAACTAATATAAGAGCGTTTAGACCACTACTTTCGTATTCTAAACGCTCTTATATTAGTTTACGGAGGGAGTAGAATTCAAAAAATAAAAATAAAAAATATTTAGAAAATGGGAAATAGATACAAAAGTGAAATCAGAAAAGGTGAAAATAAAACCAAATGAGAAAAGGAGATAAACATTGTGAAGACAAAATACCCAAAAACAGTGAATGTGACTTAAATGGCCTAGGCCCACTAAGCGAAACAGGGGGCCATTGTTTTCTATAAGATGCACGTAAAAAGATGCATATTTTCCCTCACGTTAGGGTTCCTCTCCTCTCGGTGGCGACTCCCAGCCGCCGTAGAGATTCTCCTTCCCTACCCCAGCCTCGATCGTGATCTCCTGACTCGGATCGATCAAGGGGCGGTCCCTGGACTGCTGCCCGATCTTGGTTAGGGATTCATTGAGAGGAAGGGAGTCTAGGGTGTCGACAACAAGCCCGGTGGAGAGTTCTTCGGGCTAGGGAACGAACATGGCGAGTGAAGCTTCTGGATCGGGCACACACGAGGATCTGGAGGCGATGATGAAGGAGTTGGGTATCTCGGAGGAGGACCTAGCTGATGTTGCTGTGGATCAGAGAGCGGTACTGCCGGAGGCAACGCGGTGGATGGCAATTGCTAGGGTTCACAATGAAAAGCCTTATAGCCAATTTTGGTTCTACAAGAACATGAGGGTTGCGTGGGATCTGGCGCAGAAGGTGAACATCCAGCCACTCGAGGACAATTTATATACCCTGCAGTTCTCTTGCCTCGGTCATTGGAAGCGTGTGATGGAGGATGGTTCGTGGGCTTTCCGCGGAGATGCAGTGATCCTAGCGGAATATGACGGATTCACCAAGCCGTCAATGATCAAAATGGACAAGTTGGCTATATGGGCACAGATTCATGATTTTCCAGATGGCTATGTTTCGCAGATACCAGCGTTGGCAGCAAAGATTGGTGATCTGGTGTATGCGGAGCCAGCATCCCATGATTTTGAGGGAAACTTTTTCAAGGTTCGAGTCAACATAGATGTCAATAAACCACTGAAGAATGCGGTCTCGCTCAAGATAGATGACAAAAAGGCTGCTCTTGCGTGTCAAATATGAACGCCGGCCAGACTGGTGTGCAGTATGCGGTAGGCTTGGTCATCTGTACAAAGAACACGGGGATGGAGTTCACCCCCCATCGGCGCTCGTTTTCAAGAACCTGAAAGTCACCTGGTTCCGTGGTGCGGGTCCTGGTCCAGGGGGGCGAAGAACAAAAAAAGCACTATAGGAAATCGACGGGCTGCTGCAACCAATGTCAGATCGGATTTCTCCGCGGGACAAGATGCTTCAATGGCTGAGGCAGATCAGAACAGGAAGAGGACCCAAGCGTCGGTCTTGTCAACAGGCGTGCATACTACTGCGCCCCCGGCTCACCCGGGCGACGGGATTCTGCTGCTCACGGCGCCACAGACACCCGTGAGCCCACCCCCCCCAAGCAGGAACAGAAAGAGGGCAAAGACAGTTACACCGGACCAGAACAACCAAGGCAAGGGAAACAGCGGCAAGGACAACAAGAACCCAGATGCAACATCGGCGGGCTCCCGGGTGGAGCACCGCCGGGCGCAATGAGTATCCTATGTTGGAACTGCCGCGGTGCGGGCAAAGCCGCGACAGTTCAGGCGCTTCGCGAGTTAGCAAGGAAATTTTCCCCTACCCTACGTTGTATCATAGAAACACAGCTTGATAGAGCACGGATAGAGAGTTTGGCTAGTAGTCTTGGTTTTGATAATGCATATGCTGTTAGTAGTCAGGGTCGGAGTGGTGGACTTGAAATTTTCTGGAATAATCCAATAAACATAGAGAATTTGGGCTACTCGGTTTATCACATTGATTGTTCTCTCACCGATCCAGGTCAGGACCCGTGGAGGGCTACTGTTTTTTATGGGAGAGTCTCAAACACACCTGAGATATCATACTTGGGATATAATGAAAGGGATAGATAGTTTAAGCGATCTACCTTGTGTCTGTATCGGCGATTTCAACGAAGTGCTTCGTCTAGAAGAACAAGAAGGTATTGGAGAGAGGAGTAATGCACAAATCCAAGGTTTCAGGGAGGCAGTGGATGTTTGCATGTTGGCGGACTTGGGCTATCAGGGTAATTTTTGGACGTTTGAGAAGAAGGCCTTGGGAGGGAGCTATATTAGAGTACGCCTGGATAGAGCACTCACGACGAGTGCATGGGTGCTGATGTTTCCCACAGCTACGGTTTTGCATCTTACGGCGGCGACCTCGGACCATGCCCCAATTCTATTGAAAATTCAGGATGGTGAGTCTCGTCCACCGGCAAAACCTCCCTTCAGGTATGAGGTTATGTGGGAGATGCATGAAACATGGCAGGATACATTCTCACAGTGCTGGAGCGAGGGACAACCGATTGTGAATTTGGAAGAGTTGCAAGTAAAGCTGCGGGGTATTTCTGACAGCCTTGGTAATTAGAATAGGAATACTTTTGGAAGTGTCCGCAAAGAAATAAAGAACCTGTCAGCTGAACTAGAGCGACTGAGAGGAGACCCGATGAGGATCGCACCGTCCCATACAGAACTTAAGATCAATGAAAAGCTTGTTGAGCTCTACCATAGGGAAGAACTGATGTGGCGTCAAAGGTCTAGGCTTGAGTGGCTTGCATCAGGTGACAAGAACACAAATTTTTTTCATATGAGGGCTTCGATTAGGAGAAAGAAGAACATGATTAAAGCCCTTGAGAATGCACTTGGGGTGAACATTAGTGATCCGGCTGAATTGAGAACACTCATGACTGATTTTTACAAGTCTCTATATACATCTGCGGGTGTAAGTAATGTGGATCAAGTCCTCCAACATGTTCCTACAAAGGTCACCCAAAGCATGAACGAGGCGCTGGTTGCCCCTTATACCCGAGAGGAAGTTAAAAGAGCACTCTTTCAGATGGCACCGACTAAGGCGCCTGGGCCCGATGGTTTTCCTGCACAATTCTATCAGCGGCACTAGGATATCTATGGAGAGGAGGTCACGAGAGCAGTCCTGAGAATCATAAGGGGAGAGGAAAGTGCGGCATGTGTTAATGACACGGTACTGGTGCTAATCCCAAAGGTGATGAACCCTACCCTCTTATCTCAGTTTCGCCCCATTAGCCTATGTAATGTCATCTATAAGATCGCGTCCAAGGTTATAGCAAACAGGTTGAAAGTGATCCTGCCAGAGATCATTTCAGAAGAGCAATCAGCATTTGTCCCGGGCCGTCTCATCACAGATAATATTATTTGTGCTTACGAGTGCTTGCATTTCATGAAGAGGAGTAAGGCCAAATCAAATAGTCATTGTGCGCTCAAGCTTGATATGATGAAAGCTTATGACAAGTTAGAATGGTCTTATCTTCGGGCGATTATGATCAAGCTTGGTTTTATGCAGCAGTGGGTGGACATTATAATGGGTATGATCAGCTCAGTTTCTTTCTCGGTTTCTTTTAATGGAGAGAAGTTGGAAGCTTTTCCACCTTCATGTGGTATTCGACAGGGAGATCCGATTTCCCCTTATCTATTCTTGATTGCAGCAGAGGGCCTCTCGTGCCTCCTAAAACACAGTTCTCAATCGTCTTTGCTCAGTGGGATTAAGGTGGCTCCGACAGCACCGGCTGTGAACCATCTCCTGTTTGCGAACGATAGCCACTACTTTTCAAGGCTAGTAGTGAGGGGGCGACGTCGGTGTCAAACCTATTGAATATCTATTGTGATGCATCAGGCCAGAGAGTCAATCACAGTTAGTCATCTATTTTTTTCAGCAAGGGGTGCCCACAACAGAGGAGAGATAGTATCAAGCACATCCTCAACGTTCAGAATGAGACCCTCAGTGATCGTTATTTGGGAATGCCAACTGATGTTGGTCAATCAAAAATGGGAACCTTCCGCTATCTTCGAGATCGTGTTTGGGAGAAGGTGAAGGGGTGGATGCAAAAACTCTTGTCTTATGCGGGGAAGGAGATTTTGATCAAAGCAGTGGCACAAGCGCTCCCGGTCTTCTCCATGGCTTGTTTCAGACTACCCAGAGGACTATGTTACAATATCATATCGATCATCCGGCAATTTTGGTGGGGTAGTGAGGCGGGGAGGCGCAAGCCCAGTTGGGTGGCTTGGGATGACATGGTTAGACCGAAACACCTTGGTGGTTTAGGCTTCAGAAACATGAAAATTTTCAATCTAGCACTACTCGCCAGGCAAGCTTGGAGAATCTTGAGCGACCCATCTTCTCTTAGTGCGAGGATTTTGAAGGCGGCTTACTTCCCAGAGACTTCCTTGCTTGATGCAGAATTAGGGAGTAAGCCCTCGCAAATTTGGCGGGCAGTCTTGGATGGACGAGACATGCTGAAGCAGGGAATTATAAGGAGAATTGGCAATGGACAGACTACAGAAATATGGAGACACAACTGGCTACCGCGCCCGGGTATGTTGAGACCGATCGCGTCTTTGGTTAATAACCCACCCGAGCTTGTGGCGGATCTGATAATACCAGCTACAACATCTTGGAACGGGCCATTGGTACGCCAGGTATTTTTGCCTATCGATGTTGAAGCAATTTTGTCGATCCCCTGTGTACCAAAAACATCGATGACTTCTGGTCGTGGAGTGCTGACAATCGAGGCATGTTCACTGTCAAATCAGCCTACAAGATGATACTTCACACGAAAATCTCAAGGGAGAATTGGTTAGAGGAGGCCGAGGGCGCGTCGGGCGATAACAGAGAGACAAATGACTGGTCGAAGCTTTGGAAGATTGATGTTCCATCGAAACTGAAAATGTTCTTGTGGCGGCTGGCTAGATCACCGATGCCAACTGTGGATCTTCTTCATCATCGGAACATGGCTACATCGGCGGCATGCAGGTTATGCGGCGCAAGAGATTCTTGGCGACATGCGCTTATAAACTGCTCGATGGCTCGGAGTGTGTGGGCGTTAGCTGATGAAGAAATTGTGGAGGTGATGTGTCAGAATGAAAGCGACAACGCGAAGGACTGGATCTTCCAAATGAACAGCAAATTATCGCATGACCAGCTAGTTCGCGTGGTGATCATGTTATGGGCTATATGGGGAGCGAGAAGGAAAGCAGTTTATGAGGACATCTTTCAAAGCCCAATGTCAACACACTTATATATTCACTCCTATTGGAGTGATCTCCAAGTTTTAAAGAAGCCACACATCCAGCATTCACAGGCCAGACCGGCGAGGCCGTCCAACTGGATCCAACCGCCGGAAAATTTGATGAAGGTGAATGTAGATGCTGCGGTGAGGGGACGTCGAGGAGTCGGTTCAGTGGCAGCGATATGCAGGAACAGGCAAGGACTCTATCTAGGTGCTTCATCCGTGGTATTCAGAGGTATAGTTGATCCCATGACTCTAGAAACTCTAGCGGTGAGGGAGGCCATGGCATTGGCGGAGGATCTAAACCTACAAGCTATTCATGTGGCTTCGGATTGCTCAGTGGTGATAGATGACATCAAGAGGAGAAGTGGGGCTGGCTATGAGACTATTATACATGAAATACTAGAGTACTCTACTAGTTTTACTTTGTGTAATTTTGTTCATGAATTTAAGAACTCGAATGTTAAAGCTCACAATCTAGCAAAGCATGCACTAAAACTGGGGCTTGGTCGCCATGTTTGGTTGGGCCACCCTGGGGATCTTCATTTCGTCCATGTAAAGTGTGTGACGGGTCAATAAAGCTTTGCTGATTGTCTAAAAAAAACGTAAAAAGATGCTAAAAAAAACAGTTGCGCTGCTCATTCTCAAAGAAATAAAACTGAAAATAACAGTTGTGCGGCTTACTCGTGATAAGAGAGAGGAGCCCTAGTTGACACTCTGTGTGTCAAAATGCCGGACAAACACACATATCCCATAGGGCCGTACCATATTGGTGCTACCTACCGTAGGCAATTTGAGGTTTTCTCTTTTTTTTGCCTGCTTGTAATTTTTCTAGCTACCCGGCTACACTAGAAAAAGGTTTAACAAATGTTGAAGCGATTTTAAGAAATGGCCATGAAACTAAAAATATGTCAAATTTAAAATGTTCTCCAATCTAAAATTTGACCATGAAGTTTAAAATATTCATGTTTTACAAAAGTCCTTAAATTTACTAAATTTTATCTAATTTAAGTCATATTTTGAATTTAAAAAACAAAATATTCTGAAATATAAGAGCATTTAGATCTTATATTTCTTTATGAAGGGGGTATTTGTGTATATATTTCATTTTTGTAGAGCATGTAAGGGACATACGTGGATATCGCCGGCTATCTGCAAAAAAAAACCTACCAACAAGAGCATCGGGCCTGGACTAGAGCTTGTTCACTTGCCTTCGGCGAACGAGTGTAAATTATGAATCAAGATTCTTCTTTGTGAGCTTGTTAAAATCTATCATTTTAATATATTCAATGATGTTATGGTGCCTATATGATCATGGTATGAGCCCGTAGCAATGCATGGGCTTTCTACTAGTACCCATAAACAACGAATGTGACTTAAATGGACTCGGCCAACTAAGAGAACTAGTGGGCCATTGTATGCTATAAGAGGCTATAGGATATAGCAGATGCTCAAAAGAAGATGCTAATAAAGGCAGTTGCGCTGCTCATTCTCAAAAAAAAAAAATATAACAGTTGTGCGGTTTAGTCATGATAAGAGAGGGGAGCCCTATTTGACGCTCTGTGTGTCAAAATGCCAGGCAAACCCACATATCCCATAGGGCCGTCCCATGTTGGTGCTACATACCGTAGGTAATTTAAGGGTTTTTTTTGTGTACTTTTAGTTTTTCTAGCTAGCTGGCTACACTAGAAAAAGGTTTAACAAAAGATGAACAAATTTTAAGAAATGACCATGAAAACTAAACAAATATAAATTTATAAATGTTCTAGAATCTAAAATTTGATCATGAAGTTTACAAATGTTCATGTTTTAAAAAACTCCTTAAAATTTACAAAAACATTTTCTAATTTAAATAATATTACTGAATTTTAAAAAATGGTATCAAAATTTTAAAAAAGGATTGCATAAATTCAAAATTTTAAAATAAAGAAATCACTGAATAAAACATAAAAAGGGAAAAGGGAAAAAGAATAAATAAAATAAAAGTCCAGATGAAAACCGGTGGAGAAGAATAGAAATAAAAATGCCCAACATGAAGAACCAGTAAAAACCGGTCGTCCTATTGGGCCTGTCCAACCTACTGGGCCCTTGTGCAAATCGGCAATAATTTGACACAATATGGTTCAAATGGTAAATCACACAAGAAATATAGCCATCTAGAAAAACATAAGAAAGAGACAGCTTTTGCACATAGACACCAAAGTTTTAGTTACCCAAGTCATGTACTTTTTTTTCCATTTCCGAGGAGGCACGGCCGTGCCTCTAGCGAAAGCACAACCATGCCTCTCGCGAAAGCAAAACCGTGTCTCTCGCAAAAGCAAAACCGTGCCTCTCGCGAAAGAAAAAAAACAGAAAATGTGTTTTTTCCGTTTCCAATAGGCACGGCTGTGCCTCTCATGAAAGCACAAATGTCCCTCTCGCGGAAGCAAAACCGTGCCTCTCTCGGAATGGAAGAAAAACATAAAACGTGTTTTTTTCGTTTCCGAGAGGCACAGGTGTGCCTCTCGTGAAAGCACAATTGTGCCTCTCTCAAAAGCAAACTAGTTAATATGCGGCCACCGGCGATTGCACTGATCGTTGTGAGCCTCCCAAAAGGCGACGAGATGATTAATCCAATGGGCCAGCGATATATGAGTCAGGTGCGCGAACAAACACTGACCGGCCAAATCATATCATCATTCACATGCGAGTTGGCGGTCGCCGACCCCTACTGCTACGGCTACAAGGTCCTCGGTGTTGGGGCGGCCTCGGCAGGAGCTCCGGTGCATGTTGCGTGAGCCCGCCGCCGACGTGGTGGTATGTGAGGAATGATGGATGAGGAAAGCAAAGAGAAATGGTGGTACATAGTACCTAAGTTCAACACAGGTCTTAATTAAACTAAAACATAATAAACTCGAAATTGGCTCATCGCCGGTGGCCGCCGTCGTCTTCAAGAGCCGCCGTCCTATTCGTCGTCGTCGCTGATGAGGTCAACATAGGGAGGTGGCTGACAAAGGTGTGCTGGCGGCCCTGCCAGACTAGATGCGCCGGCGGCGCCTACACCACCTCCTCCCATGGCTCCTGCTCCTGCTCTGGTGACCACGGTGACATGGCTGACCATGGGCCGATGCCCACCAAGTCGGTCATCTCCGGCGCCGTGCACGACCAGCTCCACCGCTGGACCACCAGACGCGGGTTCCACATGGCGACGAGCGGCTCCTCCACGACCTCCTCCTGTTGTACCTCCTCTGAGGGAGTCCTGGATTAGGGGGTGTTCGGGCAGCCGGACAATACCTTCAGCCGGACTCCAGGACTATGAAGATACAAGATTGAAGACTTCGTCCCGTGTCCAGATGGGACTTTCCTTGGCGTGGAAGGCAAGCTTGGCGATGCGGATATTCAAGATCTCCTACCATTGTAACCGACTCTGTGTAACCCTAACCCTATCCGGTGTCTATATAAACCGGAGGGTTGTAGTCCGTAGGACATCAACTCCATATACAACAATCATACCATAGGCTAACTTCTAGGGTTTAGCCTCCTTGATCTCGTGGTAGATCTAGTCTTGTACTACCCATATCATCAATATTAATCAAGCAGGAGTAGGGTATTACCTCCATCGAGAGGGCCCGAACCTGGGTAAAAACATCGTGTCCCTTGTCTCCTGTTACCATCCGGCCTTGACGCACAGTTCGGGACCCCCTACCTGAGATCCGCCGGTTTTGACACCGACATTGGTGCTTTCATTGAGAGTTCCTCTGTGTCGTCGCCTTTAGGCCCGATGGCTCCTTTGATCATCAACAACGATGAGGTCCAGGGTGAGACTTTTCTCCCCGGACGGATCTTCGTCTTCGGCGGCTTCGCACTGCGGGCCAATTCGCTTGGCCACCTGAAGCAGATCGAAATCTACGCCCCTGGCCATCAAGTCATGTTTGGAAGCTTAAACTACACGGCTGACATCCGCGGAGACTTGCTCTTCGACGGGTTCGAGCCACGGCCAAGCGCGCCGCACTATCTCGAGGGGCATGATCTAGCTCTGCCTACGGACAGTGTCCTGGAGGCCGCGCATGCACCGGTTCCGACCCCTAACTCGGAGCCTATTGCGCCAATCGAGGATGAGTGGTTGGACATCACCTCGGGGGCTGCGATCTCAAAGGCGATCGAGCCGAACACCAGCCCTGCACTCTGCATGACCCGTGACTCCGAGGATCCGGACTCCTCCCCGACTCCGAACCCCCCGCGCCCCTGCCAATCGAATCCGACTGGGCGCCGATAATGAAGTCCACCGCCGCGGACATCTTTCAGCACTCGCCTTTTGGCGACATCCTGAATTCTCTCAAGTCTCTCTCTTTATCAGGAGAGCCCTAGCCGGATTACGGTCAGCGAGGATGGGATACGGACGATGAAGAAGTTCAAAGCCCACCCACCACCCACTTTGTAGCCACTGTCGACGATTTAACCGACATGCTTGACTTCGGCTCCGAAGACATCGACGGTATGGACGATGATGTAGGAGACGAACAGGAACCAGCACATGTAGGGCGCTGGAAGGCTACCTCGTCATATGACATATATATGGTGGATACTCCAAAAGATGGAGATGGCGATGGAACAGCGGGGGATGACACCTCCAAGAAAGAGCCAAAGCGCCGGCATCAGCGGCGCCGCTCTAAATCCCGCCAAAGCAAAAACGGTGATTCCGGCACGGGAGATAATACTAGCCCGGATAGCGCCGAAGAACACCCACCCCAGCAAGATTCGGCACAGGAAGATGGAGAAGCCAGCCCTCATGAGAGAGCGGCAGACCGAGAGGTCGAGGATGATAACTATATGCCTCCCTCCGAAGACGAGGCAAGCCTCGATGACGACGAATTCGTCGTACCATCAGACCCCGCCGACCAAGAGCGTTTCAAACGCAGGCTTTTAGCCACGGCAAGTAGCCTCAAGAAAAAGCAGCAATAGCTTAGAGCTGACCAAGATTTGCTAGCTGACAGATGGACTGAAGTCCTTGCGGCCGAAGAGTATGAACTCGAACGCCCCTCCAAGAGTTACCCAAAGCGCAGGCCGCTACCCCGATCAGAGCAGGAAGCACCTACATCACCAGCGCACGACATGACAGACCGGCCACCTCGCGGCCGCGACAGAGAGGCCTCTCGGCCCTCCACCCAAGCCATGTCCCAACGACGCTCAACTAAGGCACGGGAAAATGCGCCAGACCTGCAAGACGTACTGGAGGATAAGGCAAGACAAACAAGATCGATCTACGGATCGCGCAGGCGCCCTACGGCACGTGACGATGATCTTCACTCCGGATACAACAAATCCGGCCGGGCCGAACACAACAGACATAGCTCTTCCGAACTGCGTCGTGATATAGCCCAGTACAGAGGCGCCGCACACCCGCTATGCTTCACGAATGAAGTAATGGATCATAAAATCCCAGAGGGTTTCAAACCTATAAACATCGAATCATACGATGGCACAACAGATCCGGCGGTATGGATCGAGGATTATCTCCTTCACATCCACATGGCACGTGGCGACGATCTACACACCATCAAATACCTCCCACTCAAACTTAAAGGACCGGCCCGGCATTGGCTTAACAGCTTGCCAGTAGACTCAATCGGTTCTTGGGAGGACCTGGAAGCCGCATTCCTCGACAACTTCCAGGGCACTTACGTGCGACCACCGGATGCCGACGACTTAAGCCACATAATTCAGCAGCCAGAGGAATAGGCCAAGCAATTCTGGACACGGTTCCTAACAAAGAAAAACCAGATAGTCGACTGTCCGGACGCAGAGGCCCTAGCAGCCTTCAAGCATAACATCGCGACGAGTGGCTTGCCCGGCACCTGGGACAGGAAAAGCCGAAATCTATGGCAGCCCTCACGACACTCATGACCCGCTTTTGCGCGGGAGAAGACAGCTGGCTAGCTCGCAGTAATAACTTATCAAAGAACCCTGGTAATTCGGATACCAAGGACAAAAGTGGCAGGACATGTCGGAATAAGCAAAAACACCGCATTAACAGCGACAGCAATGAAGACACGGCAGTCAATGCCGGATTCAGAGGCTATAAATCTGGTCAATGGAAAAAGGCATTCAAAAAGAATTCTCAGGGCCCGTCCAGTTTGGACCGAATACTCGACCGCTTGTGCCAGATACATGGCACCCCCGAAAGGCCAGCCAATCACACTAACAGGGATTGTTGGGTGTTCAAGCAGGCAGGCAAGTTAAGAGCCGAAAACAAAGACAAGGGGCTGCACAGCAATGACGAGGAGGAGCCCGGGCTGCCAAACAACAATGGACAGAAGGGCTTTCCCCCACAAGTGCGGACGGTGAACATGATATACGCAACCCACATTCCCAAGAGGGAGCGGAAGCGTGCGCTACGGGACGTATACGCGATGGATCCAGTCGCCCCAAAGTTCAACCCATGGTCCTCCTGCCCGATCACTTTTGATCAAAGGGACCATCCCACTAGCATCTGTCATGGTGGCTTCGCCGCATTGGTTCTCGACCCAATCATCGACGGATTTCATCTCACAAGAGTCCTCATGGACGGCGGCAGTAGCCTGAACCTTCTTTACCAGGATACAGTGCGGAAAATGGGCATAGATCCCTCAAGGATTAAGCCCACAAAAACGACCTTTAAAGGCGTTATACCAGGTGTAGAAGCCAACTGTACAAGCTCAGTAACACTTGACGTGGTCTTCGGATCCCCGGACAATTTCCAAAGCGAAGAGTTAATCTTCAATATAGTCCCGTTTCGCAGTGGCTATCACGCCCTGCTCGGACGAACCGCATTCGCAAAGTTCAATGCGGTGCCGCACTACGCATATCTCAAGCTCAAGATGCCAGGCCCTCGAGGAGTAATCACGGTCAACAGAAACACCGAACGCTCCCTCTGTACGGAGGAGCACACGGCGGCTCTCGCAACGGAAGTACAAAGTAGCCTTCTTAGGCAATTCTCCAGTCCGGTCGTTAAAAAGCCAGACACTGCCAAGCGCGCCTGGAGTCACAGCAGGACAGCCTGGCACGCTCTGAGCAAGCGTAGCAATGCGGCCCGAACACCAGCTCTCGCGACATAGCGAAAGCAGTGCCTCGCGTACATAACTACGCCCTTGAAATACCATGGGCACAGGGGAAGGGGCACAATAACAGCACGCCCAAAATACGGCTTAAAACGTACTAGGGGCTTCCGGATTCTTTTTTAATTTTTTTCTTACTTTCAGGACTCCATATTTCGGACGACCTGTTCGGCAATTCGACTGCCGCACAAACGATGCAAGATCCAGGGAGGCAGACAAGCCATGCCGCATTATGGAACTCCCAGGTGGTCTCTGTTACGAGCAGTATACCTGTTTTGAATACAATTCCACGGCCTGCCCCTGGTCAGGACATGTTCAATAGACCAATATCGTTTTGCTTATCGCACTATTTGTATCGTTCGGCTTTGATAAGTAGCCTCTCTATAAACAATGCATAGCTTTTTGTATATTTTTTGAATTATCCTCTTTTCACATATATGTTTATTAAATGACATGATTGCACCCGTACACCATGGTACGGCAAACACGCCAGGGGCTTCAGTACCCCTCATTATGGTGTGAGAAGTCCGTACACTTTCACAAGTGCGGCACCCCGAACTTATAGCACTATATGCATCGGCTCCGAATCATGATTTGGGTCAATAGTTGGGTTTGCCCGGCTCCTATGTTTTGGTGCCTTACGTTCCGCTATATCGGCTAAGGTAGCACTAGGAGAACCACTGCGATTGTGCCCCGGTTCAGCTTGGTTAAGCACCTCAGTGGAGAAAGCTAAAACTGACTGTCATGATGAGGCGAGAGACCGGTCGCTGTTCGAGAGGTTTTTCGAGTCCCTAAAGACTTATGCCGCTTCTTGCGAGGAGCTGGCTTTGTCCGGCCAAGGCGTGGATAGCGCCCCGAACTCGGTCTTCCGAACTAGGGGCTTCGCCGAAATTTAAAATTATAGAGTTCCATGGCTAAGTGAGAGTGTTCAAGCATTATAGTCCGATTGCCTGGTTCGTTGTGCTGAGCGCCTCCCTCGAAGGACCCAACTATGAGAAAAAGAGCGCTCAGGTTTATCCCAAACACCCCAGCACTAGTGGCATGGGGGCAGAAGCCGACGACTGGCCATCTCTCAATTTTTTGATAAACGGCCGCACAGAAAGTAATATTTTAAATTCAATAAGCACTGCTTAGCGCATATGAACAAGTTTTCAGCGCACAGGATAAACACGAGCGAGTTCATTCAAAAATCACATCCTTGGTACATTCATCCGCCACAAGGCGGGCACCTGCAAGAACATCCTTGTAGTAGTTCTCGGGCTTGTGATGCTCCTTCCCCGGCGGTGGCCCGTCCTTCACAAGCTTCTCACTGTCCATCTTACCCAGTGCACCTTTGCACGGGCAAGTGCCCGACGGGCACCTTCGATGCAGACGGAGCGCTTGATGACCTCGAGCCTCGGACAGGCCTCCACCAGCTGCCGCACCAGCCCGAAATAGCTCCCAGGCAGGGCCTCTCCGAGCCACAGCCGAACTATGAAGCCCTTCATGGCCTGTTCGGCCGCCTTGTGGAGCTCGACCAGCTGTTTCAGCTGGTCGCTCAAGGGCACAGGGTGTCCGGCCTCAGAATACTGAGACCAGAACACCTTCTCTGTCGAGCTGCCCTCTTCAGCTCGGTAGAATGCGGCGGCGGCGGATACGCTACGGGAAAGATCTGCGAATGCCCCTGGAGAGCTCCGGATTCGGGTAAGTAACAAGTAGTTTACTTTTATATTTCTGCTTTGCATAAAGAATGCCTTACCCGCTGCTATCTTCCTCATCTCCTCCAAATCTTGGAGGGCCTTTTGGGCTTCGGCCTTGGCAGACTTGGCAGTCTCAAGGGCCGTCGCGAGCTCGGATGCTTGCGCCTTTGACTCAAGCTCCAAACTCTCATGTTTTTTCATGAGAGCCTAAAGCTCTTGTTGCACCTCGCCGACCTGAGTCCCAAGTCTATCTCGCTCGGTGCGCTCCGCGACCGTTTTCTTTTCGGCCTCAGACAGCGCCTGCTTAAGGGTCGCCACCTTAGTCGTGGCCCCTACAATAAGCAGTACAATCCTGTTTTTTTTTGCAATCACGCCTTCTTATAGGCACTTTTTCTGTAAGGTATTTCTTACCTTCTTTCTCCTCAAGCCGCCGCTTGGGAAGGCCGAGCTCTTGCTCGGTCCGCTCGAGGTCCTGCTACAGGACACCCACCTCCGCAGTCAGTTCAGCGGTGGATAGCAGCGAAGCCTGCATACGCATATTGACTCCTTTTTGTTAGACTCCTGCAAAATTTAATAGATCCTCTATTCGGCTTTTCTTTTCGAACGCCAAACAGAGCATCAGGGGCTACTGTCTATGCGGTAATATTTTTACATATTTTTACTTACCTCGAAGCCTGTTAGAAGGCTAGCGCAAGCTTCAGTCAGTCCGCTCTTGGCGGACCGAACCTTCTGGATCACCATACTCATAATAGTACGGTGCCCCTCGTCGATGGAGGCGCCGTCAAGCACCTCCAGCAGATTGTCCGGCACCGCCGGTTGGACGGAGGCCGCCGGCTCAGAAGGCTTGCTCCTCTTGGAAGGAGTTCACCTACCGCGGTCCGGAATTGTGGAAGATTCCGGCGCGGTGTCTGGCACAAAGCCGGACTTGGAGCCGTGGGGGGCCTTATCCCCTTCACTCCTGGATTCCGGGAGGTTGCCTTGCGGCTACTTCGGGACCACCTCCTCCTGCCCCGGAGCTTGTCGCGACGCCACTTCGGCGTCGTCTGCAGTGCGGGGGGAGACAGCGGGCAGAACTGTGTTCACGTTCGATGAGTCCAGGGAGCCGCCCAACGATTCGTTGAATTCGGCCCGGGGCAGGCTGCATAATTATGTTCGACATTAGGGAAAGCTGTGCAACAAAGGAACATCATGAGTTACTCTGATATCTGAACTTACGATTTCACCGGACGCCTGGCCCTGTTTGGCCACTCCTCTTTGCCCTCTTCGGCGTCGGGGGAGTAGTCCGGCGGAGGGGTCTTCCTTTTCCTAGACCCCTCGGCCTCCCCTGTTGGGGTGGCCTTCCTCTTCTCTCCTCCCTCCGCTGGGGGGGGGAGAGTTTTCTTCTTCCTCCTCCTCGTTTTCACGGGAAGAGGGCGTCTCGGACTCGTCGGATGACGAGTCTGACACCACCATGTTACGGGCACTCTTTCGTGTCCCCGTGGTCTTCTTCTTCTTGGCCTTCTTCTCCGGCACCACATAAGGCGCCGGAACCAGCAGCTTGACTAGTAGAGCTGGGGCTGGGTCTTTGGGTAGCGGAGCCGGACAGTTAATCGGTCTGGATATCGCCCGCCAAGCCTGTCAAAGGTAAGGGAGTTTAGATCCCGCGTAGAGTCAAAACTATGAAAAAAGCTTAACATCATGTAAAAGGTAAAGATAGCTTACCTCGCTAGCGTGACGCTGCGAGCTGTATCCGCGGTCCTCGGAAGCGGATGCGGGAGCCTCGGCGCCCTTGAATAGCACCTTCCAGGCATCTTCGTACGTCGTGTCGAAGAGCCTGCTAAGGGTTTGGTGTTGCGCCGGGTCGAACTCCCACAGATTAAAATCCCGTTGTTGGCACGGGAGGATCCGGCGGACGAGCATAACCTGGATTACATTAACAAGCCGGATTGGCTTGTTCACCAGGGACTGGATGCATGTTTGCAATCCGGTCACCTCTTTTTCGTCACCCCACGACAGGCACGTCTCTTTCCAGGACATAAGCCGCGTGGGGGGTCCGAATCGGAACTTCGGGGCTGCGATCCATTTCGGATTGCGTGGCTCGGTGATGTAAAACCACCCGGATTGCCACCCCTTTAGGGTCTCCACAAAAGAGCCCTCGAACCATAGGATGTTGGCCATCTTGCCCGCCATGGCGCCTCCGCACTCCGCCTGGCTGCCGCGCACCACCTTGGGCTTGACGTTGAAGGTCTTGAGCCAGAGGCCGAAATGAGGGCGGACGCGGAGGAAAGCCTTGCACACGACAATAAACGCCAAGATGTTGAGGATGAAGTTCGGGGCCAGATCGTGGAAATCCAGGCCGTAGTAGAACATGAGCCCCCGGACAAATGGGTGGAGTGGAAAACCCAGTCCGCGGAGGAAGTGAGGAAGAAATACTACCCTCTCATGGGGCCTTGGGGTGGGGAGAAGCTGCCCCTTTTCGGGAAGCCAGTGCGCGATGTCCTTAGACAGGTATCCGGCCTTCCTTAGTTTCTTGACTTGGCCCTCCGTGGCGGAGGAGACCATCCACTTGCCTCCCGCTCCGGACATTGCTGGAGAAGGTTGAGGTGGGAAGTGCGGGCTTGGGCGCTGGAGCTCGAGTGCGTAGGAGATGGATAGGCAAAGGAGGAAGAAGGCGTAGGTAAAAAGGTGGATCCTTATCCCCTTATATGGGCGGATGCGGTTGTGCGTCCCCACCAGCCTAGTAAAACTCGCTTGCCTCCCAAGCGCCGTGATAAATGGCGTGGTTGGGTTAGCCACGTCCGTATTGATGAGAATCCCGTAAAAGGGGGTACACGATCTCTGCTTTGACAAGACGTGCCAAGGAAACCGCCTCGCAAAACATGCTGAGGCGGAAAAGTAAAAACGATTCGAGTAAAGGACTTGGCCGTAGTGTGATGACGCACTGCGGAATACGTCAGCACATTTGATTTGTGTTAATATTATTCTCTCTATGGCAATATGTGGAAACTTATTTTGCAGAGCCGGACACTACTCTTGGTGTTTAGAATCTTCTATGAAGGACTTGGAGGAGGAACCTGCCTTGCAATGTAGAAGACAATCTGCGTGCCGGACTCATCGTCATTGAAGCCTGGTTCAGGGGCTACTGAGGGAGTCCTGGATTAGGGGGTGTTCGAGCAGCCGGACTATACCTTCAGCCGGACTCCAGGACTATGAAGATACAAGATTGAAGACTTCGTCCCGTGTCCGGATGGGACTTTCCTTGGCGTGGAAGGCAAGCTTGGCGATGTGGATATTCAAGATCTCCTACCATTGTAACCGACTCTGTGTAACCCTAACCCTATCCGGTGTCTATATAAACCAGAGGGTTGTAGTCCGTAGGACATCAACTCCATATACAACAATCATACCATAGGCTAGCTTCTACGGTTTAGCCTCCTTGATCTCGTGGTAGATCTACTCTTGTACTACCCATATCATCAATATTAATCAAGCAGGAGTAGGGTATTACCTCCATCGAGAGGGCCCGAACCTGGGTAAAAACATCGTGTCCCTTGTCTCCTGTTACCATCCGGCCTTGACGCACAGTTTGGGACCCCCTACCCGAGATCTGCCGGTTTTGACACCGACATCCTCCTTGACGCCGAGTTCCAACTCCGGGATGGCTAAGTCGCTGGTCGCAGAGAGGGCCAACGCGGTTTCGAGGCCATCCCATTGCCGCTCGTCATGGGTGGACATGGAGTCCTCCATGACCCGCCTAATGAGGCGGGCCTCCTCCTCGGTCATGGGCGGTGGCGGTGGTGGTGGCAGGGATGGGGATCGAGAAGGCATTGGCGTGATGCCGCGTACACGCCTATGACCCCATGTTTTTGGAGGGCTGTCAGCACGAGGAGGGTGTGGGCTAGGAGGACGACTGACAAAAAAATATTGCCGCCGCTGATCATGCTCGTCGCGGAGCCACGTATCCCATAGCGGCGAATCTATGGCGTACCTAGGGTCCTCCAGTAGATCAGGTGGGAGGCGGGCACGCCGTCAGTTGCTGTCCATGCTGCGGCCGCGGCAGCTCACGGGCACTGGAGGGATCGGCACACGGTCGGCGGAGAGATGCTAGTTGTTTGGCAGGTAGACATCTCCCCACGGTAATGGTGTCTCCGTCTCCCAGTAACAGTGGAAGACATCAACGTGGATGTACGGCCTGTCGCGATGCCCGGCCGCCAGCGGCGCCATCTGGAAAGCTGACGGAGCAGGCGGTGCGGGCAGCGCGGACCTGCTGGAGTGGTGTCAGCTAGAGGAGGAGTCGGCCTCCTGGTCGTGCATCCCCTTCACTAGTAGAAAACAGGGCGTTGGTCCAGGCCGGGTAAGCCCATTAATCCCGGTTCACTCACGAACCGGAACCCATGGGGGCATCGGTCCCGGTTTGTGAGGCCAGGGGCCGGCCGGCCCTCGTGGGCCATTGGTCTCGGTTCGTCTGGACCCTTTGGTCCCGGTTCTAGACATGAACCGGGACCAATGGGCCTCGCTCCGGGCCCACAACCATTGGTCCCGGTTTGTGGCTGGAACCGGGACCAAAGGGGGTTGGTCCTGATTTTTGGCTGGAACCAGGACCAAAGGGTGTCCTTTAGTCCCGGTTCCAGCCATGAACCGGGACCAATGAGATGCCTATATATACCCCCTTGCCCGTGAGTAGAGCAGTGGAGTGCTCTGTTTTTTTGGCCGACCGTGGGAGAGCTTTGTAGTACTCTAGCTCACCTCCTATGCACATGAGGTATTCGATGAAATGCCAGAGCCACACTTAAGCTTTCTCCCCTCTAAGCTCCTTGTCCAAACTCCATTTTCCTCAAGATTTATCTAGGTTTGGCGGTCTATCCTGTCCCGTCCACGCCCTCACCGCCGTCGATCGCCCGCGCCGATCTCGTCGCCGGCACCACCGTGGTGAGCCTGTTGACGTTATATTCTTTCTAAAAGAAAAAAGTTCTTACTTGTATGATTTAGATAGATACCTATGTAATTTTCTTACTTTTATTATTGTTTGTTGTTATATAGTGTGAAGGTTTCGGTATCTTCCTTTGTTAGCCCTCGTCCTTGAAGGAAATATGCCCTAGAGGCAATAATAAAGTTGTTATTCATATTTCCTTATATCATGATAAATGTTTATTATTCATGCTAGAATTGTATTAACCGGAAACTTAGTACATGTGTGAATACATAGACAAACAGAATGTCACTAGTATGCCTCTACTTGACTATCTCGTTGAATCAATGATGGTTATGTTTCCTAACCATAGACATGAGTTGTCATTTGATTAACAGGATCACATCATCAGAGAATGATGTGATTGACTTAACCCATCCGTTAGCTTAGCATGATGATCGTTTAGTTTGTTGTCATTGCTTTCTCCATAACTTATACATGTTCCTATGACTATGAGATCATGCAACTCCCAAATACCGGAGGAACACTTAGTGTGCTATCAAACGTCACAACGTAATAGGGTGACTATAAACATACTCTATGGGTGTCTTCGATGGTGTTTGTTGAGTTGGCATAGATCGACATTAGGAATGTGACTAATGAGTTATCTCTGGGCCCTCCCGGTAATGCACATCACTATAAGGCTTGCAAGAAATGTGACTAATGAGTTGGTTATGGGATGATGCATTATGGAACGAGTAAAGAGACTTGTCGGTAACGAGATTGACCTAGGTATTAAGATACCGACGATCAAATCTCGGGCAAGTAACATACCGATGACAAAGGGAACAACGTATATCGTTATGCGGTTTGACCGATAAAGATCTTCGTAGAATATGTGGGAGCCAATATGAACATCCAGGTTCCGCTATTGGTTATTGACCGGAGTCGTGTCTCGGTCATGTCTACATAGTTCTCGAACCCGTAGGGTCCGCACGCTTAATGTTTGGTGACGATCGGTATTATGAGTTTATGTGTTTTGATGTACCGAAGGTAGTTCGGAGTCTCGGATATGATCACGAACATGATGAGGAGTCTCGAAATGGTCGAGACATAAAAATTGATATATTGGGTGACTATATTCGGACACCGGGTGAGTTCCGGGGGTCGCCGGATAATTATCGGAGTGCAGGGGGGTTATCGGAACCCCCGGGGGAACTAATGGGCCACATGAGCCTTAGTGGAGAGAGAGAAGGGCCGGCCAAGGCAGGGCCACATGCCCCTCCCCTCTAGTCCGAATTGGACTAGGTAAGGGGGGCGGCGCCCCCTTTCCTTCTCCCTTCTCCCTCTCCTTTCTTTCACCTTCCTCCTCCTAGTTGGACTAGGAAAGGGGGAGTCCTACTCCTACTAGGAGGAGGACTCCTCCCCTCCTTGGCGCGCCACCCAAGGCCGGCCGGCCTCCCCCTTGCTCCTTTATATACGGGGGCAGGGGCACCCTAGAACACACAAGTTGATCATTGATCCCTTAGCCATATGTGGTGCCCCCCTCCACCATAATCCACCTCGGTCATATCGTCGTAGTGCTTAGGCGAAGCCCTGCGCCGGTAGCTTCATCATCACCTTCATCACGCCGTCGTGCTGACGAAGCTCTCCCTCGATACTCAGCTAAATCGAGAGTTCGTGGGGCATCACCGAGCCGAACGTGTGCAAATCGCGGAGGTACCATATTTTTGGTACTAGGATCGGTCGAATCATGAAGACGTACGACTACATCAACCGCGTTGTCATAACGCTTCCGCTTACGGTCAACGAGGGTACATGGACAACACTCTTCCCCTCTCGTTGCTATGCATCACCATGATAGATCTTGCCTGCGCGTAGGAATTTTTTTGAAATTACTGCATTCCCCAACAGTGGTATCAGAGCCAGGTCTATGCATAGATGTTATATGCACGAGTAGAGCACAAAGGAGTTGTGGGCGTGGGTATATACATATTGCTTGTCGTCACTAGTAAATTCTTGATTCAGCGGTATTGTTGGATGAAGCGGCTTAGACCGACATTACGCGTACGCTTACGCGAGACTGGTTCTATCGACGTGCTTCGCACATAGGTGGCTGGTGGGTGTCAGGTTCTCCAACCTTAGTTGAATCGGATTCAATGAACTGGGTTCTTTCTGAAGATCAAAAGCAATCACTATACCGCGTTGTGGTTTTTGATGCGTAGGTAAGAACGGTTCTTGCTCCGCCCATAGCAGCCACGTAAAACTTGCAACAACAAAGTTGAAAGTGCAACTATCCCTAGGTGGTTTTGGTAATTCATAACAACATATAGCTCATTGAGCTAATGCTATTTCAAGATGATTATTTCAGGAAAGCTCAATGATTGGCATGGCATGGATGTGAAAGTGGAACCCTCAAAATGCTAAGGACAAAGAATTGGCTCAAGCTCAAAAGTTCAAGAGTCTTCATTTTATATTTTAGTGATCCAAGATCACATTGAGACTTTACGAAAAGCCAATACTATCAAGGAGGGATGAGGTGTTGCTTAATGAGCCTCTTGCTTATATGTGCTTAATGATATGCTCCAAAATCCTCAGCTACTTTCCCATATCCACAAATGACCTAAACCCTAAGCCAAACTCGGTCATACCGATTCTTTCATTCCGGCGCCACCGAGTTTCACTTGTCATTTGCCACTGCCAAACCCTAGCAATTCGGTCCTACCGATAAGGATCTCGGTCTCACCGAGATGGGCTTGCAAACTCTCTGTTTCCCTTTCGTAACTTTTCGGTCTCACCGAAAGAGCGAATCGGTCCCACCGAGAATGCAATGCAAACTCTATGTTTCCTTCTTGTAACTTTTCGGTTTCACCGAAAGAGTGAGTCGGTCCCACCGAGTTTGCCTGACCAACTGTCTGGTTAGCTTATTGCCAAACTCGGTCTCACCGAGTTTGTGCAATCGGTCTCACCGAGATTACGTTATGCCCAAACCCTAACCGAATCGGTCCTACCGAGTTGCATGTCAGTCCCACCGAAATTCCTAACGGTCACTAGGTTTGCTATTTCGGTCCGACCGAGTTTTATGATTCGGTCCCACCGAGATTGATAAATTGTGTGTAACGGTTGGATTTTGTGTGGAGGCTATAAATACCCCTCCACCTCCTCTTCACTCGTGGAGAGAGCAATCAGAACACATACACCATTCCAACTCATATGTTCTGAGAGAGAACCACCTACTCATGTGTTGAGACCAAGATATTCCATTCCTACCATATGAATCTTGATCTCTAGCCTTCTCCAAGTTGCTTTCCACTCAAATCTTCTTTCCACCAGATCCAAATCCTATGAGAGAGAGTTGAGTGTTGGGGAGACTATCATTTGAAGCACAAGAGCAAGGAGTTCATCATCAACACACCATTTGTTACTTCTTGGAGAGTGGTGTCTCCTAGATTGGCTAGGTGTCACTTGGGAGCCTCCGACAAGATTGTGGAGTTGAACCAAGGAGTTTATAAGGGCAAGGAGATCGCCTACTTCGTGAAGATCTACCGCTAGTGAGGCAAGTCCTTCGTGGGCGATGGCCATGGTGGGATAGACAAGGTTGCTTCTTCGTGGACCCTTCGTGGGTGGAGCCCTCCGTGGACTCGCGCAACCGTTACCCTTCGTGGGTTGAAGTCTCCATCAATGTGGATGTAGGATAGCACCACCTATCCGAACCACGGGAAAAACATCCGTGTCTCCAATAGCATTTGAATTCTCCAAACCCTTCCCTTTATATTCTTGCAAGTTGCATGCTTTACTTTCCGCTGCCAATATACTCTTTGCATGCTTGCTTGAATTGTGTAATGATTGCTTTACTTGTCCTAAGATAGCTAAAAACTGCCAAGAACTAAAATTGGGGAAAGGTTAAGTTTTTATTCGGTCAAGTAGTCTAATCACCCCCCCCCCTCTATACATACTTTCGATCCTACAAAAGTAGAGGATGTCTAACTTGTTTTCGCAGGGCATGTTGCGATGTGATATGGTCAAGACATGATGCTAAATTTTATTGTATGAGATGATCATGTTTTGTAACACAGTTTCTGTCAACTTTCAGGAGCCATATGGTTGTCGCTTTATTGTATGAAATGCAATCTCCATGTAATTGCTTTACTTTATCACTAAGCGGTAGCGATAGTCGTAGAAGCAATAGTTGGCGAGACGACAACGATGCTTCGATGGAGATCAAGGTGTCAAGCCGGTGACGATGGTGATCATGACGGTGCTTTGGAGATGGAGATCAAAGGCACAAGATGATGATGACCTTATCATATCACTTATATTGATTGCATATGATGTTTATCCTTTATGCATCTTATTTTGCTTAGTTCAGCGGTAGCATTATAAGATGATCTCTCACTAAATTTCAAGGTACAAGTGTTCTCCCTGAGTATGCACCGTTGCTACAGTTCGTCGTGCCGAGACACCACGTGATGATCGGGTGTGATAAGCTCTATGTTCACATACAACGGGTGCAAGCCAGTTTTGCACACGCGGAATACTCGGGTTAAACTTGACGATCCTAGCATATACAGATGTGGCCTCGGAACACTTAGACCGAAAGGTCGAGCGTGAATCATATAGTAGATATGATCAACATAGTGATGTTCACCATTGAAAACTACTCCATCTCACGTGATGATCAGACATGGTTTAGTTGATATGGATCACGTGATCACTTAGATGATTAGAGAGATGTCTATCTAAGTGGGAGTTCTTAAGTAATTTGATTAATTGAACTTTAATTTATCATGAACTTAGTACCTGATAGTATTTGGCATGTCTATGTTGTTGTAGATAGATGGCTCGTGATATTGTTCCGTTGAATTTTAATGCGTTCCTAGAGAAAGCTATGTTGAAAGATGATGGTAGCAACTACACGGACTGGGTCCATAACTTGAGGATTATCCTCATTGCTGCACAGAAGAATTGCATCCTGGAAGCACCGCTAGGTGAAAAACCTGCTGCAGGAGCAACACCGGAAGTTGTGAACACCTGTCAGAGCAAAGCTGATGACTACTTGATAGTTCAGTGTGCCATGCAAATGGGATGATGGAGGATATGAGATGTTCCATAAGTTGAAGTTAATATTTCAAGCAAATGCCCGGATTGAGAGATATGAAGTCTCCAATAAGTTCTACAGCTGGAAAATGGAGGAGAATAGTTCTGTCAGTGAACATATACTCAGAATGTCTGGGTACGACAACCACTTGACTCAGCTGGGAGTTAATCTTCCTGATGATATTGTCATTGACAGAGTTCTTCAATCACTACCACCAAGCTATAAAAGCTTCGTGATGAACTATAATATGCAAGGGATGGATAAGACTATTCTCGAGCTCTTCGCAATGCTAAAGGCTGCGGAGGTAGAAATCAAGAAGGGGCATCAAGTGTTGACTGTCAACAAGACCACTAGTTTCAAGAAAAGGGGTAAAGGGAAGAAGGGGAACTTCAAGAAGAACAGCAAGCCTGTTGCTTCTCAAGTGAAGAAACCCAAGTCTGGACCTAAGCCTGAAACTGAGTGCTTCTACTGCAAAGGGACTAGTCAGTGGAAGTGGAACTGCCCCAAGTATTTGGCGAAGAAGAATGATGGCAAAGTGAAAGGTATATTTGATATACATCTTATTGATGTGTACCTTACTAATGCTCGCAGTAGTGCCTGGGTATTTGATACTGGTTTAGTTGCTAACATTTGCAACTCGAAACAGGGGCAACTGATTATGCGAAGATTGGCTAAGGACGAGGTGACGATGCGCATGGGAAATGGTTCCAAAGTCTATGTGATCTCCGTCGGCACGATACCTCTACATCTACCTTCGGGATTAGTTTTAGACCTAAATAATTGTTATTTGGTGCCAACGTTGAGCATGAACATTATATCTGGATCTTGTTTGATGCGAGACGGTTATTCATTTAAATCAGAGAATAATGGTTGTTCTATTTATATGAGTAATATCTTTTATGGTCATGCACCCTTGGTGAGTGGTCTATTTTTACTAAATCTTGATAGTAGTGGTACACATGTTCATAGTATTGAAGCCAAAAGATGCATAGTTAATAATGATAGTGCAACTTATTTGTGGCACTGCCGTTTGTGTCATATTGGTGTAAAACGCATGAAGAAACTCCATTCTGATGGACTTCTGGAATCACTTGATTATGAATCACTTGGTACTTGTGAACCATGCCTCATGGGCAAGATGACTAAAACACCGTTCTCCGAAACAATGGAGCGAGCAACAGAGTTATTGGAAATCATACATACTGATGTATGTGGTCCAATGAACATTGAGGCTCGCGGCGGATATCGTTATTTTCTCACCTTCACAGATGATTTGAGCAGATATGGGTATATCTAGTTAATGAAACATAAGTCTAAAACATTTGAAAAGTTCAAAGAATTTTAGAGTGAAGTGGAAAATCATCGTAACAAGAAAATAAAGTTTCTACGATCTGATCATGGAGGAGAATATTTGAGTTACGAGTTTGGTCTTCATTTTAAACAATGCGGAATAATTTCGCAACTCACGCCACCCGGAACACCACAGCGTAATGGCGTGTCCGAATGTCGTAATCGTATTTTACTAGATATGGTGCGATCTATGATGTCTCTTACTGATTTACCGCTATCGTTTTGGGGTTATGCTTTAGAGACGGCTGCTTTCACGTTAAATAGGGCACCATCTAAATCCGTTGAGATGACACCTTATGAACTGTGGTTTGGCAAGAAACCCAAGTTGTTGTTTCTTAAAGTTTGGGGTTGCGTTGCTTATGTGAAGAAACTTCAACCTGATAAGCTCAAACCCAAATCGGAGAGATGTGTCTTCATAGGATACCCAAAGGAGACTGTTGGGTACACCTTCTATCACATATCCGAAGGCAAGATATTCGTTGCTAAGAATGGATCCATTCTAGAGAAGGAGTTTCTCTCAAAAGAAGTGAGTGGGAGGAAAGTAGAACTTGATGAGGTAATTGTACCTGCTCCCTTATTGGAAATTAGTTCATCACTAAAATCAGTTCCAGTGATTCTACACCAATAAGTGAGGAAGCTAATGATGATGATCATGAAACTTCTGATCGAGTTACTACCGAACCTCGTAGGGTCAACCAGAGTGAGATCCGCACCAGAGTGATACAGTAATCCTATTTTGGAAGTCATGTTACTTGACCATGATGAACCTACGAACTATGAGGAAGCGATGATGAGCCCAGATTCCGCAAAATGGCTAGAGGCCATGAAATATGAGATGGGATCCATGTATGAGAACAAGGTGTGGACTTTGGTTGACTCGCCCGTTGATCAGCAGGCCATAGAGAATAAATGGATCTTCAAGAAGAAGACTAACGCTGACGGTATTGTTACTGTCTACAAAGCTCGACTTGTTGCAAAAGGTTTTCAACAAGTTCAAGGAGTTGACTACGATGAGACCTTCTCACCCATAGCAATCCTTAAGCCCGTCCGAATCATGTTAGCAATTGCCGCATTTTATGATTATGAAATTTGGCAAATGGGTGTCAAAACTGCATTCCTTAATGGATATCTTAAAGAAGAGTTGTATATGATGCAACCAGAAGGTTTTGTCAATCCAAAAGGTGCTAACAAAGTGTGCAAGTTCTAGTGATCCATTTATGGACTGGTGCAAGCCTCTCGGAGTTGGAATATATGCTTTGATTGTGTGATCAAAGCATATATTTTATACAGACTTTTGGAGAAGCCAATATTTACAGGAAAGTGAGTGGGAGCTCTGTAGCATTTCTGATATTATATGTAGATGACATATTGTTGATCGGAAATGATACTGAATTTCTGAATAGCATAAAAGGATACTTGAATAAGAATTTTTCAATGAATACCTCGGTGAACCTACTTATATATTGGGCATCAAGATCTATAGAGATAGATCAAGACGCTTAATTGGACTTTCACAAAGCATATACCTTGCTAAAGTTTTGAAGAAGTTCAAAATGGATCAGGCAAAGAAAGGGTTCTTGCCTGTGTTACAAGGTGTGAAGTTGAGTCAGACTCAATGCCCGACCACTGCAGAAGATAGAGAGAAAATGAAAGTCATTCCCTATGCCTCAGCCATAGGTTATGTCATGTATGCAATGTTGTGTACCAGACCTGATGTGTGCCTTGCTATTAGTTTAGAAGGGAGGTACCAAAGTAATCCAGGAGTGGATCACTGGACAGCGGTCAAGAACATCCTGAAATACCTGAAAAGGACTAAGGATATGTTTCTCGTTTATGGAGGTGCCAAATAGCTCGTCGTAAATGGTTACGTTGATGCAAGCTTTGACACTGATCCGGATGACTCTAAGTCACAAACTGGATACGTATTTTTATTAAATGGAGGAGGTGTTAGTTGGTGCAGTTCCCAGCAGAGCATTGTGGCGGGATCTATATGTGAAGCGGAGTACATAGCTGCTTCAGAAGCAGCAAATGAAAGAGTCTGGATGAAGGAGTTCATATCCGATCTAGGTGTCATACCTAGTGCATCGGGTATTCGGTACTAGGATCGGTTGGATCGTGAAGAGGTACGACTACATCAACCGCGTTGTCATAACGCTTCCGCTTACGGACTACGAGGGTATGTGGACAACACTCTTCCCCTCTCATTACTATGCATCACCATGATAGATCTTGCGTGTGCGTAGGAATTTTTTTGAAATTACTGCGTTCCCCAACAGTCCTGTCTATGATTCGGATGTGGTACATATTATCTTTTATAACTATTTGTTTCATTTAGTGTTTATGACAAGTATGCCGACGAACGTGACATATATTTTTTATCTAGGAGGTATGTGAACCAGAAATTCCAACCAACCCTATTGTCGAGAGGTTAAATTTAGTTGAAGAAGAAAACAATTACTTAAAGGAAAAATTGAAAAAAAAATTGAGGAGGAGAATATGATATTGGAGTTGCAAGTTGCGGATATCGTCGATGATCACAAGATCAAGATGGATGCAATGCGCTTGAAGATTAGAAAGATTAGAAAATATGCCATTCATACTTAGGCTTGGTATCATTATGCCATTGGATCAATTATTACCTTAGTTGCGATTATGATCGCATTTGTTGTTGCATTGAAATGTTTTGGATAGTTTCAATGTATGGTTTAATTAGATGCTCTGGAGAGCTATATGTTGTTCAATGAGAACTATGTATGTACTTTGGTTTTAATGTGATGATGAACTTCTATTAATTTGGTCACTTCTGTATTCATGATGTTCTGTAATGGTTTTTGACACACTTAATTATATATAATGCACGCAGATGAACCAGCAATGGATGTACAGTAACAGACGCACCTCCGAGTACATTAAGGGCATGCATAATTTTCTTGAAGTGGCTGAGGCAAACAAGCAGAATGGTTTTATGTGTTGTTCATGCCCTATATGTGGGAATACGAAGTCTTACTCTGACCGGAAAATTGTTCACACCCACCTGCTTTATAAGGGTTTCATGCCACACTATAATGTTTGGACCAACCACGGATAAAGAGGGGTTATGATGGAAGACACCGAAGAAGAAGAGGATGATGACAACTATGTGCCCCCTGAATACGGTGATGCTACAACGGGGGAAGCTGAAGATCAATAGGAACTAGACGATGTGCCCGATGATGATTTTCGCTAGGTCATTGTTGATGCAAAGAGACAATGCGAAAGTGAAAAGGAGAAGCTGAAGTTCGATCGCATGTTAGAGGATCACAAAAAAGCGGTGTACCCCAATTGCGAAGATGGCAACACAAAGCTCGGTACCACACTGGAATTGCTGCACTTGAAGGCAAAGAATGGTGTACCTGACAAAGGATTTGAGAAGCTACTGAAAATATTGAAGAAGAAGCTTCCAAAGGATAACGAATTGCCCGACACTACGTACGCAGCAAAGAAGGTTGTATGCCCTCTAGGATTGGAGGTGCCGAAGATACATGCATGCCCTAATGACATTGCGGTATAAGATCAGACAAGATGACCCTGGTGATGTTGAGGGTGAGCGCCCAGGAAGAGGGTTCCTACCAAGGTGATGTGGTATGCTCCTATAATACCACGGTTGAAACGTCTGTTCAGAAACAAAGATCATGTCAAGTTGATGCGATGGCACAGAGAGGACCGTAAGAAAGTCGGGATGTTGAGAGCACCCACGGATGGCTCGCGGTGGAGAAAAATCGAGAGAAAGTACTGGGAGGACTTTACAGGTGACGCAAGGAACATATGGTTTGGTTTAAGAGTGGATGACATTAATACTTTTGGGGAGCAGAGAAGCAATCACAGCACCTGGCCTGTGACTCTATGTATCTATAACCTTCCTCCTTGGTTGTGCATGAAGCGGAAGTTCGTTATGATGCCAGTTCTCATCCAAGGCCCTAAGCAACCCGGCAACTATTGGGGAACATAGTAATTTCAAAAAAATTCCTACGCACACGCAAGATCATGGTGATGCATAGCAACAAGAGGGGAGAGTGTTGTCTACGTACCCTCGTAGACCGACGCGGAAGCGTTGACGCAACGTAGAGGAAGTAGTCGTACGTCTTCCCGATCCGACCGATCCAAGCACCGTTACTCTGGCACCTCCGAGTTCTTAGCACACGTACAGCTCGATGACGCTCCCCGGGCTCCGATCCAGCAAAGCTTCGGGGATGAGTTCCTTCAGCACAATGGTGTGGTGACGATGATGATGTTCTACGACGCAGGGCTTCGCCTAAGCACTACAACGATATGACCGAGGTGGAATATGGTGGAAGGGGGCACCGCACACTGCTACGGAACGATCACGTTGATCAATTGTGTGTTCTAGGGTGCCCCCTTGCCTCCGTATATAAAGGATCCAAGGGGGGGTGTGGCCGGCCCTATGGAGGCGCGCAGGAGGAGTCCTACTCCTACCGGGAGTAGGACTCCCCTCCCTATTCCTTGTCCAACTAGGAGAGGTGGAAGAAGAGAAGGAAAGAGGGGGGCGCCGCCCCTCCCTCGTTGTCCAATTCGGACTAGGGGGAGAGGGGGCGCGCGGCCTGCCCTGGCACCCCCTTCCTCTTCTCCACTTTAGGCCCATGTGGCCCATTAACCCCCAGGGAGGTTCCGGTAAACCCCCGGTGCTCCGGTCTTATCCGAAACTTCTCCGGAACGCTTCCGGTGTCCGAATATAGTCATCCAATATATCAATCTTTATGTCTCGACCATTTCGAGACTCCTCGTCATGTCCGTGATCACATCCGGGACTCCGAACTAACTTCGGTACATCAAAATGTATAAACTCATAATAATTGTCATTGTAAAGTTAAGCGTGCGGACCCTACGGTTCGAGAACAATGTAGACATGACCGAGACACGTCTCCGGTCAATAACCAATAGCAGGACCTGGATGCCCATATTGGTTCCTACATATTCTACGAAGATCTTTATCGGTCAGACCGCATAACAACATACATTCTTCCCTTTGTCATCGGTATGTTACTTGCCCGAGATTCGATCGTCGGTATCCAATACCTAGTTCAATCTCGTTACCGGCAAGTCTCTTTACTCGTTCCGTAATACATCATCTCGCAACTAACTCATTAGTTGTAATGCTTGCAAGGCTTATGTGATGTGCATTACCGAGAGGGCCCAGAGATACCTCTCCGACAATCGGAGTGACAAATCCTAATCTCGAAATACGCCAAACCAACATCTACCTTTGGAGACACCTATAGAGCACCTTTATAATCACCCATTTACGTTGTGACGTTTGGTAGCACACAAAGTGTTCCTCCGGCAAACGGGAGTTGCATAATCTCATAGTCATAGGAACATGTATAAGTCATGAAGAAAGCAATAGCAACATACTAAACGATCGGGTGCTAAGCTAATGGAATGGGTCATGTCAATCAGATCATTCACCTAATGATGTGATCTCGTTAATCAAATAACAACTCTTTGTTTATGGTTAGGAAACATAACCATCTTTGATTAACGAGCTAGTCAACTAGAGGCATACTAGTGACACTCTGTTTGTCTATGTATTCACACATGTATTATGTTTCCGGTTAATACAATTCTAGCATGAATAATAAACATTTATCATGATGTAAGGAAATAGATAATAACTTTATTACTGCCTCTAGGGCATATTTCCTTCAGTCTCCCACTTGCACTAGAGTCAATAATCTAGATTACACTGTAATGATTCTAACACCCATGGAGCCTTGGTGCTGATCATGTTTTGCTCGTGGAAGAGGCTTAGTCAATGGGTCTGCAACATTCAGATCCGTATCTATCTTGCAAATCTCTATGTCTCGCACCTGGACTAGATCCCGGATGGAATTGAAGCGTCTCTTGATGTACTTGGTTCTCTTGTGAAATCTGGATTCCTTTGCCAAGGCAATTGCACTAGTATTGTCACAAAAGATTTTCATTGGACCCGATGCACTAGGTATGACACCTAGATCGGATATGAACTCCTTCATCCAGACTCCTTCATTTGCTGCTTCCGAAGCAGCTATGTACTCCGCTTCACATGTAGATCCCGCCACAACACTTTGTTTAGAACTGCACCAACTGACAGCTCCACCGTTTAATGTAAACACGTACCCGGTTTGCGATTTAGAATCGTTCGGATCAGTGTCAAAGCTTGCATCAACGTAACCATTTACGATGAGCTCTTTGTCACCTCCATATAAGAGAAACATATCGTTAGTCCTTTTCAGGTACTTCAGGATGTTCTTAACCGCTGTCCAGTGATCCACTCCTGGATTACTTTGGTACCTCCCTGCTAGACTTATAGCAAGGCACACATCAGGTCTGGTACACAGCATTGCATACATGATAGAGCCTATGGCTGAAGCATAGGGAACATCGTTCATTTTCTCTCTATCTTCTGCAGTGGTCGGGCATTGAGTCTGACTCAACTTCACACCTTGTAACACAGGCAAGAACCCTTTCTTTGTTTGATCCATTTTGAACTTCTTCAAAATCTTGTCAAGGTATGTGCTTTGTGAAAGTCCAATTAAGCGTCTTGATCTATCTCTATAGATCTTTATGCCTAATATGTAAGCAGCTTCACCGAGGTCTTTCATTGAAAAACTTTTATTCAAGTATCCCTTTATGCTATCCAGAAATTCTATATCATTTCCAATCAGTAATATGTCATCCACATATAATATCAGAAATGCTACAGAGCTCCCACTTTCTTGTAAATACAGGCTTCTCCGAAAGTCTGTATAAAACCAAATGCTTTGATCACACTATCAAAGCATTTATTCCAACTCCGAGAGGCTTGCACCAGTCCATAAATGGATCGCTGGAGCTTGCACACTTTGTTAGCTCCTTTTGGATCGACAAAACCTTCCGGTTGCATCATATACAACTCTTCTTCCAGAAATCCATTCAGGAATGCAGTTTTGACATCCATCTGCCAAATTTCATAATCATAAAATGCAGCAATTGCTAACATGATTCGGATAGACTTAAGAATTGCTACGGGTGAGAAGGTCTCATCGTAGTCAACTCCTTGAACTTGTCGAAAACCTTTTGCAACAAGTCGAGCTTTGTAGACAGTAACATTACCGTCAGCGTCAGTCTTCTTCTTGAAGATCCATTTATTCTCAATTGCTTGCCGACCATCGGGCAAGTCAACCAAAGTCCATACTTTGTTCTCATACATGGATCCCATCTCAGATTTCATGGCTTCAAGCCATTTTGCAAAATCTGGGCTCACCATTGCTTCTTCATAGTTCGTAGGTTCATCATGATCTAGCAGCATGATTTCCAGAACAGGATTACCGTACCACTCTGGTTGATCTACGAGGTTCAGTAGTATCTTGTCCTGAAGTTTCATGATCATTATCATTAGCTTCCTCACTTATTGGTGTAGGTGTCGCAGAAACAGTTTTCTGTGATGTACTACTTTCCAATAAGGGAGCAGGTACAGTTACCTCGTCAAGTTCTACTTTCCTCCCACTCACTTCTTTCGAGAGAAACTCCTTCTCTAGAAAGGATCCATTCTTAGCAACGAATGTCTTGCCTTCGGATCTGTGATAGAAGGTGTACCCAACAGTCTCCTTTGGGTAACCTAGGAAGACACATTTCTCCGATTTGGGTTCGAGCTTATCAGGTTGAAGCTTTTTCACATAAGCATCGCAGCCCCAAACTTTAAGAAACGACAACTTTGGTTTCTTGCCAAACCATAGTTCATAAGGTGTCGTCTCAACGGATTTTGATGGTGCCCTATTTAACGTGAATGCGGCCGTCTCTAAAGCATAACCCCAAAATGATAGCGGTAAATCAGTAAGAGACATCATAGATCGCACCATATCTAGTAAAGTACGATTACGACGTTCGGACACACCATTACGCTGTGGTGTTCCGGGTGGCGTGAGTTGCGAGACTATTCCGCATTGTTTCAAATGTACACCAAACTCGTAACTCAAATATTCTCCTCCATGATCAGATCGTAGAAACTTTATTTTATTGTTACGATGATTTTCAACTTCACTCTGAAATTCTTTGAACTTTTCAAATGTTTCAGACTTGTGTTTCATTAAGTAGATATACCCATATCTGCTTAAATCATCTGTGAAGGTGAGAAAATAACGATATCCGCCACGAGCCTCAATATTCATCGGACCACATACATCGGTATGTATGATTTCCAACAAATCTGTTGCTCTCTCCATAGTACCGGAGAACGGTGTTTTAGTCATCTTGCCCATGAGGCACGGTTTGCAAGTACCAAGTGATTCATAATCAAGTGGTTCCACAAGTCCCTCAGTATGGAGTTTCTTCATGCGCTTTACACTGATATGACCTAAACGGCAGTGCCACAAATAAGTTGCACTATCATTATCAACTCTGCATCTTTTGGTTTCAACATTATGAATATGTGTATCACTACTATCAAGATTCATCAGAAATAGACCACTCTTCAAGGGTGCATGACCATAAAAGATATTACTCGTATAAATAGAATAACCATTATTCTCTGATTTAAATGAATAACCGTCTCGCATCAAACAAGATCCAGATATAATGTTCATGCTTAACGCTGGCACCAAATAACAATTATTTAGGTCTAATACTAATTCCGAAGGTAGATCTAGAGGTAGCGTGCCGACCGCGATCACATCGACTTTGGAACCGTTTCCCACGCGCATCGTCACCTCGTCCTTTGCCAGTGTTCGCTTAATTCGTAGTCCCTGTTTCGAGTTGCAAATATTAGCAACAGAACCAGTATCAAATACCCAGGTGCTACTGTGAGCTTTAGTAAGGTACACATCAATAACATGTATATCATATATACCTTTGTTCACCTTGCCATCCTTCTTATCCGCCAAATACTTGGGGCAGTTCCGCTTCCAGTGACCAGTCTGCTTGCAGTAGAAGCACTCAGTTTCAGGCTTAGGTCCAGACTTGGGTTTCTTCTCCTGAGCAGCAACTTGCTTGCCGTTCTTCTTGAAGTTCCCCTTATTCTTCCCTTTGCCCTTTTTCTTGAAACTAGTGGTCTTGTTGACCATCAACACTTGATGCTCCTTCTTGAATTCTACCTTCGCAGCTTTCAGCATTGCGAAGAGCTCGGGAATAGTCTTATTCATCCCTTGCATATTATAGTTTCATCACGAAGCTCTTGTAGCTTGTTGGCAGTGATTGGAGAATTCTGTCAATGACGCAATCATCTGGAAGATTAACTCCCATCTGAATCAAGTGATTATTATACCCAAACATTTTGAGTATATGCTCACTGACAGAACTGTTCTCCTCCATCTTGCAGCTATAGAACTTATAGGAGACTTCATATCTCTCAATCCGGGCATTTGCTTGAAATATTAACTTCAACTCCTAGAACATCTCATATGCTCCACGACGTTCAAAATGTCGTTGAAGTCCCGATTCTAAGCCGTAAAGCATGGCACACTGAACTATCGAGTAGTCATCAGCTTTGCTCTGCCAGACGTTCATAACATCTAGTGTTGCTCCAGCAGCAGGCCTGGCACCCAGCGGTGCTTCCAGGACGTAATTCTTCTATGCAGCAATGAGGATAATCCTCAAGTTATGGACCCAGTCCGTGTAATTGCTACCATCATCTTTCAACTTTGCTTTCTCAAGGAACGCATTAAAATTCAACGGAACAACAGCACGGGCCATCTATCTACAATCAAACATACATAAGCAAGATACTATCAGGTACTAAGTTCATGATAAATTTAAGTTCAATTAATCAAATTACTTAAAGAACTCCCACTTAGATAGACATCCCTCTAATCTTCTAAGTGATCACGTGATCCAAATCTACTAAACCATAACCGATCATCACGTGAAATGGATTAGTTTTCAATGGTGAACATCATTATGTTGATCATATCTACTATATGATTCACGCTTGACCTTTCGATCTCCGTGTTCCGAGGCCATATCTGCATATGCTAGGCTCGTCAAGTTTAACCTGAGTATTCTGCGTGTGCAAAACTGGCTTGCACCCGTTGTAGATGGACGTAGAGCTTATCACACCCGATCATCACGTGGTGTCTGGGCATGACGAACTTTGGCAACGGTGCATACTCAGGGAGAACACTTCTTGATAATTTAGTGAGAGATCATCTTATAATGCTACTGTCAATCAAAGCAAGATAAGATGCATAAAAGATAAACATCACATGCAATCGATATAAGTGATATGATATGGCCATCATCATCTTGTGCTTGTGATCTCCATCTCCGAAGCACCGTCATGATCACCATCTTCACCGGCGCAACACCTTGATCTCCATCGTAGCATCGTTGTCGTCTCGCCAATCTTATGCTTCCACGACTATCGCTACCGCTTAGTGATAAAGTAAAGTACTACAGCGCGATTGCATTGCATACAATAAAGCGACAACCATATGGCTCCTGCCAGTTGCCGATAACTTGGTTACAAAACATGATCATCTCATACAATAAAATTTAGCATCATGTCTTGACCATATCACATCACAACATGCCCTGCAAAAACAAGTTAGACGTCCTCTACTTTGTTGTTGCATGTTTTACGTGGCTGCTACGGGCTTAAGCAAGAACCAATCTTACCTACACATAAAAACCACAACGATAGTTTGTCAAGTTGATGCCGTTTTAACCTTCGCAAGGACCGGGCGTAGCCACACTCGGTTTAACTAAAGTTGGAGAAACAGTCACCTGCAAGCCACCTTTGTGCAAAGCACGTCGGGAGAACCGGTCTCGCGTAAGCATACGAGTAATGTCGGTCCGGGCCGCTTCATCCAACAATACCGCCAAAACAAAGTATGACATGTTGGTAGGCAGTATGACTTATATCGCCCACAACTCACTTGTGTTCTACTCGTGCATATAACATCAAACCATAAAACCTAGGCTCTGATACCACTGTTGGGGAACATAGTAACTTCAAAAAAAATCCTACGCACATGCAAGATCATGGTGATGCATAGCAACGAGAGGGGAGAGTGTTGTCTATGTACCCTCGTAGACCGACGCGGAAGCATTGACGCAACGTAGAGGAAGTAGGCGTACGTCTTCCCGATCCAACCGATCCAAGCACCGTTACTCCGGCACCTCCGAGTTCTTAGCACACGTACAGCTCGATGACGCTCCCCGGGCTCCGATCCAGCAAAGCTTCGGGGATGAGTTCCGTCAGCACAACGGCATGGTGACGATGATGATGTTCTACCGACGCAGGTCTTCGCCTAAGCACTACAACGATATGATCGAGGTGGAATATGGGGGAAGGGGGCACCGCACACGGCTAAGGAACGATCACGTTGATCAATTGTGTGTTCTAGGGTGCCCCCTTGCCTCCGTATATAAAGGATCCAAGGGGGGAGTGCGGCCGGCCCTATGGAGGCGCGCAGGAGGAGTCCTACTCCTACCGGGAGTAGGACTCCCCTCCCTATTCCTTGTCCAACTAGGAAAGGTGGAAGAAGAGAAGGAAGGAGGGGGGCGCCGCCCCTCCCTCCTTGTCCAATTCAGACTAGGGGGAGAGGGGGCGCGCGGCCTGCCCTGGCAGCCCCTTCCTCTTCTCCACTTTAGGCCCATGTGGCCCATTAACCCCCCGGGGGGTTCCGGTAACCCCCCGGTGCTCCGGTTTTATCCGAAACTTCTCCGAAACGCTTCCGGTGTCCGAATATAGTCATCCAATATATCAATCTTTATGTCTCGACAATTTCGAGACTCCTCGTCATGTCCGTGATCACATCCGGGACTTAGAACTAACTTCGGTACATCAAAATGTATAAACTCATAATAACGGTCATCGTAACGTTAAGCGTGCGGACCCTACGGTTCGAGAACAATGTAGACATGACCGAGACACGTCTCCGATCAATAACCAATAGCGGGACCTGGATACCCATATTGGTTCCTACATATTCTACGAAGATCTTTATCGGTCAGACCGCATAACAACATACGTTGTTCCCTTTGTCATCGGTATGTTACTTGCCCGAGATTCGATTGTCGGTATCCAATACCTAGTTCAATCTCGTTACCGTCAAGTCTCTTTACTCGTTCCGTAATACATCATCTCGCAACTAACTCACTAGTTGTAATGCTTGCAAGGCTTATGTGATGTGCATTACCGAGAGGGCCCAGAGATACCTCTCCGACAATCGGAGTGACAAATCCTAATCTCGAAATACGCCAACCCAACATCTACCTTTGGAGACACCTGTAGAGCACCTTTATAATCACCCATTTACGTTGTGACGTTTGGTAGCACACAAAGTGTTCCTCCAGCAAACGGGAGTTGCATAATCTCATAGTCATAGGAACATGTATAAGTCATGAAGAAAGCAATAGCAACATACTAAACGATCGGGTGCTAAGCTAATGGAATGGGTCATGTCAATCAGATCATTCACCTAATGATGTGATCTCGTTAATCAAATAACAACTCTTTGTTTATGGTTAGGAAACATAACCATCTTTGATTAACGAGCTAGTCAAGTAGAGGCATACTAGTGACACTCTGTTTGTCTATGTATTCACACATGTATTATGTTTCCAGTTAATACAATTCTAGCATGAATAATAAACATTTATCATGATGTAAGGAAATAAATAATAACTTTATTATTGCCTCTAGGGCATATTTCCTTCAGCAACGACATTGATGTGTACCTAAGGTCATTAGTTGAAGAAACTTTTACAGCTGTGGAATGGAAATGGTGTGCGTGTGTGGGATGAGTACAAACAGCAAGAATTTGACCTGCATGCGTTGCTGTTTGTAACCATCAATGATTGGCATGCACGCACTATTTAGATGACACTGAAAGTATATAACTGGACAAATGCAGGAAGAATGTGTACCTGGGGCATCATCGATTTCTTCCAACCAACCATCAATGTCGAAACAAAGGCAAGCATTTCAATGGCAAGGCAGATCACCGGAAGAAGCCCACCGTCTGTACCGGTGATCACATACTTGCTATGGTCAATAATTTACAAGTAATCTTTAGAAAGGGTCCCGGCGGACTATCTATTCCGAATGACGCTGAGGGACGCACGTCCATGTGGAAGAAGTGAGGGAAATATTCCCTAGAGGCAATAATAAAGTTGTTATTTATATTTCCTTATATCATGATAAATGATTATTATTCATGCCAGAATTGTATTAACCGGAAACTTAGTACATGTGTGAATACATAGACAAACAAAGTGTCCCTAGTATGCCTCTACTAGACAAGCTCGTTAATCAAAGATGGTTAAGTTTCTTGACCATAGACATGTGTTGTCATTTGATGAACGGGATCACATCATTAGAGAATGATGTGATGGACAAGACCAATCCGTTAGCTTACCATAATGATAGTTTAGTTTTATTGATATTGCTTTCATCATGACTTATACATGTTCCTCTGACTATGATATTATGCAACTCCCGAATACCGGAGGAACACCTTGTGTGCTATCAAATGTCACAACGTAACTGGGTGATTATAAAGATGCTCTACAGGTGTCTCCGATGGTGTTTGTTGACTTGGAATAGATCAAGATTAGGATTTGTCACTCCGTGTATCGGAGAGGTATCTCTGGGCCCTCTCGGTAATGCACATCACTATGAGCCTTGCAAGCAATGTGACTAATGAGTTAGTTACAGGATGATGCATTACGGAACGAGTAAAGAGACTTGCCGGTAACGAGATTGAACTAGGTATGTTGATACCGACGATCGAATCTCAGGCAAGTAACATACTGATGAGAAAGGGAATGACGTATGTTGTTATGTGGTTTGACCGATAAAAATCTTCGTAGAATATGTAGGAGGCAATATGAGCATCTAGGTTCCACTATTGGTTATTGACTGGAGATGTGTCTCGGTCTTGTATACATAGTTCTCGAACCCGTAGGGTCTGCACGCTTGATGTTCGATGACATTTGTATTATGAGTTATGTGATTTGATGACTGAAGTTTGTTCGGAGTCCTGGATGAGATCACGGACATGATGAGGTGTCTCCAAATGGTCGAGAGGCAAAGGTTCATATATTGAAAGGTTACATTCGGACACCGGAATGGTTTCCAAAAGTTTCGGATAAGTTTCAAAGTACTGTGGGTTACCAGAACCCCCCCTCCCCATCGGGGGAAGATAATGGGCCAACATGGGCCTTAGTGGCGGAGAGAGGGCCGGCCATAGGATGTAGAGCGAGCCCCCCTGCCAATCCAAATTGGACAAGGGGTGGGGGCGACGCCCCACCTATACCTCTGCTACTCCTTCTCTCTTTCCCCCTTTGCTACTCCGGAAAAGGAAAAAAAGGAGAGGGGAATCCTACTAGGACTAGGATCGATTGTATCGTGAAGACGTTAGGACTCCCCACACTTGGCCTCCTAGTAGGACTCCCCACACTTTACTACTCCTTCTCTCTTTCCCCCTTCTCTCTTTCTCCTAGTAGGACTCCCCACACTTTGCCTCCTCCTCCTCCCCCTTTATATACGGAGGCGGGGGCACCCCAAAGGCACAACAGACATCTCTTAGCCGTGTGCGGTGCCCCCCTCCATAGTTTACCACCGCGGTCATATCGTTGTAGTGCTTAGGCGAAGCCCTGCGCCGGTAGCTTCATCACCACCGTCGCCACACCATCGTGCTGACGGAACTCTCCCTCGTCCTCAACTGGATCAAGAGCTCGGGGACGTCATCGTGCTGAACGTGTGCTGAAGATGGAGGTGCCGTACGTTCGGTGCTAGGATCGATTGTATCGTGAAGACGTTCGACTACATCAACCGTGTTACTAAACGCTTTCGCTTTCGGTCTATGAGGGTACGTGGACACACTCTCCCCTCTCATTGCTATGCATCTCCTAGTTAGATCTTGCATGATCGTAGGAATTTTTTTGAATTACTACGTTCCCCAACAAGAAGAAATCTATATTTTGGAACCTACCCTACTGGAAAGACCTAGTGGTCCGCTCTTCAATCGATGTGATGCATGTGATGAAGAATCTTTGTGTGGACCTGCTAGGATTTTTGGGCGTGTATGGGAAGACAAACGATACACCGGAGGCACGGGAGGACCAGCAACGTGTGCATGAAAAAGATGGCATGCCTCCAAAGCAGTATGAAGGTCCTCCCAGCTACGCTCTTACCAAAGAAGAGAAGGAAATCTTCTTTGAATGCCTGCTTAGTATGAAGGTCCCGTCTGGCTCCTCGTAGAGTATAAAGGGAATAATAAATATGCCAGAGAAAAAGTTCCAGAACCTAAAGTCTCATGACTACCACGTGATTATGACGCAACTGCTTCCGGTTGCATTGAGGAGGCTTCTACCGGAAAACGTTCGATTAGCCATTGTGAAGCTATGTGCATTCCTCAATGCAATCTGTCAGAAGGTGATTGATCCAGAAATCCTGCCAAGGTTAAGGAGTGATTGCTACCTCCTAAGCACTGCGTTGGTTTTCCCTTGAAGAGGAAAGGGTGATGCAGCAAAGTAGCGTAAGTATTTTCCTCCGTTTTTGAGAACCAAGGTATCAATCCAGTAGGAGACCACGCGCAAGTCACCTCGTACCTACACAAACAAATAAGAACCTCGCAACCAACGCGATAAAGGGGTTGTCAATCCCTTCACGGCCACTTGCAAGAGTGAGATCTGATAGAGATAATGATAATAAGATAAAGATTTTTGGTATTTTTATGATATAGATTGAAAGTAAAGACTGCAAAAATAAAATAGATTGGAAACTTGTATGATGGAAAATAGACCTGGGGCCATAGGTTTCACTAGTGGCTTCTCTCAAGATAGCATAAGTATTACGGTGGGTGAACAAATTACTGTCAAACAATTGATAGAAAAGCGAATAATTATGAGAATATCTAGGTATGATCATGTATATAGGCATCACGTCCGTGACAAGTAGACCGACTCTAGCCTGCATCTACTACTATTACTCCACACATCGACCGCTATCCAGCATGCATCTAGAGTATTAAGTTCATAAGAATAGAGTAACGCCTTAAGCAGGATGACATGATGTAGAGGGATAGACTAATGCAATATGATATAAACCCCATCTTTTTCTCCTTGATGGCAACAATACAATACGTGTCATTTCCCTTTCTGTCACTGGGATCGAGCACCGCAAGATTGAACCCAAAGCTAAGCACTTCTCCCATTGCAAGAAAGATCAATCTAGCAGGCCAAACCAAACTGTCGAAGAGACTTGCAAAGATAAACCAATCATACATAAAAGAATTCGGAGAAATTCAAATATTGTTCATAGATAGACTTGATCATAAACCCACAATTCATCGGATCTCGACAAACACACCGCAAAAAGAGTTACATCGAATAGATCTCCAAGAAGATCGAGGAGATTTGTATTGAGATCCAAAGAGAGAGAAGAAGCCATCTAGCTACTAGATATGGACCCGAAGGTCTGAGGTAAACTACTCACACATCATCGGAGGGGCCATGGAGTTGATGTAGAGGCCCTCCATGATCAAGGCCCCCTCCGGTGGAGCTCCGGAAAAGGCCCCAAGATGGGATCTCTTGGGTATAGAAGGTTGTGGCGGTGGAAATAGGGTTTTGTGGTGCTCCTGGATGTTTGCGGCGTACATAGATATATATAGGAGGAAGAAGTAGGTCGGTGAAGCAACGAGGGGCCCACGAGGGTGGAGGGCGCGCCCGGGGGGTAGGCGTGGCCCCCTGCCTCGTGGCCACCTTGTTGATTGCTTGACGTCCACTCCAAGTCCTCTGGATCACGTTTGTTCCAAAAATCACGCTCCCGAAGGTTTCATTTCGTTTGGACTCCGTTTGATATTCCTTTTCTACGAAAAACTGAAATAGGCAAAAAAAACAACAATTTGGGCTGGGCCTCCGGTTAATAGGTTAGTCCCAAAAATATTATAAAAGTGTAAAATAAAGCCCATTATCATCCAAAATAGATAATATAATAGCATGGAACAATCAAAAATTATAGATACATTGGAGACGTATCAAGCATCCACAAGCTTAATTCCTGCTCGTCCTCGAGTAGGTAAATTATAAAAACAGAATTTGTGATGTGGAATGCTTTCTAGAATATACTTCAATGTATTTTTCTCTATTGTGGCATGATTGTTCAGATCGGAAAGATTCAAGATAAAAGTTTATTGTTGAGATAAAAATAGTAATACTCCAAGTATGCTAATCAAGCAGTTATGTCTTATCAAAATACCATAGCCAAAGAAAACTTATCCCTACAAAGTCATATAGTTTGGCCATGCTTCATTTTCGTCACACAAAATGCTCTCATCATGTACAACCCCGATGACAAGCCAAGCAATTGTTTCGCAATATATGAGCGCGAGCCATGGACATAGCACTATGGGTGGAAAAGAATATGATGATTGAGGTTGTGTGAGAAGACAAAAAGGGAGAAAGTCTCACATTGACACGGCTAATCAATGGGCTATGGAGATGCCCACCGATTGATGTCAATGCAAGGAGTAGGGATTGCCATGCAACGGATGCACTAGAGCTATAAATATATGAAAGCTCATCAAAGAAACTAAGTGGCTGTGCATCCAACTTGCTTGATCACGAAGACCTAGGGCAATTTGAGGAAGCCCATCATTGGAATATACAAGCCAAGTTCTATAATGAAAAATTCCAACTAGTATATGAAAGTGACAACAGATAATATAATAGCATGGAACAATCAAAAATTATAGATACATTGGAGACATATCAGTGATGTGCCGCAATGTCTTGTCAGTTTCAAGCTGGTTTTCCCACCATCCTTCTTAAATATCATGATGCACGTCCTAGTTCATCTAGTCGACGAGATTGTCGTTCTGGGCCCTGTATTTCTACACAATATGTTCCCCTTCGAGAGTTTCATGGGAGTCCAAAAGAAATATGTCCGTAACCATGCTAGGCTAGAAGGAAGCATCTCCATGGGCCATCAAACAGAGGATGTCATTGGGTTTTGTGTTGGCTTCATTCCTGACCTTAAGAAGATTGGTCTCCCTCAATCGCGGTATGAGGGGAGACTGACTAGAAAAGGCACGCTAGGAGGGGACTCAATGATATGTAGGAACGGGCATTCTTGGTCTCAAGCACACTACACAGTTCTACAGAATTCTACCTTGGTGACCTCGTATGTCGATGAACACAAGAATATTCTGCGCTCCAATAACCCGGAGCAGTGTGACGACTGGATTACATGTGAACACATCAGGACTTTCGGCAGTTGGTTGCAAACAAGTCTCAGGGGTGACAACACTATTTCTGATAAGCTGTACTTGTTGGCCAGGGGACCATCTTCGACTGTATTGACTTACAAAGGGTACGAGATAAATGAGAATACATTTTACATGGTCGCCCAAGATCAAAAGAGCACCAAGCAAAATAGCGGTGTCCTCTTTGATGCAGCAACCAAGAGGGGAAAGGACACATATTATGGTTACATAGTGGACATATGGGAACTTGACTATGGACATGATTTTAAGGTCCCTTTGTTTCAGCGCAAATGGGTCAATCAGGAGGTGGGGTACAGGTAGACCCACAGTACGGAATGACAACAATGGATCTGAAGAATCTTGGGTACACAGACGCACCATTCATCCTAGCCAATGATGTGGCACGGGTTTTCTATGTGAAGGACATGTCTACCAAACTGAGAAAAATAAAAGATGAGGAAGTGAATACATCATACGATGACCCAAAGAGCCACATAGTTCTTTCAGGAAAAAGAGTCATCGTGGGATTGGAGGGCAAGACAAATATGTCTGAAGATTATGAAAAGTGTCATGAAATTCCTCCCTTCAAAGTCAAGGCTGACCCAAGCACCCTGTTAAACGATGAAGATTATCCATGGTTACGGCACAATAAGCAATGGACACAGGCAAAGAAAAAGTGAAGACTTTCTCTCCACAACTATTATGATGATGACTTTGATCTAGAATATCACTGTAGCTACATGTGAAGAAATGAAATGCCTTTTGTAACAGATGAGTTTCCGTATGAAACCCTGATACAGATTGTTCGTTTTGTACACGAAGTGCATCCAGTCTTTGCCTTAACCCTCTCAACTTTTTATAACATGCTATGTGGGTGAAATGATGATACCATGCCAAATTTCAACCTTTTTAGAGTTCTTTTGTAGCGCTTTTCAATTTCAGGGTCATTTAGCTTTAAAAAATCAGTAAATGCATGAAAAATACAAGATGAAGTCACAAAGGGTTGAAAATTGATGATGTGGCTTTGAATGGTTCATTTTGAACACACAAAAAGTCTGGAGTTCAAATAAGTTCAAAAAATGTAATACCTTTGTAACAGATGAGTTTTCATCCGAAACCATGATACTTCGAAAGAGATTGTCCGTCTTATACATGAAGTGCATTCAGTTTTTGCCGTAACCCTATCAACTTTTTATAACATGCTATGTGGTTGAAATGATGATACTGTGTCAACTTGCAACCTTTTTAGAGTGCATTTGTAGTGCTTTTCAATTTCAGGGTCATTTAGCTCAAAAAATCAATAATGCATGAAAATACCAAATGAAGTCAGAAAGGGTTGAAAATTGATGATGTGGCTTTAAATGGTGCATTTTGAAGAAACAAAAAGTCTAGAGTTCAAATAAGTTCAAAAGATGAAATTCGTTTGTAACAGATGAGTTTTCGTATGAAACCATGATACTTCGAAAGAGATTGTCTGTTTTGTACACGAAGTGCATCCAGTTTTTGTCGTACCCTCTCAACTTTTTATAATATGCTATGTGGGTGAAATGATGATATCATGCCAACTTTCAACCTTTTCAGAGTTCATTTGTAGTGCTTTTCAATTTCAGGGTCATTTAGCTTTAAAAATCAGTAAATGCATAAAAACGCCAGATGAAGTCAGAAAGGGTTGAAAATTGATGATGTGGCTTTGAATGGTTCATTTTGAACACACAAAAGTCTCGAGTTCAAATAAGTTCAAAAAATAAAATACCTTTATAACAGATGAGTTTTCGTCCAAAACCCTGATACTTCAAAAGAGATTGTCTGTCTTGTACACGAAGTGCATCCAGTTTTTGTCATAACCCTATCAACTTTTTATAACATGCTATGTGGGTGAAATGATGATACCATGTCAACTTTCAACCTTCTCAGATTTCATTTGAAGTGCTTTTCAATTTCAAGGTCATTTAGCTCAAAGAATCGGAAAAATACCAAATGACGTCAGAAAGGGTTGAAAATTGATGATGTGGCTTTGAATGGTGCATTTTGAACACACAAAAAGTTTGGAGTTTAAATAAGTTCAAAAAATCAAATCCCTTTGAAACAGATGACTTTCCATATGAAACCCTGATACTTCGAAAGAGATTGTCCATTTTGTACATGAAGTGCATCCAGTTTTTGTCGTGACTCTCTCAACTTTTTAGCACATGCTATGTGGGTGAAATGATGATACCATGCCAACTTTCAACCTATTCAGAGTTCATTTGTAGTGCTTTTCAATTTTATGGTCATTTAGCTCAAAGAATGAACTAATAGCAAAAAGGATGAACTAAAAATAATCAATTAAACTATTCTATTACGATCAACAAAAACAAAACTATAATATTATTCAATAGCAAAAAGAATCAACTAAAAAGCTTTTATAAAACTCTAATAGCAAAAGGAATCAACTAAAATGCTTTTATAAACATCTAGTATTTTTGAAACTAAAATTATATAAAATTTATGCAACTAAAATTATCAAAGTATTTTCTGTTCAAAACATTAATAGCAAAAAGAATTTTCATAAAGAATTTTTTTGTTAGAAACTTTAATAGCAAACTAAAATAACAAAATCTATTTTTGATTAAAACAGATATTTAAAATAACCTAAAAATTACGACATTGAATATAATGATAAAACACAGTAATATTAAATAGCAGGAAAAATAATCACTCAAAAATCTATTATTATAGTAATGTTATTCACAAACTAGTGATTCGGACAAATTTCAAAGAATTCAAACTTAAACTATTCAAATTTGAAAACTAATGGCACTAACAGAAAGTTTATAATTTTTCTGGCCTAACAGCAAAAATAAAAATAATGCAAAAAACAAAAGAAAATAAATAATGCAAAAAACAAAACAAAAATAGTGGAAAAAAATAAAAAAATGTCACCTACTGGGCCACCACGGCCTGAATACGACTAGAAAACCAACCATGGGCTAGGATTTAGGCCCGCAGAAGACCCAGTAGGCCCACAGGTAGATAAAGTGACTTTAGGCCCGTAAGCCTGCATTTCAGAGGAGCTCGAAGTGGTCTGCGCAGCCACGCTTATAAACCACTGTCGAAGACTCTCGGCTAGCGAGGTAGGACTAAACATCCCACCGCATCGCGCCATTTCCAGCACAAGGCCTTTGGTCCCGGTTGGTGGCACGAACCGGGACCAATGCCACCCTTTGGTCCCAGTTCATGGCACCAACCTGGACCAATTCCCCCTTTAGTCCCGGTTAGTGCCACCAACCGGGACCAAAGGTCTCCGTTTCCCGCCCTTTGGGCTGCTGAAAACTGACCTTTGGTCCCTTTGGTCGCAGTTGGTGACACCAACCAGGACTAAAGGGGGGCATTGGTCCCGGTTTGAGGTATGAACGAGGAGAAAAGGTGGTTGCTATATAACCCGACACTTAGGAAAATTCCCCCCATCCGCCATTCTTCTCTCGAACGCCGCCAGGCTGGTGCTGCTCCTCGATGTTGCACCCCTGCCCGACGTTGCCATCGCCATCGCCGCCCGCTCCTCATCGTCGTGGCCCCGTGCCCCTGCCCTGCCCCGATGTGTCACCCCGTGCCCTGGCCCCTGCCTCGACGTCGCCCCGTGCCCCGGCCCCTGCCCCGACGTCGGCTGCCCCGTGCCCCAACACCGCCTCGTGATACGTCTCCAACGTATCTATAAATTTTGATTGTTCCATGCTATTATATTATCTGTTTTGGATGTTTAATGGGCTTTGATACACCTTTTTATATTATTTTTGGGACTCATCTACTAACCAAAGGCCTAGTGCAAATTGTTGTTTTCTTACCTATTTCAGTGTTTCGCAAAAAAATAATATCAAATGGAATGAAACCTTCGGGAGAGTTATTTTTGGAACAAATGCAATCCAAGAGACTTGGAGTGGATGTCAAGGAAGAAACGAGGTGGCCATGAGGTAGGAGGGCGCACCCAGGGGGTAGGCGTGCTCCCCACCCTCGTGGGGCCCTCGTGGCTCCGCCGACCTACTTCTTTCACCTATATATACTCATATACCCCAAAAACATCCGAGAGCACCACGAAACCCTATTTCCACCGCCGCAACCTTCTGTACCCGTGAGATCCCATCTTGGGGCCTTTTCCGGCGCTCCGTCGGAAGGGGAATCGATCACGGAGGGCTTCTACATCAACACCATAGCGTCTCTGATGATGTGTGAGTAGTTTACCACAGACCTTCGGGTCCATAGTCATTAGCTAGATGGCTTCTTCTCTCTCTTTGGATCTCAATACAAAGTTCTCCTCGATTCTCTTGGAGATCTATTCGATGTAATTCTTTTTGCGGTGTGTTTGTCGAGATCCAATGAATTGTGGGTTTATGATCAAGATTATCTATGAGCAATATTTGATTCTTCTCTGAATTCTTTTATGCATGATTTAATATCTTTGCAAGTCTCTTTGAATTATCAGTTTGGTTTGGCCTACTAGATTGATCTTTCTTGCAATGGGAGAAGTGCTTAGCTTTGGGTTCAATCTTGCGGTGTCCTTTCCCAGTGATAGCAGGGGCAGCAAGGCACGTATTGTATTGTTGCCATCGAGGATAAAAAGATGGGGTTTATATCATATTGCTTGAGTTTATCCCTCTACATCATGTCATCTTGCCTAATGCGTTACTCTGTTCTTATGAACTTAATACACTAGATGCATGTTGGATAGTGGTCGATGTGTGGAGTAATAGTAGTAGATGCAGAATCATTTTGGTCTACTTGTCGTGGACGTGATGCCTATATACATGATCATGCCTAGATATTCTCATAACTATGCGCTTTTCTATCAATTGCTCGGCAGTAATTTGTTCTCCCACTGTAGAATTTGCTATCTTGAGAGAAGCCACTAGTGAAACCTATGGCCCCCGGGTCTATTTTCCATTATATTATTTTCCTACCAACTTGCTATTTCTCTCATTGTTTATTTTGCAATCTTTATTTTCCAATCTATACAATAAAAATACCAAAAATATTTAGCTTATTATCTGTATCAGATCTCACTTTCTTAAGTGACCGTGAAGGGATTGACAACCCCTTTATCACGTTGGTTGCGAGGTTCTTGTTTGTTTGTGCAGGTAGTAGGGACTTGCGTGTTACCTCCTACTGGATTGATACCTTGGTTCTCAAAACTGAGGGAAATTCTTAAGCTACTTTGCTGCATCACCCTTTCCTCTTCAAGGGAAAACCAACGCATGCTCAAGAGGTAGCAAGCAGGATTTCTGGCGCCATTGCCGGGGAGGTTGCACCAAGTCAAGTCAAGATTTGATCTCCCGTCAACAAGCCATTTCTGGCACCGTTGCCGAGGAGATTTATGCACAAGTCAAGACATACCAAGTACCCATCACAAACTCTTATCTCTCGCATTACATTATTTGCCATTTGCCTCTCGTTTTCATCTCCCCCACTTCACCCTTGCTATTTTATTCGCCCTCTTTTTCGTTCACCCTTTTTCTTGCTTCTTGTGTGTCTGTGTGTTAGATCGTTGGTTTTTCTATTATGGCTAGCCCTTCTATAACAGTTAGTACTCCCGATCGTGAAGTTCTCAATTTTAAACAAAGGGAGGGAGAAAATTTAAAATGTGCTTGGTATAGAATTTGCAATGCTCAGAATAGATCCACTAGGAAGAAATCCACTTCCGTTCTTCTTCACAATTTTTATGTAGGCATCACCCCTTGGAATAGATATATTCTTGATACCATTACTGGAGGGAATTTCTTGGGTAGCCATACTTTTGATTCTTATAATTCTATGATAGATTTGTTTGCGCCACCACCTCTGTTGGTTAATGGAACTATTTTAACTTTGGAACATGTGATGCAAAGGCTTGAAGTTATTGAAAATAAAGTTGCCACTGTAGAGTTGGTTGAGAATTTGGATAAAAATATCCACAACCAAATTACCCAATATGGATCTAAGGTAGGAGTTACTCTGAATTTTTTTAAAGAAAAATAACCCATAGTTAACAAAAAGATAGATCAAGATTCCACAAGAATTGATAAACTTGAGGATATTATTACCAACTGAAGGTTTGCCTTTTCTTATGTGAAAAATACTCCAAATCCTCCTACTACTAGAGTTTCCAAGTTTATGTATGTGCCTAAAAATAAAGGTGAATCTTCTAGTAAGGAAAATGCGGATCTCAAAGCAATAAGTGTTCACCCCAACATTTTCGCTATCATTAAGGAACCTTTTGCTACAAATGAATTACTTGACTTCTTGCCTAGGAGTTTGATCATTAATAAAAAGAAGGAAACTCCTAAGGGTTATAAGTGTTCTATTTAAGAATTGCATACCAAAGATGACAATACCTAGATCTATTCTTGTTTTTATGCCTAGCTAGGGGCGTTAAACGATAGCGCTTGTTGGGAGGCAACCCAATTTTATTTTTGTTTCTTGTTTTTTGATCCTGTTTAGTAATAAATAATTCATCTATCTTCTGTTTATATGTGGTTTTATGTTTTTAATTAGTGTTTGTGCCAAGTAAAACCTTTGGGAAGACTTGGGGGAAGTCTTTGCGATCTTGCTGTAAAAAATAGAAACTTTAGCGCTCATGAGATTTGCTGCCATTTTTACTGGAGAGTGCGATTAGGTTTATTCTTTTTGTAGATAATTAATAGACAAATTACTCACGTCCACCAATTTATTTCAGAATTTTAGCAGTTACATAAGTGTTCGAAACCTACAGATTACTACAGATTGTTCTGTTTTTGACAGATTCTGTTTTTCGTGTGCTGTTTGCTTATTTTGATGAATCTATGGCTAGTATCGGGGGGTATGAACCATAGAGAAGTTGCAATACAGTAGGTTTAACACCAATATAAATAAAGAATGAGTTCATTACAGTACCTTGAAGTGGTGGTTTGTTTTCTTATACTAACGGAGCTCATGAGATTTTCTGTTGAGTTTTGTGTTGTGAAGTTTTCAAGTTTGGGGTAAACATTTGATGGATTTTGGAATAAGGAGTGCCAAGAACCTAAGCTTGGGGATGCCCAAGGCACCCCAAGGTAAAATTCAAGGACAACCAAAAGCCTAAGCTTGGGGATGCCCCGGAAGGCATCCCCTCTTTCGTCTTCGTCCATCGGTAACTTTACTTGAGGCTATATTTTTATTCACCACATGATATGTGTTTTGCTTGGAGCGTCTTGTATGATTTGAGTCTTTGATTTTTAGTTTACCACAATCATCCTTGTTGTACACACCTTTTGGAGAGACACACATAAATCGTAATTTATTAGAATACTCTATGTGCTTCACTTATATCTTTTGAGCTAGATAATTTTGCTCTAGTGCTTCACTTATATCTTTAAGAGCACGGTGGTGGTTTTATTTTATAGAAATTATTGATCTCTCATGATTCACTTATATTATTTTGAGAGTCTTTTAGAACAGCATGGTAATTTGTTTTGGCTATAAAATTAGTCATAATATGATAGGCATCCAAGATGGGTATAATAAAAACTTTCATAAAAAGTGCATTGAATACTATGAGAAGTTTGATACTTGATGATTGTTTTGAGATCTAAAGATGGTGATATTAGAGTCATGCTAGTTGAGTAGTTGTGAATTTGAGAAATACTTGTTCTAAAGTTTGTGATTCCCGTAGCATGCACATATGGTGAACCATTATGTGATGAAGTCGGAGCATTATTTATTTATTTATTTATTTATTGTCTTCCTTATGAGTGGTGGCCGGGGACGAGCTATGGTCTTTTCCTACCAATCTATCCCCATAGGAGCATGTGCGTAGTACTTTTTTCGATAACTAATAGATTTTTGCAATAAGTATGTGAGTTCTTTATGACTAATGTTGAGTCCATGGATTATACACACTCTCACCCTTCCACCATAGCTAGCCTCTCTAGTATCGCACAACTTTCGAAGGTACCATACACCCACCATATACCTTCCTCAAAACAGCCACCACACCTACCTATTATGGCATTTCCATAGCCATTCCGAGATATATTGCCATGCAACTTACCACCGTTCCATTTGTTATGACACGTTACATCATTGTCATATTGCTTTGCATGATCATGTAGTTGACATCGTATTTGTGGCAAAGCCGCCTTTTATAATTATTTCGTACATGTCACTCTTGATTCATTGCATATCCCGGTACACCGCTAGAGGCATTCACATAGAGTCATATTTTGTTCTAGTATTGAGTTGTAATTTTTGAGTTGTAAGTAAATAAAAGTGTGATGATCATCATTATTAGAGCATTGTCCCAAGTGAGGAAAGGATGATGGAGACTATGATTCCCCCACAAGTCGGGATGAGACTCCGGACGAAAAGAAGAAGAAAAGAGAAAAGAAAAAAAGGCGATAAAAAAGAGGAAAAGGCCCAAATAAAAAAATGAGAGAAAAAGAGAGAAGGGACAATGTTACTATCCTTTTACCACACTTGTGCTTCAAAGTAGCACCATGATCTTCATGATAGAGAGTCTCCTATGTTTTCACTTTCATATACTAGTGAAAATTTTACATTATAGAACTTGGCTTGTATATTCCAATGATGAGCTTCCTCAAAACGCCCTAGGTCCTCGTGAGCAAGTGAGTTGGATGCACACCCACTTAGTTTCTTTAGTTGAGCTTTCATACACTTATAGCTCTAGTGCATCCGTTCCATGACAATACCTACTCACTCAGCTTGATATCTATTGATGGGCATCTCCATAGCACGTTGATATGCCTAGTTGATTTGAGACTATCTTCTCCCTTTTTGTCTTCTCCACAACCACCATTCTATTCCACATATAGTGTTATGTCCATGGCTCACGCTCATATATTGCGTGAAGATTGAAAAAGTTTGATAACATCAAAAGAATGAAACAATTTCTTGGCTTGTCATCGGGGTTGTGCATGATTAAATACTCTGTGCGATGAAGATAGAGCATAGCTAGACTATATGATTTTGTAGGGATAACTTTCTTTGGCCATGTTATTTTGAGAAGACATGATTGCTTTGTTAGTATGCTTGAAGTATTATTATTTTTATGTCAATATTAAACTTTTGTCTTGAATCTTTCGGATCTGAACATTCATGCCACAATAAAGAAAATTACATTGAGAATTATGTTAGGTAGCATTCCACATCAAAAATTCTATTTTTATCATTTATCTACTCAAGGACGAGCAGGAATTAAGCTTAGGGATGCTTGATACGTCTCCAACGTATCTACAATTTTTGATTGTTCCATGCTATTATATTATCTGTTTTGGATGTTTAATGGGCTTTAATATACATTTTTATATTATTTTTGAGACTAACCTACTAACCAAAGGCCTAGTGCAAATTGCTGTTTTTTTTTCCTATTTCAGTGTTTCACAGAAAAGGAATATCAAACGGAATCCAAACGGAATGAAACCTTTGAGAGAGTTATTTTTGAAACAAACGCAATCCAGGAGACTTGGAGTGGACATCAAGGAAGAAACGAGGCGGCCACGAGGTAGGAGGACGCGCCCCCACCCTCGTGGGCCCCTCATGGCTCCGCGGACCTACTTCTTTCACCTATATATACTCATATACCTCGAAAACATCCGAGAGCACCACGAAACCCTATTTCCACTGCCGCAACCTTCTGTACCCGTGAGATACCATCTTCGGGCCTTTTTCGGCGCTCCGTCGGAAGGGGAATCGATCACGGAGGGCTTCTACATCAACACCATAGCCTCTCCGATGATGTGTGAGTAGTTTACCACAGGCCTTCGGGTCCATAGTTATTAGCTAGATGGTCTCTTCTCTCTCTTTGGGTCTCAATACAAAGTTCTCCTCGATTCTCTTGGAGATCTATTCGATGTAATTCATTTTGCGGTGTGTTTGTCGAGATCCGATGAATTGTGGGTTTTATGATCAAGATTATCTATGAACAATATTTGATTCTTCTCTGAATTCTTTTATGTATGATTTAATATCTTTGCAAGTCTCTTCGAATTATCAGTTTGGTTTAGCCTACTAGATTGATCTTTCTTGCAATAGGAGAAGCGCTTAGCTTTGGGTTCAATCTTGCGGTGTCCTTTCCCAGTGCTAGCAGGGGCAGCAAGGCATATATTGTATGGTTTCCATCGAGGATAAAAAGATGGGGTTTATATCATATTGCTTGAGTTTATCCCTCTACATCATGTCATCTTGCCTAATGCGTTACTCTATTCTTATGAACTTAATACTCTAGATGCATGCTGGATAGTGGTTGATGTGTGGAGTAATAGTAGTAGATGCAGAATCATTTCGGTCTACTTATCGCGAACGTGATGCTTTGGATTCCTGGCGAGAGTTCATGTCTATCTCATTATCGGACACTGGACCATTCGGGCATCTGAACCTGAATTGTGCCTCTGATTACCATGGGAGTGTGGATTTGCAGGAAAAAAATGACGTAGTGTCAGTTATCTGAAAAGAATGGATTCAGAGTAGGCCACCGTCGAGCTCTTTTGCAAACGAGCTGGCTCCATGGTGTCCCACGGCGATGGAGGGCTCTGTAGACAACTTGGTTCCAGCCGTGCTCGAGGCCTTGCTCGAGGCCGCCGCCGCCCATGAGGTCGCCTACGGCTGCTATGCAGCTGTGCCGAGGGAGCAGTGCCAAGCTGTGCTGCGGTATGCGCAGCCCATGATGCTCCTGGCGGCCAGGTGATCCATCACGGGCAGTTCGAATAAACTAATACTAGTTGGCCGTATAGATTCGGTAGTGGTATAATGTTGTAGGTTCCTGAATTTTGGTCTTGATGTTTGGCCGTACTTGACTTTCAGTTTTGTACAGTATACGGGAGCATTTTGGATTTGGTCTTTTCAGTATTCTGGCACCATGTTATATGTATTTTAAAGTGCACAAAAATAGCACTTACCGTCAAAATTAGTTGTGCAAAGTGCGGATGCTCCACAGGTGCTTCTTGTAATCTGAAATCCATTGAAAACACACTAAAGTTCGTACGTTTAAAAAGCCTTGGAAACCAAAACGAAAATCAACAAACAAAATGATGGCGAGTACATCGGAAAACGACACAAAGTTCAATAAGTATAATTTTAGAGGTTCAAGTAATATGAGAACACTGCAAGTTTGCAGAAGAAAAATATCGGCGGTGCAGTTGCCGTCAGCTACATCGGGCGGAGCCTCTTGCTCCTCCACAAGTCTAGCCAACCGCACGCCGCCAACGCGGATCATCACCATCCCAATACCCGACCTTCATGGGGTGCCTACCTGACCTTCAAGGGGTGCCAGCGGTGCCTTTCATCATTGTGCGTCGCTGATACGGGCCATCTGCCAACGAGCTATCGTGTAAAACCCGAGCAACGGCCGGGCCTCACGTGCCAGCGATGGGCCCTAAACCTTCGCGCGGCAGCTCCCCTTGCTTGCCCTTGCCGTCGAGCGTGAGAATCAAGCAAGGGCTCTTTATCCTGATCTGGGTTTCATTACGGTTGGACAAGCACACAGAAAATTTGGGCCAAGAAATGACATATGTTTGCAACACAATTTTGTTCTCGAATGCATGAAAGATGTAAAAGCGAGCGAAAATGTACGAGTTGTGTAAGGCCAATCTCGGCAATGTGGCATTCAATCCGGTAGCGCCGCACACACACACTGCTCCCTGTGCACATGTGATTTTTTCCTCTCTAGTAACTAATATGTTTGGTGAATTTGTGAAGTCATGCTACTACCAACAGAGAAGGAAAATCACCACTGAACACCATTTTGAGATAAATGGAACCAACTTAGCAAACTAGGAAAGTCGACAGTGTGTCACCAACTAATTATTTTACAAGATGGTCGTGTGTGCATTCGTGTGGTGTTTGTGTGTGGTGCGTTCGGTGTGCTCGTGCTATGTGTATGCTTTTCCTTTATTTTTTTGAATAAATCAGAACTTCATACATACAAAAAAACAGAAGTTCAAAACCCAGATTTTCCTCGTTAATAAATAATAAACCAAGAAGTTCAATTGAAAAAAGGGAGCAGCTTAATATTTATTACAAAAACTCTAATTTTCCCCGTTACTAGTGAATAAACCAAGAAATTAAGTTCGAAATAACCAAGTTCTATGATGTTTATTACAAAATTAGTATTTTGTTCTGTTACAAATGAATAACACCAAGGAGTCCAAATTGAAAAAACCAGGAAGCTTAATTTTAAAAAATAGAATAGTTCAATATATATGAAAAACTTAGATTTTCCTTGTTACTAGATAATAAACCAAGATGTTCAATTTCAAAAAATGGAGCAGTTCGATATTTATTACAAAAACTCAAAAAAATTCCATTACAAACAAATAAACTAAGAAGTCCATTTAGAAATAACGAAGAAGTTCGACATTTATTAAAAAACTCTGCGTTTATGCATGAAAACTCACTTATTCTCTTTGTATGAAAAAATACACACACAAGTTCAAAATTTAAAAGTAGAGCAGTTTGATGTCTATAAAAAATTCTGATTTTTCATGTTACAAAAAGGATAACATCATTTTGGCATTTTGTAAAAAGGGCCTAAAAATGACGGTGAATTTGAAAAAAATGACTATATGAAAAATTTCCGCAAGGATTTTTCCTGTGACGCTATTTTTGTATGTTGGTAGCAAGCTTGATGATGTATTGGTGTGCTACACTTGATGATGTATTGGTTGTGCACGTAGCACACAAAGTGTGTGTGTATTGTTGTGTGTAATTTTCTTGAATTTCAATAGCATGCGAAGTTCATCTTTCGAAAATTCCTAAGTTCATGTGTACCCATATACTGAAGAAAATCATCAGTTTAAAAAAAGGAACGCCTAGGTCATTTCACCGATAGCAAAAAATGCCTAAAAATGTCGCGAGACAAAAAAACAAATCGTAGAAAGTGGAAAAAACAATAATTTTGCTTTGTAAGTTTAACCATTTCTATAAAATACATCGAAGGTCCAATTTAAATAATATGGTGGTTCAATGTTTATTACAAACCTGTGATTTTCCCCTTTACAATAGAATAACCAAGAAGTTCAAAAATTAAAAATGGAGCAGTTCGAAAAGTTTATAAAAATGGTGTTTCTACATTTTACAAAAAAAATGGAGAAGTTCAAATTTATATTGCGGGACGTCCGACCACCAATTACATGTTTTAAAATGGCAAGAAATGACATCCGACCTTCAATTGCGTGTAATTCAATAGAAAAAACAAGAACTTCAAGTACTGCAAGGACTGAATTTCAGGTGAGAATAAAAGTATAGAAAAATATGCTTAAAAAGTTTGTTAAAAGAAGTTCAAGTGCTCTTTCCGAGGATGTTCAAAAATTCTTGTGAGAGAAGTTCACCTTGTATTTCCATGTTCGAAAACACAAAATATAAATTGTTTTTTTTTTGCATTTTAACATAATTCTCTCAATCCACAAAGAAGTTCAGTTATTATCTGGGAGCAATTTAATTTCAAAAAGAAAATAAAAAATCAAATTATAAAAATGGAAAAAGTTCATGTACTACATGGTGTGTGTTTAATATGAGAAAAATGAATTAAAAGGTAAGGTTCAATTTTTTGTTGCTATAAGTTCAAGTCCTCGGACGGAGAAAGTTAAAAAAAAAATTGTGAGAGGGGTTTGTACAAAAAGAATATCATTTGTGTAACACTCACGAATGGATAAGAAAATTACAAACAAAAATACGGCACAGAAGTTTAACGTGAAAACAACAGAAAGTTCAACTACTATACTGAATCAATTTCAGATGAAAAACTTTTGAAATCGTTGCGAGTATGAAAAATGATCAACACGGAAAAGTTGCTTTTTACAACAGTTTTTCATCGGTATATCATTTGCTCAATTACGCTAAGTTGTTTCGGAGTTACGGGCAAAAAACAGAGTGAAGTTCAAACACAACTGCAACAGAAGTTCAAGTACTTCACGCAGTGCATTTTTGAAAAATCTGTTACAGAAATCATGATCTCGTCATTTTCAAAATTACTTGAAAAAAACTGGGACTTAGAGAAAACTTTATATACGAAAAAGTTTCGCATTTTCCGTAGCTTTTCAACGGTATATTATTTTCCCCATTACGATAAAGTTTATACAAATTACAACAAAATATGCTTTTAGCAATTTTCGAAATTGACTTAAAATAGTAAGGAATTGGGAGAAACAATATATACCAAAAAGTTTTGCATTTCCTCAAGATTTCCAACTCCATATCATTTGATGCATTCGGACGCACGGTTAAACAATTAGCTCGAAAATACGAACTCAGTGGAACTTGTACCGTTTTCTAAAGTACTTTTAAATCATTCAAAATTAGAAAAAACTTTCAACATGAAAAAGTAGCACATTTTTATAAGATTTCCAACGCTATATCATTTGCCTCAATTGGATTAGCAGTTTAGAAATGACATTGAAAATACGAACTCGCCTGTTCGGTTTGCGAAATTTTATGATTTTCCAAATTACTCTTTAATCATAGGGAATTAGAGAAAACTTTCAACACGTGGAATGAGCGGTTTTGTAGCAGCTTCCAACGCCATATTATTTGCCCCATTCCGATAAATAGTTTATAAGTGCGATCGAAAATACAATTCACGTTTTTTATGTGAAGAAAACCCAATTTTCAAAACTGCTCTTAAACCGCTTACGTTTTGCCAAAAATTTAACTTGGGTCATGATACTCATGTCCATAGCTTTCCAACGGTATATCGCAAGCCCCATTTGGGCAAGGTTGGCGGAAGTTCAACCTAGCACCGGGGGAAGTTCAGGTCGAACAACTCAGGCAGTGAAATTGCAAAAAACGCAAGTTCATCATGACCCGAGAGAAAAATCCACCAACAAGCGAGATTCCTATTTAAAACAGGCATTTAGTTGCTAAAAACCGTTTCTAGATTACACTTACATCATATAGAAGACGACTAATCAGAATAATTCGTGCGGGGAGACACGGTTGCAAAGATAGCCCGAAGGTCAGGTTCCTACAGAGGGAAGTTCATGCGTGTAACTCAGGAAGTTCATGTTGTGATCAGAATAATATTCTGATCCCGTGATCAGAATAGTGTTTTAGGGACGTCGGACATTCATGAGAGAGGCGGTCCGGTTCGGTCGTCGGACATGTCATGTGATAGGTACTATTTTTTTGTTCATAGAAAACTCCGATAACTCTTCAACATGAGGGGGACATCCATCAACCCCCTCTCGCCCGACCAAACCCTAGAAGCATCGAGGCCACCCAAATTTACCAAGTTAAAAGAGAGTTGTCGAGGACACCCAAATTTACCAAGTTAAAAGAGCGTTGTCGAGGCCACCCCAAACCCTAGAAGCATTGTCGAGGCCACCCCAAACCATAGAAGCGTCGAGGCCACTAATATGATTCCTGGTCTATGTTTAGCTAGCTAGGTCTATGTTTGCCACTAATATATACATCTCTCATGTTTGTATATTAATTGTCATGTTGCAATATTTGCAGAAACTATGGATCAACAAAGAGACTTGGAAAAAGAATAGTTGTTGGGGGGTATAATCTTCAACGTAGGTGATGTCTTGTCGTTTCTCAACGACACCAATGGTCAGGAAGGAGAGGATGACGGCTCCGATGATCGAACAATGGAGGAGGAAGGACATGATCATGATGGCGTCGGTGACCGAATGGCGGAGGAAGAAGGAGACCATGATGACGGCTCCTGTGACCGAACGGAGGAGGGAGCTGTTCCAAAGTCCGGTGAGGTATATATATTACTTAAGCCAGTGCTGACTAATTGATGCATTAGTTCTTTTGGTATATGTATATTAACTCTTATTTCTTCTTTTATAGCCCTCCGGATCGAGCCAAACTTCGGTAACGAGACAAGGCCCGAAGAAAAGGTTGCGCCAGGATGAAAGGTTCACGATCACAGCACTCGCGGACAATGGCCAACCGATTGAACCTAGGCGGACCAAGGAAACATTTTCTGCTCAGTGCAGAGCTATTGTTAGGGACAACATCCAGCTATGGAATAAACCTAAGGACGAAGACCCTCAAGTTTCTTATGTCACCAATAGACAGAAAGATGATCTTTCGACCTCATTGAAGGAAAATTTCACCCTACCGCCAGAGGAGGATCCGAATAAGCCAGTTATAGAGCTACTGGTCAAGGCGTGTGCTCTTAAGAAGATGGCAAATATATTCAGGAGGTGGAAGAATGAGTTGGAATCAACGTTTGTCAACAAAGGGAAGACTGAAGAATTCACTGGCCGATTTGAGAAGATAAGAGATCACTGGCCCGCATTTGTGGCCTACAAGACATCTGCCAGGGATGGTGCTCGGTACCAATCCTGGTGATTACCTGGGCGATGATGTAGAGTTTGAAACAATGGAGGTGGTCGGATTCAGATACCGTACGGGAAGCCTCTCGTCAAAGATGGAAGTTCTCCTCTAACAATGATGATGCGAAGATTCCATCAATGATACATGAAAACCTGCAGCGAGTTTGGGAAGGATGTTTTGATGATGAGAATTAAAGAGGAGCACGACCTCGTTGGAACTGGTTTGTTCTCTATCGAATTTGACGAGTTATTCCAGTTATACAATCAAAAGGCCCTCGACAAAACACTCGTGACTTGCTACTGTCTGTAAGTACTACTTCTGTAATTAAGTCTCTATATATAGCTCAGCTCTTTCATTGCATGTGTATATATAATTATCTTCACTATGTTATGCAGATTGAAGATCATCGAATGCAGAAAAGCACAAATCTATGACATTGGATTCATTAACCGAAATATCATAGATGAATGGACGGTTAAAAACAATGTCAAAGAAACCGAGGACAACTTGCTACAATCATTGCTCAAAAATAAAAATAAAAAGGATAAAAATACTATTTCCTTACAACTTCAAGTGAGTGTTACTGTCTTGTGCATATTCGGTTTCCCTTATTACTCAAGGTTATAGTAATGTAATTGATGAGTTATGCATGCGTGCGCAGCTTTCACTATATTCCCCTAGAGATTAAGCTTGAGTAGGGAGTAGTAACCGTCTTCGACTCGAGACGAAAAGATCCCGACACTAGTAGAAAATGGAGTTTTATCACCGGTTCGTAAGGGCCTTTAGTGCCGGTTCTGCAACCGGCACTAAAGAGTGGAGACTAAAGCCCCCCCCCCCCTTTAGTACCGGTTCGGCACGAACTGGCACTAAAGGACCACCACGTGGCGTGAGCTCGCGCCGTGGTATGGGCTAAAGGTTTTTTTTTAAAAAAAATCTGCAAATTTTGGAAAAAAATGATTTTTTTTCGATTTTCTGAATTATTTGATGATTTAATTTCTAATCACCCCTCTTAACTACTCAAGTGTGGATCACTCATTCCAAATCGTCTAACTTCCCGGTCAGTCACCCATCCTCTCACTCCCCCAGCCTGAGCACGCTTAACTTCGTAATTCTATCCCCCCTACTTTCCAAGTCTACACTTATTGTTTTCCTAGCAAATGTAAGATGTCAATCCTATTAACCCTCAGCAGTTTAGCTTGAGCATTAAATCACACGTTTCACCATTTGAGTTCGAAACTATTATTACCTAGCTAACACCCCTGAATTAACCCTCCAAAAACCCCGAACCCTCATTTAAAAAAAAAACAAAAATCCCTGCTCCTGCCATATGCTGACGTTTCATTTCATTATTGGCATGGATTCGTTGCCTTGCTTTGCCTTGCGTTGGTGGGGGGCAATAAATTCCTTGCCGACAAAGGCAGACATGTCCATGTGCGCGCGCAGCTCCACCTCTCCAGCTAGCGCATGTCTCATCTAATCTAATCCTATCTAATCTAATCTAATCTAATCTAATCTAATCTTATCTAATCTTGCTTAAATTAACGGCCTTGTACAATCAATCAATTATACTTATAATCCAATCCAAACAAATAAATTAATACTCCGGAGTAGATGTTTCTCATCTGACAAAAAAGAAAGAAATCAAGAAAGAAAGAAATCACAGGCACATGAGGATGAGAGCGGCGAGGAGAGACAGAGCGGATCCGGCGGCCCGGTGCAGGGCCATGGAGGAGGCAGCCGAGTCGTCGTCGTCGTCGTCGGGGCCGGGCGAGAGCGAGGGGAGCGCCTCGGACGGGGCAGCGGCAGGCGGCAGCGCAGAGAGCGCCTTGAGCGCGGCCTCGTCGTCCGCCGACGGCTTGAGCAGCTTCCCATCGGCGCCAGGCACGTCCACCGACAGCTTCTGGCCCTTGCGGCAGCGGCCCGGGGCGGCGCTGCTGAAGTAGGCCCGCCCGGGCTTGGTGAGGTTGAAGACGGAGTTGCCGTCCTCCAGCTTGAGCAGCGGGTCGGACACGTCGCAGGCGGCGAAGGCCTTGGCGGTGACCTGCACGGCGCTGTCCTGGCTGGGCGGGTAGAGGAAGAAGAGGGCGTCGCCGAGCTTGACGGGGACGGACTTGGCCCACCGCACGTACACGTCCGGCTTGCTGGACGGCGGCACCCCCCACGCGTCCAGACCGCCCACCTTGTACTCAGCGGCGGCGCACCCGGACATGGAGACGCACAGCACCAGCGCCAGAGCCGCTACAGTCGCCATTCCCATCGTCCCTCCTCTGCTTCTCACTCTGCTTCCCCAAAGCGATTGGGATTGGTTGTGGCTGCCTGGCTAGATTCCAGATGTGGTTGCTTTATTTATGATGAGGAGAGCAGAGGAGAGGAGAGGAGAGGAAAGGTAACCAACGGCTAGATTTCACCACATGACGCGCCGCCCTACCCGGAACCAACGGGGGCGGCTTCGACTCGCGGCCTGCGCAATCGGCGCCTCCCCCTACCATGTCCCCTGGTCCCGACGGCTGCCCGCCCCGCCGGCCCGGACGCGCACATCCAAGTCGGAGGCGCGTGCCGCCCGCCGTGAGAGGCAGCGGGCAAGGGAGAGGGACGCTAGGGAGAGCTCTGCCCGCCGTTGTCATGGGTTACCGGCAGAGCCCGACAAGGACGAGCAGCTCCTTGTGTGGGTCTACCGTCGATCGCTTACGACGGCGGAGACGGACGCTCGCCGGCTCAACCAGAAGAACACGAAGGCAATTCGGCTTGCCATCGAGCAGTCCGAGCGGGAGGCGAAGGAGGAGGCGGCTCAGCTGGCCAAGCTCAGGCGCCGGCAGACTGGGTCGTCCAGCGCCTCAAGGGCCTCATCATCATCTCCTCCTCCTCCTCGTCCGACGAATCGGATGATCCTCCACCAGTCGCTGACGGCTACAGCTATGTCGGTGACCAAAAGGGGAAAGGGCCAACCCAGAAGTAGTGAAGTTCAATTTCATTTCAAATTTTAGATGTAGTATAAAGTTGTATGTCGTTTATGTGAACTTTGGTGATCTTTTGGTGAACAATTGTGGTGTCCTATGTCTGATTCTATGTCTAGTCAGTTGATCTACTTAATTTGGGCGATGTTGCATGATTTAGTATGGATATAGGAGTTCGGATATGATATACACGGATGTGGACGACGCAATTTGAGGGGTGCCTGGTCAGTGCCTGCGGACGCGTCCGGGCACGTCTGCGGGCGTTTGAGGGGTCGGACTTGCCAAATCCGACCCCTCAAACGCCTACAGAGGCATCTGGTTCCGGAGTGGTCGGAGTCTGATCCACTGCCTGCCATGTCGGAGACGGCCGGAAACCGCCGGAGGTGAGCTCGGGTGGCGGAGGGGGTGAAGGGGAGTGAAGTGAAGTGGCTAGGGTTTGCTTCGGTGAGCGGATGAGACCGAGTATATGTGAGGTCGGATGGGCCAGTATGGACCGGATCCGACGTGATGGGCGTGCCCGGGCGCGCCCGGGCGCCCCATATCCGTTCCACATTTGGGCTGGATATGAAGGGTGCTGGTCAGCCTGGGTATTTGAGGCCCGTTTAAAGCGTTCGTCTAGATAAAAAATCTTGACCGATGGCGGGCCACCCGAGCGTTTGAGGAGGGTTTGGGGTGCCCTACCGTAGATGCTCTTAGGACAATAAGTAAAATCCGAAAGCGTTGTTTGCACCCGAGTCACATGAGTTTGGATGGACAGTAAGTAAAATTCGAAAAAATACAAAAAAGAAATTAAAATATTTTGGCACAAACATTGGTGTTTTTTTCCATATGCATGCAAAATTTTGCTACGAAATCACGTTCGTGTAGGTGTTGGAAAAAAACAAAATTAATGCTTCGAAAGGACTGTTATTTAGAGCATCGATTTTCATTTTGCCCACACCTGCACGAAATTATGCACACATGTTGAAAAAACTTCAATTTTTCTTGAAAGAACATCAGATTTTTTTAAAAAAAATTACTATTTTTTAGACTTTACTGTTCATGTGAGCTCGGGTACAGAATAGTTGCGTCGAACTACAACCGTGATCATCAAAATAAAATTATGTTTGAATAGGACCAGACACTTTTAGCCATCCAGTGGATGACCATCCAAATTGTCCGGATCAGTTCGGACTTTGCGGGCACTATTGTATCATCCCGTACGCCATTCTGTGCTTGTAGGACCTTCGCCGCTTCATCCAGCCCGCTCGCCTTTGCATTCACCGCCGTTCCATCTGCTCGCTCCGTCCATGGCGGACACCTCGTCCACCAAGTGTTTTGTCAAATGGCATAACCTAAAAAAATTGTCGTTCTCATTGTTTAGTTTGAAACAAACATGATGGATTCGAACGAGCAGTACTTCTACGCCGAGTTCATGGATTCATCATCCGTACGATGATCATGATGGAACGATGACAATGAGCGTGATTCTTGAATACATGGAGACTGCGACGGAGCATGTTCTCAAATTCAATGGTTCAACAAAGCGGCATCCGGTGTTAAATCGACAGAGGGCACAACGGCATATGATGTTGTACGATTACTATCCCCCCTCCATTGTTCAAGCCCTATTTCCACCCTCAATTCAGATGCAGGGACAATGTGTTCGAACACATCTATTGATGTGTCAAGGTCTATGATGATTACTTCAAGTTGAAGAAGGATGCCGTTGAAAACATCGAGTGCTCTAGTTAACAGAAGTGCACGGCTCCTATGAGGATGTTTGCCTATGGCACAATCACAAATTCGTGGGATGAGTACCTCCGGATGTCTGAGAACACATGTCTCGAAGCCTATGAGTAGTATCTATCCTCCTTAAGCGACCTTCGTTAAGATCATCTCTAAGACAAGGGATAACAAAGTTGTGGAGAGGGCATTTGTAGTACTCTAAACCAATTTTGCAGATGTTCACGGACCTGCTAAATGTATAGACGTCATGGGGATGCATGACGGCAACTTGTATGATCATGCACAACATGATTGTGAAAGATGAGGGTTAGGGGGATTGCCAAGATCCAAGCATTTGATGATTTTATTCAAATGCAACAACAAGTTCGTAACCGAGTAACCCATGAGCAGCTTCAGAATGATCTGATTTATAGCATATCTAGGCGTTTGATACGGACAACTAGAAGACGTGTTTCAGTAAGTTAAATTTCAAAACTTTTATGTTTGGAATGTGATATTCGTATTTGAATTATTGTTACATTCAAATATCTGTCTTTCGGTTATCAAAGAATTCTGCTATTTATTTTTAATTATTTTCGATACTTCATGCATATGCATATAGCCTTGCGTCCATAGGTGTAAAACGTAGGTTTTGGGGGAACTGGCTCAAACCTCAAAGGGGTAGCCTATCACATATATATAATAATGACATATAAGTCCAATACCAATAAGGTATGGTTTACACAGTAGGGCTACAATACGAAGTCTAACACTCTCCCTCAATCTCAACTCACTCCTGAAGTATCTAGGAGGTTGAGATTGCGCCTACAGACCTCAAACATGGGAGAAGGTAGTGGCTTGGTGAAGATGTCTGTAAGTTGATCTTTTGAAGAGATAAACCTGACTTGTAGTAGCTTCTGTGCAACACGTTCCCTCACAAAATGATAGTCAATCTCAATGTGTTTAGTCCGTGCATGGAACACCGGGTTTGACGACAGAAACGTAGCACCGATGTTGTCACACCAAAGGACCGAAGGATGTGGCTGAGCAACTCCTAGCTCTCGAAGTAGGGACTCAATCCATATAAGTTTGGCAGTCGCATTGGCAACCGACTTGTACTCAGCTTCTGTGCTGCTGCGGGAAACAGTGGCTTGCTTGCGTGCACTCCAGGCGATCAGATTAGGACCCAAGAACACAGCATGTCCCCCCGTGGATCGCCTGTCATCTGGACACCCAGCCCAATCAGCATCAGAGAATGCAGAAAGAACTCTGGAGGAACTGGGGCGCAGGTGAAGACCAAAGGAGACAATGAGATGCACATAACGCAGTATGCGCTTCACAGCAGACCAGTGTACATCAGTAGGAGCATGAAGATACTGGCACACCATGTTAACCGCAAAGGAGAGATCAGGACGCGTGATCGTCAGATACTGCAGGCCACCAACAATACTCCTGTACTCAGTAGCGTCCTCCGGAGAGAGAAGAGCACCATCAGCAGCAGAAAGGGTGTCAGTGGAGGACATGGGCGTAGGCGATGGCTTGCACTTGAGCATACCAGCACGACGCAAGAGATCAAGAGAGTACTTCTTCTGGGTGAGAGCCAAACTACCACAAGACTGATGAGCGACCTCAATATCCAGGAAGAAATGAAGCTGTCCCAAATCCTTAACTGCAAAATCACGACCAAGTGTAGTCACAAGAGCATCAGCAGCCGTCGAAGATGAGCTCACCAGGACAATATCATCCACATACACAAGGAGGTACATGGTCACACTCGATCGTTGAAACAAGAATAGTGAAGTATCAGCCGTCGAAGGAATGAACCCATGAGTGCGTAGAGCTGAAGCCAGGCGAGCATGCCAGGCACGGGGAGCCTACTTCAGTCCATATATGGCCTTCGTTAGATGACAGAGATGATGAGGCTGAGTGTGATCAACAAATCCAGGTGGCTGCCGCATGTAAACCTCTTCTTCAAGCAATCCATGAAGAAAAGCGTTCTGCACATCAAGCTGGCGGAGAGACCATCCGCGAGAAACTGCCAGAGACAGAAGAAGTCGAATAGTGGTAGGCTTGACAACTGGGCTGAATGTATCCTCATAGTCCAGGCCCTGACGCTGTTTAAAGCCCTTAGCCATGAGGCGCGCTTTGTAGCACTCAATGGAACCATCTGCATGTTTCTTCACCTTGAACACCCACTTCGAATCAATGATGTTGACGCGAGACGGAGGGGGAACAAGTGACCAGGTCTTATTCTTCATAAGAGCATGATATTCTTGTTCCATAGCAGCCCTCCAGTGTGGAATACTCATAGCGGCTTGATAACTGTGTGGTTCGGTGGTTGGATCATCCACAGCATGAGCCAGGCAAGCAGCAAGATAGGTGACCGTGCCATCGGTGTGCTCCTTGGGACGAACAATACCACTGCGGTTGTGAGTGTGTGGACGCCGCAGAGGAGCAAACACCGGGGCCGACGGGATGTCTGAAGCAGGTGAGGCCGGTCCAGGGGACTCCGGCGAAGAAGGACCGGGAGACAGCGGGCCAAGCAACGGTGGACCAGGCGACAGTAGGCCGGGCGACGTAGGTCCCGGCGGCGTGCGAGTCGCTGCAGACCCGGGCGAAGTAGCCATCCGTGCGGGCGACGATGTAGGAGAGTCCGGGCGAGGAGGCGGCGACGGAGATTGCTCAAAGGAGGCCGTCGCAGGCTCTGGCCCGGTCGCAGTAGCCAGCATGGGCTCCGGCCCAGGCGCGGTTGGAGACGGGGCTCCCGGTGTGGGGTCGAGGGCAGGAGACGGTGCATGCACCGGCCGATCGACGTGCACCACAGTCGTCGTAGCGGGTCTGTCAGGGAGGAGTTCTAGGCGAGCTCCACGTCCAATTCCTGCACCATGATTAGGTAACAACACAGGTGAATATGCAACATCTTCAAATTGGCCAGGCATAAAAATGCATAGATGGTGCTATGGTGGATGACTGAGGCATGGCAGAAAAGGGGAAGACAGTCTCATAAAAAACAACATCCCGAGATATGTAGACTCGATTGGTTGGGACATGGAGACACTTGTAGCCTTTATGGAGAGAACTATACCCTAAGAACACACACTTTTTGGAGCGAAACTCAAGTTTGCGATCATTATAAGGACGAAGATGAGGCCAGCAGGCACACCCGAACACCTTAAAAAAGGTATAGTCAGGAGTTTCACCTAAGAGAAGCTCAATAGGACTTTTCATATTAAGAACACGCGTAGGTAATCTGTTAATGAGAAAACACGCGGTAGCAAAAGCATCACTCCAAAAACGAAAGGGTACAGAAGCATGAGCAAGAAGTGTGAGGCTGACCTCAACTATATGGCGATGTTTGCGCTCAACAGCGCCATTCTGCTGATGTGTATGCGGACATGATAAACGATGAGAGATCCCAAGCTTATTAAAGAAAGTGTTGAGGTTGCGATATTCGCCCCCCCCCCCCGTAATCTGACTGAACATGGATAATTTTATGCTTGAGTAGACGTTCAACATGCAATTGAAACTATATGAATATATCAAACACATCCGATTTGCGTTTAAGAAGATAAAGCCAAGTGAAGCGACTATAGGCATCAACAAAACTGACATAATAGTTCTGACCACTAACAGATGTTTGTGCCGGACCCCACACATCAGAAAACACAATTTCAAGGGGGTTCTTTACTTCTCTAGTAGATGAAACAAAAGGTAGCTGATGACTCTTGCCTTGCTGACAGGCATCACACACGGACATATCTTTATTGCTAGACACTAATGACAGCTCATGACGGTGGATTATGTGGCGAACGATGGGTGTGGCGGGGTGACCAAAGCGAGAGTGCCACTAGGAAGGCTACACACGAACACCGCTGAAGACGCACGGGGCGGATGGATCCTCCAAACGGTACAAGCCTTGGCTCAACCGGCCACTAAGCAGAACGTCCCGGGTTGCTCGATCCTTAACAAAAAGATTAAAAGGGTGAAATTCACATAGGACATGATTATCAAGGGTGAGCTTAGGGACAGATAAAAGATTACGAGTCACCGAGGGTACCCGTAAAACATTACGAAGATGGAGCTGCCTAGAGGGATGACTAGTTAAAAGAGATGCTTGGCCAATATGAGAGATGGGCATACCTACATCATTGGCGGTGTGAACCTGATCGTGCCCGTAGTAGGGCTGGTAGGTGGAGAGTTTGTTGAGCTTGTTCGCCATGTGATCCGTGGCGCCGGCGTCCATGTACCAGGCTGGATCAACAGGGTAGGATGGTGTGTATCCCTGCTCGACGCGCGTGTCCTTGCCCTTGGCGGCGATGTGGGCAGACGGGGCGGCAGCGATGTGGGCAGCTAGGGCGGCGGTGGGAGGACCAAAGTCTGCCATGGCAAACTGGCGCTCGTTGCCCTTGTCGTTGTTGCCGATGCCAAGGAAGCTCCTCTGAAAGCGGCGGTGACACTTGGAGGCGACATGGCGCTCACGACCACATAGCTGGCACACCACCCTAGTGTTAGGGCCCCCACCCAGGGTCGATGCAGGGGCGGGGCTGCCTTGCCAGGTGACGGGGCAGGAGGGCGCTGGCCGCGAGAGGGCCAGAAGGCCGCCGGCTGGGCGGTGATGGTGGCGGAGGAGCGACGATCCTCGACGCGTTGCTCGGTGAAGAGGAGGCGTGAGTAGAGCTCATGAGGAGGCATCGCTGGCTTGGCATTGTGAACGGCCTCAGCGAGATTGTCGTAGTCGGCGTCGAGGCCTTTGATGACGAAGCCGGCGAACTCCTCGTCGCTAAGCGGTCGACCAATAGAGGTGAGCGTGTCCGCCAGCACCTTCATCTTATTGAAGTAGGTCGTAGCGGAGGAGTCCAGCTTCTTGATGTCGGCGAGCTCGCTGCGAAGGGCCATCGAGCGGGAGGTAGAGACCTGGGCAAAGGCGTGCTCCAGGGTCGTCCAGGCGTCCATGGAGGTGGCGGCGAAGAGACAAAGGCCAGCGACCCCGCCGCCGAGGGAACCCTGGATGGCAGAGAGGATCGCCTAGTCCTGCTGCACCCACATACGGTGTTCCGAGTTGATGGGCGGGCCGTGGACGGTAGGGATGACCTGCGGAGGACACGGTAGCGAACCATCAACAAACCCTAGTAGAGACCGGCTGCGTAGCAGCGGTAGGACCTTGGCGCGCCAGAACAAGTAGTTGTCCGGCGTGAGTCGGATGGCGATCAAGTTGTCGAAGTGGAATGGCCCGGTGGGCGTGATTGCGCCAGTAGCAGGGACGATTGGTGGTGGAGCCGCGACAGGATCCACGGCCACGACCGATGCCGCGGGCAGGGGCGGGATCACGGCCGCAGGCAGAGTCGCGAGCGTGGCCGCGGGTGGCATCACGGGCGGAACCTCCCCCGAGGCTACCGGGAGGACGGCAAGTGATGAGGAATAGGCCGCGGGTAGGATCGCCGTCGTGGCGGCGGAGGTTGCAGGTGACGGCGGCGGGATTGGAGCTGAGAACATGGAGCCCACAACGGTGGTGCCGAAGAACTGTGGCACTAACGGAGCCAGGGGTGAGGTGGGAGGTTGAGAGAGCGGCAAGCGACACGGGGATGGACCCGGAGCTGGCGGCGCCTGAAGCGGAAGTGGTCATGGCGTCGGCGGCGGCCCTAGGGTTTACGGTTTTTGGCGCGGCGGCGACGGCGACGGCGAGTGGGGTGAAGGACCTAGATTAGACTCGATACCATGTAAAACGTAGGTTTTGGTGAAACTGGCTCAACCCTCAAAAGGATGGCCTATCACACACACACACACACATATATATATATATATATATATATATATATATATATATATATATATATATATATATAATGATGACATACAAGTTCAATATCAATAAGGTATAGTTTACACAGTAGGACTATGATACGAAGTCTAACAATAGGCTAGGGTGGGTTTAAGCAAGGTTGCGTGTGGTCCATACTATATATTGCCGGCCGGCTGCTAATCGATCACACACGGAAAAGAAAGGAATACTTGAGCTGTATCGTGTGTATGTGTGTGTGTTTGCCTTTGCCTTCCCTTGTTGGTTTGGGGTTTGAGCCAGAGAGACAGACAGACAGATGGGCGTGCGCTGGTGCTCATTAGAACATGCACATGGGAGCACATGGATGCTTCCAGGTCAGGTCAGGTTTGTTTTCTCTTCTCTTGTGTACGTACATATGCTTTTTGTTTTCTTCTCTTGTCAGTCAAGTAGTGGTTAGTTGCGCCTTTTGGTTTTCTTCTCTCATCGTGTCTCGGTGGTTGTGGTTGGATTGCAAGTGGAACCAGCAGCTAGCTCCTTCGGCCGTTGTGCGCTAAGCAATCTCATGGGGAACACATCCGCCCTCTCGTTCGCCCCTCCTCCTTTAAGAGGTCAATATATGGTCGAATATGGGAATGTATGTGTCATGCTTATTTTAACTAATATGAAATATATAAGTTAGAACATCTACAACATGACCTCTCAAACCCGTCTCATACGTTTAGGAGGCACCCGGACCCGGTCATGATTTTGACCCAGACGGCTCCTCAAACGCTCAGGCTGACCAGCACCCCCATATCCGGCCCAAATATGGGGGCGTCCGGATACGCCCGCCACATCGGACCCGACAAACCCGACCCCACCCCAAATTGCACCAGATCCCCCTCCCCCCGAGCTGCCGGATCCATTTGCTCTTTCCTCTCTTCTTCCTCCTCCGCGTCGTCCGGCTTGCAGCTCCGCAGCCATTCCCAGGCTCTCCGCCACCAGCTCGGGAAGAGCGCTCCCGTCCTCGGCGCGGGGGACGTTGTCGCCGGCCCGGACGCCACCGTGGTATGTCCGGCAACTCTCCGGCTCCGCCTTGCGCTTGATGTGTTTGACACATTAACCGGCCAGAATTATTGTGATTTTGTTACGTAAATGATGGATCCCGATGCTTTGTCGGACGAGGATTATGGACCAACGAAGCTTGACCAAATGAACCAAATGCGCAGGACACGGAGAAGTTGTTGGCTATTGGAGAGGCAAGGGGGTTTCCAGGAATGCTCAGATCAATTGTTTACATGCATTGGCAATGGAAACACTGCCCCAAATGTCTGTGGGGAATGTATCAAGGTCACACTAGAGAGGCCACCATTGTACTAGAAGCGGTGGCATCACATGACTTATGGATTTGGCATGCTTTCTTTGAAATGTCCTGTTCTCACAACGACATCAACGTGCTTCAACGATCTTCGGTGTTCATGAGGCTTTGCAATGGGAATCACTGCCGTGCAACTACACCGTCAACGGCCGGGGCTACTTTCGGTGTCAAAACCGGCAGATCTCGGGTAGGGGGCCCAAGCTGTGTGTCTAAGGATCGATGGTAACAATGCACAAAGGGACACAATTTTACCCAGGTTCGGGCCCTCTTAAAGGAGGTAAAACCTACATGTTGCTTAATTGCATTCGATGAGTATACGGGTTACAAGAGTTGATCTACCTCGAGATAGTAATGGCTAAACCCTAGCTTGTCTAGCCAATGAATATTATGGTCGTAGCCTCTACAGACTAAATCCTCCAGTTTATATACACACCGGAGGGGCCTAGGGTTTGTACAAAGTCGGTTCACAGGGGAAGGAAACAATACATCTGGACTCTAATCTTGTCATCCACGCACACAGGAGTCCTACCCGAACACGGAGTTTGGAGAGATGAAGAGATGAAGAGCGCTCCAATGACCAAAGGCAAAAAGAAAAAGCTGGAGGAGGAAGTGAATAAGCAAGCCGAAGAGATAAAGTGCTTAAAGGCTCAACTCTCGGATGCGCAGAAGGAAAACCAAAAGTTAAAGGGCGGCATATTTGGTATGACTCTTGAACCATCTGGAGGACTTTATACAGTCCTATAATACGGAATGTGATAATGTTGTTCTTTCAGGTCTGTTAATCGGCCATCACGAAGAAGAGTGATGTCTACTACACAACCTTCTTCTTGCAGACGTTGTTGGGCCTCCAAGTGCAGAGGTTTGTAGGACAATAGCAAATTTCCCTCAAGTGGATGACCTACGGTTTATCAATCTGTGGGAGGCGTAGGATGAAGAAGGTCTCTTTCAAACAACCCTGCAACCAAATAACAAAGAGTCTCTTGTGTCCCCAACACACCCAATATAATGGTAAATTGTATAGGTGCACTAGTTCGGTGAAGAGATGGTGATATAAGTGCAATATGGATGGTCGATATAGGTTTTTGTAATCTGAAAATATAAAAATAGCAAGGTATCAAGTGGTAAAAGTGAGCGTAAACGGTATTGCAATGCTAGGAAAGAAGGCCTAGGGTTCATACTTTCACTAGTGCAAGTTCTCTCAACAATAATGACATAATTGGATCATATAACAATCCCTCAACATGCAACAAAGAGTCACTCCAAAAGTTACTAATAGCGGAGAACAAACGAACAGATTATTATAGGGTACGAAACCACTTCAAAGTTATTCTTTCTGATCGACCTATTCAAGAGTCCGTAGTAAAATAACATGAAGCTATTCTTTCAGTTCGATCTATCATAGAGTTCGTACTAGAATAACACCTTAAGACACAAATCAACCAAAACCCTAATGTCATCTAGATACTCCAATGTCACCTCAAGTATCTGTGGGTATGATTATACGATATGCATCACACAATCTCAGATTCATCTATTCAACCAACACAAAGAACTTCAAAGAGTGCCCCAAAGTTTCTACCGGAGAGTCAAGACGAAAACGTGTGCCAACCCCTATGCATAAGTTCACAAGGTCACAAAACCCGCAAGTTGATCACCAAAACATACATCAAGTAGATCACGTGAATATCCCATTGTCACCACAGATAAGCACATGCAAGACATACATCAAGTGTTCTCAAATCCTTAAAGACTCAATCCGATAAGATAATTTCAAAGAGAAAATTCAATCCATTACAAGAGAGTAGAGGGGGAGAAGCATCATAAGATCCAACTATAATAGCAAAGCTCGCGATACATCAAGATCATGTCGAATCAAGAACACGAGAGAGAGAGAGAGAGAGACTGAGAGATCAAACACATAGCTACTGGTACATACCCTCAGCCCCGAGGGTCAATGATGACCCACAAGTATAGGGGATCTATCGTAGTCCTTTCGATAAGTAAGAGTGTCGAACCCAACGAGGAGTAGAAGGAAATGATAAGCGGTTTTCAGCAAGGTATTCTCTGCAAGCACTGAAATTATAGGTAACAGATAGTTTTGTGATAAGATAATTGGTAACGAGCAACAAGTAACAAAAGTAAATAAAGTGCAGCAAGGTGGCCCAATCCTTTTTGTAGCAAAGGAAAAGCCTGGACAAACTCTTATATGGAGAAAAGCGCTCCCGAGGACATATGGGAATTATCGTCAAGCTAGTTTTCATCACGTTCATATGATTCACGTTCGGTACTTTGATAAATTGATATGTGGGTGGACCGGTGCTTGGGTGATGTTCTTACTTGAACAAGCATCCCACTTATGATTAACCTCTATTGCAAGCATCCGCAACTACAACAAAAGTATTAAGGTAAACCTAACCATAGCATGAAACATATGGATCCAAATCAACCCCTTACGAAGCAACGCATAAACTAGGGTTTAAGCTTCTGTCACTCTAGCAACCCATCATCTACTTATTACATTTCTGATATCCAAATATAGGCTTCCAATATATCAATCTTCATGTCTCGACCATTTCGAGACTCCTTGTCATGTTTGTGATCACATCCGGGACTCCGAACAACCTTCGGTACATCAAAACTCATAAACTCATAATATAACCGTCATCAAAACTTTAAGCGTGCGGACCCTACGGGTTCGAGAACTATGTAGACATGACCGAGACACGTCTCTGGTCAATAACCAATAGCGGAACCTGGATGCTCATATTGGCTCCCACATATTCTACAAAGATCTTTATCGGTCAGACCGCATAACAACATACGTTGTTCCCTTTGTCATCGGTATGTTACTTGCCCGAGATTCGATTGCCGGTATCTCAATACCTAGTTCAATCTCGTTATCGGCAAGTCTCTTTACTCGTTCCGTAATACATCATCCCGCAACTAACTCATTAGTTGCATTGCTTGCAAGGCTTAAGTGATGTGTATTACCGAGTGGGCCCAGAGATGCCTCTCCGACAATCGGAGTGACAAATCCTAATCTTGAAATACGCCAACCCAATAAGTACCTTTGGAGACACCCGTAGAGCACCTTTATAATCACCCAGTTACGTTGTGACGTTTGGTAGCACACAAAGTGTTCCTCCGGTAAACGGGAGTTGCATAATCTCATAGTCATAGGAACATGTATAAGTCATGAAGAAAGCAATAGCAACATACTAAACAATCAAGTGCTAAGCTAATGGATTGGGTCAAGTCAATCACATCATTCTTCTAATTATGTGATCCCGTTAATCAAATGACAACTCATGTCAATGGCTAGGAAACATAACCATCTTTGATCAACGAGCTAGTCAAGTAGAGGCATACTAGTGACACTCTGTTTGTCTATGTATTCACACATGTATCATGTTTCCGGTTAATACAATTCTAGCATGAATAATAAACATTTATCATGATATAAGGAAATAAATAATAACTTTATTATTGCCTCTAGGGCATATTTCCTTCACTGAGGACCCCCGAAACCAGGACTCCCTCAACTACAACATGGGGTACTATCTTGTCGATGGTATCTATCCTCAGTGGGCGGCGTTTGTGAAGACCATATCCGAGCCACGTGGCAATAAACAAAGACACTTTGCAACAATGCAGGAAGCGGCTAGGAAGGAGGTGGAGAGGGCATTTGATGTGCTTCAAGCTCGTTGGGGAATTGTGCGAAACGCTGCAATGATGTGGGAATCGGAAACTTTGTGGCAGTTGATGACATGTTGTGTTATTCTGCACAATATGATTGTTGAGGATGAGGGTGATGGTGTTGCCCAAACCCATGATTTCGAAGCACCCGGAGAACAAGTTAAAATCCCAGAATATCATGATGCGGCTCAGCTTATGCACTTTCTGTAGATGGGGGTATATATAGGAAAATTTGTAGTCCCGGTTGGTGTCTAAAATCGGGACTGAAGATAGACCTTTAGTCCCGGTTGGAGACACCAACCGAGACTAAAGGGCGTCGCTCCTGGCACAACCCATTTAGTCCTGGTTGGTGTCTCCAACCGGCACTAAAGGTCCCAACCGAACCGGGACTGGTGCCTGCCGAGCCCCGTCCGGTGTCCTAGCCGCTCGAACCGGGACTAATGCTCACATTAGTCCCGGTTCGTAACACGACCGGGAGTATTGCTCCTATCCTGCTAGAACCAAAGCCTTGTTTTCTACTAGTGCCCCACACCCCAGAAGCTACATATAGAAGTTTGTCATTAGAAGCATTAAGAATAGTAGGGATGGCAGACTCACCATGCTAATCTTTGTTAGCTGCTCTCTCTCTCTCTCTGACAGGGCTTCAGTATTCTGGTCTTCTTTCCCCTTCAATCTTCCACATCTCCTGAGCAGCTCAGAATCCTTGACTTCCTCAAGCTCTCCTCTCTTAGCCTTTTCAATTTTTATCTCAAAGAACTCCTGGCTAACTATGTAGTCCACCAAGACCAACCCCCTCTCGTTCTTTTTGTTCCATATCTTCCTCCTAGGTTCCCTTACCCACCTCATCTTCCTCATTTTCATTTTACTCTCCCATATCTTCCTCTATCTCCTCATCCACCACCTTGTTGTCAGTTTGTGATCCCACCAAATCAGGCTTATCCATAGTAGACATCAACCTAAAATTCTGCTGCAGTAATCGATGTTGTCCCTTAACTTCTTTTTCCAAACTAATTTCCATTATTTCCATCTCTTTTCGTTTTGCTCTTCCAAAACCAATTGAGCTACTTCTATGGAAGCATGTTCCTCAGCCAGACGCAGTCTGATGAGTAAGATACCCCCTCCCTAGTCATGTGAATCAGAATTCTTTTTTCCTGTAACTCAATTGTTTTCACCACAGTTTCAAATTCCCGCATAGACAAACTACGCAGAGTGATATTAGTTCTAGATTGCTCAAAGGTTCCACTTCTTCTTTCCTAGTAACTCAGGCTCCTTCGCGTCCCTTGTATCTTCTAGATTAATGTAATCAAACAGCTTTCTTTTGTTACCATCATCTTTATACCATCCCTGCTCGGCCACTGATTCTACTTTGAAATCAATATCATTTAACATGAGTTCTTTGGTGGTAACCTCAGTTCTAGAGGATATTTTGCTCAGATATCTTATTCCACATTTTTCTGTTCAACAATTATGTAGTTTCCGCGTCTTAAGATTAATCTCTATAAGAGCGAGTTATTTTGTTCTTCTTCTGGCGAAAAAGGTACGGATTGGTTAAATGGATCGCATGCATTAGAGAGCAAGTGGGTCTAGGAATTCATGATTTTGACATGAAGAATGTTGCCTTACTTAGCAAGCAGATGTTTAAGCTCCTTGTTACAACTGATGGAGTATATATATTCCCGTGCCTTGTCGGGCCAAAAATCGGGCTGGCCCGGCAAGCAGGGCCCATATGGGCATGTATATTCTAATTTTGACTAGTTTAGATGAGGCCCATAAGTTGAAGGAGTTGAAAACTCGAGCACAAGCCTTCAACATGGCCCATGATTCCTGGCCCACGAAGGAAGAGAAGTTTGGGTATTGTAATTGATAGAGCGAAAGAAGCGACATGAAGTATGATGCCTTGTTAAACCCTAGCAGCTATGGTAATTAGCAAAGATGATTAGAGGCTCAGTTCTTTTGCCGGAATCTGGGGATTCTCTGAGAATCCGACCATGGGCCTTGAGGGATGGGCCTTGTTCACCATGGGCCTTGCTTGAGGCCATGGTTTCCCTCAGAGTCCAGAGTCCAGACGCTTCGGGTTTGGGTTTGGGTTTGGGTTTGCGGTCAGCAGCTCCCCAAACCCTCCTCTCCTCCACTTTCTTTCGTGCATCCCACGCCCGCCGCCGCCGCCGCCGCCATGGCCGATCCGCCGTCGGGATCGGGATCCGCCCCTCACCGCGACCAATCCTCCACCACCACCGACGTCTCCGGCCGCCGGCTCTACGACCCGTACCAGGACCTCAACATCCCCACCGCCTACAAGAACCTCTACGACCTCCCCACCTCCCCCGAGTTCCTCTTCCAGGAGGAGGCCCTCCTCCAGCGCCGCTCCTGGGGAGAGAACCTCACCTACTACACCGGGGTCGGCTACCTCTCCGGCGCCGTCGCGGGCGCCGCAGTCGGCCTGCGCGAGGCCGCACGCGCCGCCGAGCGCGGCGACACCGCCAAGATCCGCGCCAACCGCCTCCTCAACTCGTGCGGCTCCGCCGGACGCCGCGTCGGCAACAGGCTCGGCGTCATCGGCCTCCTCTACGCCGGCATGGAGAGCGGCATGGTCACAGCCAGGGACGGCCAGGACGACTGGATCAACAGCCTAGTCGCCGGCCTCGGCACCGGCGCCCTCTTCAGGGCCGCCCAGGGCCCCAGGTCGGCCGCCGTCGCTGGCGCCGTCGGAGGGGTCCTCGCCATGGCCGCCAAGCAGGCAGCCAAGAGATACGCGCCCGCCTTCTGATTGATTCATTCATTCATTCATGCCCATGCCCTCCTCCTGCCGGTATTATTAATCTTATTAATCAATCGCATCAATTGGCCAAGGATCTAGTACTAGTTTCTTCGTTTATTGCTGTCAGAGTTAATTATTTGAGAAGGGTCATCTTCTCGACATTATTATGGTATGTTAAAGTGTTATGCTATATGAAAACAACAACGATGCCATCGGTATGGCATCATCGGATCAGCAAATTTTTGACATGCCTTGTTGCAATGTATATAACATCATCTTCTTTTTGACATGCCTTGTTGTGTTACAACGATTGTTGTGGGTGTCAGACTCAATAATGCTGGAGAGTCGAGGAAATCGTGGAATGTAATGTTCATTGCATTGCATGCTACTCCCTCTGTTTCTAAGTACAAGTCTTTTTAGATATTTCAATATGGAATGTAATGTTCATTCTATTCACTCATTTTGCACCCTATGTAGTCCATATTGAAATCTCTAAAAAGACTTGTATTTAGAAATTATCGTGCTGCTTCATGTCTGATGAAATATTTTGCCGCAGAATGGATCTTTCTGCTCATGTTATTCTTCTTGAATGCCACACTGCTATTTCAAGAATTAACTAGACTTGATGAAAAAGTCGAGCTTTTTGCATTCTACTACTCACAGTGCCGTGCGTTCTACTTGGGTGCCTTTTCTCATCTTTCTGCACATGTTATTGTTACGGAACGCTATACTGCTATTTTAAGTAAATGAATTGGGTATTTCTCTGATTTTTTCTGCCAATTATATTGTTACGGAACGCTATTTTGAATAACTCCAGTTGATGAAAAAGCTGAGCTTTTTGCATGCTAGTATTCTACTTGGGTGCCTTTCTGATCCTTCCGCATATGTTATTACTACACTGCTAATTCTGATGACTAGAGTTGATGAGAAACTTGAGCCTTTTTGCATTCTGATAATTTAACAAGAATGCATTCATTGCTACTCACAATGGAATGCTCTAGTGTTGTTTCGAATAACTTGAATTCATCAGAAAGTTCAACTTATTGCATTCTTCTGCTATTGAACCATGCATCTCATAGTTTCCTTTATACAGTTATGATATTCTTGCCTATTCCATTCGACCTAGCTGGTGGGTGTCAGACTCAATAATATGTTTGTGTGCGTTTACATTATGCTTGCTGGAGAGTCCAGGACATTGTGGAATGTGATGTTCATTGTAGAGTAACTAATTTCGCTAGGTTATCTTGGTGCTTCCTTGGCCTCTCTTTGTGGTGAAATATTTGGCCGCAGAATGATAGGAGGTTAATTGGGCATTTCCCTCATCCTATTGCTTGCAGATGCTATTGTTACTGCTATTACTTATGAATAACTAGAGAGAGATGATGAAAAAGTTGGGCTTTTTGCATTCTATTCTAGGTCCTTTTTTGATCTTTCTGTCACAGAATAATGCTCTACTGCTATTTCAAATAACTAGCGTTGATAAAAAAAAGTTTGAGCCTTTTGCAGTCTCCTTGGGTTCTTTTCTGATCCTTGTGTATATGCCATTGCTACAGAATGTTGTGCTGCTCATTCTGAGCTGTTTGCTTTTTGGTATTTTTTTTATTTTAACAATGCATGCGTTGCTACTCACACTAGGATGATGTACTGTTATTTGGAATAACTTGAATTCATCAGAAAGTTGAGCTTATTGAATTCTGCTATCGAACAATGCATTGCTTGCTACTCACGCTAGGATGCTGTATTGTTATTTGGAATAACTTGAATTCGTCAGAAAGTTGAGCTTATTGCATTCTGCTATCGAACAATGCATTTGTTATATTTGCACTTGTCCATATATAGATTCTTAATCCGGTTAAGATGAGATCCCAAAAGGCTTGTCTCTCTCAGATTTATCTAGATACATACAGATGTATCTAGAGTTCTAGACACTAAAACAAGTAGCAGCTTGCTAGTGGTGGCATATGCATCGTTCCTAGTGCATATTGGCGCTCTTCCAGATTTTATTTATTGTTACTGGGTTGGTGCACTTGCTGCTTTCAAGTAACTTGATGAAAAATTTGAGCCTTTTTCCATTCACTTGTTTCTTGAGATGTTAGCACTGGTATTTTGTACCGCTCGCTGTTTCCGTTATTATTGAGTTATTTTGCTTTTCTCCATACATTCTTTATATATGGTGATATTCTTGCGCATTTCACTCCTGGCATCTCACCTCACTACTATTTGCATATGCATCCTGGTGTACAGGAATGCTATATTGCTATTTCATCAAATAACTTGATGGAAACTTGAGTTGTTTGCGTTCAGTATTGCACAGTGCACTCAGATGTATGTTATTATCACTGAAATGTTTGTGCTGCTGTTCCTATATTGATGAAAAGTTGAGCTTTGTGCATTTTGGTATTGCAAAAATAATAATACAGCACAGGGTTGCCCTATAGTAGCAGCATTTTGTGCAAGTAATAACATTTGTTTATACAAGTAAGATCATTATTTATCCCATTCAAGCCCTGACATAATTTGCTACGAAACGCATCTGTGGCGTACATTACTCTTTGAAGAAAGATAATTTTGGCAGGCATTATGAATTTCCAGACTTGCGGTGTTTTGCATATTAATCTTTTACTAGTGATGATGATGTTGTTGAGGTAACTTTCCAATTGTTGGATCGAGTTGCTCTTGCAACAACCTTGGACTTTATGAACTCATCCACTTCATATTTGTCGACTGACGCAAGTCTTTCTCCCCTTGATCTCGTGCATCTTGCTGACCCATTGGTTCTCCCAGAAGCGCTCGTTTTGGTGTAAGTCATCCCAACCCAAGAGCTCCGCCTCTCCCGCAGCCGTCGTTTCCATCGTCCCTAAGGGCAACCGAGTCCACCAACCGGATCGAGCCGCGTCCACCCGAGCCTCTCCCCGAGCGCCAAATATGTTGAACCAATTCAGTCTCTCACCCATGCTTGCGCCGCCGCCGACACCCCGGCTCACATCCTCATTGGCTTCTCCCTCCCCTCAGGCCGCCTAGGCACGCCGCCGCCACCACCTCGTCCGTCATCGACCAATTCAGCCTCGGTCCAATCCCTCACGTGCGAGTGCCTCACTGGTCGATGCGGGGCGAGCCGATGTATCCCCTCTCCCTTCGTGATATCGTCCATCCATGCGTGTGCCCTCTCCCTCCAAGATTCCATCTCCGTGTTGTCTGCTGCATGGTAGGTTCGTAGCCCAATGCTCCGTTCGTATGTCCTCCTCCCTTCTTTCCCCCAATTTGATTTCAACATGGTGGAAATAAACGGTTAGTCAACATAGACAGCGGATCAGAAAGACTCCAAAAATAGCGCGCCGGCTAGTATGCTGTGTGTCGTGGTGGTCCACTGTGGCGTTGGTCTCAACACCCGCATGTGCTATTTTCTTCCTTCCTGATGTTCAATTCATAAGCATGACGACGTGATGTTTCACAGCATGTTCACTTGCTCTGAAGAAATAGTTGCTGCTCATTTTTTTTCTTTAGATGTTCTTTTTTGTTTTGTTATTTCTACATATCGGTGCATGTGCTACTAAGAGATTATATGGCTGCCGCTCATTTAGTTAGTTCACATGGACTACCATTATCCATGCATTAAGGATGTAAGATTGCTTAGTTTGCGTTTCTGTATCATTCATGCAACGGTACAGCAGTTTACTTTGATGAAGGCACGAGGCGACTGTGACAAAGCCCTCCTATCATGATGGTTTGAGGTGAATGGCTCAATGATGCCAAAGAGATTAATATTGAATTAAACTTTCCCCCATAATCTCTACTAGGAGGTGCTGCTATCTGCCCGATCTTCCATCTTTCACACTCGATCTTCTCTGGCTTTATCTCACAAATTCACAAGGGATGTCGTGCAGGTATCAGTTTCCAGATTTTTGAGTGACCAGGGAGCAGAATTTTCACCGCAGATGACTATGCATTGGCTTCTCTGTGCTTTGTGCTCTTCTTCAATGAAAAATATTTACTTCATTACCAGAATTAATAGACTTTTAATGACCATTGATATTAATATGTGACTGAGTTTATTCTAGGTATGCTTTTTTCCGCTTCTCAACTCTCTTTAGAAGCTTTCTTGCCAAAAGAGAAGGCTCTTCAAAAGCTAATACATGTATATGCTCACATCATATACTTGTTTTTCTTCCTTGAATTTTCAAATGCTTATGAATCATCTGCAAAAAAGTGTAGCTTGTAACTCTGTTGAACTAAATACCAATCCAAGTCGGAGTGTGAGGAAGACAATATAGGTTTTGATCTGCCGAGAGGTCATGCAATGCTTCTCTATTCCCATTTCAGGCCAGATTTACCTCCAAAACACTGCATGGATTCTTTCACATATTGTCCACTTTATTTCTGTAACTTCTTGCAGTTTAATTACTGGCAAGTTTTGTTCTCTATTAAGTAAGTTATTTGTCTTGTGGATTGTACGAATGGTTTTTTTGTTTTTAGTCCCGCATCGGCTTCATTTTTTTTTTTGAAAGGCACATCGGCTTCATTGACGAACAGAGGGCACCACACTGGCTCCCGAAACAAAACCTGTGCTCTGCTGTTGTTTGGGCCTTACCTCTGCGAGCAACGAAGCCTCCGACGAATCGAGCGTTCCCAGCCGCCGGGCAGTCGGGCTCATGGATGTGTACGATGCAAAAACAAAAACCTGGTATTTCTCAAAAACAAAAACCTGCCGTTAGGCGTTAGGTGGACAATGATATCTCTAACCCACCAGAGTTCAAATCCCGGTGCTCGCATTTATCCTGAATTTATTTTCCTGTAATTCTTTATCTTTGTTCCTTCCAAGAAATATAATCGGTATACAGCCCAGAGTATCAAGAGACAAGAATAGAAGCTCCTCAGCCCTCTCCTCAGCGATTTGGGATTCCTGGCCGTCGGATCTGGTGGCTTGATCGATCTTGGGCCGTCGGATCGACCCCTGGAACGACCTCGTCCGTCGGATAGAAAAAAGTTACTGCTAAAATGAATAGTTACCGTCTCATTCGTGGCACCGCGCGTAATTACGCTGCCCCGCCGAGGGCATTTTCGTCATTTCGCATCCTCCGGTATAAAACGGGGCCGCTCTATGGAGAGAACCCTAGCCGTCACTCCCCGTCCCGCCCCGCCCCGCCTCGCCTGTCCCGCTCGCCCTCGCCATGGCCGATGACCGCGGCCCGTCGTCCCGCCCCGCTCGCCGTGGCCGATGCCCCACCGCCTCGCCCTCTCCCCCCCTCCCCCGCCCGTCCCGCTCGCCGTGGCCGATGCCCCACCGCCTCGCCCTCTCCCCCTCCTCCCCCTCCCCCGCCCGTCCTGCTCGCCGTGGCCGGTGACCGCGCCACCAGGGACCGCGTCCACTCGATGAGGAGGCCTGGACCTTGGCGCAGACCCGTGCCCCCATGCGGCGGCGGCGGCAGATCCTTCCTCAGTGCCACGCTGCGCCGCGATGCCGCTGGCTTGGAGGCCCGTGTTCAGGCAGCCGCCGTGGCGTCGTCGGCGCCGGATGCGGTGGCAGGCTCTCAGGGGATCGCTTGGCAGGGGGTCGTCGCGGCTTCCGGCCGTCCTCCTCACCATTATCACCCAACGATCCTCCCCGCCCTGGCGCGGCCTCTGGCCTCAACGGTGGCTGCTAAAACCGCAGGTCTCTCTCTCTCTCTCTCTCTCTCTCTCTCTCTCTCTCCACTGTTGATCCCCTTTTTGCAGCTTAGTATGCTAGGGAACGGATTCACAGTCACAATGGAGAACTGGGTGTGGCATCCAGCCTCAGGTTGGTATTCTACCCCTCTGAGATGTAATCTTGTGTGCTGTAGTCTAACTTGAGGAGAGGGATTAGCAATTTTTGTTTGCTTCTTGTGGAGGAGATTCTCAGATTTAGCTAGGTTCCAAAGAAGAGATTTTGCTTTGTCTTCTTGCTGCCAACGAAGGCTTTGGATCTAGCTAATTATTTACAGAGCACATGTTTGTTGCCTTCCTTGGCTTGTTGGCCGTATTCTGCTCTATGTCTGTGTATGCATAGAGGTGCTAGCTAAGATATATCTGTATGCATATATGTGTGTGTTTTCTTTGCTTCGGCTGAAGATGCACTGATTTTGCCCCAAAAGAAGCCATGAATATTGCAATTTGCTTGATTCCCACTTGTGCTATTGTTAAGCATGATTTCTTTTTTTCCAGGAGCTTATGTGATGTGTACCTGTGTTGGTGCCTTTACAGAAGATCCATTATGCCTCCCTCTCGGTAAGCAGGACAAGCTTTTACTTGTACCCTGAGACATGGTGTGGATTCTGTCAATATTAGGTTCTCAGCTACATGGAAGTGATAGTACATTTTAGTTCTCCATGCTTACTATCATTCTTGACAATTTTATATTTACAGTGTTAGAAATTTTCAGTTCTCCATCCATGGTAACTATCAATATATAACTCCAGTTCATGTTCTTCTAATTATACATGAGGGTATGAAAAATCCACACTCTTATACATTACTACTACTTTACTTCATATATGTGTCTTGATAAATATGTGAAGGACGTGAGGTGTCGCTGATGAGACCTTTGTGTTGGCCGGTGATCATGGGCAACGTTATATAGTTAGTTTGATATGTTATATGGTCCAGCTAGGTTCGAAGGAAGGGGATCTTTGGACCAGTCCCATATTCATGTTAGTTTTATAACAAATCGGTGAAAATTACTTCTGTGTGTTGTTGCTTCAAGTTGAAGTTTGGTCACTTGTTTTCAGGTCTACCCCGCCGTCATTTCTATAGAAATAAATAAATTCTTTATTTATAGTCGACTGCCATTTTCCTTTTGGCTATGTGTTGGTCGCCCCTCAACGACGGCTGCTCGCGGGCGCTCCCACAATGCCGCGGGTAAAACTGGTGGTGGCCATGGCATTGCCAGCGGCTCTGCCTCTTGTGGTGACTTTGTAGAATACAAGTCAAGTTTAAAGCTTTCGGACCGCGACGGCTGAAAATTCAAAGTAAATGCATCATATATATTCTAATAAATGCATGCGAATCATAGAAAATATGGTAAGCACCTATCTTGCAATTTAGGACTGGCGTGATGTTGTTCTTTGTTGATAGAAATCATAGTTGCATAGCTGTTTGATTGATTTGATTATAATCAAACTGCACCATCATAATTTTAATACTGTGATTATTCAAATGAAAAATGATCAAAGAAATACATGTACCAAAGTCGCATTTGTTGAGATCATGAGTAGGCATAAAATTCTTGGTCATTATGTTTTTACATTTCTAGGTTGTGTGCATTTTCCAGAAATAAGAATAGAAGCTCCTCAGCCCGCTCCTCAGCGATTTGGGATTCCTGGCCGTCGGATCTGGTTGCTTGATGGATCTTGGACCGTCGGATCGACCCCTGGAACGACCTCGCTCGTTGGATCAAAAAAAGTTACTGCTGGAATGAATAGTTACCATCTCATTCGTGCCACCGCGCGTAATTACGCTGCCCCGCCGAGGGCATGTTCGTCATTTCGCATCCTCCGGTATAAAACGGGGCCGCTCTATGGAGAGAATCCTAGCCGTCACTCTCCGTCCCGCCCCGCCGTCTCGCTCGCCCTCGCCGTGGCTGATGACCGCGGCCCCGTCGTCCCGCCCCTCTCGCCGTGGCCGATGCCCCGCCGCCTCGCCTTCTTCCCCCCCGTCCCACTCGGCGTGGCCGGAGACCGCGCCACCAGGGACCGTGGCCACTCGATGAGGAGGACTGGACCTTGGCGCAGACCCGTGCCCCCGTGCAGCGGCGGCGGCAGATCCTTCCTCAGTGCCACACCTCGTCGCGATGCCGTTGGCTTGGAGGCCCGTGTTCAAGCAGCCGCCGCGGCGTCGTCGGTGCCGGATGCGGTGGCAGGCTCTCAGGGGACCGCTTGGCAGGGGGACATCCAGCCTCAGGTTGGTATTCTACCCCTCTGAGATGTAATCTTGTGTGCTGCAGTCTAACTTGAGGAGAGGGATTAGCAAATTTTGTTTTCTTCTTGTGGAGGAGATTCTCAGATTTAGCTAGGTTTCTTCTTGTGTAATTCCAGTGCCCCGCCGAGGGGCTGTAGCCGGCCGGTCGGAAGCCATTCTTTTTAGGGCGATGATGATTAACCGTGGCTGAAATAAGTGTGCCTTTGAGCAATCGAGGCACCTGTGGGTATCAAGTTGGATCCTCCCTCGTGTCTCTAGAATCCTTTTTGATCTTGTGATACCTGTTGTTCTGTCCTTGGATGGTCATTCTTGTTGAGTGATAACCAGGACAGCTCAACTGTATAAACAGATTGATCTGGTGATAAGAGATAACGGGGTAGGTAATATGATTGAGGAAAGGCGACTCTGAGCCCACTATGCGTTGGACCCTAAACCCTTTTTATTTGATTTAAAGGTGTTGCTTATTTATGCTCCGGTGTTTATAGTCGTCTTATGTATAGATCTCTTCTCTCTTATATCTTTGTTGCATATAAGTTGTTCTTGATCTTTTATTGTTTGTTGTTGGACCTTAATTTAATCTGGTTAAGAGTAAGAGTAAGTTCCATATAAGTTGTTCTTGACCTTTTATTGTTATACTTGATCTAATCTTTTATTGTTTGTTTTTGGTTCTTGATCTTTTATTGTTTGTTGTTGGTCCCTTTTATTATCCTTGTGTGACACGACTCTATAACCCGCTGAAAAGGTCTAGACTGGTTCATTTGCTTGCCTAATTAGAAATAACTCTCCATTTTGATTTCATTGATTTTTTGGACAATATGGCCCTTAATGTTGTTGCATGGCAGGGTTGTCTTGACAAAAAGTTCTATCTATAGTTCATTCGGTGTTGTTGGAATAACATGATAATGTCCAAAAGAAGGATGTCAAAGTAGCGCAACCAACAATTTGTTTTCAAAGACTTATAATTTTATCCCGAAACTATTAAGGTTGAGAAAATATGATTCACAATATCTAAAAACTTTTTATGCTATGGTTACTCTAATCAGTAATAAGAAAATACTTACTAAGTTCTATATATATGCATGTTGTGTAAATATATTGCTTAGGCTACTTGTGTGTTGGAGAATTATTAGATCATTTTCTGCATTAATACTGGCATCCACTCTTTCTTCTTTGTATATTCAAATTGTAGATAAAATGCATAAGTGGCATGCGCTTTGGTCCTTGTTTTCTCTTTATGTCGTACCATCTATGATGATATCTTCTAGCTCTGTAATTTTCACACAGAGGGAGGGAGAGGGAGGGAGAAAGTACATTTAGTTGTTTCAATTTTAAGCTACACTTGAGCCCATGTTCCTAATAGCCTCAAACTGATATATGTTTTGCCTTACATGAATTGAACTATGCTACTCTAAAATTAGAAAGCAGATAGCTGTAGGTTTAGTTTTTATTTAAAAGTAGTCCCTCCGTAAACTAATATAAGAGCGTTTAGATAACTATTTTAGTAATCTAAACGCTTTTATATTAGTTTACAGAGGGACGTATACGTCAGACTGTTGTAGATAGTAAATTGTAACATCGGCAAACCCCTGATGTAAACTAGCCAGTGTTTGTTCGTTAGTTTGGCAAAAATGTGTCGTTGTGGTCATGAGCCTCCAGTGAACTCCGAAGGACCTCCATTAGGAGGATGCCATCGCCAGACTGGCATCGAGTTGTGGTGAGCCCCCTCATCCTTTTCGCGTCCTTTCATGGACCTCTCCTTCATGGTGCTGATATGGTGTGCCGCTGTCGGTGAGAGCAGGTGACAAGATGTGGTAGGATCCACCGGCCTCCCCTCCGGCGACCAGCCCTTCTCCCACAGCCTTTGGTTAGGGTTTAGTGCCAGGCTCCTTGCTACTGTGGCTGATGGGTTCCTCTCCTCTCCCTCGAGTGTGCGGCGGCGGCGGCGCGACAGGGAGCCTGAGTTCTTCGGCGAGCCTGTCCCCGCTGACGAGGCCCACGCAAAGTGGCTGCACTACTGCCAGCGTCGCTCGCCCTTCTTCCTGCTTGCCGAGCAGAGACGCTCGCGTCGCTGCTGTACTTACAATTTCAATTGCTTAGGGCGTACGTGCACTAGTTATTGATTTTGCTGCTCCACTCAGAATGATGAAACCGCACAATCATTCACAACTCTGAAACTTTAGCCTAATTTTCTAATTTGTTCCAGTGATAGGATAACATTAACAATTTGTTTGCTACAAGTCAAGATGGCAACGGGGACGAAACCCATCGGGTTTTGCCTTCTCAAACCCATCCCCATGAGAAAATCGTAAACCCGTCCCCATCTCTATCACCGTGCGCGGGGCTAGTTTTCTGCCCGTCTCTTAAACCCATCAGGTTTCGAAGAACCCACGAGAAAATCAAAATATTTAAACATAGTGGCGACAAAGAATAACATTTCTACAGTAAAACAAGCACATTTCAGCAGCATAACTTGAGCAAATTTCAACAAAAAACAATAGTAGATGGTTCAACAGCTATATAGAGTGTATTTCAGCAGCATAATACCACATTTCAGCAATAAAAATGATCAGATTTCAGCAACAAAGATGATCAGATTTCAGCCATACATGGTTCAACAAGATGTGCAATTACATAAGTTCTAAAATAGAATTCTTGGTTTGGCCTTTGACGCTGGGGTGTGGGGAGCTCGGTAGCTTTGGTGTGGGCCGCGCCGGATCAGTGCTTGGTAAAAAATGTATTTTGTCGGGTTTGCTGGGTTTCGGGTTCAGGGACTACCGAAACGGATGCAAACCCATGAATCGTGTCGGGTTATATAATGTGCCCAACAACAGACCCACGGGGATGAAAATATGCCCATCCCCGTCTCCCCCCATTGCCATCTTGAGCTACAAGTAGTCTTGCCAGATATTGTCTGGACCAAACTCTGAATTTGGTTTGCTGGTTTGCATGCGAAGAACAGATGGGCTGGGAAGACCGTTGTAGATCTCTTCACGGATGAATTCAGGGGGCGGCCGGCATGCTGGGTCTCACACAGGTGATTGTGAAGGGAGAATCATATAACCTACTACTTCTTTATCCAATTGTCTGCACAAATTTTACTATCTCAACAACAGGACAACCTACCCTCAAAAAAAAAAAACCCCATAAAATCAACTTATGCTGGGTCGCCTCTCATTTTTCTGTTGAGCAAATTTTACAAAGTTATGCCGTAGTATCACCGAGAATTGGAATCGATCCATGCAAACAAAGTTTGTGAGTAACCTGATACTGATTTTGTTCATTTGAAAGTTTGTGCGATGTCGACGAGCTCCAATGGCTTGACGCCACCAACGTGCTTCGGTGGATCGATCCGGCACCAGGCCCACCTACCCCGCCCTCTCCTCCCCTCCCTGCTCCTCCTCCCAAGATCCTATTCTTTTTCAAGTTAAATAGGGCATTCTGGCATTGGGCGATCTAGCTAGGAGAATGCAAGCCCACGCTATGTAGTTTCTCTTCAAATCCTTTGAAATGACCTGAATTGTAGGAGTATATCCTTTGAAACCGAATCAGTTGAAGCCCCTTCTAACACTAATGCATTGCGTGATTGCACAATTTGGACAGTTTAATCTGGTGATTGTGTTTCATTTCATCTAGATGTTTATTGTCCGCTAGCACTGTATGTGGAAGATAGACATAGCTTTTCAGGTGATGTCAGTTGGATGTGGAAAATGGGGGAGTCATTTGTTTGTTGTGGTCATAAAATCGTAGAATCTTGATCTGATAACCTGGGATGTTATCATGAAAGGATTATAACTATATATAACTGGTAATTCCGTGTAATTATACATGCATGTGGGGTTAGGTACATCACCAACTTGCGAGTACATATTCTTGTGATCCTCTTGCTCTTGTACAACATTGCAGGTTGGACAAGGCAAAGTTTCATGTCATTGGGGCAATCTTATTTACGGCCCGGCCCAGCAAGGTGTTCTGCATCCAACAGCTCTTGTGAAGACTAGAATGCAGGTTGATGAAGGAGGACTTTCACATATGTCTGGCTTTGTCGTTTTTAGAAAGATATTGAGGAGTGATGGCATCCCTTGTGTTTTCAGAGGATTTGACACCAGTGCAGTTGGAGCTCTGCTCGCCGTCTACTGGGTGAACCGGGGCCTCTGCCTCGCCGTCTCACGTGTACGCAGGGCACATCTTGGGTGTTTAGGTAGCTGACTTAGCCCCCTAATTTATTTTTCTTATTAGGTCCCTAATAAGCACTTCTCTTTGCTGCATCATGTTCTTCCGGTTGTTTGATTGATTAGAGAGCCCTGCCACATTTATTTACGAGAGGAGGTGCTTGATAGATAGGGATTTAGTAGAAGAAACTGCTATATAGGGATGGCCATTGTATGTTTACTAAAGAAATTTTTGATGCAGGCCTCGGGCTTTCTTGGGTTAAGTGAAAGAGCTAGATTAGCCAGCCAGTTCTATTTGAGTTTGCACATAAAACCTTCATCTTTAGTACCTGAGCTCAGCCGTCTTGTGAATCTTTAGTACCTGTTTGTGCTCCTGCGATGAATTCCATCGTCTCTATTATTTGAACAGAACAGAATGGGATTTTCTCAATTGGAGCTTTGGATGATATTATGAATTTATAGGCCTAGGAATTTTACATCTTCTTATGTATTTTTTCTCTTTCTCATGTTAAGTTAGCATTTTGGTGTTGTGTATTTCCAGATTGTGCTCTCACTAACTTATTTGGCCCCTGTACTAAAGATGCACGGTTTGATTTTAAAATTATGGTTATGAACACAAAGCTAATTGGTACTCTGTTCCACACTATTGGTCCTTGGACCATGATCTCGCAAAAAGAGGAAGCCAAACACAGGTACAAGTGTTTTCCTTCGCCCAATCCAATGGATTTTTCTTAGGGCCGTTGACTACATCATTTAACCCCACATACATAAATGGTTGTGAACCAGATAAAACTAATTTCATTTCTCTTTTTATCACTATTCTTATGTTATCTGGAAAAGCTGGAGCGCATAACACTTTTAGTTTAGCCACAGGGTGCTTGATGCTTCAGCCACAGGAAAAAATCGAGGCCCTTTTAGTTTATCAGCAAGCCGCTTTCATGTAGTTTATGCTCTTCTTCCCTTTTTCTTATCATACATAAACCAATTACTCGCTTATTTTCATTCCCCTAATTACTTTGAGATATTCCATACCATGTTATCTGAAAACATTAGCGAGTTGCTTTAATTCCTTTTTGTTCTGCTATGTCCTTTCAGGTCCCGATATATACTGCAAGGTCATGTGTATTTCAACTCCATATATATTACAAGTCTGCAACCTGCATTTTAGAAAACTCAAATTTAAATTGCTCTGTTCCAGGATTTAAATCTTCTTGATTTATGCAATCACAAATATCTTGCATGCATGGAAAGAAAATTGGATGTTCTTAATCACACAAAGGTGTTTTTTTACACGTAGGTGCCTTCTTTAAATCTATGCATTTTGTTGACCATTCTATGATTTTATAATTAGAAAATGGATGTTAGCTACACTATTGTTCAGTTTGCTTGCTTGTCGCTTATCTACACAGTGATGCGTTGTTTTTAGTTTTTCTGCTTGCTTAGTTGGCTAATAAGAACATAAGTGTACATGATTGCTGCACTACATGATATCCTATAGTATTATTGTTCAGTGATATTAATCACAATTTGCAAGAACAAAGATAAGTGTTGGTCCCCTTTTAGCTAATAATAGGGACTCACTGATTAGTAGCAAAAAACAGGATCAAGTGCAGGCTTAATTTTCTTTTACAGGTTAAGGATGAAGCCTCAATTATTATTCTTTTATTATGATTATTGTGTATAGCATGTCCTTTATTCTCATCCTATCTGATTGTTGAACTGCACTTGATCATGGTTGTTCATACTCTTACTTATAATAATTGTTGATCTGTAGGCCCATGTTTGTTGGTGTCATGAAACGGCCGTGCCACCGCTCGTGTGAGCAACGACGGCGCTGCCCGCACGCCTGCCCCAAAATGCTGCCCCGACCCGAGCCACCACTGTTTGTCCGGAGAAGCGCGGGAAGAAGAAGATGGGTAAGCTCCTCTTGCTCTTCTATTGCCTAGCTTGATTTAGTTCCTCTCCTTTACAAGTTAATACAATGTAATGTGTCACATATTCAGAAAGCTAATGTAGGGACACATATTTCAGAAAATAAGCAATATTAATAGAGCAGAATAAGCGGCTGGTGAAATGATGGTACTCTTCCAATGTTTAATTTTGTGGAGAAATAATGGCTGCAAGAACATCTAATCCAAAGTTTGATCCTGACAGAAAAGGCCGAGCACTCTCCTTAAATCATTAGGCTTTGTGCCTGTCAGTGTTATATTGTCATCAGATTTTTAAGACCAAGGAAATAAAAACATTGTTTGTTTAACTCGTAGGTAGTAGAGCATGGCATCAGGGAGAGACTGATAGCATTTTGTGAAGTTGTAGCGACACTGGATGGTTTGGCTGGTCCACAACACCGTCTCAGGTAATCTTGATTTTACATGGTGAATGTTCACTGTTGCATCATGATGAACTTGTGCTTGCCCTCCTGAAACAAATTCTTCCTAATAAATTGCTTGGGACTACCAGGGCAACCTTTTGATATAATGCATGAACCCAACTTGCCAAAAAGAACCTTTAACTTGAACACATGTTTTTGACAGGAGCAATGAATATGGTTTATGGTTTTGACTAATTAACTTTATATTTGCTCTAGCTGAGTTATCACTTGTCAGGCCACAAGTTTGGTCTGACTTTGTAACTATCACCAAAAGTTCAGTTTTGATATATCATCTACTAAACTATCATTTTTGTACACCTGTTTTTGTTACCTCTGTTTCTGAACCAAGTGCATCAGTGTGTTTAGTTGGGATTAGCATTTTATTCTGGTGCTTAAAATGCCTCTGTTTTTGTTACCTCTGTTTCTGAACCAAGTGCACTAGGGTCGAATTAGTTGCTTAATCCATACACTGTGCATCAGGTTCACAAGCATTAGTTGCTTAATCCATATGCAGCACTTCCTGGGCAGATAATCGTGTAGTTAATGCTTGATGACATATATATTTAGATAGGTGAATTATCAGAGGTTGGTCCAGATATCCAAGGTTAAATCTATGCCTACATCTTCGAAAGTTCTTTGGAAAGGATCAATCCTTCAGTTTTTTGGTGTTGTTCTTGGATTTGTACATATGTATGTTTCCATTTTGCTCCATTTACTACTACACAAACCTTGAGCATTTTTTAGATTTTAGATAACTAATGGTTAGTACATATCCTTCCATTCCATGAATTAATTTTAATTTTTCTGGGTTAAGCTCTCTGTGTGTGCAAGCTTTACAAAACCAAGACTTAATCCTAGCTAACCTGAAGATGCTAGCTAATCAAGAATAGTCTAAAAATGTTGTGCGGCAATATTGGCATTCTGGTCGCTTTCACTGACACTATTATTGCTGATGTTGTACAGAAAATTACATTTGAGGGTTTGCTGTGCTTCCTGTAGGTTTATACAGCGTGGCATGGCACACGTACTATATTATTGAGCTATCATCTTCTGGTTCTGGATTTATGGTGGCAGCAGTATTGACGCTGAAGGAATGGGAGAGAAGGACAAGCTCGCTCTTGTGCTACCGCTAGGTGAGGTGATTGACTCGGGGGTGTCTTTTCTCAAAAAGACAGGCTCAACTATGAGAGCATGAGATCTTTGCACCTGTATGTCTTTTCTATTAGCCATTTTGCTAAATAGTAATTACTAAATAATTGTTTCTGATAAACAGCGATGCCTTTCTTACACAGGTTGTTTGGTGCGTTTGTGCTCGTCGGCGGGACGGTGCAAGGTGCAACTCCGACGCGGTTCCTCACCGGTTGGACGGCGTTCAGGCGCAACCCCGGTGCGCACTGAGTATTGCCTCGGCTACAACCTCCCTCGGTGAGCTCCATCTTCCTCCTGTTCCTCTGCTTTGGCTACTGTATGTGACATCAAGAAATAAGAGATGGATGTTCCTACAAGCCTCCTCAGAGCTCAGTGATTCTCGACCGTTGGATCGTTCCCCTTGATGCGTTTATGTCCGTCCGATCGAGATCTGGAGAAGGCTGGGCCGTTGGATCTGGGGTAAACACTGCTGGAATGAATAGTTTCACTCTGTTTCATGCAACCGCGCGTTATTTTGGTGCCCCGCCGAGGGTATTCTCGTCATTTTGCTTTGTCTGTGGTGGTGGCGTTCGTGCTAGGGCGATGATGATTAACTGTGGCTGAAATAAGTGTGCCTTTAAGCAATCGAGGTACCTGTGGGTATCAAGTTGGATCCTCCCTGTTGTCTCTAGAATCCTTTTTGATCCTGTGATACCTGTTGATCTGTCTTTGGATGGTCATTCTTGTTGATTGATAACCAGGGCAGCTCCATTGTATAAACAGATTGATCTGGTGATAAGAGATGATGGGGGTAGGTTATATGATTGAGGAAAGGCGAATCTGAGCCCACTATGCAATGAACATCAAACCCTTTTTATTTGTATTTAAAGGCGTTGCTTACTTATGCTCCAGTGTTTATAGTCGTCTTGTGTAAAGATTTATTCTCACTTATAACTTTATTGCATATAAGTTGTTCTTGATCTTTTATTGTTCGTTGTTGGTCCTTGATTTAGTCTGGTTAGGAACTCTTCTGTCTCTTATGTAAAGATTTCTTCTCTCTCATACCAATGTTTGTCCATGTAGTAACAGATATATATTTCAAGCATGACATGAATAAACCTGAATGGTCTTTGAGATGAGATGCATGGTTGTACAATATAGGGTACTAAGTTAGAGATCGGCTGTCCCTATGAATGCAAACTATTGTTAGCTATAAACATGTTTGCCTCCTATAGTGTTTGGCCTAATTAGTTATTGGGTTGATCTTGGTAGTTCTACTTTTTTGCTGCCAACAATATGCAAGTTAATGTTCAGGGTGTGCCCTGAAGCTTTCTGGACCAGGTCTGTGGCTCTGTGTGTGTCTTCTCTAACTTCATATCGCTAGATCTATGGATCATTCTGCACACGAGCTCTAAATTTAATTAATTGGGTGAGAATACTCGCAGGTCTACAAGTCATGGGTGTTGGATTTACTGGGTCACTCGTTAGCTCACACCCAAAACATGGTGACCACAGGTATGCCTCGCGCACTCCCCTTTACAGTAGCAATAATTTGATGAATCTCTCTGGATGGATGTTTCCTTGTGCCCGTTTCGTGTTCCTGTCCTACAAAACCACCACAGTTGCATAGCCCATGTAGGATAGTCAAGGAAGAGGAAAATGCATTGTAATATAATAAGTAGATAAATAAAATGTAGCAATACTGATTATTGGTTTGTGTTCTTTTCTCTTCTTGCGATTTTGTTTTTCACTGGATCGAGATGGCATTTTCGTGATGTTGACGTATCCTCAAAAATGGTATGTCAACCAATAGTTGTTGTGCGGACAGTTATATTTTGTTTACGGAGGGAGTATATGTTATGAAAGCATGTTCATGATAGATCTTGTAGTTTCTTTTCTTTATAGTTTGTCGAACTTAGAAGCTTTTGCCTAAGAAAAATTTGAAAAGGGCTTGCATGATGGATCAGGTGTGGTGATATTTTTAAGACATTTTCCAAAATAAACGAACAATGTTTCCTCCATATATGAATGACTCAATGACACAATGAATTTTTTCCAGTTAACTGATCATCCTAAGCCTCATCCTGTATTCAATACATTTATGTTCCATTGCTAACCAACGTTCATTTGTGATGTCTTTTCTCAGGATGGAAATGTTCCTCGGCACCATGACGAACATCAACGGAGGAACAACCTTTTTATTTTATTTTCTGTTGCCTCTACTGTATTGTTGCTGCCACAAAGATTTACCTGGACATGGAGCCATCATGATGTGTTTAAAAATGATTACATTATCCTTTTCTAATCTGTTGGTGTTAGAGACATCTTAGCATTCAAGCAGGTTTAGTTCATTGTTTATTAATTCCTATTATGTAAAAAAATCACTGATCATCGCTTGACAGAAAATATTTTGATATGCAATCATGTGCATGGGCGAAGAACGTGGATGTTATTTACAAGTTTTGGATCATGGATGATTGTTTTGAATGAAAAAATATCAGATAGAAGAAAACATGTAATCTTTCTAATCCAGCAAAGCCTTGAAACCTTGATGCTTCTAAATTTGTGTGAGCTAAATGATAATTTTTGCAACACCCAAAATTGTATGTTGCCTTATAGTTTCATGACGATGTTGAACTTAATGGTGCTTTGCTTCAATTACATGTGAATGTTTCTTCTTCCTCATGTTTTGTTATATCCTATTTGAATGCGTACGCTAAACTTGATTTCCTACTAAACTGAGCATTCACTACTTGGTCATAGCGCTGTGACCGGCACCCTCGTGCCAAGGCGCGTTGCTGATCTAGTATCATATTATGTTGCTTCCTTGGGGTGTCTTCACATGAAGGACATTTGGAATTTGGTATCCAATCAGGCATATATTAGCTTTTGTAATTGACAAGGCCACAATGTTAGATGAAGCTATACTGCACTATGCATAATCCAATTTGAAATCACATTTTCTACCTGGTCTCTTACTTTCCTTTTCCCACTACCAATTGTGCCACAAATTCCTTGTGCGCCTTTTCCTTACCGAAAATCTCGATAGCGAAATAAAGATACCACTGTTTCAGAAGGAAATTAATACCCTCAATTTTACCTAGATTCTTCCGCGTGTAATTTGCAAAATCATCATATGCTTTTTTTCACGAGTTATTGGTCTTAGTTTTTTGAGGATTGCATGCGCTTGCTGTGGAATAAGTGGGAGTTTTCATTATTTCTTAGTTTTTTGAGGATTGCATGTGCTTGCTGTGGAATAAATGGGAGTTTTCATTCTTTCCAACTAGACGAGCACCGGATATCTGAAAATAATTATGCCCAAAAAGTGACAAGATACATACACCATTAAGTAGTCTGATTTCGACTGTGATAGCATCATATGTCAGTTAGTGAAAGGAGCATAGGCATGGAGTCGATAAGAGAATATTTTTCTATTACGGCTTGGAAGATTGTAAACGCTCCCCGTCCTAAAAGAGCGTGATAGCCACTGCTGAACGGGGCCACTTGGAATGTTATTTCTTCGGACATGTAGTTATCCGACGTGCCGAATGCCACGTCTAGTGTGATTTTCCCAGCACAACGTGCTTCCCGACTGGGGATAATTCCTCTAAAGGTTGTGCTACTTTGCTCGATGCGGTTATAGTCTATTTCCATCTTTTAAAGAGTTTCCTCATAGATGAGGTTTAGTCCGCCGCCGCCGTCCATGAGTACTTTGGTGAGTCGAAAGCCGTCCACGATTGGACTAAGGACCAGTGCGGCTGGTGCTCGTGCTGTTCGGAATTTAGGTTCGTCACTGGCATTGAAGGTAATAGCCATGTCATTCCATGGATTTATTGCTGCTACATGGCAGATTTCGGCCATGCTGTGGAGTGTCCACTTGCGCCTATTATTTGACGCGAATGTCTCAAACACTGTTAACACCGTATTGTTATCCACGGGATGGTGCTCTGTGGTATTTGGGATAAGAAGATCCTCACCATTTTTGGCCACATGCCGGAGTATCCAACATGCTCTGAGGCTGTGCGTTGGTATTATATCCGTTGTACTATGAATTTTGTAGGGTCCGTTGAGCCATCCCTCCAGTACGGTTCCATGCCCTGTAGTGGGTTTTTGTTTCTTTACAACTGGCTCGGGTGTCTTATGATAGTGCACCCTTTTACTTTGGACTGGGTGTATATTCAGAGCCGGATTATCCCAAAATTTTGTTTCGGTTTTCCAGGCGCTTTCCATGGCACAATACTTTCATACTATGGATGCCAAGTCAGCGAAGTGTGATATGTCACGGCGACTTAGGGTGTTAAGGATTCTCTTGTCCATGCAATTATTGCAAAAAAGTGAGACTGCATCTTCCTCGCGACAGTCCTTAAACTTGTTCAATACAAGGAGGAATCTGGCCCAGTAATGATGTATTGTTTCATGGGGCTCTTGCCTGATGTGGAAAAGATCGTTTATATTTGGGTGGGTGGTTGGAATTGAATCCGAACCCTTACCCGATCTGGGATCTAGGGGCCGAGGAGTTTCTAATTTTGGAAGTTCCGATTCCGGGGTGCTACCCGATAATCCTGGCCCGCTGCCTGACTCTAAGTTCAGGGATTGGGTGTTGTCCTCCCGCGAACGGGCGTCCGACTCGGAGAGCTCGGGAATCCGGACATAGTTGGTCCTCAAGATAGAGGAAAGGTCGCCGCGTTGTTCCTCCACCACTGCAATATGATGGGTGACCGGTGGAGAGTGAATCTCCCTTTGATCGGGTTTAAGCCCAATCCGATCATAGTTTGTAGCGACTCCCAAGGCGGCGATGCGATCCAAGAGCTCGTTTAAGGAGGCGAGCTCCATTGGATCCATCTGTTCGGCAAGTGCCGATTTGACGTGGAGGTTGTTTTCGATGACCCGAGAAGCCATTGTCGGCACGTCGCCCAAACAGGCGGTCATGATGAAACCGCCTAGCTGGAGAGTTTGGCCGATAGCCAAAGCTCCCCTTACAGTAGTACCATCTTTAAAGACGAGACGAGACATCCTTCCTTCTGGCGACGGCACAGAGGAACTCTCAATGAAAGCACCAATGTCGGTGTCAAAACTGGCGGATCTCGGGTAGGGGGTCCCGAACTGTGCGTCTAAGGCGGATAGTAATAGGAGGCAGAGGACACGATGTTTTACCCAGGTTCGGGCCCTCTTGATGGAGGTAAAACCCTACGTCCTGCTTGATTTATTCTTGATGATATGAGTATTACAAGAGTTGATCTACCACGAGATCAGAGAGGCTAAACCCTAAAAGCTAGCCTATGGTATGATTGTATGTTGTCCTACAGACTAAAACCCTCCGGTTTATATAGACACCGGAGGGGGTTAGGATTACACAAGGTCGGTTACAAGGGAGAAGATATACATATCCGTATTGCCTAAGCTTGCCTTCCACGCCAAGTAAAGTCCCATCCGGATACGAGACGAAGTCTTCAATCTTGTATCTTCATAGTCCAATAGTCCGGCCAAAGGATATAGTCTGGCTGTCCGGAGACCCCCTAATTCAGGACTCCCTCACCTGCCGTGTTGCTCGTCCCGCCTGACGGCGCTGGATCTGTACTCGAAGCAGGCCAAGAGCTCTGAACTCCAAGGCTCCAAGCAGACGCCCAGGTGCCTAGGTGAACTTCAAGCAGTCGACCAGGCTGCTGGCTTTGAACTCCAAGCTAGGAGAAGAGCTTGTTGATCCCATTTTCTCTCGGAGTTCAAGGTGATATTCTGGCTAATCCCCTGTGTCGCACCTGCTACTCCTGGCCACGCACGGCTAGTGCTGCTCTGTGAGCATAATTTTCACTTGTTTGCTTACTTTGGAGAGGTCAAATGGTTAACCAAGTAGATGTAGTATGTGCACATTGTAAGATAACATATATACGTGCAATCCAAATTTCACGTGTTTCCATGGCATTTTAATTTCACACACCATGGCAAATTATTCATAAACAGCATGGCATTCCATCATAGAATTAGAATAATCTTTGTCATGCTCAAAGTTTGTATCATGTACAAGTTGCCATGCTGATTTCTAGACACATAAAAATAGTCAAACATTTTAGGTAAAATTTTGCCATGCTCTTTTACAGAACACAGAAACATTTGCAGCCTCCATACATAACTAAATATTGTATAGTTCAATTCTCATTTGGAGCTATCACAACATCTTTTTGTCACCAGTAGTGTGTCTCAAGCAGGTGGTTAGGGGGTGTTCAACCTCTGGTGAATGAATCATGCCTTTTTTGCATGGTTAGTTTTGTGTCTCAAGGATGGCAAATTTTAAGGTGTCATTTTTGTGGAAGATCGTGATGTGAGTGTGGTGTTGGTAGGTCTGTGTTTCACGTCGATGGTCGTCTTTAGGGTGGTGCAGGTGTCATGTTGCTCCACGAGTAGCTCGATGTGAGTCTAATTTTCCCCTGGAATGTTGCCATGTCCCCATTTTGTTCGGCACGGCAAAATAGCCATAGTTTTTTTTTTCATATCTCAACATTTTTACACTTTGCCTTCTAAACCATTGCATTTTGCCGTGGTATTCTTTCAGTTGTCAAAAACAACACAAAATGGCAAGTATTTCCGTGGAAATTTTTACTATTTATTTGACCTTTATTAACATGGCGAATTTAGCTAAACCCCCATGGCAATATTTAACTTGTATTGCCATGGCAAGATTTACTATTTATTTGACCTTCATTAACATGGCAGATTTTACCTTTTTATTGCCATGAAAATATATGCACATTTTAATATGGTTTTGGTTATGATGCATTTTCTTAGTTTTTCCAACTTTTTTGTGTTTTTCACACACGACATTTTTCTCATACATTACATGTAATTTTAAGAAAAAATACCATTACATTTTGTGCTATGAATTTGCCATTTGCAAATTATTTTGTGTTGTATGATGGAAATTGCCATGACTTGTTTTTTCTTTTTTGGGTTGTTGTTAAAATATATTCACTCATGTCAATTTGCCGCGTTTGAAAATTGATGGCAGTTTTACTTAACAAAGCAAAAATAAAAAAAAAATGTTGTTTTTTGCCCTCCCTCCTATATATAAAAGAAAAGCCGCCCCGCACCCCATCGCCGTTCCCCGCAATCCCCTGTCTGTCGACGGATATCACCCGACCCGACCCGACGCCTCGTCCTCTCCGTTCCTAGGTCTGGTTGGTCCCGATTGGTTGGTAGGCGCTGGTTGTCTTGTATCTGTTCGATCTGGAGAGCTGCTCGTTCCGATTGATTGTGGTTGGTAGGCGCGGTCTTGTATCCTGCCTGCCTGCCTCGACTAGGATAAGGATAGTAGTAGTATAGTAGGATTTAATTAGGGTTTGTTTGTTTGGTAACGTTAACACCACCTAGGCAGGGCAGGGTTCGATTGATTGATTATCCGTAATAAGGAATCAATCTGACGTTTTAGGGTTTAGGGTTTGCTTGCTTCTGGTCAGATTTTGGTTTATGGTGTATGAATTCTTCAACAGGATAGCTGGATAGGTATTAATTTGGAATTCATGCTATGTTGTTGGATTTCAGTTTATCCCAGAATGTTATTTCTTTTTATCAACTGTGTTTGAGCGTAGATTTACAATATATTTGGGATCCTACAATATTTATGCACACCTGCAGCTGCTGATTAATGTATGTATGTTGTAGTCATATGTGCTTTCCAGCTCTGTTGTTTGGATAGGTATTTGGTTGTTTATTATCGTTTGGGTTTATTATTATATGTGATACTAATATTGTACGTATCCTCTAGCCAGTCCATCGACTGATCCACAACTCTGTGAGGCGTCCCCATCCGCGTACAAGGTGGCACCGGCGGCCTCCCCATCCGCGTAGCCAGGCCGGCCTGGGCCCGGCCGCCACCCCCCTCCCCGACGGACTCCCTCTCGCATCCTCCCGCGTCCACTCCTGCGGCGGTCAAGGCTTCGGCGGCGGTGACGCAACTTCCCCAGCCTCAACCGCCGAGCATACACCCCCCATCCACGCACGACGAATAGTAGGTACGAATCCTACCCCACTGAACACAATTTCGCCCCAATCTGCAGACCCTAGTGTTTCAATCTTATTTTTGGTACATCCAATGTAGTGACCCCTGCGGTTGTTGTTGATTCGTATGCAGTAAGAGCAAACGCCGCACGTTTCCTCCACGCCGAGCCGGCCACCTCACGCCCTCCGCGACGCCGTGCACGACGACCGTGAGCAGCCCCCAGCGCCTCGTCGCCATGACACAACACGTGACCATCAACACCAATGCTCAGCTCTTGGCCCTGCAGAACCTCCACAGTCTGATTCTGGTCATAAAACTGGTGAGGCTGGGGGATCTGGCGTCGGCGCCCAACATGTACCAGCACCTCCACTCCCTAGTGAGAGCAAGGCTGTGGATATGTGAGAAGCTAACCGTTCTGGAAGGATTTAGCTGGTTGGCTCTTGCTGTCCAACACCTCCGCGGTGATCTCGAAGGTCTACAGCCCGCCATGAATCCACATGCCGCCTTAGAGGGGCCTAACAGCGTTCTCCACACGTTTGCTCGGATTAAGTACGAAGCGGGTTGTCTAAAACGTGTTAAGACCGAGATCAGATTTAGGGCTGGAGAGCTGGCAAGGCAAGTTGGAACTCTCGGCAGACTCTTAAACGATCAGTCAGACAAAGTTCTGTTAGGCAGCATGACCATAGCGGAGTTCCAGGCATTTATCCCCGCGCACCTCGTTAATATCGACAATCTACTCCATGCGGGGATGCAATTCTGAGGGTTTGAAGTCTAAGGTGAGCATTTTTTTTCTCCTGACACCTCCTGAACTGCCGATTGTGTGCCTATTTGACTGGCCATTTGTATTTCTATTAATGATCTGTTTTGTGTGCTCTTAGATGGACCCAAGGAACTTGTGTTACTCAAGGAAGGTCAATAAGAAAAGTGGTGAAGCCGAGGCAGAGTAAGATGGTGGTGGCTGAGTTTGCGGCGACAAATGCCATCTCTTGTATCGCTAGAGTCTTAGTTGTGAACTTAATTCTCATTTCTATATGATCAAAGGAGATCCATCAATTGGTATCAATGTGTTTTTTTGTCTTGTTGCCAATCTGGAATTTAATTAAAACCATCACTTGTGTCCTTTTGAGCATTGGGCACTTGATTTGTCATTTTTGCTCTGCTGTGATCTGTTATCACCAATTTACTAGCCGATTTCTTGCCTCCTTTCATGTCGGTTTCGTGGCTTTGGTGGTCATCCCCACAGCCTTGCACTGCTAATCTATGATGCGAGTTGAGCGTGCTTTGCTTATGGGTTATAAACTTTCTCTGCTTGCCCAATTGTTTGTATCCGCTAAAGCAGCGGTGAATGATGTTCTTTGACTTTCAGGGCAAAAATGTTCTGCTTTAGGCCGAATTTGAGGGTAGTCCGGGCGTCCTGGCGCAAACAGATATTTTGGAACAGATGATTATCAGTCATCGACGCCATTCTTCTGTGACGGTAAAAATCGTGTCAGGTGGGTATCTATTTGCTTTGCTACTAGCATGGCTTACTCCGTTCAATATTTTGCTGCTTAACTGGCCCACTTGCCCAGCATGGCTTATTCACCACAAGCAGCTGCAGCATTCATACTAGTACTACATTATAGAGGCTCCAAAGCGTAGTCTAGTGTAGTACTCCCTCCGTTCTAAATTACTTGTCGCAGAAATGGATGTATCTAGAACTAAAATACATCTAGATACATCCATACCTGCGACAAGTAATTCGAAAGGTACTAGAGTGCTTCATGCCTTGCCTTGTGGATATACTGTATATAGTAGAGCAAGGCATACGTACATGCATACATACATACATACTAGTACTTGCTTAGTAAAAAAAGATAAAGGCAGATTTTGATGTGATTGACATACTCCTTATATAGATACAGAAAACACTAGTTACTCTATCTAATGATGAGTGGTGGAGTGACAGTGGAGTGGAGTAAAAACCAAGAAAGAAAGGAAGAAGCAAACTAAACCTTGTTGTGCTCGGCGACGAGCCATGACTCGAATGCGGAGAAGAGGAGGGAGGTGGCGACACCGCCGAGGATGCGGCCGAGGAGGAGGACCCTGTACTGTGGGGAGTGCTTGGTGATGCAGCTGATGCAGTAGGTGATGCACGCGCGCTTGCGGCCCCTAATTTATAGGGTTTTGTTTTTCATTCAGTTAATCAATCAATGAATCCCAATGGAAAACAACAACAAGAAGAAAGAAGCACGTACTGCCTGTCTGCTAGTGAGCCTACGATGGTGCCGAAGAGCATGGATGAGCCGAATCCGGCGATGAAGAGGCGGCTGATGTCGCCCTTGTCGAACCCGTACTGGCTGTAGAGGTAGTAGACGTAGGGGCCCTGGAGCCAGTCGCCGGCTGCCACCCCCTTGAAGGGTCAATCAATATTAACAAGAAGAAGAAGAAGAAGAAGAAGAAGAAGAAGAAGAAGAGCAGATCTCAAGAGAAGAGAAGAGAAGAGAAGAGAAATTCAGAAAGAAATCGTTGGTGCGTACACATCATTAGGGAGTAGACTAGACTAGGACGTAGTTGTTGTTGAATGCGTTGAATGCGGTGGTGGTTGCGACGCGGTCCTTGGCGCTCTTGCCCAGCTCCAAGCTCCAGCCCCGCCACCACCGCCGCCAGGCCCCCCAACACCACGTAGTAGAATATCTCCATGCCTGCCTCTTCCCGCCCGCCGCCCGCCGCCCGCCGCCGGGACAGACAAACAGAGAGACAGTTGTTGTTGGCCTATGGATGGGCCGGATGGAGGGATGGATTTATACGCGCGCGTTGGGGAATTTCTTTCTTTCTGCAGCTCGCATCAGTTGATCATGTGCGGTGCGTGTGGAGAAAGAATCAAGAAAGAGGAGAGGAGAAAGAATCAAGAAAGAGGAGATGAGATTTGCGAGTGGAGTGTAGATGCGCCAAACCAACCCAAACCACCTTTGCTTCGGCCGGGTCGCACTCATGCTGCTGTGCTGTGCTGCCTGCTGCTTCCACTGTGCCATAAGATACTGGATTCAATGAAGATTTGCATCCAAAGGTACTTTGGTTCACCTCCTGTGGTCAGAAGACTAAGGAGAATCCACTTGCAACCCTTAGACGAAAAAAAGTGGCAAGTGCAAAACTAAATTGGAGTAAGTTTGCAAGCCCAAGGAGTATAGTGGTTTGGGAATTCTTAATTTTGGGAAGTTCGCCTCCATGCTTCGATTAAGATGTTTACGGCTTGGCTACCATGACCTGTCTAGGCCTTGGTGTGGTATGGGGACGCCATGCAACAACGGTGATCGCGACCTCTTCACAACGGACACTAAGGTAATGCTTGGCAATGGAACTAAAGCCAAATTTTGGGAGTCATCCTGGCTGGAAGGGCAAAGGCCTAAAGACATTGCGCCATTTTTTCAAGATATCCAGCAACAAAGGCGGCACCGTGTTACGAATGCATCGCCTATTTGCTAGTGGTAAGGGCATGTCCAACGGCATCCCGCAAATCGGGCTCACAATACGCCTGGGGACACGCACGGATACGGGAGGTGGCCATTAAACCGTATCCATCAAACATTGGCCACCATTTTTTTCATATGTCCAGAGCACTAAAAATAACTATAAGACGATTGAGCAATAGCACAATTCGTCTATAAATACATGCAAATATCCTAGTACAACAATAGTTCAAATTAAAATATTACATCCAATATAACCGGATGTTCAAAAAGTTTTTCAAAATCATCAATCCCAATTCAACGTAATTCGAGCCCAACAATGTGTCAGTATCCGGAAATGTTGGTCATCCAGACGCTATGTCCCTTGAACTTGATCCAACAATGCATCAACGTGAATGGGCCTGTCCTCCATTGTATGGTACAGCGTGGCGACACATCCGGGGCTATACAATGTGATGATCACCAAGTTGCAACATTGAGTGAATCAATGAATTGACCAACATATAGAGCAACAAGAAGCAAAACATATGATCTTCTTGATTGCCGTGCCAGGTGGCCACCTTCATTCTCTTCACTTGCGCAATTGCACACTGCAATACTTGATGACGGAGTTTGAGATGGTGTACTGTCAATGGGTTAGCAACTTGACATTTTGATCATGGATTACGTGCAAGTTGTAAGGTGCGAAGTGCTTTTACTTATGAAACCAAGAAATCACATTTTGTGCGACAGAAATTACATACATACAGGATTACTGTTGTGTGCCGGGGAGCGTCGGCGGTCCGTCGGCGTACCTAGCGATGGATGGATCCATTTTAAACTCTGAAATCAGGGTCTATTTTAAACTCTGAGTGTGTTCCCAAACAGAAACAGCGATTGCTAACGTGGCAGATTAAAGTCGGGATTGTTGACTGCGGCTTGAGGGAGATTTTTCTTTTCCAGGAAATTACCGTCCTTTCGCACCCACTGGTCGCAATAGGCCGGCCCATTAGCGTTCGCTCCAGATGAAAAGGGTGATCAAAAGGGGCAGCTACAGATGCAAGCGTGGGATTGATAGCCAGTAGGCAACGTCACAAATTAATAACATAAACTAATAGCAGCGCCAGATCCTAAAAAAAGGCTAAACATTCTGTTCGAAAAAAGTGAATATTTTGCAATGTTGTGAACACAAAATTTAAACTCCAACATTTTTTGAAAACCAAGGAGGTACTGTAGCAACATATTTTTGAAACATAGACATTTTTTGAACTTGGAACATTCTTTTAAAACTAAGAGGTGTTGTAGGGGTTAAGTTTTTAATATGCAAAACATTTCCTCTTGCATGTTCCTCAAAAAGATATTAGAAAGACTAGATTTTTCAAATTTACGCGCATTTCTTTAAAACATGAATATTTTTCTAAACAAGATTTATTTTGAAAACACAAACAATCTTTACAAACCTAGGTGGTACTGCAGCAAACATTTTTTGAAACACAAACGTTTTTTGAACATTTATCATTTTTTAAAATTTGGAGGTACTCCAGTGAACAACTTTTTAAAATGCAAATATTTTTTCCAAATTCTAAAATGGTACTTTTTTAAAACATGATTTTTTTTTGAAAACCTAGGAGGTACTCTAGTGAATATTTTATTAAAACAAACATTTTCAAACTTTGAACTTTTTTTGGAATTGAGAGGCACTGTAGTGAAAAAAAAATTAAGACGCAAACATTTTTTAAAATTAGTGAGCATTTATTTGAAACATAAATATTTTTTGATTGCAAACATTTTTTGAAAGTGCGAACTATTTTGGAAACCTAGGAGGTACTGTAGTGCACATTTTTTAAAACACAAACATTTTTTAAACTTTGAATGGTTTTTTAAACTGAGAGGTACTGTAGCGTTTTTTTTTCCTTATTGAAAACAATAAAATTTGATCATGTTTTTTTCTGGATGAAATTCTGCAACAACGTTGAACATTTGATCATGTTTCATCTCATGAAATTTTGGATCACATTTGATATTGTTTTTTTTGTAAACTCGGGTGTAGTACACTCGAGAATAGAAAATGCACTGCCTATATTAAATTAAACATCCTGGACAGAGAATTGTTGTCGAAAATACGATGGTAATACATAGCAATTACTACCTCTGTAAACTAACATATGACATTTTAGATCACTTGTAGAGGGAGTATTATTTTATTTCTCACGTTCACGAGACAAACTGAATCTGTGACCATGTCGTTTAATTTCATAAGTTTCAGCAGTAGTGATCTTAAAGAGTGTGTATTTGAAATTCCAAGTGGTTGGTGTTAAATGCTTTCGCACTACTTGCGCACCGATGTAGAAGTTATTTTATCTAGCAAGGTGCTACTTATATATACTTGAACTATATAAAGGAATCGTCGACATTGACCACAAGGTGCTACTTATACATACTACATAGATAGTATGTAGTCCATAGTGAAATCTCTAAAAAGACTTAGATTTAGGAAAAGATTGCTCCAGTGCAAGGCATGCATCCATGTTGTACGTACGCACGCATCGTGGATCTCATTCTCATCTACCTACCGACATAGTTGTAGTTGTAGGAGTGCTTCGCTTGGTACGGTACGGTAGTCGGTAGGTACAACTCTACACACAACATCGAGTACCAGCTGAGTCAGTCAGTCAGTATTCACGTAGGTAGAGTAGGGTAGCGTAGATAGTATTCGCTTTTCATGAGTTGTTAAGAGCGTTTCATGACGACTTTCAAATTCCTGGTACTTAACATGAAGATTTTTTATGTCTTCAATTAAGGATTGAGAACGGGTCATTTCAACGTCCAACGGGTCATCGCTTTTATCTAACAATTTTCGAGTATGTTTCATAGCTTTCTGTTGTTCAGTTGCAATTTTAGCAAGTGTTTTGTAGCTGGGTTTGGACTCACAATCAGAGTCATCTTCACTAGATGTTTGAAAATAAGCATCGCGTGATTTTACCTTGGCACCACGTGCCATGAAGCAGTAGGTGGGAGCAGAGTCGTCCTTGTCATTAGCTTCAGCGTTGGTGACGGAACCATTGTCTTCAGTGTTAAAGATGGACTTGGCAACGTAGGCTATAGCTATAGCCAGACTTGCAACGCCAGGGTCGGACTCCTCCTCAGACTCCACCTCCGCCTCCTCAGAAGCAGACTCCTCCTTTGAATCCATCTCCTTGCCGACAAAAGCACGAGCCTTGCCAGATGAGCTCTTCTTATGAGATGAAGACTTGGATGAGGACTTGGAAGAAGACTTTGATGATTTCTTCTTCTTCTTGTCATCGGAATTATATTCCTTGCTCTTCTTCTTCTACTTGTTCTCATTGTCCCACTGTGGACACTCAGAGATGTAGTGTCCAGGTTTCTTGCACTTGTGACATGTTCTCTTCTTGTAGTCATGAGTGGAAGCTTCATCATTTCTTGAGCTGGATCGTGAAGACTTTCTGAAACCCTTCTTCTTAGTGAATTTCCGGAACTTCTTCACAAGCATAGCAAGTTCCTTTCCAATGTCTTCAGGATAATCAGAACTGCAGTCAGATTCTTCTTCAGATGAGGAAACAGTTTTTGCCTTCAAAGCACGAGTTCGGTCGTAGTTGGGACCATAGATATCTCTTTTCTCAGATAGCTGGAACTCATGTGTGTTGAGCCTCTCAAGTATATCAGACGGATCGAGTGTCTTGAAGCCAGGGCGTTCTTGTATCATGAGGGCAAGGGTGTCGAACAAGCTGTCAAGTGATCTCAGTAGTGTCTTGACGATTTGATGCTTGGTAATGTCAGTGGCGCCGAGAGCACGAAGCTCATTTGTGATGTCAGTGGCGCCGACCCACATCCAATCAATGGGACCTCGTCTAGCTTACTAGATCGGATGGCTGCGATGTTCTCGTTTATCCTTCTTGGAGGCAACATTTTTGGAGATGAGATCTTGTTGGCGCTTGTGGCTTTTGTCTTTTCAGTGGGATGCTAATGCGATGGATGATGAGGCGACAACTAACGGAGGATTTACGCTGAGGCGGCGGCTTTGGATGGCAATGCAGCAACGACGGTATGGGGTAGGTCCACGACTTTGCACGACATTGATGGCGACCTAGTGCTACGAGGGCAGTGAGTTCGTCAGCTCTATCGAGGCGATCTGATGGGTCGGCCTGGTCGGAAGTCGAGGTGGCGGCCACGGATGTTTGGTGGAGCATTCATTGTCTGTGGGTGGTCTTCTCGTGTAGCAAGGGCTACAAGGCGCCCGGGCCATGCGGCGCTTCGGCTCGCGTGTAGGCGGGGGATGCTGGAGCTGTGGCTCCAGAGCCGATGGTATGTGTTTGTTGCGGTTATGGCCTTGGGTCATGTGGTTGATGATGCTTTGTTGCCGCTTTCCTCATAAACTAGGTGCAATGTATCCAAACTACATATGTATAGACACTTATTTGTGAGATTTATAGTTAATAGTTTGGTCGGTATCCAAACCCACTTTTGACAAGTCAACTGAGGTATGGAAAGTATATTTTAAGCAAGGCGCAGTCTGAATAATGGCATATATTTTTTGGAAAGATGAGACAAATGTTATTTATTAATTGCAAACAAAGTAGAAATCACAAGGTCTCATCCGCATGTCACTAGGCAAAAGAGTGGATGACACCTAAATAAATTCCTAGTGACTAGGCTAGGCTACGCTAGCTGAACATTCAACATTAATTTGGGTGCTTGTTTCTCCCTGGACAGCTAGCAGCCTAGCCGGGAAAATATCTGGTACTCCTATTCTTGGGGTATTTCCGGTACTCCAAGTTTAAAAATAAATCTTAAATATTTTCCAAAATTCTAAAAAAATTGTAAATGTTCACAAGAAATGTGACTACAACCCCTAAATATTTTAGATCAAAACTCGAAATGTATATGGAGGAAAAAAAAGTGAAATCCAAATGTGAATAGTGTCAATGTTGATTTTATCCTTTTTACACTATTCATGCCAGATCTCACATTTTTGTTTCTTAATTTACAATAAGAGTTTGGACCTGAAATTTTTAGGGGTTGTAGTTACATTCCTTTTTTTGAAAGAAAACAGTAGAACAATCGTTCCACAGTATATATTAAAAATAATGTATATAGAAAGAGAAAAATAAAAAACCAAAGAAAGAGTAAACAGAACTATCCAATGCCAGCTCTAGGGAAACTCATGATGGATAAAATAAATATCTAACTTAAGTGTTGCTCAATCCAATTGTTGAGCTGATCTTCAAATTTATGCTTAATTCTGTGCTTGAGAAGCAACAGATCTTTTCTGAGCAAGGTTCTCCAAGAAAGCACCGAAGGTGTCTGAGCTTTGAAAAGTTTTCCATTCCTCTACATCCAAATATGCCAGCACCCCATTATAGCTTTCTTTGGCCATGTTATTTTGACAAGACATGATTGCTTTATTAGTATGATTGAAGTATATCATTTTTATGTCAATATTAAACTTTTGTTTTGAATTTTATGGATCTGAACATTCATGCCACAATAAAGAAAATTACATGGATAAATATATTAGATAGCATTCCACATCAAAAATTTCGCTTTTATCATTTACCTACTCGAGGACGAGCATGAATTAAGCTTGGGGATGCTTGATACCTCTCCAACGTATCTATAATTTTTTATTGTTCCATGCTATTATATTATCTATTTTGGATGTTTTATATGCATTAATATGTTATTTTATATTATTTTCGGGACTAACTTATTAACCTAGAGCCCATTGCCAGTTTCTGCTTTTTTCTTGTTTTTGAGATTCGCAGAAAAGGAATACTAAACGGAGTCCAAACGGAATAAAAGTTCACGATGATTTTTCTTGGACCAGAAGACGCTTAGGGGACTGGAGTACAAGTCAGAAGAGCCATGAGGCGGCGGCAAGGGTGGAGGGCGCGCCCTGGGGGGGGGGGGGGCTACCTTGTGGGCCCCTCGGTGACCCCCTGACCTAGCTCTTCCTCCTATATATTCACAAATGTTCCAAAACCCTCAGAAGCATCCACGAAAATACTTTTCCACCGCCGCAACCTTCTATTCCCGTGAGATCCCATCTTGGGGCCTTTTCGGGCATCCTGTCAGAGGACAATTCGATCACGGAGGGCATCTACATCAACTCTATTGCCCTTCCGATGAAGCGTGAGTAGTTTACCTCAGACCTACGGGTCCATAGCTAGTAGCTTGATGGCTTCTTCTCTCTCTTTGATTCTCAATACCTTATTCTTCTCGATGTTCTTGGAAATCTATCCGATGTAATCTTCTTTTGCGGTGTGTTTGTCGAGATCCGATGAATTGTTGATTTATGATCAGCTTATCTATGCACATTATTTGAATCTTCTCTGAATTCTTATATGCATGATTTGTTATCTTTGTATTTCTCTTCGAATTATCGGTTTGGTTTGGCCAACTAGATTGCTTTTTCTTGCAATGGGAGAGGTGCTTAGCTTTGGGTTCAATCTTGCGTGATTTCACCTAGTGACAAAGTAGGGGTAGCGAGACACGTATTGAATTGTTGTCATCGAGGATAAAAAGATGGGGTTTTCATCATATTGCTTGAGTTTATTCCTCTACATCTTGTCATCTTACGTAAGGCGTTACTCCGTTCTTTATGAACTTAATACTCTAGATGCATGCTGGATAGCGGTTGATGTGTGGAGTAATAGTAGTAGATGCAGGCAGGAGTCGGTCTACTTGACACAGACGTGATGCCTATATTGCATAATCATTGCCTTGGATATCATCATAACTTTACGCTTTTCTATCAATTGCTCAACCGTAATTTGTTCACCCACCGTATTATTTGCCTTCTAGAGAGAAGCCTCTAGTGAAACCTATGTCCCCGGGTCTATTTTCCATCATACTAGTTTCCGATCTACTATTTTGCAATCTTTTATTTTCAGATCTATAAACCAAAAAAACCCAAAAATATTTTATCTTTTGTTTAGTTTTATCTATCTCTATCAGATCTCACCTTTGCAAGTGACCGTGAAGGGATTGACAATCCCTGTATCGCGTTGGGTGCAAGTGTTTGATTGTTTGTGCAGGTGCATCTATTGGGGACTTGCGTGTTTCTCCTACTGGATTGATACCCTTGTTTTTAACTAAGGTAAATACTTATCTCTACTGTGCTGCGTCACTCTTTCCTCTTCAAGGAAAAAACAAGGCAAGCTCAACAAGTAGCAGCAGTGCCGAAGCCAAAGCTTGTGGAACGCCACCAAAATCTCACGTATACTTCCCAAGTATCCCCAATGAATGAGCCTCAAATCACTCGGGGTTGGTCTTGAAGGCGACCACCACACCTTACATACGTCTCTAGAGCACACCACAATCAAGGAAGATTCCGGATGTACCTCTAATCATCTAGGAGCCCAAGCTAAAAAAATAACAAGTTAGTGAAGATGAACGAGTCGGCGGAGCATAAGTTGGTTTGGTAGGAATGTAGATCGGGTGAATCTCCTCCAATGCCCAAAGTGTCAGAGTGTATGGGTGGAGGCGGCGGAGATCTCGAGCTTTTAGGGTTTGGCAAAGGTGGGGAAAAGCTTGAGAAAGATTAGGTCAAGAGGTGAAAGAAGGGGGTACAAATACCCCCAAGAAGCAAAGTACGCACGCACCCACACGCCTCAAAAACACAGGTACTTAGACACATCGAGGATTAGTCGAGCCTCTGATTCCTGCTCTGCACCCTTCTTCTCCATCTCCGACGAGATGAGCTCCGCCTTGGTCCAAGTTCAATTCCTCGTATCCGGTAGGCAATTTATCAACTTATTCTAGCCCAGCCTTCCTCTCCACCACGCTGACCACCTCTATTGTCCAATTTCAGGAAAGAATGACCACAAGCTATCACGCGCATACTGCCGATCGACTCTATATCGCCCCCTCCCAGAGCTCTGTGCGGGGAAGAACAGAGGGCGTGCAAATGAGCCGACACCGAGTTTCAGGGTGTTTTCTACATATGTACTCATCACTGGCTAACCTGGTGGGTCCCGTGGGTCGATGTGGCAACGGACCAAGCGACATGCCGGTTAGTCAACGCTGACCAATCGAGCTTCTCTCCAAGTTCCAAACTTGTAATTATGCATTGAGAAAGAGAATTAGCAACTACATAATTAATGAAAATTCCAAACTTGTTTATGATTTTCAATATTTCTTCGGGAAATTTTGAAGTTTCAAAAATAGTAAGGATTTAGAAATTTCAAAAAAATGTTTGAGATTTTCAGAATTTTTTCAAGATTTTTAAAAATGTTTGAAAATTTGAAAATTTCTTTTAAAATTTGAAAACATGTTTGCAGTGTCAAAACAATATTCAGTTTTTAATAAAAACCCGACTAAAAATAGAAAAATAGTCTCGCTATATAGTTTTATTGAGAAGAAACCTAATCCCTATAGTGTTGTCGCTACAGTTCCCTGTTGACAGGCCAGCCCTCTCCGCGACACCTATGCGAAAGGCCGACAACTTTGACGCAGAGAGCGTCAAATAGGGAGGCCCATCGTTAATGGCCGAATGCACACCCTGTCGCTGGTATTTCTCTGAACTCATTTCCCATCAGTTTAGGAAGGTCGGGGGTTTTCTTATTTAGGTCTTCTGTCAGTTCTATTTTATTTAGGGGTTTCCATATTTATTTTTTCCTTTTTCCTTTTCCCATTTCCTTTTCTGGGGTTCCTCTTCCCTTTTTTATTTTCACTTTTAATTAATTATTTTTGAAATTCTTGATGTTTCCACAATTATTATTTTGAGATTCGTAAATTTGGTAAAATTCGTGAATATTTGAAATGCACCAACTTCCTTAAAATTCAAGAAAATATTGTTTTAACTAATGAATTTTCTAAATTCACATTTAAAAAAATCATGAGTAGTTTATTGATTTCATTGACATTTATTCAAATCTTCAACTTTTTTGAATTTTCCAGACATTGTTTGAATTTGTAACATTTCTTAAATTTTGCAAATGTTTTTCAAACTCCTGAACATTTTTTCATTTTTTAGAACATTTTCCAAATTTGTTTACATCTTTAGATTTCAGATTTTTTTAATTTATGATGTTTTTCTAATTTTTTTTAGAAAAGAATAAGAAACACAAATGAAAGAAGAAAAATAGGGCCCTCACACCCCGCATTGGGTTTAGGGTTTATGGTCGCTTTCAACTGATGAGCCGTTCATGGCGCATGATCCCACTCTGGCCAAGCTACATGTGGTTGTGCTCTTGGCAGGATTCTTGTTTTTCTATTTCCACAGGGTCGACCCCTTCACGGAGCACGACCACTGCATTTGCTCCATTGAGATGGCTTCCTTGCTATTGATACCACCAATGATCAAAAAGGTCTCACCTACAAGCTGATTACCCCTTGCTCAATGATGATGGTGGACCTCGAGGAGCTCGATGCAATCATTGGCGATGTTATTTCCGAGATGTTTGAAATCCACAAGGTATTGATGCAGCCGGGCATCGATGTCGGTTGTCCCGTAGCTAGGACCAACGAAACTGTTGCATTATCCCTTCACAATCGTTGGAGATGGCTCCTCCCACATCTCCTCCTCCACCCACCTGTAACCACGCCAATAGCTCCCTCTACTCTAGGCCAATGGATGGCCTTCTTAACTGGGATTTCTCCCCCGGTCTTGCGCTCGAGGCTCGGGTGCGTGCAAATTTCGGATCCATGGTACACTCCCCCTATTCTCCCAAGGAGTTCTTCTTGGTGGTTTCTTTCTCTTCAGCCTCATTCCCACTCTGAATAATTCGTGGGGGTTGCACTTTAATGCTGCATTGGAGGTTTACCATCTGGTTTCCATGTCAAGCATCTTACTGGTTCCCCGCAAAAAAAAAGAATCTTACTGGTCGGCAATATCGTTTCTGTGTGGCATCTAATCGTGTGGGTCATTTGGTATTTTTGTTAGCATTTTTGAGCTGTAGAAATAATATTATCATTAAACATAAAAGGCCACTTGAGCCTGGTCTTCAAAGTCCAAACCCGCTTTTGGCAAGTGCACTGAGCTATCAAAAGTATATTTTGAGCAGGGGTCAGTGTGAGTAATACTGTATTACTTCTGTAACTAAATATAAGACGTTTTCGCAGTTCAAAACACAGCAAAAAACGTTTTTTTGGTTGACACAAATTTTATTCATTAACAGACACAATTGTTATTCATTAATTGCAAGCAAAGTACTCCATGCTTTTAGGTTTCATGTCGCATTCCACTAGGCATGCATCGATTCCAACGTTTGGTTCGCGAACGAGAGGGAACGTAATGGTTCCTCGCGAGGGAATATACCCACGATATGCCGAACAAAGTGATTCCTTCGAATCGGCGGTACCACGCGGAACGGCTCGCACGGGAGGTCTGCCCCTCATCTTGGCCCGACCCCTCGCTTCCCTCGCCCCGATCCCCTCCCCCAATCACGCCGCCGAGCTAGCCCCTCCTCCCAACCCCGCCGCTGCCCCTCCTCCCAAGGTTCCCCTGACCGACCCCGTCACGACGGTGAGCAACGCCGTCGCGCCCTTGCCTCCTTTCCTCTCTCTCCCGACCCTTCCTTCCGCGCCAGGTGAAGACTCATGTCGCTGCGCCGCCGGCCATGGCTTCCGCAGCCATCGATTGCCTCTGATGTCGCATGTCTCCTCCTACGCCGGCGTTCGCTCCCCGCCCATGGTCACAGCCCCCCCCCTTCTGCACGCGCCTGCAGCGCCTCCTCATCGTCCCCAGGACGCTCAGCGAGATCCCATCTGGTTTTTTACCTCCTGAATTTCTTGCACTTACATGATTTTTTACCTTCTTTGTATTTGATGTCAATATTTGAGTGGTGTGATAACAAATCCATTCGGTCCCATCTCAAAAACCAAACACTCAAATGTAACCATTCCATTCTTCTGAATTCCTTCTAGCAAACGTGAGGACGGAACCGACCCATTCTAGTGGAATGGAACCATGACATTCCATTCCACTTGGTTCCTCAACTAAACACACCCTTAGTGACTAGGCAATGCTAGGCTAGCTGAACATTCAACATTCTCCGTGGATGGCTAGCAATAGCCTAGCATGACATGGCATCTCGCATCTGTTGTGCGCTTCTCTCTTGTGAGTTTAGCTTGCTAGGCAACACAAGAGAATGATGTATTCTGACGGATGAAATCTCCACGACCACGTATGAAGATGATCCATTCATCTTGGGAGCCTTTCTAGCTACTTCCTGCCTGCCCTTGTCTTGGAGGAGGAGGACGACGGCGACTTGGAGGAGTTGGCGTCGGGCTTGAGGAAGAGATCCTCCAAGCTCTCGCCCTCGCCGTCTTCCTGCTGCATGCATGCATGGTATTAGTATTGGTATGGTCCATTAAACAAACAAATAAGTAACTAGTGCTCTGCTCTGTAAAAACCTCCATGATATTATGATATCTATAAGCAGAGCAGCAGTGTGAGTTGAGTTAGAAACTTGAAAGTGATTACTTACGTGTGGAGGTGTGTGGTTCATGGCCTCCAGGATGTCTCCCAGTATGTCTCCCAGTATGCCGCAGCTAGCGCATGGCCGCCTACTTATAGGCTGGACAGGAGGCAGGTCGCCGGGGGGATGTATGTCTATGTCACCTCATCGTCCGCCTCCTCGCTTGCACCAGCAACCGGGCAGGCAGGCAGGCAGGCAGGCAGGGGCAGCCCAACTAGACATGCATGAGCACCAACTTGGTGCTAGCTAGGCTAGGCTAGATTAGCTAGCCGCAGTACGTCCCGGCCGCGATATTTTCTCCCGATGGCCGGCCGGCCGATGTCAATGTGTGGCCGCGCTTACTTGCTTGCTTGCTTACATCTACCCTAGCTATATAGAGGGTAATTAAATCCAGAGGAAGGAAGGAAGGAAGGAAGGAAATTACCTGCGTATGCTGCCTGGATCTTGCTTACATCGGCATCGGCATCACTGCATCACCATGTGGCTGTGGTGCGGTTGCTGTCTGTCTGTGTTTTGCAACCGACTCTATCCTCATAATATGCACCATCAAGGGCTTGTCTAGTACTCCACCTAATATTCTTACCGTGGGACTACTGTCACTACTGCTGGCGTGGCTTTCAACTCACATGTCACCAGTAACTTATGCTTAGTGATCAGCTACATACTATTGGTGTCTCATATTTCTGCATACAACCAATAACTTATGCCTCGTGAGCTAGCTATATTACTCATGGCATCTATCTCATATATTTACACATCACCAGTGAGTTACATATCAGTGGAGTGTCATCCGCGCGACATGATATTCGTATGATGCAGAGTTGCGGCTAGACTCTTCTTCTTCATCCTCAAGAGTAAACCAGAAGCGGAAGCGTTATAACAACGCGGTTGATGTAGTCGTACGTCTTCACGGCCTGACCGATCAAGCACCGAAACTACGGCACCTCCGAGTTTTTGCACACGTTGCAAGGGCATATTTATCCCTAAGTGTTTTGGTGATTGATGACAACGCATTTGCGGACTAATCGTGTGCCTTGAGTATTCCAGACACTTCATTGCTAGGTAAAAGACGATAGGGTGCCCCTCGAAGACTGATGAAGACGGCGTATTTTCTATGTTTCTTTTTGGTGGATTTGAATCGTAGGAAAGCCGTACTATTAAGAGGGGGTCCGCGTTGGCAAGGTTTGGGTGGAATCATCACGTACACGTCTCCTTCTTGTCCCCTCCTTTTTCCTTGGAGCTTCCTCCATTTTCTTGCCTCCCTTGTCTGGCTGCTGTGGTTGGTTGCGGTAGTACTGCTCCCAGGAAAACGGTAGTACCGTAGGCATCCGCGGTAGTATCGCACCGTGGCGCGGTAGTACCGCTCCCCTGGAGCCGCACTACCGCTGCCCACCAGGCTAGTGCCGCCCCTTTGCGGTAGTAGGGGCGGATGTAATTTTTTACATCCGCACCAACCGCGGTAGTACCGCTTTCGCCGAGCGGTAGTACCGTGCTATGCAGTCAGGCAGTAGTACTGCCCCTCGGCAGTACTACTGTGTCGGGTTTTTGCTACTTCCGTTTTTTTGCGGAAGTAGGCACGGAAGTTCCCTTCCCCCTGGCTAGGGTGTTTGCCTTGCGGTAGTACCGCATGGGGGGCGCGGTAGTACCGCGCGTGCGGAAGTACCACCCCCAGCTCCTGCGCGTCTATTTATCTTTTTTGTTGCTGGGGTTGTGGCAGTACCGTGGGTCGGTACGGTAGTACCGCACAGCCATGCGGTAGTACCGCTTGGTTGCAAGCAGTAGTACCGCGCGGCCTTGCGGTAGTACCGCTGGCCAGGCACGGTAGTACCGTTGGCCGCGGGCTGGTTGGTGGGTAACGGTTGGATCCTTTTCCCACACTATATAAGGGGTCCCCTTCTTCCCCGTTGATTTATCTCTTCCACCCCCAAGCTCCATTATTGCTCTAAGCTCCATTTTCGCCCGATCTCCCTCCCTAGCCGACCAAACTTGTTGATTTGCTCGGGAGTGGTTGAGAAGGCCTCGATCTACACTTCCACCAAGAGATATTTGATTCCCCCCACTAATCCCTTGCGGATCTTGTTACTCTTGGGTGTTTGAGCATCCTAGACGGTTGAGGTCACCGCGAAGCCATAGTCCATTGTGGTGAAGCTTCGTGGTGTCGTTGGGAGCCTCCAATTGAGTTGTGGAGATTGCCCCAACCTAGTTTGTAAAGGCTCGGTCGCCGCCTCCAAGGGCACCAATAGTGGAATCACGGCATCTCGCATTGTGTGAGGGCGTGAGGAGAATACGGTGGCCCTAGTGGCTTCTTGGGGAGCATTGTGCCTCCACACCGGTCCAACGGAGACGTACTTCCTCTCAGAGGGAAGGAACTTCGGCAACACATCCTCGTCTCCACTCTTGGTTATCTCGTGCCTTTACTTGTGCAAGCTTATTTGTTTCATATATCTTGCTTGCTTGTGTTCCTATCCTTGTTGCATCATATAGGTTGCTCACCTAGTTGCATATCTAGATAACCTACTTTGATGCAAAGATTAAATTGTTAAAGAAAAGCAAAAAATTGTTAGTTGCCTATCCCCCACCCTCTAGTGAACCATATCGATCATTTCACACGTTCAGCTCGATGACGATCCCCGGACTCCGATCCAGCAAAGTGTCGGGGATGAGTTCCGTCAGCACGACGGTGTGGTGACGATCTTGATGTTCTACCGTCGCAGGGCTTCGCCTAAGCACCGCTACAATATTATCGAGGATTATGGTGGAGGGGGGCACCGCACACGGCTAAGAGGTCAATGATCAATTGTTGTGTCTCTGGGGTGCCCCCCTGCCCCCGTATATAAAGGAGTGGAGGAGGGGGCCGACCAAGGAGGGTGGCGCGCCCAAGGGGGGGCGTCCAACTCCCGCCGGGAGTAGGACTCCCCTTTTTCCTATTAGGAGTAGGAGAGGGAAGGAAGAGGAAGGAGGGAGGAAGGAAAGGGGGGGGCCGGGCCCCCTCCCAATTCGGATTGGGCTTGGGGGGCGTGCCCCCTCCCTTGCTCCTTTCCCCTCCTTTCCACTAAGGCCCAATAAGACCCATATACCTCCCGGGGGGTTCCGATAACCTCCCGGTGATCTGGTATTGTCCCAATCTTACCCGGAACCTTTCTGGTGTCCAAATATAGTCGTCCAATATATCGATCTTTATGTCTCGACCATTGCAAGACTCCTCGTTAAGTCCGTGATCACATCCGGGACTCCGAACAACCTTCGATACATCAAAATATATAAACTCATAATGAAACTGTCATCGTAACGTTAAGCGTGTGGACCCTACGGGTTCGAGAACAATGTAGACATGACCGAGACACGTCTCCGGTCAATAACCAATAGCGGAACCTGGATGCTCATATTCGCCCCTACATATTCTACCAAGATCTTTATCGGTCAAACCGCATAACAACATACGTTGTTCCCTTTGTCATCGGTATGTTACTTGCCCGAGATTCGATCATCGGTATCTCAATACCTAGTTCAATCTCGTTACCGGCAAGTCTCTTTACTCGTTCCGTAATACATCATCCTGCAACTAACTCATTAGCTGCAATGCTTGCAAGGCTTTAAGTGATGTGCATTACCGAGAGGGCCCAGAGATACCTCTCCGACAATCGGAGTAACAAATCCTAATCTTGAAATACGCCAACCCAACAAGTACCTTCGGAGACACCTGTAGAGCACCGTTATAATCACCCAGTTACGTTGTGACGTTTGGTAGGACACAAAGTGTTCCTCCGGTAAACGGGAGTTGCATAATCTCATAGTCATAGGAACATGTATAAGTCATGAAGAAAGCAATAGCAACAAACTAAACGATCAAGTGCTATGCTAACGGAATGGGTCCAGTCAATCATATCATTCTCCTAATGAATTGATCCCGTTAATCAAATGACAACTCATGTCTATGGTTAGGAAACATAACCATCTTCGATCAACGAGCTAGTCAAGTAGAGGCATACTAGTGACACTCTGTTTGTCTATGTATTCACACATGTATTATGCTTTCGGTTAATACAATTCTAGCATAAATAATAAACATTTATCATGATATAAGGAAATAAATAATAGCTTTATTATTGCCTCTAGGGCATATTTCCTTCAAATAGATAAAGCAAACAAGCGATGACTTCATGAAGACAAACTGTAAGTAAAGAGAGGGAGATGATAGAACCAGTCACTTGTTGTGGACACAGGATTTGTTGGACCAGTTCCAGTTGTTGTGACAACTGTACGTCTGGTTAGGGAGGCTGAGATTGAACTCAAAAGACTGCATCTTCACCTTATTCCCCTTGAGCTAAGGACACCCAGTCCTCGCCCAATTACTCTGGTAAGTCTTCAAGGTAGACTTCCAAACCTTCACAGACTTCGTTCACCGGCGATCCACAATGACTCTTGGATGCTCAGAACGCGACGCCTAACCGGCTGGAGAATTCACAGTCCTCAAGTGTAACAAGTCTTCAGGTCACGGGACAGAAAGACTTCAGTGATGCCTAACACTCTTTGGCTCTAAGTGTTTGGGCTTTGTCCTCGCAAGGATTTCTCTCTCTCAAAAGCTTAGGAGGTGGGTTGCTCCCAAACGAGAAAAGCCGTGCACTAACTTTGAGCAGCCACCAATTTATGGTGTAGGGGGTGGGCTATTTATAGCCACTAGGCAATCCGACCTGATTTGTCCGAAATGACCCTGGGTCACTAAGGAACTGACACGTGTTCCAACGGTAAGATTTCAAACACACGCGGCAACTTTACTTGGGCTGCAAGTAAAGCTGACTCATCCAGCTCTGGATAAGATTTTCCCTCATTGTCTTCGCTCGAAGACATAGGATTTTGGTTGAGCATCACTTCAGTCACTCTGACTTTGTTCACTGGGACCCCACTTAACAGTACGGTGGTTCCTACGACTCAACAAAGAAGAAAAGGAAACAACGAAACAACTAGGTCTTCGCGCTCCATAGTCTTCACGCAATGCCTTCTCTTGTCATGGTCTTTAATGTGAATATCTTCATATACCACCATCGTCTTCAATGTCTTCATACATTTTTAGGGGTCATCTCCGGTAGGTAAACCGAATCAATGAGAGACTACTATCTGTGTTATCCTGCAATTCTCACAAACACATTAGTCCCTCAACCAGGTTTGTCATCAATACTCCAAAACCAACTAGGGGTGGCACTAGATGCACTTACACTGACTATTGAATTTGGGGGAAAACATGAATTTGAAAAAAAAACATGGAGTTGAATTTGTTTAGAATTTTCTTTATATAAAGTTCATGTATTTGAAAAAATAACATGGAAAAAATGTTCATGAATTTGAAAAATAATTCATGAAAAAAATATTCATGAATTTGAAAAGTGTTAAAGGCTTTAAAAATTGTTCACGAATTTCTCATATTTTAAAATGGTCACAAAAGGTGGAAAACAATCACGATTTTTAAAAAAATTCAAGAAATAAAAAAATGTTCATATTTTTTTAGAAAGTAAAAGAAACAACAAAACGAAAATAAAACCCAGCCCAAAATCCATTGGGAGGAGAGATATTGGGCCGCACCCGCCCTGCGCGTGGCTTACATCTCACTTATAGGGTGTATAGCATCTCTCTCTCTCTCTCTCTCCTAAAGAATCCCCCTCCCCCCATGTAGCTACTGCGCCGACCCATTTTTCGTGTTTTTTTGTTTGCTATGTTTCGCTACAGACGCTTGTGGTTTTGTTCAGTCGTTGTACTAGTTTTGTCTCGTTTTTAGGTTTTTGGTTTCTTTTATTATTTTTCTTGGTTTTTTTTGTCTTTACTCGCTTTCTTGGTCCGCTAAGGAGGGCATGTTACGGTGGCAACATGGCTCTTGTGTTGCAAAGGTCTGGTTGCAAAACCTTCCGAGTGCTAGGTGGGCCAAGCACTCGTCGTGCAAAATTGATCCATTTTGTAAACCTCCGAGTATAATATGACCCATGTTGCAAAGGAAAAGAAAAGAAAAGAAGAGAAGAGAAGAAAAATGTAACCTAGCGAAGCCACCCAGTGGAGTCGACCTCCGATTCTGCCGGCGGCGGTCGGTCGCTCGCTGCAGGCTGCATGTAGCATAGCATAGCCTAGCCGCCGAGGCGGAGCAGCAGGGGCAGAGAGGGACGGCGGCGGGCGGGGCACCTTCGTTTCGTCCTCCTCTCCTGGACTGGACTGCCGTGCAGGTGTAGGTGAAGGTCTAGTCAAGATCCCTTTTTTCACCAGTAACCAACGGATCCATAGCTGCTTCTTGCCGTGACCGCGAGGGATTGGCTTCCCTTGTTGCACTCCCTGGGATATTCCTCTCCGTCTCCGTCTCCGTCTCCGTCTCCGTCCAGGCCAGCCGTGGACATGCTCATCCGCACTACACTTGTTGACTCATCTCCTGTTGCAGTTGCACATGATGGCTGGATGTACCATTGCTCCACTCCACATTGCTCTTTATTTTCTTATTCTATACATACACGTACTTGATTCCAGATCCAAATGTATGCATATACTCCTCATGTTGATGTGTAACTGGGTTAAAAAAACTTTACCTCATGTTTCCTCATCTTACCTACCTACACTAGCTAGTTGGTTAAAAATATTTAATCTCTTTTTCTACCTCCAAATTGTGATATCTTATCCTTATTGCTACTGGAATGGAATCCATAATTGACTATCCTTCCTACAGTTTGATTGATTGCAAATATCTCAACTGCAAGGAAAACTGGATCGGACACTGTCCATCTAACATGGTTATTGTTTGATTTCGCCTTGACAATGGAATAATACATGGTTATTGTTTGTTTGTTTTTTAGAATTGAGAAAAATTAGTCAAGTTTCTTCTGCTAATTAACGCACCTACTTTCTAGTTTAACTAGTAAATTGGTAGAAAGGTGGATTCAGTTAAGACAAACACTCAGATGGAGGGAGGGAAGGGAATAATATGTGAGAAAATGGTGCCACACTTTGAGTTACACAATTTTGTCTCCCATTTTACATCCTTTAGATTAGATTAGATTAGATTAGATTAGATTAGATGCACAAAGATTAAGTGGTGATACACGATTGGTATTCTTGCCATGCTAAATTAGCCCGTCACACTTATTAGATGGACAGAGAGACAGACCGCAGGTCAAACAATTTATTATTAGATTCAGAGGAGCACTAGCTAGAGGTTGTTAGATGCAACTCCAAGCTTTATACTATACTACCGCACCTACTTAAGAGCAATCTTATACTAGTATATAGACATATCATACCTATTGTGGTATGGTAATGGTTGTTACTATATGTTAGATCCTTTCGTGTTACTCCCTCCGTTCGGAATTACTTGTCTCGGATATGGATGTATCTAGAACTAAAATACATCTAGATGCATCCATTTCTGCGACAAGTAATTCCGAACGGAGGGAGTACTTCATTGTGAAATACAGTATGTTTTTCTTCTCGTACTGACTTGACTGAAATTATTCATGGTAAGGATTGCTATAATGCTTGTTGGTTGTTACAATATAATTATCCTTTCTTGTTACCTCATTGTGACTTGTGAGATATGTTTTTGTTTCTTGCTGACTTGACTGAAATACTCCCCTCCGACTACAAAAGAAGGCACACACTCTTTTTGGAAGTCAAGTTTGACCATGAATTTAACTAGTAAAATGTGGGTTATGTGTCACAAAAATTAAACCACTAAATTTGTATCCCAAAAAAAAAACATAGTATGTCTTTTTGCACGTTTGTTTGATTATGAAAAGAGAAATTATAATAAACAAACTCATTTTTGCAGCAGTTGCTGTGCATCTACTGACCACCTTTAGCTAACTATTGTGACATCATTGCCTCAGTTATTGTTGGAAATTTTTCCTTTTTATCGGTCTTGATTTGTGCCACATATTGTACAACCATTGGTTAGGAGTTATACATTGTGTTAGGGGCTGTACTTCATTATGATGTCACACTGTTTACAAGTTTCTGGTAACTTGCGTCATGATCGACCCGCAGAACTTGTGTGGGGGAGTGTCAGAATACAGGGATTATTGGAAGCAACATCATCAGTCACTGCCAGTCCCAGGAGAACGACAGCACATCTTCTGCAAGTTGTTGGTACACACAGGAGGCCCTTGGCATGCAGTGGAAGCAACTAAACTGCCGCTACTACTGCATGATGCGAAGAGAAGAAGAACGGCAATCACGGAAAATGGCCCTTCAAACGTGTTTCTGTCTTCCAGGCATGTAACGTTTGGCTTGTATGTTGATGAGTAGTGATACTTACTAGTACTATTTCACCATGATGACAACTACTAATAACTTGTTTGCCATGTGTTTATCAGGAGCCCCTTTCAGCTGCACTGTCTGCTCTCAACCTATTGATGCACTTCACTGGCTGGCTTTCATTCTTGCTGCTAGTGAAATACAGATTACCTCTTAGACCTCAGACGAAGAAGACGTACTACGAATACACTGGCTTATGGCATATCTATGCAATATTATCAATGAATGCATGGATCTGGAGCTCTGTATTCCATACCAGGTGCGCATTTGCTGAATCAAAGCTTGGGCATGCTGCTGTCAGAATAACATCATTCATTCATTATATTCTTCATTTTGTATTGTAGGGATATTGACTTGACTGAGAAATTGGATTACTCTTGAGCTGTGGCCCTACTTGGCTACTCTTTAATCCTTACATTGCTAAGAATTTTTATTTGTATCTTAACTTCTCTGACCTTGACTACGGTAAAGTTCCTTTTTGCTTCTCCTCCTACAGTATTTGATCTTTTGCATACTATATCTATCTACCCTGCATATAGTATATCTATCTACCTTTTCTTCAGGATGGAACATGAAAGTCTGTGTGGCGATGGGTGTGGTTCAAATTGTGGCATGGGCAACCATCACGATTCATCATGGTGTGGACTCAAGGAAGTTTGCCATCCAATTTGGAGGCAATGGTTGCAAGTGATGTGATAGGATAGGACGAAACATACAACTTTGATGGATGATGCCACTCTCATTCTCAATATCTAAACCTAGTAAGCTACGGACGAGTATTTAACAAGAAACTAGCACTTTTCGACTAATCTGATCTTTAATTTAATTTATTGTTTGTTTGTTTGCAATCGCATCACAGAACAAGAAGGGAGGCTAAAACTGAATGAAGAACAAATATAATCCTGCATACGCTACTTATGTTGAGAGCCAAGCTGATTAATTACACGATCGACGACATTGGCAAAAGAAAGAAAGACAAAAAGAAATTGATTGATCTCAACGAACAATTAAATTAAATTAGGGAATGAATGTTGTTCCCCTAATAATAATATAGAAACAATTAATGGCAAAAGAAAAGAAAAGAAAAGCTTTGTGCGGCGTGACACATATAGATCAGCACGTACGCACGCACGCACGCGTTATTATTACAAGTGAGTGAAAATGAAAAAGAGACCATTCCAAGAAGGGACGGACGGACGGATGGATCATTCCAAGAAGAATACCCATCTCATCTCTGTCCGGCGGCCGGGCATTCAGTCGGAGGTGGAGCTGCTGGGCTCCGGTGCATCCGCGGGTGAGGGCTCCGAGGCTGGGGAGTCGGCGGCGGGCGCGTCGGCGGGCGAGCTGGCGGACGGCGCCGGCGCTTCGGCCTTCTTCTCGGCCTTGGCCTTCTTGCCCTTGGCGTCGGCGAATGGCGCCACAGCGACGGCGACCAGGAGGAGGGCGACGATGAAGACAGCAGCGCGGGCCATTGTTATTGTTGGCTTTGTTGGAATTGGTTGGATCGGTGAAAGTGCTTGCGGGGGAGGGAGGGAGGGAGGGAGATGCTTGTTGGCTTTGCAAGATGAAGTGAGATGGTGGTGCTGGTGATGGCTTATGAGTGCCTGCCGGTGGTGTTTATACGCAGGGAACGCCGGCTATTCTTAGACGTTGCGCCGGAGCGTGTGGCATGCCCATTGCTCAGTGTGTGGCGCGGAGCGTGTGGCGGGGTCGATTTGATTTGACCACTATATTTATTTATTTTTATTTTGTTACTGCTATTACTTTGCATAATAATTCCTTATAATCATCTACTAGTACCTAGTACAGTAGTACCAGTGCCCCCCGCGCGCGCGTGTCCCCACATATAACGGGGCATTTGATGATAACCCCGCAGTTCGTGTGCCTTTGATCATAAGCCCCCCTTTGTGTCACTGACATGTGGGGGTCCACATGTCAGTGACACAAAGGGGGGCTTATGATCAAAGGCACACGAAGTGGGGGGTTATCATCAATTTTACCACATATAACACCACTTTCCACACCATGATGATACTAGATCGCATACGTCCAAATCATATGCATCATTTATATTTATATCCATCATATATATTTATATCCCATAGAATATTACTAGCAACATTTATATTTATATCCATCATATATAGATCAAGGTATGAAACATGCATGAAAGCTAATTCTGATACAAATTCACATGGGGAGAAGACTGCTCCAACTGTTGCTGATGAACAAGCTTTCCCGCCTGGTTTTGGGCCGCCTCACTGCTCTGCCCACCTGATGGCGGTTCAACAGCCTAGTGCTATGAAGACGAGAGTGTTTGTTGGTGCCGAGGGCAAGACAACTCATGGGTGCACAAAGAAGAGGAATCAGAGGACCGACAGGAACAACAAGAAGGATTCTATGCAGGTCACCTCGGTGCTGGGCAAAAGAGGAGGGAGAGAGGATGGGATCATGAAGGCTACAGAGGTTTCAGCTGCAGGTGAGAATTCCGAGCAGAACAAGAAGGTTTGTGGAATGGGAATGGCAAAGGACATGGAAAGTGAAGGTAAGGACAACAAGGAAGCAACCGAGCCAGGTGCTCCCGGTCTACTGGTGGGCGCTAAGGAGGGCGCCCACCAGGAGCCATGACGGTCCTAGCATGGAACTGTCGAGGCCTCGGGCAGCCTCGCACAGTTCAGGAACTTGTATGCCTCGTGCATACATATAAGCCCAAGCTCGTCTTCCTCTCTGAAACACGGCAAAGTAATAAGTATGTCATGAACCTCAAGGGGAGGCTAGGCCTCCGTCACTGTATCACGCAACCCGGCATTGGAAAAGGTGCCGGTATTGCCCTCTTCTATGATGAAAATGTGGAAATAAAAAGAGAAGATTGCCGTTGGGACGAGGTATATTGATGTGTTGATACGTTTGAATCCTCATGGCTTGTTGTGGAGGGGAACCTTTGTCTATGGAGAACCGAAAGCCCACGAACGCCATAACATGTGGACTCTGCTAAAAAGATTAAAAGGCACCCATAATCTCCCTTGGTTGATGATGGGAGATTTTAATGAGACCATGTGGCAATCCGAGCACCTCTCAGCGGCTAAAAGATCCGAAAGATACATGGAAAATTTCAGGAAGGTTCTCTCAGATTGTAGTTTGTTTGACTTGGGGTATAGAGGGCCGGGATGGACTTACAACAACAAACAGGATGGCCATAATAATGTTCGTGCTCGTTTGGACAGAGCTGTAGCCTCCCCGGAATGGTCAGATCACTTCAAAGACGCCACTGTTGAACACATTTGTTCCTCTAGGTCAGATCACCTTCCAGTACTCTTGCGGGTGGGGAGCAGAATGGAATGGAGACCTGTTGGAGAGAATAATACGCGTATGTTCAGATATGAACAGATGTGGGAGCGTGAGGGATCGCTGCAGAATACCATTGCAGTAGCTTGGATGAGTGATGGACCGGCTGCAACCCGCATGCAGAAAGAATTGAAGGAATGGGCCAACCGAGACTTTGGCTCGGTTGTAAAGAAATCAGCGCAAATCCGAAAGAAATTGAGTAGGATATGGAACTCCCCTCCTTCGGCTGCTCTTCAAGATAAAGCAAACAAACTGGCAAAAGATCTGGATGAGTTGTTGCTACGGGAAGAGCTAATGTGAAGGCAGCGATCCCGGGCAACGTATATCAGAGAGGGAGACAGAAATATAAGGTGGTTTCAAAGGAAAGCGACGTGGAGGAGGAAGAAGAACAAAATATCAAAACTAAAGGATGACCGTGGGGTTTGGGTAGAGGATGAGAAAGGCATACATGACATGACGAACTCCTTTTTCAGAAAACTTTATGAGAAGGAAGAGGGAATTGACCCTACGGAAATACTAGAGCTAACACCTGAACGTGTTGGCGTTGAGATGAATGAGGCTCTTACAAAATCTTTTTCCCCGGAGGAAATCAGCGATGCCTTGTTTCAAATTGGTCCCCTAAAGGCACCTGGCCCTGACGGATTTCCGGCGCATTTTTTCCAAAGGAACTGGGGGGATTTAAAAGAGGACGTGGTGAGAGGTGTGCTCGAGTTTTTTGAAAATGGAGTCCTCCCTGAAGGTATAAATGATACAGTGATTGTTCTAATTCCTAAAGGAAGTGACCCCCAATCGTTGAAGGACTACAGACCCATCAGTTTGTGTAACGTCATATACAAGGTGATTGCGAAATGCCTTGTGAACCGCCTCCGTCCCATGCTGGATGATATCATCTCGGAAACACAGAGTGCGTTTATTCCGGGCAGGATGATCATGGATAATGCCATTATTGCGTTTGAGTGCTTTCACAAGATTCAGCATAGCAGGAGTGCCAGAGACACATACTGTGCGTACAAATTGGACCTAGCAAAAGCTTATGACCGAGTTGACTGGAGTTTCTTGGAAGGAACGCTTCATAAACTTGGTTTCTGCAACAGTGGACTGAATGGGTAATGCAGTGCGTACGATCAGTGAGATACGCTGTGAGATGCAATGGAGAGCTACTTGAACCATTCATACCTTCTCGAGGCTTGCGACAAGGTGATCCCCTCAGTCCATATCTTTTCTTATTTGTTGCAGACGGGCTAGTTGTAACGCCCTCGATGCGGCTATATCTCCCACGTGTCGAAGCACGACTTAGAGGCATAACCGCATTGAAAGCAATGTCGCAAGTGAGGTAATCTTCACACAACCCAGGTAATACATAAGGGAAAGAGATACATAGTTGGCTTACAATCGCCACTTCACACAATTACATGAATAAAGCATTACAACATCCAAATACAATCAAGGTCCAACTACGGAACCAATATAAAAGAACCCCAAATGCGACAAAGGTCCCCGATCGACCCCAACTGGGCTCCACTACTGATCAACTGGAAACGGAACAACACTACAAACAAAGTCTTCATCAAGCTCCTCCTTGAGCTTGGTTGCGTCATCTGCATGGTTCAACGGCACCTGCAAGCTGGTTTTGGAAGTATATGTGAGTCACGGGGACTCAGCAATCTCACACCCTCGCGATCAAGACTATTTAAGCTTATGGGTAAGATAAAGGTATGAGGTGGAGCTGCAGCAAGTGACTAGCATATATGGTGGCTAACATACGCAAAAGAGAGCGAGAAGAGAAGGCAAAGCGCGGTCGAGAAACTATGATCAAGAAGTGATCCTATAGCAACCTACGTCAAGCATAACTCCAACAACCGTGTTCACTTCCCGGACTCCGCCGGAAAGAGACCATCACGGTTACACACGCGGTTGATTCATTTTAATTAAGGTCAACTTCAGGTTTTCTACAACTGGACGTTAACAAATTCCCATTCTGCCCATAACCGCGGGCACGACTTTCGAAAGTTCAAATCCCTGCAGGGGAGTCCCAACTTAGCCCATCACAAGCTCTCACGGTCAATGAAGGAATAGACCTCCTCCCGAGACATTCCGATCAGACTCAATATCCCGGTACAACAAGACATTTCGACAGGGTAAAACTAAACCAGCAACACCGCCCGAATGTGCCGACAAATCCCAATAGGAGCTGCACATATCTCTTTCTCAGGGCACACCGGATTGTCTAAATTTCCGGTAGGCCAGCGCAGAGTTGCCCCTGGTGGCCACCGGCGGCTGACAAGTTGGACCAACACTCAGAGGAGCACTGGCCCGGGGGGGGGGGGTAAATAATGATGACCCTCAGGAGCGCGAATCCCAAGGGAAAGGAAAAGGCTAGGTGGCAAATGGTAAAACCAATGTTGGGCATTGCTGGAAGAGCTTTACTTAAGGCGAACTGTCAAGGGGTTCCCATAATAGCCCAACCGCGTAAGGAACGCAAAATCCGGGAACATAACACCGATATGACAGAAACTAGGGCGGCAAGAGTGGAACAAAACACCAGGCATAAGGCCGAGTCTTCCACCCTTTACCAAGTATATAGATGCATTAATTAAATAAGATATATTGTGATATCCCAACAAGTAAACATGTTCCGAACAAGGAACAACATCTCCATGTCCCAACAAGGAACAAAACTTCAATCTTCACCTGCAACTAACAACGCTATAAGAGGGGCTGAGCAAAGTGGTAACATAGCCAATCAAGGGTTTGCTAGGGCAAGGTGGATTAGAGCCCTGGTTCAACAATATGGGTGGCATGATAAGCAAGTGGTAGGTATCGCAGCATAGGCATAGCAAAAGAGCGAGCAACTAGCAAAGCAAAGATAGAAGTGATTTCGAGGGTGTGGCCCTCTTGCATAAGATCCCGCAAGGAAGAAGAACGAGTCCAAGAAGAAGACAAACGGACGTAGACGAACGGATCCTCACAACACGGCGTTACCGGATCCAACCCGAAGAAGCAAACACCGGAAAGAAGCACACAACATAGTAAACAACCAACACATAAACATGGCAAGATGCACAACCAAGTATGATGCATGTCCGGTTTAATTATGCATGGCATGGCAAAGTGCACAAACAACACTACAAGTTAAGTGGAGCTCAATATGCAACGGGTTGCATATTGACGGAACACCACATCAATTATTTAGTTCTCTCTCGTTTATGTACCCAACAATATTAAATGTTGTTAAACATGGCAAGAGGTGAAACATAACAAAACTATACCATCTAGTCAAGTTTAAATGAGGCCGGGAACAACAAACAACAAATCCGGAAACTCCTCATGTGCATATATTCGGTTAGGTACTGTTCTGCCCTAAACATAATTTTAGATTTGTTAAGCATGCAAAATAAGGCCACCATGTTAAACTAGGCATTTTCTACCCCAATTACATATAAAGTTTATTAAAATCCGAGCTACGGTTATTTAGTTATGAAATAAATCATTTTAACATGGCATAGGAGCAAATTAATGCAAACAACATTTTAAACTTTGCAAACATGCATGAAAGTGGCATATTATGAAAATAGATGAAAAACTAAGCATATTTCATATATAACTTATTTTAAACCGATGCACCATTTGTGAGTTATTAAATGAATGAAGTGCAATGGTTTTTTTGTAAATTGGCGTTCACAGGAAAATAGGAAAAACGTTCAGGCAGAAAAAAATATAGAGCTGGGCCAAATCTGAAGGCTGGCCCAACACTGCATGGTCCAAGGGTGGGGTGGAAGCTCACATGGGCCAACAGGCCGGCATTGCGTGGTTGGGCCTTGGAGGCCGAGCAGGCCCACTAGGGTGAAGGGTGGCACGGGCTTCGTTCTCCTCTCGCTCCCGCACGAGCAGAGTGAGGGGCGCCGGCAATGGCTGCTTGCAGGCATCGGGGCCACGTGGAGCAGGAGGAAAATGCCGGCGAACGCATGGCGGGACGGATCCGGCCGGATCCCGCCAGATCCGGGCGGTGGGGCAGCGAAACGGGGCCGGCGACGAGCTCTGAGCTCCTGCTCCTGAACATGGCGCGAAGAGAGAGAGAGAGATATGTTAGGAGGAGAAGTATATGGGGAAAGGAGCGATGGTCGGCGACCTTGGGGGGCGGCGGAGAGCGGCGAGACGACGGCGGGATCCTCGGGGAAGAGCGGACGGGCGACGGCGAGCTCTCGATCCCCTCTGGATCGAGCGGGAGGAGCGAGACGGCTGGTTCGGCGCCGGCAGCACGGTGGGTGCGGTCGGTCCCGGGCGGGCCGGCTGCGGGCTGCGCTGGTCCGCGCGGGGTGGGGAGGTGGAGCGGACGAGGTGGCAGCACGGGGTTGGCTGCGACGACCTCGGATGGACAGGTGTCGCGCTGGGACTGGTGGAGGGCGGCGGCTGCGGCGGTTGACGGCGGCGCTGGCTCGCCTGGATCCGCCAAGTGGCGGCGCGTGGGAGGACGGGCACAGAATGTGAGGAGGGAGGCGGCTAGAGGTAGGTGGAGATTAGAGGATGCCAATTTTGGAAGGAGGCTGTCCATATATAGGCAGGGATGGCTAGGGTTTGGGTTTAGGGGGGTTTAGGAGCGTTTCGGAGCCTCCGATCGCGATCTGACGGTCCGGAATGGAGGGGGGTTTAGGTGGGCTGCAGGTGGGTTGTGAAAAGAGGTTGGGCTGAGATGAGAGGAGAGGAGTGCAGCCTGGCAACTGTTTTCGGAGACCGAAAACGTCCGACATTTTGACCGACTATAATGTCGCTATAGTTTAACGGTTGGGCTATCAAACGAACTCCGAATGCGATGAAACTTGACAGGTGGTCTATCTACACTATAATAAGACCACACGCGAACTTTCATCCCATTCTGAGAACATTTTCTGGCCACTTATAAAATACTATTTCGGACATGCCGCGGGCACGTGCAAGTGTGTCTGGGCTCAGAACGGACAACGGACGGAACGAGGAGACCGGGACTGATGCAAGTTTTTAAAACATGATGATGCAATGCACATGATGACATGACAAGATGCAACATGCAAGCGAATGACAACGCAACAACAGCGAAAAACTGGAGGACAGCTGGCACATCGGTCTCGGGGCGTCACACTAGTGCACTTGCTCAAGAAGGAGATGGCTGAGAACAATTTGACCCCCATAAAGATTGCTAGAAAAGTAGAAATAGCCCAGGCATATCAAACCTGTTGTTTGCGGATGACAGCTTGATCTTCTTCAAAGCATCATCGGATCAGGCTGAATCTATCAAGAGAGTTCTAAATTCTTTTCAGAGGTCCACAGGGAAGTTGCTGAGCGCGAGTAAGTGCTCACTCTTGTTTAGCGAGGCCTGCCCGGCCGATACACGGGAAGAAATAAAAGGTATTCTTGGTGTGTCGTCAGACACCTTTGAGAGTAAATACCTCGGGCTGCCTTTGTTGGAAATATGCCCTAGAGGCAATAATAAAAGCATTATTATTATATTTCCTTGTTCATGATAATTGTCTTTATTCATGCTATAATTGTATTATCCGGAAATCATAATACATGTGTGAATAACAGACACCAACATGTCCCTAGTGAGCCTATAGTTGACTAGCCCGTTAATCAACAGATAGTCATGGTTTCCTGACTATGGACATTGGATGTCATTGATAACGAGATCACATCATTAGGAGAATGATGTGATGGACAAGACCCAATCCTAAACATAGCATAAAGATCGTGTAGTTCGTTTGCTAGAGTTTTCCCATGTCAAGTATCTTTTCCTTAGACCATGAGATCGTGTAACTCCCGGATACCGTAGGAGTGCTTTGGGTATACCAAACATCACAACGTAACTGGGTGACTATAAAGGTAGACTACGGGTATCTCCGAAAGTGTCTGTTGGGTTGACATGGATCAAGACTGGGATTTGTCACTCCGTATGACGGAGAGGTATCACTGGGCCCACTCGGTAATGCATCATCATAATGGGCTCAAAGTGACCAAGTGTTTGGTCACGGGATCATGCATTACGGTACGAGTAAAGTGACTTGCCGGTAACAAGATTGAACGAGGTATTGGGATACCAACGATCGAATCTCGGGCAAGTAACATACCGATTGACAAAGGGAATTGCATACGGGGTTGATTGAATCCTCGACATCGTGGTTCATCCGATGAAATCATCGTGGAGCATGTGGGAGCCAACATGGGTATCCAGATCCCGCTGTTGGTTATTGACCAGAGAGTCGTCTCGGTCATGTCTGCTTGTCTCCCGAACCCGTAGGGTCTACACACTTAAGGTTCGGTGACGCTAGGGTTGTGAAGATTTGTATATGCAGTAACCCGAATGCTGTTCGGAGTCCCGGATGAGATCCCGGACGTCACCAGGAGTTCCGGAATGGTCCGGAGGTAAAGAATTATATATAGGAAGTGCTGTTTCGGCCATCGGGACAAGTTTCGGGGTCACCGGTATTGTACCGGGACCACCGGATGGGTCCCGGGGGTCCACCGGGTGGGGCCACCTATCCCGGAGGGCCCCATGGGCTGAAGTGGGAAAGGACCCAGCCCAAAGTGGGCTGGGGCGCCACCCCTAAGGGCCCATGCGCCTAGGGTTTAGGGGAAACCCTAAAGGGGGGGCGCCCCCTTGCTTGGGGGGCAAGCCCCCCACCCCTTGGCCGCCGCCCCCTAGGAGATCCCATCTCCTAGGGCCGGCCACACCCCTTGGGCACCCCTATATATAGTTGAGGAGAGGGAGGACTTCATACACCAGCCCCTGGCGCCTCCCTCTCTCCCCGTTACATCTCTCTCTCGTTGTATAGGCGAAGCCCTGCAACTGTGACGCCCTGCATCCACCACCACGCTGTCATGCTGCTGAATCTTCATCAACCTCTCCTCTTCCCTTGCTGGATCAAGAAGGAGGAGAGGTCTCCCGTCCCGTACGTGTGTTGAACGCGGAGGTGTCGTCCGTTCGGCGCTTGTCATCGGTGATTTGGATCACGTCGTGTTCGACAACATCATCCCCGTTCTAACGAACGCTTCCGCTCATGATCTACAAAGGTATGTAGATGAAATCTGAATACTCGTTGCTAGATGAACTCATAGATGGATCTTGGTGAAACCGTAGGAAAATTTTTGTTTTCTGCAACGTTCCCCAACAGTGGCATCATGAGCTAGGTCTATGCGTAGTTCTTCTTGCGCGAGTAGAACACAATTTGTTGTGGGCGTAGATTTGTCAACTTTCTTGCCGCTACTAGTTTTTTCTTGCTTCAGCGGTATTGTGGGATGAAGCGGCCCGGACCAACCTTACACGTACTCTTATGTGAGACCGGTTCCACCGACTAACATGCACTAGTTGCATAAGGTGGCTGGCGGATGTCTGTCTCTCCCACTTTAGTTGGAGCGGATTCGATGAACAGGGTCCTTATGAAGGGTAAATAGAAGTTGACAAATCACGTTGTGGCTTTCACGTAGGTAAGAAAACGTTCTTGCTAGAACCCTACTTCAGCCACGTAAAACTTGCAACAATAATTAGAGGACGTCTAACTTGTTTTTGCAGCAAGTGCTTTGTGATATGATATGGCCAAAGTTGTGATGAATGATGAATGATCTATATGTGATGTATGAGATGTTCATGCTATTGTAATAGGAATCACGACTTGCATGTCGATGAGTATGACAACCGGCAGGAGCCATAGGAGTTGTCTTTATTTTTTGTATGACCTGCGTGTCATTGAGAAACGCCATGTAAATTACTTTACTTTATTGCTAAACGCGTTAGCCATAGTAGTAGAAGTAATAGTTGGCGAGCAACTTCATGGAGACACGATGATGGAGATCATGGTGTCAAGCCGGTGACAAGATGATCATGGAGCCCCAAGATGGAGATCAAAGGAGCTATGTGATATTGGCCATATCATGTCACATTTATTATTTGATTGCATGTGATATTTATCATGTTTACGCATCTTGTTTACTTAGAACGACGGTAGTAAATAAGATGATCCCTCATAACAATTTCAAGAAGTGTTCTCCCCTAACTGTGCACCGTTGCTAAAGTTCGTCGTTTCGAAGCACCACGTGATGATCGGGTGTGATAGATCCTTACGTTCACATACAACGGGTGTAAGACAGTTTTACACATGCAAAACACTTAGGGTTAACTTGAAGAGCCTAGCATGTGTATAGACATGGCCTCGGAACACAGAAGACCGAAAGGTCGAGCATGAGTCGTATAGAAGATACGATCAACATGAAGATGTTCACCGATGTTGACTAGTCCGTCTCACGTGATGATCGGACACGGCCTAGTTAACTCGGATCATGTAATACTTAGATGACTAGAGGGATGTCTAATCTAAGTGGGAGTTCATTAATAATTTGATTAGATGAACTTAATTATCATGAACTTAGTCTAAAATCTTTACAATATGTCTTGTAGATCAAATGGCCAACGTATTCCTCAACTTCAACGCGTTCCTAGAGAAAACCAAGCTGAAAGACGATGGCAGCAACTATACGGACTGGGTCCGGAACCTGAGGGTCATCCTCATAGCTGCCAAGAAAGATTATGTCCTACAAGCACCGCTCGGTGATCCACCCGTCCCACAGAACCAAGACGTTATGAACGCTTGGCAGACAAGTGGTGATGACTACTCCCTCGTTCAGTGCGGCATGCTTTACAGCCTAGAGCCGGGGCTCCAAAAGCGTTTTGAGAGACATGGAGCATATGAGATGTTCGAAGAGCTGAAAATGGTTTTTCAAGCTCATGCCCGGATCGAGAGATATGAAGTCTCCGATAAGTTCTTCAGCTGTAAGATGGAGGAAAATAGTTCTGTCAGTGAGCACATACTCACTATGCATGTCTGGGTTACATAACCGCTTGTCTCAGCTGGGAGTTAATCTCCCGGATGATGCGGTCATTGACAGAATCCTCCAGTCGCTTCCACCAAGCTACAAGAGCTTTGTGATGAACTTCAACATGCAGGGGATGCAAAAGACCATTCCTGAGTTGTTTGCGATGCTGAAATCAGCAGAGGTAGAAGTCAAGAAGGAACATCAAGTGTTGATGGTCAATAAAACCACTAAGTTCAAGAAAGGCAAGGGTAAAAAGAACTTCAAGAAGGACGGCAAGGAAGTTGCCGCGCCCGGCAAGCAAGCTGCTGGGAAGAAGCCAAAGAATGGACCCAAGCCCGAGACTGAGTGCTTTTATTGCAAGGGAAACGGTCACTGGAAGCGGAACTGCCCCAAATACTTAGCAGACAAGAAGGCCGGCAAAACAAAAGGTATATGTGATATACATGTAATTGATGTGTACCTTACCAGTAATCGTAGTAGTTCTTGGGTATTTGATACCGGTGCAGTTGCTCACATATGTAACTCACAGCAGGAACTACGGAATAAGCGGAGACTGGCGAAGGATGAGGTGACGATGCGCGTCGGGAATGGTTCCAAAGTCGATGTGATCGTCGTCGGCACGCTGCCTCTTCATTTACCTACGGGATTAGTTTTAAACCTCAATAATTGTTATTTAGTGCCAGCTTTGAGCATGAACATTGTATCGGGATCTCGTTTAATTCGAGATGGCTACTCATTTAAATCCGAGAATAATGGTTGTTCTATTTATATGAGAGATATGTTTTATGGTCATGCTCCTATGGTGAATGGTTTATTCTTTATGAATCTCGAACGTAATGCTACACACGTTCATAGTGTGAGTACCAAAAGATGTACGGCTGATAATGATAGTCCCACATACTTGTGGCACTGCCGCCTTGGTCACATAGGCGTCAAACGCATGAAGAAGCTCCATGCAGATGGACTTTTAGAGTCTCTTGATTATGAATCATTTGACACGTGCGAACCATGCCTTATGGGTAAAATGACCAAGACTCCGTTCTCAGGAACAATGGAGCGAGCAACCAACTTATTGGAAATCATACATACTGATGTGTGCGGTCCAATGAGTGTTGAGGCTCGCGGTGGCTATTGTTATGTTCTCACCCTCACTGATGATTTGAGTAGATATGGATATATTTACTTAATGAAACACAAGTCTGAAACCTTTGAAAAGTTCAAGGAATTTCAGAGTGAGGTTGAGAATCAACGTGACAGAAAAATCAAGTTTCTACGATCAGATCGTGGAGGAGAATACTTGAGTCACGAATTTGGCACACACTTAAGAAAATGTGGAATAGTTTCACAACTCACGCCGCCTGGAACACCTCAGCGTAATGGTGTGTCCGAACGTCGTAATCGCACTCTATTAGATATGGTGCAGTCTATGATGTCTCTTACCGATTTACCGCTATCTTTTTGGGGCTATGCTTTAGAGACTGCCGCATTCACTTTAAATAGGGCCCCGTCGAAATCCGTTGAGACGACACCGTTTGAATTATGGTTTGGGAAGAAACCTAAGTTGTCGTGTCTGAAAGTTTGGGGATGCGATGCTTATGTCAAGAAACTTCAACCTGAAAAGCTCAAACCCAAGTCGGAAAAATGCTTCTTCATAGGATACCCTAAAGAAACTGTTGGGTATACCTTCTACCTCAGATCCGAAGGCAAGATCTTTGTTGCCAAGAATGGATCCTTTCTGGAGAAAGAGTTTCTCTCGAAAGAAGTAAGTGGGAGGAAAGTGGAACTTGATGAAGTATTACCTCTTGAACCGGAGAATGGCACAACTCAAGAAAATGTTCCTGAGGTGCCTGCACCGACTAGAGAGGATGTTAATGATAATGATCAAGATACTTCTGATCAAGTTCCTACTGAAATTCAAAGGTCCACAAGGACACGTTCTGCACCAGAGTGGTACGGCAACCCTGTCTTGGAAATCATGTTGTTAGACAACGGTGAACCTTCAAACTATGAAGAAGCGATGGCGGGCCCGGATTCCGACAAATGGCTAGAAGCCATGAAATCCGAGATAGGATCCATGTATGAAAACGAAGTATGGACTTTGACTGACTTGCCCGTTGAACGGCGAGCCATAGAAAATAAAGGGATCTTTAAGAAGAAGACAGACGTGGATGGTAATGTGACCATCTATAAAGCTCGGCTTGTCGCTAAGGGTTATCGACAAGTTCAAGGGGTTGACTACGATGAGACTTTCTCACCGGTAGCGAAGCTAAAGTCCGTCCGAATCATGTTAGCAATTGCCGCGTTTTACGATTATGAAATATGGCAAATGGACGTCAAAACGGCATTCCTTAATGGTTTCCTTAAGGAAGAATTGTATATGATGCAGCCGGAAGGTTTTGTCGATCCTAAGAATGCTGACAAGGTGTGCAAGCTCCAACGCTCGATTTATGGGCTGGTGCAAGCATCTCGGAGTTGGAACATTCGCTTTGATGAGATGATCATAGCGTTTGGGTTTACGCAGACTTACGGAGAAGCCTGCGTTTACAAGAAAGTGAGTGGGAGCTCTGTAGCATTTCTCATACTATATGTAGATGACATACTTTTGATGGGAAATGATATAGAACTCTTGGACAACATCAAGGCCTACTTGAATAAGAGTTTTTCAATGAAGGACCTTGGAGAAGCTGCTTATATATTAGGCATCAAAATCTATAGAGATAGATCGAGACGCCTCATAGGTCTTTCACAAAGCACATACCTTGATAAGATATTGAAGAAGTTCAATATGGATCAGTCTAAGAAGGGGTTCTTACCTGTTTTGCAAGGTATGAAATTGAGCTCAGCTCAATGTCCGACCACGGCAGAAGATATAGAAGAGATGAGCGTCATCCCCTATGCCTCAGCCATAGGTTCTATTTTGTATGCCATGCTGTGTACCAGACCTGATGTAAACCTTGCCGTAAGTTTGGTAGGAAGGTACCAAAGCAATCCTGGCAAGGAACACTGGACAGCGGTCAAGAATATCCTGAAGTACCTGAAAAGGACTAAGGAAATGTTTCTCGTTTATGGAGGTGACGAAGAGCTCGTCGTAAAGGGTTACGTCGATGCTAGCTTCGACACAGATCTGGATGACTCTATGTCTCAAACCGGATACGTGTATATTTTGAATGGTGGGGCGGTAAGCTGGTGCAGTTGCAAGCAAAGCATCGTGGCGGGATCTACATGTGAAGCGGAGTACATGGCAGCCTCGGAGGCAGCACATGAAGCAATATGGGTGAAGGAGTTCATCACCGACCTAGGAGTCATACCCAATGCGTCGGGGCCAATCAAACTCTTTTGTGACAACACTGGAGCTATTGCACTTGCCAAGGAGCCCAGGTTTCACAAGAAGACAAGGCACATCAAGCGTCGCTTCAACTCCATTCGTGAAAATGTTCAAGATGGAGACATAGAGATTTGTAAAGTACATACGAACCTGAATGTAGCAGATCCGTTGACTAAACCTCTCCCTAGGGCAAAACATGATCAACACTAGAATTCCATGGGTGTTCGATTCATCACAATGTAACTAGATTATTGACTCTAGTGCAAGTGGGAGACTGTTGGAAATATGCCCTAGAGGCAATTATAAAAGCATTATTATTATATTTCCTTGTTCATGATAATTGTCTTTATTCATGCTATAATTGTATTATCCGGAAATCGTAATACATGTGTGAATAACAGACACCAACATGTCCCTAGTGAGCCTCTAGTTGACTAGCCCGTTAATCAACAGATAGTCATGGTTTCCTGACTATGGACATTGGATGTCATTGATAACGAGATCACATCATTAGGAGAATGATGTGATGGACAAGACCCAATCCTAACCATAGCATAAAGATCGTGTAGTTCGTTTGCTAGAGTTTTCCCATGTCAAGTATCTTTTCCTTAGACCATGAGATCGTGTAACTCCAGGATACCGTAGGAGTGCTTTGGGTATACCAAACGTCACAACGTAACTGGGTGACTATAAAGGTAGACTACGGGTATCTCCGAAAGTGTCTGTTGGGTTGACATGGATCAAGACTGGGATTTGTCACTCCGTATGACGGAGAGGTATCACTGGGCCCACTCGGTAATGCATCATCATAATGAGCTCAAAGTGACCAAGTGTCTGGTCACGGGATCATGCATTACGGTACGAGTAAAGTGACTTGCCGGTAACGAGATTGAACGAGGTATTGGGATACCAATGATCGAATCTCGGGCAAGTAACATACCGATTAACAAAGGGAATTGCATACGGGGTTGATTGAATCCTCGACATCGTGGTTCATCCGATGAAATCATCGTGGAGCATGTGGGAGCCAACATGGGTATCCAGATCCCGCTATTGGTTATTGACCAGAGAGTCGTCTCGGTCATGTCTGCTTGTCTCCCGAACCCGTAGGGTCTACACACTTAAGGTTCGGTGACGCTAGGGTTGTGAAGATTTGTATATGCAGTAACCCGAATGTTGTTCAGAGTCCCGGATGAGATCCCGGATGTCACGAGGAGTCCCGGAATGGTCCGGAGGTAAAGAATTATATATAGGAAGTGCTGTTTCGGCCATCGGAACAAGTTTCGGGGTCACCGGTATTGTACCGGGACCACCGGAAGGGTCCCGGGGGTCCACCGGGTGGGGCCACCTATCCCGGAGGGCCCCATGGGCTGAAGTGGGAAAGGACCCAGCCCAAAGTGGGCTGGGGCGCCACCCCTAAGGGCCCATGCGCCTAGGGTTTAGGGGAAACCCTAAAGGGGGGCGCCCCCTTGCTTGGGAGGCAAGCCCCCCACCCCTTGGCCACCGCCCCCTAGGAGATCCCATCTCCTAGGGCCGGCCAAACCCCTTGGGCACCCCTATATATAGTTGAGGAGAGGGAGGACTTCATACACCAGCCCCTGGCGCCTCCCTCTCTCCCTGTTACATCTCTCTCTTGTTGTATAGGCGAAGCCCTGCAACTGTGACGCCTTGCATCCACCACCACGCCGTCGTGCTGCTGGATCTTCATCAACCTCTCCTCTTCCCTTGCTGGATCAAGAAGGAGGAGACGTCTCCCGTCCCGTACGTGTGTTGAACGCGGAGGTGCCGTCCGTTCGGCGCTTGTCATCGGTGATTTGGATCACGTCGGGTTCGACAACATCATCCCCGTTCTAACGAACGCTTCCGCTCACGATCTACAAAGGTATGTAGATGAAATCTGAATACTCGTTGCTAGATGAACTCATAGATGGATCTTTGTGAAACCGTAGGAAATTTTTTGTTTTCTGCAACGTTCCCCAACAGCCTACCCCTGAAGGGAGGATGAAGGATGACCAGTTCCAACCTATCATGGATAGATTCCGGAAAAGGTGTAATGACTGGTCAGAAAAATTTATGTCATTCGCAGCCAAGGAGGTTCATGTGAAATCGGTTGTGCAAGCGCTTCCCACCTTCATCATGAGTGTTGTTTTTGCTCTCAAAAGGCTTCTTGAAGAGAATGGGGATGATGGAGTCGTACTCGCCGTGATCCAAATCACCGATGACCAAGTGTCGAACGGACGGCACCTCCGCGTTCAACACACGTACGGAGCGGATGACGTCTCCTCCTTCTTGATCCAGCAAGGGGGGAGGAGAGGTTGATGAAGATCCAGCAGCAAAACGGCGTGGTAGTGGATGCAGCAGTGATCGCAGCAGGGCTTCGCCGAGCTTCTGCGAGAGGGAGAGGTGTAGCAGGGGAGAGGGAGGCGCCAAGACTTGAGGTGTTGCTGCCCTCCCTCCCCCCTTTATATAGGCCCCCTAGTGGGTGCGCCGGCCCTAGGAGATGGGATCTCCTAGGGGGGGCGGCGGCCAAGGGGGTGGAGTACCCCCCAAGGCAAGTGGAGGCGCCCCCTCCCCTAGGGTTCCCAACCCTAGGCGCAGGGGGGCCCAAGGGGGGCGCACCAGCCCACCAGGGGCTGGTTCCCCTCCCCACTTCAGCCCACGGGGCCCTCCAGGATGGGTGGCCCCACCCGGTGGACCCCCGGGACCCTTCCGGTGGTCCCGGTACAATACCGGTGACCCCCGAAACTCTCCCGATGGCCGAAACTGCACTTCCTATATATAATTCTTCACCTCCGGACCATTCCGGAACTCCTCGTGACGTCCGGGATCTCATCCGGGACTCCGAACAACTTTCGGGTTAGTGCATACTCATATCTCTACAACCCTAGCATTACCGAACCTTAGGTGTGTAGACCCTATGGATTCGGGAGACACGTAGACATGACCGAGACGGCTCTTCGGCCAATAACCAACAGTGGGATCTGGATACCCATGTTGGTTCCCACATGCTCCTCGATGATCTCATCGGATGAACCATGATGTCGAGGATTCAAGCAACCCCGTATACAATTCCCATTGTCAATCGGTACATTACTTGCCCGAGACTCGATCGTCGGTATCCCAATACCTTGTTCAGTCTCGTTACCGGCAAGTCACTTTACTCGTACCGTAATGCATGATCCCGTGATCAACCACTTGATCACTTTGAGCTCATTATGATGATGCATTACCGAGTGGGCCCAGAGATACCTCTTCGTCATACGGAGTGACAAATCCCAGTCTCGATTCGTGCCAACCCAACAGACACTTTCGGAGACACCTGTAATGTACCTTTATAGTCACCCAGTTACGTTGTGACGTTTGGTACACCCAAAGCACTCCTATGGTATCCGGGAGTTGCACAATCTCATGGTCTAAGGAAATGATGCGTGACATTCAGAAAAGCTACAGCAAATGAACTACACGATCTTTGAGCTAAGCTTAGGATTGGGTCTTGTCCATCACATCATTCTCCTAATGATGTGATCCCGTTATCAATGACATCCCCATGTCCATAGCCAGGAAACCATGGCTATCTGTTGATCAACGAGCTAGTCAACTAGAGGCTCACTAGGGACACATTGTGGTCTATGTATTCACACATGTATTACGATTTCCGGATAATACAATTATAGCATGAATAATAGACAATTATCATGAACAAGGAAATATAATAATCATTTTATTATTGCCTATAGGGCATATTTCCAACAGTCTCCCACTTGCACTAGAGTCAATCATCTAGTTACATTGTGATGAATCGAACACCCATGGAATTCTGGTGTTGATCATGTTTTGCTCTAGGGAGAGGTTTAGTCAACGGATCTACGACATTCAGGTCCGTATGTACTTTACAAATTTCTATGTCTCCATTTTGAACACTTTCATGAATGGAGTTGAAGCGACGCTTGATATGCCTGGTCTTCCTGTGAAACCTGGGCTCCTTGGCAAGGGCAATAGCTCCAGTGTTGTCACAGAAGAGAGTCATCGGCCCTGGCGCATTGGGTATGACTCCTAGGTCGGTAATGAACTCCTTCACCCAGACTGCTTCGTGTGCTGCCTCCGAGGCTGCCATGTACTCCGCTTCACATGTAGATCCCGCCACAACGCTTTGCTTGCAACTGCACCAGCTTACTGCCCCACCATTCAAAATATACACGTATCCGGTTTGTGACTTAGAGTCATCCAGATCTATGTCGAAGCTAGCGTCGATGTAACCCTTTACGACGAGCTCTTCGTCACCTCCATAAACAAGAAACAAGTCCTTAGTCCTTTTCAGGTACTTCAGGATATTCTTGACCGCTGTCCAGTGTTCCTTGCCGGGATTGCTTTGGTACCTTCCTACCAAACTTACGGCAAGGTTTACATCAGGTCTGGTACACAACATGGCATACATAATAGACCCTATGGCTGAGGCATAGGGGATGACACTCATCTCTTCTATATATTCTGCCGTGGTCGAACATTGAGCTGAGCTCAATTTCACACCTTGCAACACAGGCAAGAACCCCTTCTTAGACTGATCCATATTGAACTTCTTCAATATCTTATCAAGGTATGTGCTTTGTGAAAGACCTATGAGGCGTCTTGATCTATCTCTATAGATCTTGATGCCTAATATATAAGCAGCTTCTCCAAGGTCCTTCATTGAAAAACTCTTATTCAAGTAGGCCTTAATGCTGTCCAAAAGTTCTATATCATTTCCCATCAAAAGTATGTCATCTACATATAATATGAGAAATGCTACAGAGCTCCCACTCACTTTCTTGTAAACGCAGGCTTCTCCATAAGTCTGCATAAACCCAAACGCTTTGATCATCTCATCAAAGCGAATGTTCCAACTCCGAGATGCTTGCACCAGCCCATAAATCGAGCGTTGGAGCTTGCACACGTTGTCAGCATTCCTAGGATCGACAAAACCTTCCGACTGCATCATATACAATTCTTCCTTAAGGAAACCATTAAGGAAAGCCGTTTTGACGTCTATTTGCCATATCTCATAATCATAGAATGCGGCAATTGCTAACATGATTCGGACGGACTTCAGCTTCGCTACGGGTGAGAAAGTCTCATCGTAGTCAACCCCTTAAACTTGTCGATAACCCTTAGCGACAAGCCGAGCTTTATAGATGGTCACATTACCATCCACGTCTGTCTTCTTCTTAAAGATCCATTTATTTTCTATGGCTCGCCGATCAACGGGCAAGTCAGTCAAAGTCCATACTTCGTTTTCATACATGGATCCTATCTCGGATTTCATGGCTTCCAGCCATTTGTCGGAATCTGGGCCCGCCATCGCTTCTTCATAGTTCGAAGGTTCACCGTTGTCTAACAACATGATTTCCACGACAGGGTTACCGTACCACTCTGGTGCGGAACGTGTCCTTGTGGACCTACGAAGTTCAGTAGGATCTTGATCCGAAGTATCTTGATCATCATCATTAACTTCCTCTCTAATTGGTGCAGGCACCACAGGAACATTTTCCTGAGCTGCACTACTCTCTGCTTCAAGAGGCAGTACTTCTTCAAGCTCTACTTTCCTCCCACTTACTTCTTTCGAGAGAAACTCCTTCTCTAGAAAGGATCCACTCTTGGCAACGAAGATCTTGCCTTCGGATCTGAGGTAGAAGGTGTACCCAATGGTTTCCTTAGGGTATCCTATGAAGACGCATTTTTTCGACTTGGGTTCGAGCTTGTCAGGTTGAAGTTTCTTGACATAAGCATCGCATCCCCAAACTTTTAGAAACGACATCTTAGGTTTCTTCCCAAACCATAATTCATACGGTGTCGTCTCAATGGATTTCGACGGAGCCCTATTTAAAGTGAATGCGGTAGTCTCTAAAGCATAGCCCCAAAATGATAGCGGTAAATCGGTAAGAGACATCATAGATCGCACCATATCTAATAGAGTGCGATTACGACGTTCGGACACACCATTATGCTGAGGTGTTCCAGGCGGCGTGAGTTGTGAAACTATTCCACATTTTCTTAAGTGTGTGCCAAATTCGTGACTCAAGTATTCTCCCCCACGATCTGATCGCAAGAACTTGATTTTCCTATCACGTTGATTCTCAACCTCACTCTGAAATTCCTTGAACTTTTCAAAGGTCTCAGACTTGTGTTTCATTAAATAGACATACCCATATCTACTCAAGTCATCAGTGAGCACTAGTAGAAAACAGGGCTATGGTCCAGGCCGGCTCAGCCCATTAGTCCCGGTTCAGTCTAGAACTGGGACCAATGTGGGCATTGGTCCCGACTCGTGAGCCCAGGGGGCCGGCCGAGCCACGTAGGCCATTGGTCCCGGTTCATCTGGACCTTTTGTCCCGGTTGGTGGGATGAACCGCGACCAATGGGCCACGCTCCTGGCCCACCACCATTGGTCCCGGTTGGTGGCTTGAACCGGGACCAAAGGCTCCCCTTTAGTCCCGGCTCATGTCACCAACCGGGACCAATGAGGTGCCTATATATACCCCCTCGCGCAAGAGCAGAGCACAGTGCTCTGTTTTTTCTGGCCGAGGGGGAGAGGGCTTTGTGGTGCTCTAGCTCACCTCCTATGCACATGAGGTGTTCGATGGAATGCTCGAGCCACACTACTTAAGCTTTCTCCTCTCGAAGCTCGACCTCCAAGCTCCATTTTCCTCGAGATTTGTCTAGATTTAGCGGTCCGTCATGCCCCGTCCCCGTCTTCACCGCTGTCGATCACCCGCGCCGATCTCATCACCGACGCCACCGTGGTGAGCCTCTTGTTCTTATCTTCTTTCTGAAATGAAAAATATTCTTACTTGCATGTTTAGATAGATACTTGTATCATTTTCTTACATTTTTTATTGCATCTTATATAGTGCGATGGTTTTGGTATCCGCCCCCGTCGGCCCTCGTCCTGTCTATGATTCGGATTTGGTATGTATATTTATCTTTATAACTATTGGTTCATTTATTGTTTATGAAAATTATGCCGACCAACGTGACATAGATTTTATTTATCTAGGATGTATGTGAATTGGAAATGCCAACCGACCCTATTGTCGAGAGGTTAAATTTAGTTGAAGAAGAAAACAATTTGTTGAAGGAAAAAATAAAAAAAATTGAGGAGGAGAAGATGATATTGGAGTTGCACGTTGCGGATGTCGTCGATGATCACAAGATCAAGATGGATGCAATGCGCTTGAAGATTAGAAAGATTAGAAAATATGCCATTCATACCGAGGCTTGGTATCATTATGCCGTTGGATCAATTGTTACCTTGGTTGCGATTATGATCGCATTTGTTTTCGCATTGAAATGTTTTACATAGTTTCAATGTATGGTTTAATTAATTAGATGCTCTGGAGAGCTATATGTTATTAGATGAGAACTATGTATGCACTTTGGTTTTAATGTGATGATGAACTTCTATTAATTTGGACACTTAATTATATATAATGCACGCAGATGAACCGGCAATGGATGTATGGTGACAGACACACCCGCGAGTATATTAAGGGCGTGCATGAGTTTCTTGATGTGGCTGAGGCAAACAAGCAGAATGGTTTTCTGTGTTGTCCATGCACTGAATGTGGGAATACGAGGTCTTACTCTAACCGGAAAATCCTTCACTCCCACCTACTTTACAAGGGTTTCATGCCACACTATAATGTTTGGACGAGGCACAGAGAAATAGGGGTTATGATGGAAGACGGCGAAGAAGAAGAGTACGATGACAACTATGTGCCCCTGAATACGGTGATGCTGCAACGGGGGGAGCTGGTGAAGATCAAGAGGAACCAGACGATGTGCCCAATGATGCTGCCACGGGTGAAGCTGCTGAAGATCAAGAGGAACCAGACGATGTGCCCGATGATGATGATCTCCGCCGGGTCATTGTTGATGCAAGGACGCAATGCATTAGTCAAAAGGAGAAGCTGAAGTTTGATCGCATGTTAGATGATCACAAAAAAGGGTTATACCCCAATTGCGAAGATGGCAACACAAAGCTCGGTACCGTACTGGAATTGCTGCAGTGGAAGGCAGAGAATGCTGTGGCTGACAAAGGATTTGAGAAGCTACTGAAAATATTGAAGAAGAAGCTTCCAAAGGATAACAAATTGCCCGACAGTACATACGCAGCAAAGAAGGTCGTATGACCTCTAGGATTGGAGGTGGAGAAGATACATGCATGCCCTAATGACTGCATCCTCTACCGCGGTGCATACAAGGATCTGAACGCATGCCCGGTATGCGGTGCGTTGCGGTATAAGATCAGACGAGATGACCCTGGTGATGTTGACGGCGAGCCCCTCAGGAAGAGGGTTCCTGCGAAGGTGATGTGGTATGCTCCTATAATACCACGGTTGAAACGTTTGTTCAGAAACGAAGGGATGCGATGGCACAGTGAGAACCGAAAGAAAGATGGGAAGTTGAGAGCACCCGCTGACGGGTCGCAGTGGAGAAAATCGAGAGAAAGTACTGGGATGAGTTTGCAAAGGACCCAAGGAATGTATGGTTTGCTTTAAGCACGGATGGCATTAATCCTTTCGGGGAGCAGAGCAGCAATCACAGCACCTGGCCCGTGACTCTATGTATGTATAACCTTCCTCCTTGGATGTTCATGAAGCGGAAGTTCATTATGATGCCAGTTCTCATCCAAGGCCCTAAGCAACCCGGCAACGAAATTGATGTGTACCTAAGGCCATTAGTTGAAGAACTTTTACAGTTGTGGAATGGAAACGGTGTACGTACGTGGGATGAGCACAGACAGGAGGAATTTAACCTTAAGGCGTTGCTGTTCGTGACCATCAACGATTGGCCCGCTCTCAGTAACCTTTCAGGACAGACAAACAAAGGATACCACGCATGCACGCACTGTTTAGATGACACTGAAAGTATATACCTGGACAAATGCAGGAAGAATGTGTACCTGGGCCATCGTCGATTTCTTCCGACCAACCATCAATGTCAAAAGAAAGGCAAGCATTTCAAAGGCAAGGAAGATCACCGGAAGAAGCCCGCCATGCGCACCGGTGATCACGTGCTTGCTATGGTCAATGATTTACACTACATAATCTTTGGAAAGGGTCCTGGTGGACTAGCTGTTCCGAATGACGCTGAGGGACACGCACCCATGTGGAAGAAGAAATCTATATTTTGGGACCTACCCTACTGGAAAGACCTAGAGGTCCGCTCCTCAATCGACGTGATGCACGTGACGAAGAACCTTTGCGTGAACCTGCTAGGCTTCTTGGGCGTGTATGGGAAGACAAAAGATACACCTGAGGCACGGGAGGACCTGCAACGTTTGCACGAAAAAGACGGCATGCCTCCGAAGCAGTATAAAGGTCCTGCCAGCTACGCTCTTGTGAAAGAAGAGAAAGAAATCTTCTTTGAATGCCTGCTCAGTATGAAGGTCACGACTGGCTTCTCGTCGAATATAAAGGGAATAATAAATATGCCAGAGAAAAAGTTTCAGAACCTAAAGTCTCATGACTGCCACGTGATTATGACGCAACTGCTTCCGGTTGCATTGAGGGGGCTTCTACCGGAAAACGTCCGATTAGCCATTGTGAAGCTATGTGCAATCGTCAATGCAATCTCTCAAAAGGTGATCGATCCAGAAATCGTACCAAGGCTAAGGAGTGATGTGGCGCAATGTCTTGTCAGTTTCGAGCTAGTGTTCCCACCATCCTTCTTCAATATCATGACGCACGTCCTAGTTCATCTAGTCGACGAGATTGTCATCCTGGGGCCCGTATTTCTACACAATATGTTCCCCTTTGAGAGGTTCATGGGAGTCCTAAAGAAATATGTCCGTAACCGCGCTAGGCCAGAAGGAAGCATCTCCATGGGCCATCAAACAGAGGATGTTATCGGGTTTTGTGTTGACTTCATTCCTGGCCTTAACAAGATAGGTCTCCCTAAATCGCGGTATGAGGGGAGACTGACTGGAAAAGGCACTCTTGGAAGAGACTCAATAATATGCAGGGACGGATATTCTTGGTCTCAAGCACACTACACAGTTCTATAGAACTCTACCTTGGTGACCCCGTATGTCGATGAACACAAGAACAGTCTGCGCTCCAAACACCCGGAGCAATGCGACGACTGGATTACATGTGAACACATCAGGACTTCCAGCAGTTGGTTGGAAACACGTCTCAGAGGTGACAATACTGTTTGTGATGAGTTGTACTTGTTGTCCAGGGGACCATCTTTGACTGTATTGACTTACAAAGGATACGAGATAAATGGGAATACATTTTACACGATCACCCAAGATCAAAAGAGCACCAACCAAAACAGCGGTGTCCGCTTTGATGCAGCAACCGAGAGCGGAAAGGACACATATTATGGTTACATAGTGGACATATGGGAACTTGACTACGGACCTGATTTTAAGGTCCCTTTGTTTAAGTGCAAATGGGTCAATCTGTTAGGCGGCGGGGTACAGGTAGACCCACAGTACGGAATGACAACAGTAGATCTGAAAAATCTTGGGTACACTGATGAACCGTTCGTCCTAGCCAATGATGTGGCACAGGTTATCTATGTGAAGGACATGTCTACCAAACCGAGAAAAAGAAAATATAAGGAAGTGAATACATCATACGATGAGCCAAAGCGCCACATAGTTCTTTCAGGAAAAAGGGACATCCTGGGAGTGGACGGCAAGACAGACATGTCTGAAGATTATGAAAAGTTTCATGAAATTCCTCCCTTCAATGTCAAGGCTGACCCAAGCATCCTGATAAACAATGAAGATTATCCATGGTTATAGCGCAATAAGCAAATGACACAAGCGAAGAAAAAGTGAAGACTTTCTCCCGCAACTATTATGATGATACCATGCCAAATTTGTAACAGACGAACATGCTACCATTATCCGTTTTGTACATGCACATGCTATGTGGGTGAAATTATGATACCATCCCAACTTTCAACATTTTCAGAGTTCATTTGAAATGCTTTCATGTCTTATGGTTCGAAACTTTGATACTTCGAAAGTGATTGTCCATTTTGTACACGAAGTGCATCAAGTTTTTGTCGTAACCCTCTCTACTTTTTGGAACATGCTATGTGGGTGAAATGATGATACCATGCCAACTTTCAACCTTTTCAGAGTTCATTTTGAAATGCTTTCCAATTTTAGAGTCATTTAGCTCAAAGAATGAATTAATAGCAAACATAATGAACTACAAAACTTTTATGAAAATAAAAACAATCAATTAAAATATTATGTTATGATCAACTAAAATAAAACTATAATATTCTTCAATAGCAAAAAGAATATAATTTTTGTGACCTAAAATCAAACTATAAGTATTTAATTGTAAGTATAAATAAAAAATAAATAGCAAAGAAGAAAAAAATTCTATTTTTATAGTAAAGTTATTCATAAACTAGTGATTCACATAAATTTTTAAAAATTCAAATTTAAACTATTCAAAATTTAAAACTAATGGCACTAACAGAAAGTTTATAATTTTTGTGACCTAAAATCAAAAAGAAATCACTAAAAAACTATAAGTATTTAGTTGTAAGTATAAATAAAACATAAATAGAAAAAATTCTATTTTTATAGTAAAGTTATTCATAAACTAGTGATTTACACAAATTTTTAAAAATTCAAATTTAAACTATTCAAATTTTAAAACTAATGGCACTAACAGAAAGTTTATAATTTTTGTGACCTAAAAGCAAAAAGAAATCACTAAAAAACTGTAAGTATTTAGTTTTAAGTAGAAATAAAAAAATAAAAAACCAAAAAAATGTAGAAATAAAAAAGAAAAAACCAAAAAAATGCCTCCTACTGGGCCTCCACAGCCTGAATACGACTAGAAACCCTACATGGGCCAGGATTTAGGCCCGCAGAAGGCCCAATAGGCCCACAGGAAGTAGCAAGTTTAGGCCCGAAAGCCTGCATTAGAGAGGAGCTCGAATGGGGAGGCACACCGGCGCTTATAAACCAGTGCCGACGCCCTTCAGCTAGCGATGTGGGACTAAACTTTTGGGCGCGGGGCAGCACAAGGCTATTGGTCCCGGTTGGTGGCACCAACCGGGACTAAAGGGGGCATTGGTCACGGTTCGTGGCACCAACCGTGACCATTGCCCCCCTTTAGTCCCGGTTGGTGCCACCTACCGGGACCAATGGCCTTCGCTTCCCGCCCTTTTGGCTGCCGAAAATTGGCCTTTGGTCCCGGTTCGTAGCACGAACCGGGACTAAAGGAGGCATTAGTCCCGGGTCGTAGCACGAACCGGGACCATTGCTCTTGCTATATAAGCCAATACTTGTGAAATTTTGGCCAACCGCTCCTATTCGCCCCGACGCCCCCAGGCCGTTCGTCGTCGTCGTCGCCGCCCCGAGCCCGTCGTCGCCCCGCGCCCGCCGCCGTCGCCCCGCCCCGCCCCACCGTCGCCCCGCCCCGCCCCGTCGCCGCCCCGCCCCGCCCCGCCGTCGCCCCGCCCCGTCGCCGCCCCGAGCCCATACGTCGTCGCCCCGAGCCCGTCGTCGCCCCGCGCCCACCACCGTCGCCCCGCCCCGTCGCCGCCCCGAGCCCGCCGCCGTCGCCGCCCCGAGCCCGTCGCCGCCCCGCCCCGTCGTCGCCCCGCGCCGGCGCCGGCCCTTTAGGTTGATGAGATGATGATGTTGATGATGTTTTTTTTTCTGTTGATGATATGATGATGTTTTTTTTCATATATGCATTTTTTCATATATGTATTAATTTTTTTAAGTTGTTAGTAGATATCGATTTTAGGTTAGTGCATTTTATCACTTATTTTAGGTTAGTTGAGCCTCTTTAGTGCATTTTATGTTTGTTGCATTTTAGGTTAGTGCATTTTATGTTTGTGGAGAGGAAAAAGTAAAATAAGGAAAAGGAAAATAAGTAGAGAAAGAAGGAGAAGAAGAAGGAGAAGATGAGGAGAGGAAGAAAAGGAAGAGGAGAAGAAGAAAAAATAGAATTTTTTTCTATTTTTTCTTCTTCTCCTCTTTTTTTTCTTCTTTTTTTTCTTCGATCTTCTCCCCCTCCCGATAGGAAAGTTTTATATAGAAAGTTACAATTTTAGAAAAGTTTTATATATGCAAAAATTACAATTTTAGAAAAAGAAGGATAGGAAAGAAGAAACTAAGAAGAGGAGAGGTCTATTTTCTCTTCTTCTCCACTATTCCTTTCTTCCTTCTCCTCTTCTTTTTCTTCTTTTTTCTTCTTCTTATTTATTTCTCCTCTTTGAGGGGTCGAGGGTCGGGAACTAGGGTAGAGGGTCGAGGGTCGTTAAGGGGTGAAGGGTCAAGGGTTTCAGGGTCGAGGGTTCGAGGGTTCTATAGGGTCGAGGGTCGAGGGTTCCAGCAGGGTCGTCTAGGGGTCGAGGTTTCCAGGGTCGTCGAGGGTTCGAGGGGTCGAGGATCGCTGAGGGGTCGAGAGAGGTTTCCTAGTGTCAAAGTATTGAAGAAATCCATGCCTTCATCATTAGCCGGAAGTAACCAGGGCATGTTGGTACGAAGTTCTGCAAAGTTGTTCTGGAATGGAGTCCCGGATAGAATAATCCGCCTTTTGGTACGAATTCAGCAAAGGCCTTCCAAATAGCGATATTCGGAAGGCTCTTGCTAAACTAGTACCAAAAAGCGAATTATCCTATCTGGGACTCTGTTCCAGAACAACTTTGAAGAGCTTCGTACCATCATGCACATGTTACTTTCGCCTAATGATGAAGACATGGTTTTGTTGAATCCTTTGACACTAGGCAACCTCCCGACCCCTCGGCGATCCTCTCGAACATGAGAGGAAGAAGAGGGTCGTCTAGGGGTCGAGGTTTCCAGGGTCGTCGAGGGTTCGAGGGGTCGAGGATCGCCGAGGGGTCGAGAGAGGTTTCCTAGTGTCAAAGTATTGAAGAAATCCATGCCTTCATCATTAGCTGGAAGTAACCAGGGCATGTTGGTACGAAGTTCTACAAAGTTGTTCTGGAATGGAGTCCCGGATAGAATAATCTGCCTTTTGGTATGAATTCAGCAAAGGCCTTCCAAATAGCGATATTCGGAAGGCTCTTGCTGAACTTTGTACCAAAAAGCGAATTATCCTATCTGGGACTCCGTTCCAGAACAACTTTGAAGAGCTTCGTACCATCATGCACATGTTACTTTCGCCTAATGATGAAGACATGGTTTTGTTGAATCCTTTGACACTAGGCAACCTCCCGACCCCTCGGCGATCCTCTCGAACATGAGAGGAAGAAGAGGGCCGTCTAGGGGTCGAGGTTTCCAGGGTCGTCGAGGGTTCGAGGGGTCGAGGATCGCCAAGGGGTCGAGAGAGATTTCCTAGTGTCAAAGTATTGAAGAAATCTATGCCTTCATCATTAGCCGGAAGTAACCAGGGCATGTTGGTACGAAGTTCTGCAAAGTTGTTCTGGAATGGAGTCCCGGATAGAATAATCCGCCTTTTGGTACGAATTCAGCAAAGGCCTTCCAAATAGCGATATTCGGAAGGCTCTTGCTGAACTTTGTACCAAAAAGCGAATTATCCTATCTGGGACTCCGTTCCAGAACAACTTTGAAGAGCTTCGTACCATCATGCACATGTTACTTTCGCCTAATGATGAAGACATGGTTTTGTTGAATCCTTTGACACTAGGCAACCTCCCGACCCCTCGGCGATCCTCTCGAACATGAGAGGAAGAAGTTGGTCGTCTAGGGGTCGAGGGTTCGAGGGTTCTTCTCCTCTATTCTTTCTTCTCCTCTTTTTTTTCTTCTTCATCCTCTTTTTTTTATCGGGAACGAGGGTCGTCGAGGGACATAGATGTAGTGTCGTTGTTGTCGATATATACCCCCTCCCGATAGCTTAATATGATTAGGTAGCTAGTTCTACGTTTGGCACTAATATATCCATCTGTCATGTTTGAATAATAATTGCCATGTTGTAAATATTTGTAGAAACTATGGACACCACCCTAGACGAAGCAACAAAAGAAGCGTTGTTGAGGGACATAATCACAGAAGGAAGTGATGCCATCTCATTGTTTCTCAACGAAACCGATGGTCTGGAAGGAGAGGGTGAACAAGCTGGCTACGGTGACCTAATGCCGGTGCAAGAAGAAGAACATGAGGACGGCTCCGGTGACCCAATGCCGGTGCAAGAAGGAGACCGTGATGACGGCTCCGGTGACCGAACCGAGTCCGGCCAGGTATATATATTAGTTAAGCCTATGCTGACTAGCTGATTGATGCATTCATTGTTTTGGTATGTACACATATTAATTAAGTCTTTGTTCTTTTTTCTAGCCCTCCGGATCGAGCACAACTTCGGTAAAGAGACGAGGCCCGAAGAAAAAGTTGAGCTCGGGTGAAAAGTTTGAGATCATAGGAATCGCGCCCGACGGCCAACCTATTGAACCCCTCCGGACAAAGAGCGCATTTGTTGCTCAGTGCGGGGTTATGGTTAGGGACAAGGTCCCGATAAGCATCCAACAATGGTTTAAGCCGGCTACAGAAGACCCTGAGGTGTCTTATGTCAATGATATGCAGAAAAATGATCTTTGGACAGAGCTGAAGTCAAATTTCACCCTACCGCCTGAGGATAATTCACAGAACCTAGTTAAAGAGAAATTAATCAAGTCTTTTGTTCTGAAGAGGATGGCAGAACTATTTAGGAGGTGGAAGAAAGAGCTGAATAAGTTTGTCGAAAATAATGAGACACCAGAATTCAAGGGCAGATATGAGAAGATCAGAGATCACTGGCCCGCATTTGTGGCCCACAAGACATCGGAAAAGAGTCAGAAGATGTCGGCGATAAACAAGCAAAATGCTGCGAAGAAGAAGCTTCACCATCGCACGGGGTCAGGTGGCTACCTCGTAGCCCGGCCTAAGTGGTCCAAGATTGAGAATGATCTGGTTCATAAAGGGATCGAACCAGAGACAATTAACTGGCCAGACCGTTGCCGGACTTGGTTCTTTGGGGCTGGCGGAACCTTGGACCCTGTAACAGGGAGGTGCATTTGGACGAACGATCAAATGGACATACCAGTCAGTAAGCTTAAGCAGTATATCGAAGCAGCGCAGGAAGGGACGTTCTTTCCAGACAGAGAGAACGACAAGCTCATAATGGCCCTCGGGAATCCTGAGCACCCTGGACGGACACGAGGCACGCCAGGCTCCATTCTGTGGAAGGTTGGGTTTCCGGACGCAGGCGGTTACAAATCCCATGACAGGAGGAAAAAGGTGCAGCAGACCCAAATGCAGGCGCTGCAAGCAAGGGTAGACGCTATAGAGGAACGAGAAGCAAATCGTAGCAAACGTACTGCCGAAGCCTCCCCCGAAGCTACCCCGCCATCTCAGCGCAGAAGCAGCGTGGCTTCCACCGAGCTGCTTCAGCTGGAGCATGCCTTGACGGCTCCTGCCAGCTATCCCGTGGATGCTATAACGGAGTCTCAAAATTGCCACCTTATGACGCAATGGATGAATTTGAAGGTCAAGGCGGCTGTTGGCTCTGTTTATCCTACTGAACCCGGCACAACTTTTCACTGCCGGCCGATTCCAGAAGGATATGCTAGGGTGATGGTGGATGAGATAACGGAGGGATTTGAGGACCTCCAGCTTGACCACCCTACCGGTGAAGGGGAGACTCGGCTGGGGTCTGCTCTGAAGACTCCATGCCTATGGCGGAAGGAGCTCATCAACCTTCCGAACTGGACGCCTCCGCCTCCTCCTCCTCCAGCAAGTCAGTGCACTCCGCCTCCGCCACCTCCTCCTCCTGCGAGTGACAATCAGGGCCCTCGGCCGGCTCCTTCTCCGCCTGCGCCGACGCGCCCGAGCAGCCAGCCTCCTCCTTCTCCGCCTCGTCAGCAAGGGCGGAAGAGACCTGCCGCCACTCCAGCTGCTCCGGCGTGTCGTAGTCCTTCTCCTCCGCCTCTTAAGCAAGTAAAGAAGACAACCGCTCCGTCTGCTCGGTCGGCATCTAGCAGTACAACCAGAGGCGGGAGGACATACAGATTCGGTCCTTCTCTGAAGACTCCAGAGAAGTTACCATATGAGAGGACCCCGGAGGAGAACGCCGAGATCGCGCGAACTGAAGTGGATGACTGGTTTCAAGGGTTGAGAGCAAAGAGACATCCACCTCCGAAGGAGAAGGTAGATCCGGTGAAAGTGAAGTGCACTCTGGCTGCCCTGACAAAACCACCGAAGTCTCCGCCGAAAGGAAACTATGACCGCATTATTGGAAAGGAATTTGCCGAAGCGAAGCGGTCGGGAAGTACTGTCAGTGATCAAAGGCTGAAAGAACGACGAGCTGGGAAACAAATTGCCCAGCTCGGCGAACAAGCGAAGCAATCATGCCCCCCACTCAAGGTGCCTAGCCACAACGTCGCTAATGATCCGAGGATGGTGCCCGGTTATAGCAATCTTGCAAATTACCTTTCCGACGAAGTACATTATGAACCAATGGACATGCAGATACAAAGATATGAGTACGGGAAGCCTCTCGTCAAAGATGAAAGATCTCTATAAACGATGATGTGAAGATTGCATGATTGGTACTTGAAAATCTGCAGGGACTCTGGGGGGAGGAGTACTTTGTATGTGAGAGCTAAAAAGGAGCATGACCTCGTTGGAATTGATCTGTTGCATGTTCCATTTGAGGAGTTCTATCAGTTTTTCAATCAATTGGCCCTCGATAAAACAACGGTCGCCTGCTACTGTCTGTAAGTAGTACTACTTCTGTCATTAAGTTTCTCTATATAGCTTAGCTCTTTCATTGCATGTATTTATAATCATCCTCACTATATTATGCAGATTGAAGATCACCGAATTGAAGAACAGACAAGTCGGTGATATTGGGTTCATTAACACATATCTCATAGATGCAACTCAGGTTAAACTTCATGCCGCAGCTACCGAGGCCAACTTGCTATGGTCATTCGTAATAAATCAAAACAAAGATATAATACTCTTTCCTTACAACTTCAAGTGAGTGTTACTGTCTTGTGCGTATTCGGTTTCCCTTATATATTAGTCAAGGTTATAGTAATGTAATTCATGAGTTATGCATGCGTGTGCAGTTTCCACTATATTCTCCTAGAGATTAAGCTTGAGCAGGGACTAGTAACCGTCTTAGACTCAAAACGAAAAGATCCCCAGGACTATGCAGACCTGACTGAAATCCTCAAGAAGTAAGTTAAATCGATCATTATCCACCATATCAGCAACTTTGTTCATTTCCTGATATCAAGTAATTGTTTTCTTTGTCCGGCAGGGTTTGGAGAAAATTCACCAAAATAGTTCCAGGACTGCCGAAGGAGCTGGAATTTAGACACCCGAAAGTAAGTACTATAGTAGCATGTTCCGCGCATCTCCTATAGATTCAAGCGCTAGTTTCATCAATACCATTTAGCATTCTTGCTTATCAGTTTAATATACCTCTATTTCTTGTAAAGTGGTTGTGGCAGGAACAAGGGAATGATTTCTGTGGATACTACATCTGCGAGTCCATCCGCCACACGACCTGTGAGCGAGGCGGGTACTCTAACGAACAATATGAAGTACGTAAATAACAACATTCACAATTTTATTTTATTACCATCATTTGTGTTGAGTTTCATTCATTCATATATATATGTATTGACCCCCTTCTTCAAATTAGATGTTTCGGAAGCGGGATGAACTCCTAGCACCAGCTCGCATGCGAGCAATTCAAGAGGAATTGGCGGCATTCTTTCTTGACCACGTGATCCATGAAGACGGAGAATTCTATGTGGACCTTGAGTCCGTCTGATTATATTTGTAAGAGATAATTATTGTATATATGTAGCCGGTAGTGTCAGATAGATATACGAGAACTTGTTGTTCGACCAATCTCTCAGAGAAGGAGAGGTGGTCGATATCACTTCTCTCTGTATGCATATATGTTCATGACGATCTTCTGTTTCCTTCATTTGCTTACTAGCTAGCCAGCGTCTCTAGTCCTCTCTATATGTATGTATAGTACGTAGCGTCGACCAAGCACAGACATAAGAGAGGACACTTCTCTCTATTAATTATAGCTAGCTAACACAATATATGAAACACCTAAATTAACCCCCCAAAACCCCCAACCCCCCCCCCTTCAAAAAAACAAAAACCCCAGCCACAGAAATGCTGACGCGTGGATGCCTATTGGTCCCGGTTGGTGCCACCAACCGGGACCAAAGGGTCTCCTGCCTGGGCTCCGCGCACTGCCCATGTGGAGGCCCATCAGTCCCGGTTCTGGATTGAACCGGGACTAAAGGGTCGGGGCATTAGTACCGACACTTTAGTCCCAGTTCAGGAACCGGGACTAAAGGCCCTTACGAACCGGGACTATAGGCCCTTTTTCTACCAGTGGAGGGTGAGAACATAACGATAGCTACCGCGAGCCTCAACACTCATTGGACCACACACATCAGTATGTATGATTTCCAATAAGTTGGTTGCTCGCTCCATTGTTCCTGAGAATGGAGTCTTGGTCATTTTACCCATGAGGCATGGTTCGCATGTGTCAAATTATTCGTAATCAAGAGACTCTAAAAGTCCATCTGCATGGAGCTTCTTCATGCGTTTGACACCTATGTGACCAAGGCGGCAGTGCCACAAGTATGTGGGACTATCATTATCAATCTTACATCTTTTGGTATTCACACTATGAATATGTGTAGCATTACGCTCGAGATTCATTAAGAATAAACCATTTACCATCGGAGCATGACCATAAAACATATCTCTCATATAAATAGAACAACCATTATTCTCGGATTTAAATGAGTAGCCATCTCGAATTAAACTAGATCCTGATACAATGTTCATGCTCAAAGCTGGCACTAAATAACAATTATTGAGGTTTAAAACTAATCCCGTAGGTAAATGTAGAGGTAGCGTGCCGACGGCGATCACATTGACCTTGGAACCATTCTCGACGCGCATCGTCACCTTGTCCTTCGCCAATCTCCGCTTATTTCGCAGCTCCTGCTTTGAGTTACAAATGTGAGCAACCGCACCGGTATCAAATACCCAGGAGCTACTGTTGGGGAACGTTGCAGAAAACAAAAAATTTCCTACTCGTTTCACCAAGATCCATCTAGGAGTTCATCTAGCAACGAGGCATGAGATGCATCTACATACCTTTGTAGATCGCGTGCGGAAGCGTTCAACGAACGGGGATGATGTAGTCGAACACGACGTGATCCAAATCACCGATGACCGAGTGCCGAACGGACGGCACCTCCGCGTTCAACACACGTATGGGACGGGAGATGTCTCCTTCTTCTTGATCCAGCAAGAGGGAAGGAGAGGTTGGTGATGATCCAGCAGCACGACGGCGTGGTGGTGGATGCAGGGCGTCACAGCAGCAGGGCTTCGCCTATACTACGCAAGAGGGAGATGTAACAGGGAGAGAGGGAAGCACCAAAAGCCGTAGGCCAAAGTCCCTCCTCTCCCCACTATATATAGGGGTGCCAAGGGGGGGGGGTGCCGGCCCTAGGAGATGGATCTCCTAGGGGGGGCGGCGGCCAAGGGTGGGGGGCTTGCCCCCCAAGGCAAGGGGGCGCCCCCCCTTTAGGGTTTCCCCTAACCCTAGGCGCATGGGCCCCTTAGGGGTGGCGCCCCAGCCCACTAAGGGCTGGGTTCCTTCCCACTTCAGCCCATGGGGCCCTTCGGGATAGGTGGCCCCACCCGGTGGACCCCCGGGACCCCTCCGGTGGTCCCGGTACAATATCGGTAACCCCGAAACTTGTCCCGATGGCCGAAACAGCACTTCCTATATATAATTCTTTACCTCCGGACCATTCCGGAACTCCTCGTGACGTCCGGGATCTCATCCGGGACCCCGAACAACATTCGGGTTACTGCATATACATATCTTCACAACCCTAGCGTCACCGAACCTTAAGTCTGTAGACCCTACGGGTTCGGGAGACATGTAGACATGACCGAGACGACTCTCCGGTCAATAACCAACAGCGGGATCTGGATACCCATGTTGGCTCCCACATGCTCGACGATGATCTCATCGGATGAACCACGATGTCGAGGATTCAATCAACCCCGTATGCAATTCCCTTTGTCAATCGATATATTACTTGCCCGAGATTCGATCGTCGGTATCCCAATACCTCGTTCAATCTCGTTACCGGCAAGTCACTTTACTCGTACTGTAATGCATGATCCCGTGACCAGACACTTGGTCACTTTGAGCTCATTATGATGATGCATTACCGAGTGGGCCCAGTGATACCTCTCCGTCATACGGAGTGACAAATCCCAGTCTTGATCCGTGTCAACCCAACAGATACTTTCGGAGATACCCGTAGTCTACCTTTATAGTCACCCAGTTACGTTGTGACGTTTGGCACACCCAAAGTATTCCTACGGTATCCGGGAGTCACACGGTCTCATGGTCTAAGGAAAAGATACTTGACATTGCAAAACTCTAGCAGACGAACTATACGATCTTTATGCTATGTTTAGGATTGGGTCTTGTCCATCACATCATTCTCTTAATGATGTGATCTCGTTATCAATGACATTCAATGTCCATAGCCAGGAAACCATGACTATCTGTTGATCAACGAGCTAGTCAACTAGAGGCTTACTAGGGACATGTTGGTGTCTGTTATTCACACATGCATTACGATTTCCGGATAACACAATTATAGCATGAATAAAGATAATTACCATGAACAAGGAAATATAATAATAATGCTTTTATTATTGCCTCTAGGGCATATTTCCAACAGTCTCCCACTTGCACTAGAGTCAATAATCTAGTTACATTGTGATGAATCGAACACCCATGGAATTCTGGTGTTGATCATGTTTTGCCCTAGGGAGATGTTTAGTCAACGGATCTGCTACATTCAGGTCCGTATGTACTTTACAAATTTCTATGTCTCCATCTTGAACATTTTCACGAATGGAGTTGAAGCGACGCTTGATGTGCCTTGTCTTCTTGTGAAACCTGGGCTCCTTGGCAAGTGCAATAGCTCCAGTGTTGTCATAGAAGAGCTTGATCGGCCCCGATGCATTGGGTATGACTCCGAGGTCGGTGATGAACTCCTTCACCCAAATTGCTTCATGTGCTGCCTCCGAGGCTGCCATGTACTCCGCTTCACATGTAGATCCCGCCACGACGCTCTGCTTGCAACTGCACCAGCTTACTGCCCCACCATTCAAAATATACACGTATCCGGTTTGTGACTTTGAGTCATCCAGATCTGTGTCGAAGCTAGCATCGACGTAACCCTTTACGACAAGCTCTTCGTCACCTCCATAAACGAGAAACATCTCCTTAGTCCTTTTCAGGTACTTTAGGATATTCTTGACCGCTGTCCAGTGTTCCTTGCCGGGATTACTTTGGTATCTTCCTACCTAACTTACAGCAAGATTTACATCAGGTCTGGTACACAGCATGGCATACATAATAGAACCTATGGCTGAGGCATAGGGGATGACACTCATCTCTTCTATTTCTTCTGCCGTGGTCGGACTTTGAGCCGAGCTCAATTTCATGCCTTGCAGTACAGGCAAGAACCCCTTCTTAGACTGATCCATATTGAATTTCTTCAATATCTTATCAAGGTATGTGCTTTGTGAAAGACCTATGAGGCGTCTTGATCTATCTCTATAGATCTTGATGCCTAATATATAAGCAGCTTCTCCAAGGTCCTTCATTGAAAAATTCTTATTCAAGTAGGCCTTGATGCTGTCCAAGAGTTCTATATCATTTCCCATCAAAAGTATGTCATCTACATATAATATGAGAAATGCTACAGAGCTCCCACTCACTTTCTTGTAAACACAGGCTTCTCCATAAGTCTGCGTAAACCCAAACGCTTTGATCATCTCATCAAAGCGAATGTTCCAACTCCGAGATGCTTGCACCAGCCCATAAATCGAGCGTTGGAGCTTGCATACCTTGTCAGCATTCTTAGGATCGACAAAACCTTCCGGCTGCATCATATACAATTCTTCCTTAAGGAAACCATTAAGGAATGCCGTTTTGACGTCCATTTGCCATATTTCATAATCGTAAAACGCGGCAATTGCTAACATGATTCGGACGGACTTCAGCTTCGCTACCGGTGAGAAAGTCTCATCGTAGTCAACCCCTTGAACTTGTCGGTAACCCTTAGCGACAAGCCGAGCCTTATAGATGGTCACATTACCATCCGCGTCTGTCTTCTTCTTAAAGATCCATTTATTTTCTATGGCTCGCCGTTCAACGGGCAAGTCAGTCAAAGTCCACACTTCATTTTCATACATGGATCCTATCTCGGATTTCATGGCTTCTAGCCATTTGTCGGAATCCGGACCCGCCATCACTTCTTCATAGTTCGAAGGTTCACCGTTGTCTAACAACATGATTTCCAAGACAGGATTGCCGTACCACTCTGGTGCGGAACGTGTCCTTGTGGACCTTCGAATTTCAGTAGGAGCTAGATCAGAAGTATCTTGATCATTATCATTAACTTCCTCTCTAGTTGGTGCTGGCACCTCAGGAACATTTTCTTGAGTTGCTCCATTTTCCGGTTCAAGAGGCAATACTTCATCTAGTTCTACTTTCCTCCCACTTACTTCTTTCGAGAGAAACTCCTTCTCCAGAAAGGATCCATTCTTGGCAACAAAGACCTTGCCTTCGGATCTGAGGTAGAAGGTATACCCAATAGTTTCTTTAGGGTATCCTATGAAGACGCATTTTTCCGACTTGGGTTCGAGCTTTTCAGGTTGAAGTTTCTTGACATAAGCATCACATCCCCAAACTTTTAGAAACGACAGCTTAGGTTTCTTCCCAAACCATAATTTATACGGTGTCGTCTCAACGGATTTCGACGGAGCCCTATTTAAAGTGAATGCAGCAGTCTCTAAAGGATAGCCCCAAAAAGATAGCGGTAAATCGGTAAGAGACATCATAGACCGCACCATATCTAATAGAGTGCGATTACGACGTTCGGACACACCGTTACGCTGAGGTGTTCCAGGCGGCGTTAGTTGTGAAACTATTCCACATTTTCTTAAGTGTGTGCCAAATTCGTGACTCAAGTATTCTCCTCCACGATCTGATCGTAGAAACTTGATTTTCCTGTCACGTTGATTCTCAACCTCACTCTGAAATTCCTTAAACTTTTCAAAGGTTTCATACTTGTGTTTCATTAAGTAGACATACCCATATCTACTCAAGTCATCAGTGAGAGTGAGAACATAACGATAGCCACCGCGAGCCTCAACACTCATTGGACCGCACACATCAGTATGTATGATTTCCAATAAGTTGGTTGCTCGCTCCATTGTTCCTGAGAACGGAGTCTTGGTCATTTTACCCATGAGGCATGGTTCGCACGTGTCAAATGATTCATAATCAAGAGACTCTAAAAGTCCATCTGCATGGAGCTTCTTCATGCGTTTGACACCTATGTGACCAAGGCGGCAGTGCCACAAGTATGTGGGACTATCATTATCAACCTTACATCTTTTGGTATTCACACTATGTACATGTGTAGCATTACGCTCGAGATTCATTAAGAATAAACCATTCACCATAGGAGCATGACCATAAAACATATCTCTCATATAAATGGAACAACCATTATTCTCGGATTTAAATGAGTAGCCATCTCGAATTAAACGAGATCCCGATACAATGTTCATGCTCAAAGCTGGCACTAAATAACAATTATTGAGGTTTAAAACTAATCCCGTAGGTAAATGAAGAGGCAGCGTGCCGACGGCGATCACATCGACCTTGGAACCATTCCCGACGCGCATCGTCACCTCGTCCTTCGCCAGTCTCCATTTATTCCGCAGCTCCTGCTTTGAGTTACAAATGTGAGCAACTGCACCGGTATAAAATACCCAATAGCTACTACGAGTACTGGTTTGGTACACATCAATTACATGTATATCACATATACCTTTTGTTTTGCCGGCCTTCTTGTCCGCTAAGTATTTGGGGCAATTCCGCTTCCAGTGACCACTTCCCTTGCAATAAAAACACTCAGTCTCGGGCTTGGGTCCGTTCTTTGGCTTCTTCCCGGCAGCTTGCTTGCCGGGCGCGGCAACTTCCTTGCCGTCCTTCTTGAAGTTCTTTTTACCCTTACCCTTCTTGAACTTAGTGGTTTTATTCACCATCAACACTTGATGTTACTTCTTGACTTCTACCTCTGCTGATTTCAGCATAGCAAATACTTCAGGAATGGTCTTTTCCATCCCCCGCATATTGAAGTTCATCACAAAGCTCTTGTAGCTCGGTGGAAGCGACTGGAGGATTCTGTCAATGACCGCATCATCCGGGAGATTAACTCCCAGCTGAGTCAAGCGGTTATGCAACCCAGACATAGTGAGTATGTGCTCACTAACAGAACTGTTTTCCTCCATCTTACAGCTGAAGAATTTGTCGGAGACTTGATATCTCTCGACCCGGGCATGAGCTTGAAAAACCATTTTCAGCTCTTCGAACATCTCATATGCTCCGTGTCTCTCAAAACGTTTTTGGAGCCCCGGCTCTAAGCTGTAAAGCATGCCGCATTGAACGAGGGAGTAGTCATCGGTGCGTGCCTGCCAAGCGTTCATAACGTCTTGTTCAGCAGGGAGGACAGGTGCGTCACCCAGCGGTGCTTGTAGGACATAATCTTTCTTGGCAGCTATGAGGATGATCCTCAGGTTCCGGACCCAGTCCGTGTAGTTGCTGCCATCGTCTTTCAGCTTGGTTTTCTCTAGGAACGCGTTGAAGTTGAGGACTACGTTGGCCATTTGATCTACAAGACATATTGTAAATATTTTAGACTAAGTTCATGATAATTAAGTTCATCAAATCAAATTATTTATGAACTCCCACTTAGATAGACATCCCTCTTCTAGTCATGTAAGTATAACATGATCCGAGTTAACTAGGCCGTGTCCGATCATCACGTGAGACGGACCAGTCAACGTCGGTGAACATCTTCATGTTGATCGTATCTTCTATACGACTCATGCTCGACCTTTCAGTCTTCTGTGTTCCGAGGCCATGTCTGTACATGCTAGGCTCGTCAAGTCAACCTAAGTGTTTGCATGTGTAAATCTGTCTTACACCCGTTGTATGTGAATGTTAGAATCTATCACACCCGATCATCACGTGGTGCTTCGAAACAACGAACTGTCGCAACGGTGCACAGTTAGGGGGAACACTTCTTGAAATTATTATGAGGGATCATCTTATTTACTACCATCGTTCTAAGTAAACAAGATGCAAAAACATGATAAACATCACATGCAATCAAATAATAAACGTGACATGATATGGCCAATATCACATAGCTCCTTTGATCTCCATCTTGGGGCTCCATGATCATCTTGTCACCGGCTTGACACCATGATCTCCATCATCATGATCTCCATCATCATGATCTCCATCATCGTGTCTCCATGAAGTTGCTCGCCAACTATTACTTCTACTACTATGGCTAACGCGTTTAGCAATAAAGTAAAGTAATTTACATGGCGTTTCTCAATGACACGCAGGTCATATAAAAGAATAAAGACAACTCCTATGGCTCCTGCCGGTTGTCATACTCATCGACATGCAAGTCGTGATTCCTATTACAATAGCATGAACATCTCATACATCACATATAGATCATTCATCATTCATCACAACTTTGGCCATATCATATCACAATCACTTGCTGCAAAAACAAGTTAGACGTCCTCTAATTGTTGTTGCAAGTTTTACGTGGCTGAATTAGGGTTCTAGCAAGAACGTTTTCTTACCTATGTGAAAGCCACAACGTGATTTGTCAACTTCTATTTACCCTTCATAAGGACCCTGTTCATCGAATCCGCTCCAACTAAAGTAGGAGAGACAGACACCCGCCAGCCACCTTATGCAACTAGTGCAAGTTAGTCGGTGGAACCGGTCTCACGTAAGCGTACGTGTAAGGTTGGTCCGGGCCGCTTCATCCCACAATACCGCTGAAGCAAGAAAAGACTAGTAGCAGCAAGAAAGTTGACAAATCCACGCCCACAACAAATTGTGTTCTACTCGCGCAAGAAGAACTACGCATAGACCTAGCTCATGATGCCACTGTTGGGGAACGTTGCAGAAAACAAAAATTTTCCTACTCGTTTCACCAAGATCCATCTAGGAGTTCATCTAGCAACGAGTCATGAGATGCATCTACATAGCTTTGTAGATCGCGTGCGGAAGCGTTCAACGAACGGGGATGATGTAGTCGAACACGACGTGATCCAAATCACCGATGACCGAGTGCCGAACGGACGGCACCTCCGCGTTCAACACATGTACGGGACGGGAGACTTCTCCTCCTTCTTGATCCAGCAAGAGGGAAGGAGAGGTTGGTGATGATCCAGCAGCACGACGGCGTGGTGGTGGATGCAGGGCGTCACAGCAGCAGGGCTTCGCCTATACTACGCAAGAGGGAGATGTAACAGGGAGAGAGGGAAGCACCAAAAGCCGTAGGCCAAAGTCCCTCCTCTCCCCACTATATATAGGGGTGCCAAGGGGGGGGGGCGCCGGCCCTAGGAGATGGATCTCCTAGGGGGGGCGGCGGCCAAGGGTGGGGGGCTTGCCCCCCAAGGCAAGGGGGCGCCCCCCCTTTAGGGTTTCCCCTAACCCTAGGCGCATGGGCCCCTTAGGGGTGGCGCCCCAGCCCACTAAGGGCTGGGTTCCTTCCCACTTCAGCCCATGGGGCCCTCTGGGATAGGTGGCCCCACCCGATGGACCCCCGGGACCCCTCCGGTGGTCCTGGTACAATACAGGTAACCCCGAAACTTGTCCCGATGGCCGAAACAGCACTTCCTATATATAATTCTTTACCTCCGGACCATTCCGGAACTCCTCGTGATGTCCGGGATCTCATCCGGGACCCTGAACAACATTCAGGTTACTGCATATACATATCTTCACAACCCTAGCGTCACCGAACCTTAAGTGTGTAGACCCTACGGGTTCGGGAGACATGTAGACATGACCGAGACGACTCTCCGGTCAATAACCAACAGCGGGATCTGGATACCCATGTTGGCTCCCACATGCTCCACGATGATCTCATCGGATGAACCACGATGTCGAGGATTCAATCAACCCCGTATGCAATTCCCTTTGTCAATCGATATATTACTTGCCCGAGATTCGATCGTCGGTATCCCAATACCTCGTTCAATCTCGTTACCGGCAAGTCACTTTACTCGTACTGTAATGCATGATCCCGTGACCAGACACTTGGTCACTTTGAGCTCATTATGATGATGCATTACCGAGTGGGCCCAGTGATACCTCTCCGTCATACGGAGTGACAAATCCCAGTCTTGATCCGTGTCAACCCAACAGATACTTTCGGAGATACCCGTAGTCTACCTTTATAGTCACCTAGTTATGTTGTGACGTTTGGCACACCCAAAGTATTCCTACGGTATCCGGGAGTCACACGGTCTCATGGTCTAAGGAAAAGATACTTGACATTGCAAAACTCTAGCAGACGAACTATACGATCTTTATGCTATGTCTAGGATTGGGTCTTGTCCATCACATCATTCTCTTAATGATGTGATCTCGTTATCAATGACATTCAATGTCCATAGCCAGGAAACCATGACTATCTGTTGATCAACGAGCTAGTCAACTAGAGGCTTACTAGGGACATGTTGGTGTCTGTTATTCACACATGTATTACGATTTCCGGATAACACAATTATAGCATGAATAAAGACAATTACCATGAACAAGGAAATATAATAATAATGCTTTTATTATTGCCTCTAGGGCATATTTCCAACAGCTACTACGAGTACTGGTAAGGTACACATCAATTACATGTATATCACATATACCTTTCGTGATGCCGGCCTTCTTGTCCGCTAAGTATTTGGGGCAGTTCCGCTTCCAGTGACCACTTCCCTTGCAATAAAAACACTCAGTCTCGGGCTTGGGTCCATTCTTTGGCTTCTTCCCGGTAGCTTGCTTACCGGGCGCGGCAACTCCCTTGCCGTCCTTCTTGAAGTTCTTCTTACCCTTGCCTTTCTTGAACTTAGTGGTTTTATTCACCATCAACACTTGATGTTCCTTTTTGACTTCTACCTCTGCTGATTTCAGCATTGAATATACCTTAGGAATGGTCTTTTCCATCCCCTGCATATTGAAGTTCATCACAAAGCTCTTGTAGCTCGGTGGAAGCGACTGAAGGATTCTGTCAATGACCGCGTCATCCGGGAGATTAACTCCCAGCTGAGTCAAGCGGTCATGCAACCCAGACATTCTGAGTATGTGCTCACTAACAGAACTATTTTCCTTCATCTTACAGCTGAAGAACTTGTCGGAGACTTCATATCTCTCGACCCGGGCACACTACTAGAAAAAGGGCTATAGATGGGATTGACACTAATGGCGCACCAGACAAGCAGTGCGCCATTAGTATATACTAATGGCGCACCACCTTCTGATACGCCATTAGAGTTGATACTACTAATGGCGCACCTGGCCCAGGGTGCGCCATTAGTATCAAATTTTTTTTGAACTAGTGCGTCTGTCCAAACATAATAATGGCGCATCCAGACACAGTGCGCCATTACTAGTTGTAACTAGTAATGGCGCACCTGTTGGAAAGTGCGCCACTAATGTTGTTTTTTATTATATTTTTTATTCCTTTTTTGCAAAACTACTAATGGCGCACTGTTCCACCGTGCGCCATTACTAGTTTAAACTAGTAATGGACAGTGCGCCATTAGTATGTTTTTTTTGCAAAACTACTAATGGCGCACCACCAGAAGGTGCGCCATTAGTAACCTGGATTACTAATGGCGCATTTGGAGTTGGTGCGCCATTAGTAAGTGGGCAACAACAAGATATTTTGGACAGCCTCTTCTACCCACACTCACTTTCTCCCCACTTCATTCTCTCCACCTCCTCCTTGTCTCGGGTGCCTCCTCTTTTTCACCTCATTTCCACCATAGATTCATTCAAATTAAGTGGTTAAATTACCTTGTTTTGATAGGTAAGTAAGGGGGGAAGCTATATTTATGTTGTTCTCCCTACAACAATGTGCACATGCACTTTTTATGGCCTAGCTAGATCTATGTATGTTCGTGGTGTTGCATATGTTTGTGGTGTTGCATATGTGTTTGTGTTTGGAGGTGTACCGGTATTTGAAATGCGATAGTTGCCAATATTTTGCCGGAATGTTGATTCATTTCCATTTCGGCGAGAATTTTGGCATTAAGCATTCTTTGTGGTCCTATTTTTAGGGAAAGTCATGCCAAATTTTTTCTTGGTTCTAAAATATCGTTTTGCTCTACCCCACAGGCGACCATGGTCCGCACGATGACCGAAGGCATCGTGAATACATTTTTGAGGTCCGCAAAGGCCGAGATGCTTCAAAAGAACGAGACGGAGATAAGATGTCCGTGTCGAAGATGCAAGCTGAAGAGCCTTATTGCGGACCCGGATTCTGGGCAGGTGCGGGACCACCTACTCTTGCGTGGTTTCATGGATGGCTATCGGTGGCAAGGTGATCAAGATGACTACGAAGTCGTCCATGGGGGCCGGGCAAGAAATGAGGAAGGGCAGCAAGACAACCACCGCGGCTCGGGCGGGCGAGAAGACGAAGAATCCCCAGGAGATGATCATGACGGTGATGCTGTACATAGTCATCATGTAGAAGATGCAGGACATGATGATGAGGAAGATGCCGGAGCAGACGACGGGCATGATCATGAAGATGATGATGTCGGCGGAGCAGACGACGCTGGACCATCGATGGGCTGGGTGCAGGACCCTCATATTCAAGAGCTGCTTCTCAAGCAGACGGATAACGCAAGAGCTGCCGCCCGAGAGAAAGCCAAGATGGATCAACTTGAGTTAGACGCGGTTACTCCATTGTATGAAGGATGCAGGCCCGAGGATACCCGCCTAAAAGTAACGCTCATGGCTCTAGAGATGAAGGTAAAACACAAAATGACCGACGCATGCTTCGACGAGAACATGTCATTCTGGCACGAACGTCTTCCCAAGGGGAACAAGTGCCCGACCAGTTTGGAGGAGGCGAAGAAAATCGTGTGTCCTTTGGATTTACCGCACGTGAAATACCATGTGTGCATGAACAATTGCATCATTTAACGGGACGAGAACGCGGAGTCTACCATATGTCCGGTGTGTGGCGTCACTCGATACAAGAAGAGGAAGAAAGCTCCTCGAAATGTGGTGTGGTACTTTCCGATCACTCCTCGTCTGCAGCGGTATTTCGCGGACCCTAAGGTAGCAAAGCTCCTGCGTTGGCACGCGGATAGGGAGGAGAAGAAGCAAGAAGATGACGCAAATGATCCGGAGATAGATAAAAAAAGACAAGATGCTGAGTCACCCTAAGGATGCGAGCCAGTGGCAAGCGTTGAACTTCGAATACCCAGAATTTGGGAAGGATCCAAGGAACATCGTGCTAGGCGCGAGCACCGATGGAGTCAATCCGTTTGGCAGCCAGAGAAGCACACATAGCACCTGGCCTGTGTTTGTGTGGATGTACAACCTTCCCCCCTGGTTGTGCATGAAGAGGAAGTACATTCACATGAGTATGCTAATTGAAGGGCCGAAACAACCAGGGAACGACATCAATCTGTATATGGGGCTGCTGAAGGAGGAGCTAGACACACTGTGGAAAACGCCAGCCAATATGTGGGACGCCACAGAGAAAGAATATTTCCCTATGAGAGCCGCACTGCTCACGACGGTGCACGACTATCTCGGTTACGGATATCTCACGGGGCAGGTAGTCCATGGATTTTCTGGATGCGTAAGGTGCATGGATGACACAACGTATCGCCAGCTAGATAGAGATCCCGGGTCTTCGAAAACCGTGTTCATGGGACATCGAAGGTGGCTTCGCGACGATGACCCGTGGAGGAAACGCAAGGATCTGTTCGATGGTGAAACCGAACCCCGAAAACGCCCATGTACGAGGAGCGGCGAGGAAATAGACAAGCTGTTGAAAAATTGGAAAGACTGCCCACTGGCGGGAAAGAAGCAAAAGGCGCCAGAGCCGGGAAAGAAGCGAAATGCGCCAGAGCCGCTGCTGAAGGTATGGAAAACGAGGTCTATTTTCTGGGACTTGCCGTACTGGAAGATCCACCGTGTGCCTCACAGCCTTGATGTCATGCATATCACGAAGAACGTGTGCGAGAGTCTGCTTGGTACCCTGCTCAACATGCCAGAGAGGACCAAAGATGGGCCGAAAGCAAGGGCGGACTTGAAATCAATGGGCATCAGGCAGGAGCTTCACGCTATATATGATGATGATGATGATGATGATGAGGCGAAGCAGGACACAGAAAGTCGTCGCAAAGGCAAGAAGACCGGAGACTACCCTCCCGCGTGCTTCACTCTAAGTCAGGAGGAGATCGAGCAGTTTTTCACCTGCCTCCTAGGAGTAAAACTTCCTTATGGTTACGCGGGGAAGATAAGCAGATACCTAGACCCAGCGAAGCAGAAGTTCAGCAGGATGAAGTCTCACGACTGTCACGTGCTGATGACGCAGATACTTCCAGTTGCAATCCGTGGGATCATGGACGCGCACGTCCGTGAAACGCTATTTGGCCTATGCAACTTTTTCTACGTCATCTCTCGGAAGTCGATTGGCGTGAGGCAACTCAGAAGGCTACAGGAAGAGATCGTGGTGATACTATGCGAGCTTGAGATGTACTTCCCGCCCGCATTCTTCGACGTTATGGTGCATCTGCTCGTCCATATAGTGGAGGATATCATCCAACTCGGGCCGACGTTCCTGCACAGCATGATGCCGTTCGAAAGGATGAATGGTGTCATCAAAGGATACGTTCGCAACATGTCACGTCCAGAGGGAAGCATAGCCAGGGGCTTTCTGACCGAAGAGTGCATCTCCTACTGCACGAATTATCTAGGCATCGAGAACCCCGTTGGTCTGCCTGTCAACAGGCACCTCGGCAGGCTCGCTGGATGGGGTCACCATGAGGGTCGCCGTGAAATGCATGTCGACTTCGAGGGTCGACTCGCCGACTTTGAAAGAGCAAACCTAGTCGCGCTACAACACATATATGTGGTCGATCCTTGGGTGGTAGAGCACAAAACCTTTATTAAGAAGACGTACAATGACCGAGGCCAACAGAGGACGGACGGAGATATACTCAAAGAGCACAACTCATGTTTCACGCGTTGGTTCAAGAAGAAGCTTCTGTCGTACCCTTTACATGAGGATTCTTCCGCGGAAGAACAACTCATATTCGCCTTGTCACAGGGCGCCGAGCACAACCTGATGACCTATGAGGCGTATGATATCAACAGCTACACATTCTACACCGAGGCCAAGGACATGAAGAGCGATGGTTATCAGAACTCCAGGGTAACGATGGAATCCTAGACCGGTAACGACAAGGACAGATACTACGGAAGGATCGAGGAGATCTGGGAGCTGAGCTACGCTGGAGAGAAGGTCCCGATGTTCCGTGTCAGATGGGCCAAGAGTGTCCTAAAAGGAGACCGGTATTTCACCACCATGGTTATACCCGAAGCCAAATCCAAGACCGCGGGCGCAAACGTCACCACGAAAAATGAGCCATGGGTACTGGCTTCCCAAGTGGACCAATGCTTCTTCATTACCGACCCGTCAAAGCCCAGTCGTGTTGTCGTGAGGAGAGGCAAAAGGAAGATCATCGGAATGGATGGAGTAGCCAATGAGCAAGAATTCGACAAGTACGGTGACCCGAGGATCGAACATGACGACGATGATGAAGTAGCAGCATACACCACAAGAAGAAGCAGGACCACCCTACCTAAAGGACGTCCGTTCCACAGAAGAACTCCATTTGCGAAAAAGAAGGGCAAGAAGATTGTGAACAGATAGCTAGCTAAGATCGATTGTATTTAAATCGTAGCCTTCATTTCTCGATTGTATTTCATGGGCACTTTTTGAACTATCATGAATATTTTTAAATTTCATGGACACTCGATCTCGATCCCCCTCCATCTCGATCGCTATCCCACCTCGCCAGATCTGGTCCCCCTCACCGCCGAGCATCCCCCGGTCCACCGGCCGCCGCCGCCGACCCCCCGCACCCTTGATTCCCCTACTCAACCACCGCCGCCGACCCTCCGCACCCCTCCCCTACTCAACCGCCGCCGCCGACCCCCCGCACCCTCCCCCGCTCCACCGGCATTACTGTTTGATGATATTTTTTAAAAAAATATTACTGTCTTATAAAAAAATATTACTGTAATGATTTAAGCAAGTTTGAACATATTTAAACACAAATAAGTATCAAACAACATTTTAAATGCATAAAAAAATTGTGGTGCCTGGGAATCAAACCTAGGACCTCCTGGTGTGAGAACTGGCTGCTGACCAGTCGAGCTAGTAGAGGGAACTTGATGTGGATTAGGTCAGGTGGAAGATAACCTGTTGGCTCGAGCATAAAAAAAATACTAATGGCGCACCAGGGTGAGGTGCGCCATTAGTATGGATGTACTTATGGCGCACCGAGGGGTGGTGCGCCATTAGTATTGTGCCGCCCCCATCCATATTTCCTCCCCGGCCCAAACCTATCCCCTCTCTCTCCCTCGCCCTCGCCCTCGATCCCCTTCCCCTCTCCTCTCCCGACGCCGCTGCCCCGCCGCCTCGACGCCGCCTCGACGCTCCGACGCCGCCTCGACGCCTCGACGCCTCAACGCCACTGCCCCGCCGCCCCGACGCCGCTGCCCTGCCACCTCGACGCCGCGCGCTCGCGCCCCACTACGCCGCCGCCGCAGCGCACCTCGCCGAGCAGGGCGTCGACGTGGCGCTGGCCAAGGTGGACGCCACCGAGGAGCACGACCTGGCGCAGGCGCACGGTGTGCAGGGCTACCCCACCCTCCTCTTCTTCATCGACGACGTGCCCAGGGACTACTCCGGCGAGAGGACCAAGTGAGCAATTTCTGCAGATCCCCAATTCCCTCCCTGTTCCCGCTCCGTAGCTGCTGAGAATTTTGTTTTTGCTTTGCTGTAGGGACGCCATTGTCGCTTGGATCGGCAAGAAGCTGGGCCCTGCGGTGCAGAACCTCACCGCCGTCGATGAGGCCGAGAAGATCGTCACCAGCGACGACGTGGCCGTGCTCGCCTTCCTCGACCACCTCTCGGTATGCAATGCGCCATCTCGAGTGGTAGCAAAGTCAAACAAACCCAAAATTGGTTCAGTTGCAAACCATGTTACACACATTGACCCAAAATTGGTTGAATTGCAAACCATGTGACCCAGATTGACCCAAGAATACAATGCTTGAATTGTGGCCAAACCGAGAACATGTGGCCATGTTACCCAAAATACAGTGCACCTAGTTTTCCCAATGCCTTTATTCTTCTGCTTGCTCACTACTAGATGAAATGTCAACCTGCATTTTCCATTTCCATGTTCTGAGAACAAATCCGAGATGTGCTCGTATGTTTAGCTCTCGCTACGCAATGCACCTTCTCCAAGCACAGCAAAGTCCAGCAACCCAACCTGCTTCAACTGCATCCATTACAAGCATAGTGTTCCTTTACAAGCATAGTAGAGCATAGTATGGATTCTAATGTTCAACTCTGACTAAACAGGTTCTGCAAACGGTCTTTTACTGCACTTGACTGAAGAAGTAGGTGTCTGCTATACCCTGCACTTGAGGTGAGTTGTGTTCTCAGGTTTACATTGCAATGGGCACTCTTCTTGTAAACACAAATTCAGATTTATATACTATATGCTGGCATGACTGTTTTTATTAGGCAGGACAGTACAGTAGTTGATGTATCTTGGGTTGATTATAAAGTTGCTTGGGTTTAATATTACCCAGCATGATGATGTATCAATGTAGCATTAGCATATGATCCAAGTGCTAGTACTGCTAGTAAATAGCTAATACAGTTAATGAAGAAGAAAAAAACTGCTAGTAGAGTTAATGAAGAAGAAAAAAAAACTGCTACTACTATTGGTAAATAGCATCAGACTGAATGTCTTTTATATATGGCCAATACAGTCTGATGGCCAATACAGTTATTGAAGAAGAAGAAAAACTGCTAGTACTGCTAGTAAATATCATCAGACTGAATGTCTTTTATATATGGCACTGCTAGTAAATAGCTTCTTCTATATACTAATTTGCATCAAAGTGTAGAACAAAGCATCAGACTGAATAACTAACAGTGGGTAATTAACCTAACTATTCATTTTTCCTTAGGTTAATACTAAAATGTCCAGTGTATATATATTTGAAAATGATTGCTGCTAGATGTTAATTTGCTGGTACTAGCTAGAATTTGGCACTGAAAAGCAAAAGCAAAAGCTAATTAACTGCTGGGTAATAGCACTGGTACTAGGTAGCTAAAATATGTGTTCTGAAACACTGAGAGCAGAAACACTTACTACATACATATGCTCAAGAAACACTTACTAACCAGAAAAGGTTTTGACTTGAAATGTTAATAGCACAGAGAGCACCACAAGTTAAACACCTCAATCTGTTAGTATTTGTCTGCATTTTCTCACATTCTTCTTGTATCTGATCCAGTATTGCTTGTAGTGGTTTGTCCAAAATGTTGAATGATACTGCTTGGAGATGCATATATTGTTTCACCTCTTCACATGCCAATGTATTTTCCATGTTGTGATGGAGGCCTTTTTTGCCTTGTCCACCCGAGAGGCCCTTGAGTTTGCTGGAATGTCGATTAACTTCCGTTCTGGCAAATTCGGGTACTCCATATGTCCTATTTTCAGCAAAGGTCATGCTGAAATTTTCCGTGAATTTTAGCATGACTTTGCTAAAAATAGGACATATGGGGTACTTGTGACTAATGCATGGGTGTCGACAAATCATTAATTATACAACCTTGGCTTTTAGGGTGCCTCAGTGTCGATAAAAACCGAAATGATGAAAGCTTAGGCTTTTAGGGTGCCTCGGCGTCGAAAAACCCTCAATGATAAAAGCTTAGCTTTTAGGATGCCTCGGTGTCGACAAACCCTAAATGATGAGACCATGATCTTGTTCCTTGACAATAACCAACTTTTGACCAAACTTTGTTCCTATTTAGAGAGAAACATGGCCAACAACGATGAGGCCGGGGGTTCGGGCGGCAAGGCATTCTGGGAGCTGTCCCAGGGGATGGAGGAACAACCTCACTTGTATGAGGACGCCGCCTTCCCCACCGATCCTGAGACCACTGATGGTGCCGCCGAGGATGACCCCACTGATGCCACCACTTATGGTGCCGCCGAGGATTCCACCACTAATGATGGCGGCGCACGCACAGATGGCAGCCAACCGAAGAGGCAACGGAAGGACCGGCGCCCGACCGTGCTCCGCACCCTCAAGGAGGAAGTTACTGAAGTGGACTCCGACGGGAATCCAACGGCGCCCGAACGAATAGTCAAGGGGTACTCGCTTCAGCTCGAGTGCATTCTCCGGAGCACCGTCTCGATCAACACCGAGAACCTGAGGCATCCTGACCGAGGGAATTTGCGCAACCTCCTCTTCACGAAGCTGCACGAACGATACAAGTTCCCCGCTGAATTTGAAAACACAAGCCTCAAAGGGAATAAAGTGAACAATGCTGCCCTCATGAAGATGAGCAAGGCCCTGTCTACTTGGAAAAGCAATGTGAAGAGAATGATCGAGAAAGGTGAGAGTTATGAGAAGATCAAGGAGAAAAATCCTTCGATCACCGAAGATGACTACAACGACTTCAAGATCAATTGCTCGAGCACCGCAAACTCCGAATCAAGTCAGTGGGGGAAAGAAATGCGGGAACTGAACTTAGGGGAACACACACTCGGTCCCGGCGGTTACAAAGTGGCGGAGCCTATATGGGACAAGGAGGAGGCGGACCGTGCCGAGCAAGGCCTACCGCCCCTCTTCGATAAATACGGTGACAAGCAGACCAGGAACTTTGTCAGGGCCTGGTACAAGAAGGACCCAAAAACAAAGGAGCTTACCACGGATCCGAAGACCAGGGCGCTTGAGCTTGTTCTGGTAAGGAATACACCCCCGCGTAATTAGCTCCATATGGTTGCATTCTAATTAATGAAGCCAAATTTCTAAATGGTTCACATTCCTTCCGAAGGCGACTGAAAGCAGTAGCGCGGGGTCGACTAAGAGCAACCCTTGGGACACCACTCTAAATAGGGCGTTGAATGTAATGAAGAACAAGGATAAGCTCAGTAAGCCGACGTCAGCTGGTCGTGTGGCCGGCAAAGGCTTGTCGACAAAATGGTCGTCATACTATAACACTGGTGGGCGAAAGGAGAAAAAGACCAGCTCGGATAGCCAGGCGAGCGAGGTTCAAGAACTCAAGGCACAGGTGGCGCTGATTCCGGAGATTGTCCAAGAGCAAGTCCAACAACAACTCGGAGCGGCGATCACCGCCATTGTGCCTACCTTGATCGAGGGGTTGAGTGCGTGGATTGCGGGCAGCCAACAGGGGCCGCCCCCGATTCCTAGCTTCACGGCCAGCAACTCGCAGAACGCGATGGCGGAGCCATTGGTGTCTCCGGCGGAGGCGGCATTGGTGTCTCCGACACCGGCACGGGAGCTTAATGCACACGGGTGTACGCCGGCCGTCACCTCTGCAACAAGCGGCCCCTCCGTCAACTACATGCCCGCCGTTGGCGGTGCCTCGACATTAGCCGAGCTCGACGCCATCATCACGGTAACTAATTAAGCCTCTCTCGGCCGAGGACTTCATCTCCTTGCCTTTGACTGGGCATCCCTGACGCCCTACATGTTTTCGTAGGGCGCCGCCGACGTTCCGTGCACTCTCCTGCACTTCGTGAACAACGAGTTGGTCGATGTCGCCAAGGGCAAAATCGTTCAACCGGGCAACCCCTTGTTCCACGGTACCCAGATGCCACCCAACTTGTTTAGGGTTCAACTGGTTTGGGTGCTGCCAGGCTGCGACGAGTTGTTACCTCCGATTCGACCCGTCGGGGCCGACGATGATGACGTGATGACCCTCAGCGCCTGCCTGAGTTGGCCCCTGCTTTGGCCGAAGAGCCAGATTCGTTTGGGGGCGGGGGACACCACCCCAAAGACAACACCGCCAGTCGTGCCGGCGCCAAGTCGGCCCCATGGCAAGACCGCCGCAACGGTGCCGGACATCCCTATGCCACTGGATCCAAACATGCATATGGCACAGGATCAGAATGACGACGACGACGATACATTTGGCAACGTCGATCAGTACTTTGCCGATCATGGGTACGGTGGCGACTTCATGGGGCCTCCTTCTCAAGAACCCAACCAACAAAAGACGTGCGCGATCTAGCTGGTACCGCGGAGAAGCCAAGTTGCAACAGGCGTCATCTGCAGTTCAGCTCTCAGGAGACGCCTCCAGCTGCCGACTTCACCGAGCCTCAGATAGGCGAGGTGCGAAATACTATCTGCCCCAACACACTCAAGAAGGCGGTCTGTGAGCAGAACTCGATCCCATTACAGGAGAAGAAGAAGGCACGCAAAAGAAAGACTAACAAGGGTGCGAGCCAGCCGGCACCGAGTACGATCCCTGCTCAGGACGGGCCACCTTCACCTGAGGATTTAATGAGGAGGGTGCATGTGGCGGGTAGGCCGATGCTACCGAGAAATATGCTCGATGCTGCAACTGGTGCTATGCGGAGTCTGCATGACAGTGTTCTTTCTTTGGAGAAGCGGCGTCTCAGAGAGAAGGATGTGGCATACCCGGTTTTCGCGGCCAAGGTGCCAGAGGGCAAGGGCTTTGTGGATAACTCCATCGGGGGTACGATCGTCCTGCGGTTTGATGACATCCACGCTATGCTGAACCTTCATCCACTTCACAACACCTTCGTTCGGCTATTTTCGCTGAGTATGGAGATGCGGATCATTCGCGACAAGACCCCGAACATCGTGATAGTCGACCCCTTCTACATGTGTGCCAAGATCTTGGGCAGCGCTGGGGACCGGCAAGTCGCGAGTTCTTACCTCGAAGGCGTCATTCTGGCAAACCAAGATAAGGATAACTTCCTCGTGCCTTACTTTCCCGAGTAAGTCCTCCCCTCAACCGCCCCGTAACATATGAATTCTTAGATTTCGATCGTTTTTCTTTTAACATTCCGTGTTTTCTGCAGTGACACACATTGCACGCTCATCCTCCTAAGCCCCAAATATTCCATGGCCACGTATTTCGACCCGGACCGTCAGTCGAACGTAGACTACACAAATGTCAAGAAGGTTCTTGATGATGTTCTCCCCGGCTACATCAAATCTGGAGGCACCTTCACCAGGCCTATTCGTAAGTACGGCAAGCACGTGTTCTCCCACAATACGACGTTCTGCTGCGTAAAGCAGCCGCCTGGCGGTCAGAAGGGTGCCTACTACGCCATCCATCTGAAGGAAATATGCCCTAGAGGCAATAATAAAGTTATTATTTATTTCCTTATATCATGATAAATGTTTATTATTCATGCTAGAATTGTATTAAACCGGAAACATAATACATGTGTGAATACATAGACCAACAGAGTGTCACTAGTATGCCTCTACTTGACTAGCTCGTTAATCAAAGATGGTTATGTTTCCTAACCATGAACAAAGAGTTGTTGTTTGATTAACGAGATCACATCATTAGTAGAATGATCTGATTGACATGACCCATTCCATTAGCTTAGCACCCGATCGTTTAGTATGTTGCTATTGCTTTCTTCATGACTTATACATGTTCCTATAACTATGAGATTATGCAACTCCCGTTTACCGGAGGAACACTTTGGGTACTACCAAACCTCACAACGTAACTGGGTGATTATAAAGGAGTACTACAGGTGTCTCCAATGGTAGATGTTGGGTTGGCGTATTTCGAGATTAGGGTTTGTCACTCCGATTGTCGGAGAGGTATCTCTGGGCCCTCTCGGTAATGCACATCACATAAGCCTTGCAAGCACTGCAACTAATATGTTAGTTGTGAGATGATGTATTACGGAACGAGTAAAGAGACTTGCCGGTAACGAGATTGAACTAGGTATTGGATACCGACGATCGAATCTCGGGCAAGTAACATACCGATGACAAAGGGAACAACGTATGTTGTTATGCGGTCTGACCGATAAAGATCTTCGTAGAATATGTAGGAGCCAATATGGGCATCCAGGTCCCGCTATTGGTTATTGACCGGAGACGTGTCTCGGTCATTTCTACATTGTTCTCGAACCGAAGGGTCCGCACGCTTAACGTTACGATGACAGTTATTATGAGTTTATGCATTTTGATGTACCGAAGGTTGTTCGGAGTCCCGGATGAGATCACGGACATGACGAGGAGTCTCGAAATGGTCGAGACGTAAAGATTGATATATTGGAAGCCTATGTTTGGACATAGGAAGTGTTCCGGGTGAAATCGGGATTTTACCGGAATACCGGGAGGGTTACCGGAACCCCCCGAGAGACTAATGGGCCTATTGGGCCTTAGTGGAAAAAGAGAAAAGGGACAAGCCCATTGCTGGCCGGCGCCCCCCCTTTCCCCAAGTCCTAGTAGGACTAGGATAAGGGGCCGGCCCCCCTTCTCTCTCCTTTCCCCCCGATAGTCCTAATTGGATTAGGATTGGAGGGAGGAGTCCTACTCCCGGTGGGAGTAGGACTCCCCTGCGCCTCCTCTCCCTGGCCGGCCGGCTCCCCTTCCTCCAACCTTTATATACGGGGGCAGGGGACACCCCAAGACACACAAGTTGATCCTTGAGATCGTTCCTTAGCCGTGTGCGGTGCCCCCTGCCACCAAATTCCACCTCGATCGTACCGTTACAGTGCTTAGGCGAAGCCCTGCGTCGGTAGTACATCAAGATCGTCATCACACCGTCGTGCTGACGGAACTCTTCCTCGACGCTTTGCTGGATCGGAGCCCGAGGAACGTCATCGAGCTGAACGTGTGCTAAGAACTCGGAGGTGCCGGAGTAACGGTGCTTGGATCGGTCGGATCGGGAAGAAGACGTACGACTACTTCCTCTACGTTGTGTGATCGCTTCCGCAGTCGGTCTGCGTTGGTACGTAGACAACACTCTCCCCTCTCGTTGCTGTGCATCACCATGATCTTGCGTGTGCGTAGGAAAATTTTCGAAATTACTGCGTTCCCCAACAGTGGCATCCGAGCCTAGGTTTTATGGTTTGATGTTATTTGCACGAGTAGAACACAAGTGAGTTGTGGGCGATACAAGTCATACTGCCTACCAGCATGTCATACTTTGGTTCGGCGGTATTGTTGGGTGAGACGATCCGGACCAACCTTACGCGTACTCTTACGCGAGACCGGTTCCCTCGACGTGCTTTGCACATAGATGGCTTGCGGAAGACTGTCTCTCCAACGTTAGTTGAACCAAGTGTGACTACGCCCGGTCCTTGAGAAGGTTAAAACGGAGTCTATTTCACGAACTATCGTTGTGGTTTTGATGCGTAGGTGAGATGAGTTCTTACTTAAGCCTGTAGCAGCCACGTAAAACTTGCAACAACAAAGTAGAGGACGTCTAACTTGTTTTTGCAGGGTATGTTGTGATGTGATATGGTCAAGGCATGATGCTGATTTTATTGTATGAGATGATCATGTTTTGTAACCGAGTTATCGGCAACTGGCAGGAGCCATATGGTTGTCGCTTTATTGTATGCAATGCAATCGCGATGTAATGCTTTACTTTATTACTAAATGGTAGTGATAGTCGTGGAAGCATAATATTGGCGAGACGACAACGATGCTACGATGGAGATCAAGGTGTCGCGCCGGTGACGATGGTGATCATGACGGTGCTTCGGAGATGGAGATCACAAGCACAAGATGATGATGGCCTTATCATATCACTTATATTGATTGCATGTGATGTTTATGTTGGGGAACGCAGTAATTTCGAAAATTTTCCTACGCACACGCAAGATCATGGTGATGCACAGCAACGAGAGGGGAGAGTGTTGTCTACGTACCAACGCAGACCGACTGCGGAAGCGATCACACAACGTAGAGGAAGTAGTCGTACGTCTTCTTCCCGATCCGACCGATCCAAGCACCGTTACTCCGGCACCTCCGAGTTCTTAGCACACGTACAGCTCGATGACGTTCCTCGGGCTCCGATCCAGCAAAGCGTCGAGGAAGAGTTCCGTCAGCACGACGGCGTGATGACGATCTTGATGTACTACCGACGCAGGGCTTCGCCTAAGCACTACAACGGTACGATCGAGGTGGAATTTGGTGGCAGGGGGCACCGCACACGGCTAAGGAACGATCTCAAGGATCAACTTGTGTGTCTTGGGGTGCCCCCAGCCCCCGTATATAAAGGTTGGAGGAGGGGGAGCCGGCCGGCCAGGGAGAGGAGGCGCAGGGGAGTCCTACTCCCACCGGGAGTAGGACTCCTCCCTCTAATCCTAATCCTATTAGGACTCCCGGGGGGAAAAGGAGAGAGAAGGGGGGCCGGCCCCCTATCCTAGTCCTACTAGGACTTGGGGAAAGGGGGGCGCCGGCCAGCTTGTGGGCTTCCCTTTTTCTCTTTTCCACTAAGGCCCAATAGGCCCATTAGTCTCCCGGGGGGTTCCGGTAACCCTCCCGGTATTCCGGTAAAATCCCGATTTCACCCGGAACACTTCCTATGTCCAAACATAGGCTTCCAATATATCAATCTTTACTTCTCGACCATTTCGAGACTCCTCGTCATGTCCGTGATCTCATCCGGGACTCCGAACAACCTTCGGTACATCAAAATGCATAAACTCATAATAACTGTCATCGTAACGTTAAGCGTGCGGACCCTACCGTTCGACAACAATGTAGACATGACCGAGACACGTCTCCGGTCAATAACCAATAGCGGGACCTGGATGCCCATATTGGCTCCTACATATTCTACGAAGATCTTTATCGGTCAGACCGCATAACAACATACGTTGTTCCCTTTGTCATTGGTATGTTACTTGCCCGAGATTCGATCGTCGGTATCCAATACCTAGTTCAATCTCGTTACTGGCGAGTCTCTTTACTCGTTCCGTAATACATCACCTCACAACTAACATATTAGTTGCAGTGCTTGCAAGGCTTATGTGATGTGCATTACCGCGAGGGCCCAGAGATACCTCTCCGACAATCGGAGTGACAAACCCTAATCTCGAAATACGCCAACCCAACATCTACCATTGGAGACACCTGTAGTACTCCTTTATAATCACCCAGTTACGTTGTGACGTTTGGTAGTACCCAAAGTGTTCCTCCGATAAACGGGAGTTGCATAATCTCATAGTTATAGGAACATGTACAAGTCATGAAGAAAGCAATAGCAACATACTAAACGATCGGATGCTAAGCTAATGGAATGGGTCATGTCAATCAGATCATTCTACTAATGATGTGACCTCGTTAATCAAATAACAACTCTTTGTTCATGGTTAGGAAACATAACCATCTTTGATTAACGAGCTAGTCAAGTAGAGGCATACTAGTGACACTCTGTTGGTCTATGTATTCACACATGTATTATGTTTCCGGTTAATACAATTCTAGCATGAATAATAAACATTTATCATGATATAAGGAAATAAATAATAACTTTATTATTGCCTCTAAGGCATATTTCCTTCAGTCTCCCACTTGCACTAGAGTCAATAATCTAGATTACACAGTAATGATTCTAACACCCATGGAGCCTTGGTGCTGATCATGTTTTGCTCGTGGAAGAGGCTTAGTCAACGGGTCTGCAACATTCAGATCCGTATGTATCTTGCAAATCTCTATGTCTCCCACCTGGACCAAATCCCGGATGGAGTTGAAGCGTCTCTTGATGTGTTTGGTTCTTTTGTGAAATCTGGATTCCTTTGCTAAGGCAATTGCACCAGTATTGTCACAAAAGATTTTCATTGGACCCGATGCACTAGGTATGACACCTAGATCGGATATGAACTCCTTCATCCAGACTCCTTCGTTCGCTGCTTCCGAAGCAGCTATGTACTCCGCTTCACATGTAGATCCCGCTACGATGCTTTGTTTGGAACTGCACCAACTGACAGCTCCACCGTTTAAAGTAAACACGTATCCGGTTTGCGATTTAGAATCGTCCGGATCAGTGTCAAAGCTTGCATCAACGTAACCTCTTACGGTGAGCTCTTTGTCACCTCCATATACGAGAAACATATCCTTAGTCCTTTTCAGGTATTTCAGGATGTTCTTGACCGCTGTCCAGTGATCCATTCCTGGATTACTTTGGTACCTCCCTGCTAAACTTACAGCAAGGCACACATCAGGTCTGGTACACAGCATTGCATACATGATAGAGCCTATGGCTGAAGCATAGGGAACATCTTTCACTTTCTCTCTATCTTCTGCAGTGGTCGGGCATTCAGTCTTACTCAACTTCATACCTTGTAACACAGGCAAGAACCCTTTCTTTGCTTGATCCATTTTGAACTTCTTCAAAATCTTGTCAAGGTATGTGCTTTGTGAAAGTCCAATTAAGCGTTTTGATCTACCTCTATAGATCTTTATGCCTAATATGTAAGCAGCTTCCCCGAGGTCTTTCATCAAAAAACTTTTATTCAAGTATCCCTTTATGCTATCCAGAAATTCTATATCATTTCCAATCAGCAATATGTCATCCACATATAATATTAGAAATGCTACAGAGCTCCCACTCACTTTCTTGTAAATACAGGCTTCTCCAAAATTCTGTATAAAGCCAAATGCTTTGATCACACTATCAAAGCATTTATTCCAACTCCGAGATGCTTGCACCAGTCCATAAATGGATCGCTGGAGTTTGCATACTTTGTTAGCTCCCTTTGGATCGACAAAACCTTCTGGTTGTATCATATACAACTCTTCTTCCAGAAATCCATTCAGGAATGCAGTTTTGACATCCATCTGCCATATTTCATAATCATAAAATGCGGCAATTGCTAACATAATTCTGACGGACTTAAGCATCGCTACGGGTGAGAAGGTCTCATCGTAGTCAACTCCTTGAACTTGTCGAAAACCTTTCGCGACAAGTCGAGCTTTATAGACAGTAATATTACCGTCAGCGTCAGTCTTCTTCTTGAAGATCCATTTATTCTCAATTGCTTGCCGATCATCGGGCAAGTCAACCAAAGTCCATACTTTGTTTTCATACATGGATCCCATCTCAGATTTCATGGCCTCAAGCCACTTTGCGGAATCTGGGCTCACCATCGCTTCTTCATAGTTCGTAGGTTCATCATGATCTAGCATCATGACTTCCAGAACTGGATTACCGTACCACTCTGGTGCGGATCTCACTCTGGTTGATCTACGTGGTTCAGTAGTATCTTGTTCTGAAGCTTCATGATCATCATCATTAGCTTCCTCACTGATTGGTATAGGTGTCGCAGAAACAGTTTTCTGTGATGTACTATTTTCCAATAAGGGAGCAGGTACAGTTACCTCGTCAAGTCCTACTGTCCTCCCACTCACTTCTTTCGAGAGAAACTCCTTCTCTAGAAAGTTTCCGAATTTAGCAACAAAAGTCTTGCCTTCGGATCTGTGATAGAAGGTGTATCCAATAGTTTCCTTTGGATATCCTATGAAGACACACTTCTCCGATTTGGGTTCGAGCTTATCAGGTTGAAGCTTTTTCACATAAGCATCGCAGCCCCAAACTTTAAGAAACGACAACTTTGGTTTCTTGCCAAACCATAGTTCATAAGGTGTCGTCTCAACGGATTTTGATGGTGCTCTGTTTAACATGAATGCGGCCGTCTCTAAAGCATAACCCCAAAACAATAGCGGTTAATCAGTAAGAGACATCATAGATCGCACCATATCTAGTAAAGTACGATTACGACGTTCGGACACACCATTACGTTGTGGTGTTCCGGGTGGCATGAGTTGCGAAACTATTCCACAATTTTTCAAATGTACACCAAACTCGTAACTCAAATATTCTCCTCCACGATCAGATCGTAGAAACTTTATTTTCTTGTTACGATGATTTTCAACCTCACTCTGAAATTCTTTGAACTTCTCAAATGTTTCGGACTTATGTTTCATTAAGTAGATATACCCATATCTGCTTAAATCATCTGTGAAGGTGAGAAAATAACGATATCCGCCACGAGCCTCAATATTCATCGGACCACATACATCGGTATGTATGATTTCCAATAAATCTGTTGCTCTCTCCATAGTACCGGAGAACGGTGTTTTAGTCATCTTGCCTATGAGGCACGGTTCGCAAGTACCAAGTGATTCATAATCAAGTGGTTCCAAAAGCCCATCAGTATGGAGTTTCTTCATGCGCTTTACACCGATATGACCTAAACGGCAGTGCCACAAATAAGTTGCACTATCATTATTAACTTTGCATCTTTTGGCTTCTACATTATGAATATGTGTATCACTATCTTCGAGATTCAACAAGAATAGACCACTCTTCAAAAGTGCATGACCATAAAAGATATTATTCATATAAATAGAACAACCATTATTCTCTGATTTAAATGAATAACCGTCTCGCATTAAACAAGATCCAGATATAATGTTCATGCTCAACGCTGGCACCAAATAACAATTATTTAGGTCTAATATTAATCCCGAAGGTAGATGTAGAGGTAGTGTGCCGACTGCGATCACATCGACTTTGGAACCGTTTCCCACGCGCATCGTCACCTCGTCCTTTGCTAGCGTCCGCTTATTCCGTAGTCCCTCTTTCGAGTTGCAAATATTAGCAACAGAACCAGTATCAAATACCCAGGTGCTACTGCGAGCTCTAGTAAGGTACACATCAATAACATGTATATCACATATACCTTTGCTCACTTTGCCATCCTTCTTATCCGCCAAATACTTGGGGCAGTTCCGCTTCCAGTGACCAGTCTGCTTGCAGTAGAAGCACTCAGTTTCAGGCTTAGGTCTAGACTTGGGTTTCTTCTCCTGAGCAGCAACTTGCTTGCTGTTCTTCTTGAAGTTTTCCTTCTTCTTCCCTTTGCCCTTTTTCTTGAAGCTAGTGGTTTTGCTAACCATCAACACTTGATGCTCCTTCTTGATTTCTACCTCCGCAGCTTTCAGCATTGCGAAGAGCTCAGGAATAGTCTTGTTCATCCCTTGCATATTATAGTTCATCACGAAGCTCTTGTAGCTTGGTGGCAGTGATTGGAGAATTCTGTCAATGACGCAGTCATCTGGAAGATTAACTCCCATCTGAATCAAGTGATTATTATACCCAGACATCTTGAGTATATGCTCACTGACAGAACTGTTCTCCTCCATCTTACAGCTATAGAACTTATTGGAGACTTCATATCTCTCAATTCGGGCATTTGCTTGAAATATTAACTTCAACTCCTGGAACATCTCATATGCTCCATGACGTTCAAAACGTCGTTGAAGTCCCGATTCTAAGCCGTAAAGCATGGCACACTGAACTATTGAGTAGTCATCAGCTTTGCTCTGCCAGACGTTCATAACATCTTGCGTTGCTCCAGCAGCAGGCCTGTCACCCAGCGGTGCTTCCAGGACATAATTCTTCTGTGCAGCAATGAGGATAATCCTCAGGTTACGGACCCAGTCCGTGTAATTGCTACCATCATCTTTCAACTGTGCTTTCTCAAGGAACGCATTAAAATTCAACGGAACAATAGCACGAGCCATCTATCTACAATCAACATAAACAAGCAAGATACTATCAGGTACTAAGTTCATGATAAGTTTAAGTTCAGTTAATCAAATTACTTAGGAACTCCCACTTAGATAGACATCCCTCTAATCTTCTAAGTGATCACGTGACCCAAATCAACTAAACCATAACCGATCATCACGTGAGATGGAGTAGTTTTCAATGGTGAACATCGTTATGTTGATCATATCTACTATATGATTCATGCTCGACCTTTCGGTCTCCGTGTTCCGAGGCCATATCTGTATATGCTTGGCTCGTCAAGTATAACCTGAGTATTCTGCGTGTGCGAATGTTTTGCACCCGTTGTATTTGGACGTAGAGCTTATCACACCCGATCATCACGTGGTGTCTGGGCACGACGAACTTTGGCAACGGTGCATACTCAGGGAGAACACTTCTTGATAATTTTAGTGAGAGATCATCTTATAATGCTACCGTCAATCAAAGCAAGATAAGATGCATAAAAGGATAAACTGAAGGAAATATGCCCTAGAGGCAATAACAAAGTTATTATTTATTTCCTTATATCATGATAAATGTTTATTATTCATGCTAGAATTGTATTAACCGGAAACATAATACATGTGTGAATACATAGACCAACAGAGTGTCACTAGTATGCCTCTACTTGACTAGCTCGTTAATCAAAGATGGTTATGTTTCCTAACCATGAACAAAGAGTTGTTATTTGATTAACGAGGTCACATCATTAGTAGAATGATCTGATTGACATGACCCATTCCATTAGCTTAGCATCCGATCGTTTAGTATGTTGCTATTGCTTTCTTCATGACTTCTACATGTTCCTATAACTATGAGATTATGCAACTCCCGTTTACCGGAGGAACACTTTGGGTACTACCAAACGTCACAACGTAACTGGGTGATTATAAAGGAGTACTACAGGTGTCTCCAATGGTAGATGTTGGGTTGGCGTATTTCGAGATTAGGGTTTGTCACTCCGATTGTCGGAGAGGTATCTCTGGGCCCTCTCGGTAATGCACATCACATAAGCCTTGCAAGCACTGCAACTAATATGTTAGTTGTGAGATGATGTATTACGGAACGAGTAAAGAGACTCGCTAGTAACGAGATTGAACTAGGTATTGGATACCGACGATCGAATCTCGGGCAAGTAACATACCGATGACAAAGGGAACAACGTATGTTGTTATGCGTTCTGACCGATAAAGATCTTCGTAGAATATGTAGGAACCAATATGGGCATCCAGGTCCCGCTATTGGTTATTGACCGGAGACGTGTCTCGGTCATGTCTACATTGTTCTCGAACGGTAGGGTCCGCACGCTTAACGTTACGATGACAGTTATTATGAGTTTATGCATTTTGATGTACCGAAGGTTGTTTGGAGTCCCGGATGAGATCACGGACATGACGAGGAGTCTCGAAATGGTCGAGAAGTAAAGATTGATATATTGGAAGCCTATGTTTGGACATAGGAAGTGTTCCGGGTGAAATCGGGATTTTACCGGAATACCGGGAGGGTTAGCGGAACCCCCCGGGAGACTAATGGGCCTATTGGGCCTTAGTGGAAAAGAGAAAAAGGGAAGCCCACAAGCTGGCCGGCGCCCCCCCTTTCCCCAAGTCCTAGTAGGACTAGGATAGGGGGCCGCCCCCCCTTCTCTCTCCTTTTCCCCCCGGGAGTCCTAATAGGATTAGGATTAGAGGGAGGAGTCCTACTCCCGGTGGGAGTAGGACTCCCCTGCGCCTCCTCTCCCTGGCCGGCCGGCTCCCCCTCCTCCAACCTTTATATACGGGGGCAGGGGGCACCCCAAGACACACAAGTTGATCCTTGAGATCGTTCCTTAGCCGTGTGCGGTGCCCCCTGCCACCAAATTCCACCTCGATCGTACCGTTGTAGTGCTTAGGCGAAGCCCTGCGTCGGTAGTACATCAAGATCGTCATCACGCCGTCGTGCTGACGGAACTCTTCCTCGACGCTTTGCTGGATCGGAGCCCGAGGAACGTCATCGAGCTGTACGTGTGCTAAGAACTCGGAGGTGCCGGAGTAACGGTGCTTGGATCGGTCGGATCGGGAAGAAGACGTACGACTACTTCCTCTACGTTGTGTGATCGCTTCCGCAGTCGGTCTGCGTTGGTACGTAGACAACACTCTCCCCTCTCGTTGCTGTGCATCACCATGATCTTGCGTGTGCGTAGGAAAATTTTCGAAATTACTACGTTCCCCAACAGTGGCATCCGAGCCTAGGTTTTATGGTTTGATGTTATTTGCACGAGTAGAACACAAGTGAGTTGTGGGCGATACAAGTCATACTGCCTACCAGCATGTCATACTTTGGTTCAGCGGTATTGTTGGGTGAGACGATCCGGACCAACCTTACGCGTACTCTTACGCGAGACCGGTTCCCTCGACGTGCTTTGCACACAGATGGCTTGCGGAAGACTGTCTCTCCAACTTTAGTTGAACCAAGTGTGACTACGCCCGGTCCTTGAGAAGGTTAAAACGGAGTCTATTTGACGAACTATCGTTGTGGTTTTGATGCGTAGGTGAGATGAGTTCTTACTTAAGCCCGTAGCAGCCACGTAAAACTTGCAACAACAAAGTAGAGGACGTCTAACTTGTTTTTGCAGGGTATGTTGTGATGTGATATGGTCAAGGCATGATGCTGATTTTATTGTATGAGATGATCATGTTTTGTAACCGAGTTATCGGCAACTGGCAGGAGCCATATGGTTGTCGCTTTATTGTATGCAATGCAATCGCGATGTAATGCTTTACTTTATTACTAAACGGTAGTGATAGTCATGGAAGCATAAGATTGGCGAGACGACAACGATGCTACGATGGAGATCAAGGTGTCGCGCCGGTGACGATGGTGATCATGACGGTGCTTCGGAGATGGAGATCACAAGCACAAGATGATGATGGCCATATCATATCACTTATATTGATTGCATGTGATGTTTATCCTTTTATGCATCTTATCTTGCTTTGATTGACGGTAGCATTATAAGATGATCTCTCACTAAAATTATCAAGAAGTGTTCTCCCTGAGTATGCACCGTTGCCAAAGTTCGTCGTGCCCACACACCACGTGATGATCGGGTGTGATAAGCTCTACGTCCAAATACAACGGGTGCAAAATAGTTGCACACGCAGAATACTCAGGTTATACTTGACGAGCCAAGCATATACATATATGTCCTCGGAACACGGAGACCGAAAGGTCGAGCGTGAATCATATAGTAGATATGATCAACATAACGATGTTCACCATTGAAAACTACTCCATCTCACGTGATGATCGGTTATGGTTTAGTTGATTTGGATCACGTGATCACTTAGAAGATTAGAGGGATGTCTATCTAAGTGGGAGTTCCTAAGTAATTTGATTAACTGAACTTAAACTTATCATGAACTTAGTACCTGATAGTATCTTGCTTGTTTATGTTGATTGTAGATAGATGGCTCGTGCTATTGTTCCGTTGAATTTTAATGCGTTCCTTGAGAAAGCAAAGTTGAAAGATGATGGTAGCAATTACACGGACTGGGTCCATAACCTGAGGATTATCCTCATTGCTGCACAGAAGAATTACGTCATGGAAGCACCGCTGGGTAACAGGCCTGCTGCTGGAGCAACGCCAGATGTTATGAACGTCTGGCAGAGCAAAGCTGATGACTACTCGATAGTTCAGTGTGCCATGCTTTACAGCTTAGAATCGGGACTTCAACGACGTTTTGAACGTCATGGAGCATATGAGATGTTCCAGGAGTTGAAGTTAATATTTCAAGCAAATGCCCGAATTGAGAGATATGAAGTCTCCAATAAGTTCTATAGCTGCAAGATGGAGGAGAATAGTTCTGTCAGTGAGCATATACTCAAAATGTCTGGGTATAATGATCACTTGATTCAGATGGGAGTTAATCTTCCAAATGACTGCGTCATTGACAGAATTCTCCAATCACTGCCACCAAGCTACAAGAGCTTCGTGATGAACTATAATATGCAAGGGATGAACAAGACTATTCCCGAGCTCTTCGCAATGCTGAAAGCTGCGGAGGTAGAAATCAAGAAGGAGCATCAAGTGTTGATGGTCAACAAGACCACTAGTTTCAAGAAAAAGGGCAAAGGGAAGAAGAAGGGAAACTTCAAGAAGAACAGCAAGCAAGTTGCTGCTCAGGAGAAGAAACCCAAGTCTGGACCTAAGCCTGAAACTGAGTGCTTCTACTGCAAGCAGACTGGTCACTGGAAGCGGAACTGCCCCAAGTATTTGGCGGATAAGAAGGATGGCAAAGTGAGCAAAGGTATATGTGATATACATGTTATTGATGTGTACCTTACTAGAGCTCGCAGTAGCACCTGGGTATTTGATACTGGTTCTGTTGCTAATATTTGCAACTCGAAACAGGGACTACGGAATAAGCGGACGCTAGCAAAGGACGAGGTGACGATGCGCGTGGGAAACAGTTCCAAAGTCGATGTGATCGCGGTCGGCACGCTACCTCTACATCTACCTTCGGGATTAATATTAGACCTAAATAATTGTTATTTGGTGCCAGCGTTGAGCATGAACATTATATCTGGATCTTGTTTAATGCGAGACGGTTATTCATTTAAATCAGAGAATAATGGTTGTTCCATTTATATGAATAATATCTTTTATGGTCATGCACCTTTGAAGAGTGGTCTATTCTTGTTGAATCTCGAAGATAGTGATACACATATTCATAATGTAGAAGCCAAAAGATGCAAAGTTAATAATGATAGTGCAACTTATTTGTGGCACTGCCGTTTGGGTCATATCGGTATAACGCGCATGAAGAAAGTCCATACTGATGGGCTTTTGGAACCACTTGATTATGAATCACTTGGTACTTGCGAACCGTGCCTCATAGGCAAGATGACTAAAACACCGTTCTCCGGTACTATGGAGAGAGCAACAGATTTATTGGAAATCATACATACCGATGTATGTGGTCCGATGAATATTGAGGCTCGTGGCGGATATCGTTATTTTCTCACCTTCACAGATGATTTAAGCAGATATGGGTATATCTACTTAATGAAACATAAGTCTGAAACATTTGAAAAGTTCAAGGAATTTCAGAGTGAGGTTGAAAATCATCGTAACAAGAAAATAAAGTTTCTACGATCTGATCGTGGAGGAGAATATTTGAGTTACGAGTTTGTTGTACATTTGAAAAATTGTGGAATAGTTTCGCAACTCACGCCACCCGGAACACCACAACGTAATGGTGTATCCGAACGTCGTAATCGTACTTTACTAGATATGGTGCGATCTATGATGTCTCTTACTGATTTACCGCTATCGTTTTGGGGTTATGCTTTAGAGACGGCCGCATTCACGTTAAACAGGGCACCATCAAAATCCGTTGAGACGACACCTTATGAACTGTGGTTTGGCAAGAAACCAAAGTTGTCGTTTCTTAAAGTTTGGGGCTGCGATGCTTATGTGAAAAAGCTTCAACCTGATAAGCTCGAACCCAAATCGGAGAAGTTTGGGGCTGCGTTGGTACGTAGACAACACTCTCCCCTCTCGTTGCTGTGCATCACCATGATCTTGCGTGTGCGTAGGAAAATTTTCGAAATTACTACGTTCCCCAACAGTGGCATCCGAGCCTAGGTTTTATGGTTTGATGTTATTTGCACGAGTAGAACACAAGTGAGTTGTGGGCGATACAAGTCATACTGCCTACCAGCATGTCATACTTTGGTTCAGCGGTATTGTTGGGTGAGACGATCCGGACCAACCTTACGCGTACTCTTACGCGAGACCGGTTCCCTCGACGTGCTTTGCACACAGATGGCTTGCGGAAGACTGTCTCTCCAACTTTAGTTGAACCAAGTGTGACTACGCCCGGTCCTTGAGAAGGTTAAAACGGAGTCTATTTGACGAACTATCGTTGTGGTTTTGATGCGTAGGTGAGATGAGTTCTTACTTAAGCCCGTAGCAGCCACGTAAAACTTGCAACAACAAAGTAGAGGACGTCTAACTTGTTTTTGCAGGGTATGTTGTGATGTGATATGGTCAAGGCATGATGCTGATTTTATTGTATGAGATGATCATGTTTTGTAACCGAGTTATCGGCAACTGGCAGGAGCCATATGGTTGTCGCTTTATTGTATGCAATGCAATCGCGATGTAATGCTTTACTTTATTACTAAACGGTAGTGATAGTCATGGAAGCATAAGATTGGCGAGACGACAACGATGCTACGATGGAGATCAAGGTGTCGCGCCGGTGACGATGGTGATCATGACGGTGCTTCGGAGATGGAGATCACAAGCACAAGATGATGATGGCCATATCATATCACTTATATTGATTGCATGTGATGTTTATCCTTTTATGCATCTTATCTTGCTTTGATTGACGGTAGCATTATAAGATGATCTCTCACTAAAATTATCAAGAAGTGTTCTCCCTGAGTATGCACCGTTGCCAAAGTTCATCGTGCCCAGACACCACGTGATGATCGGGTGTGATAAGCTCTACGTCCAAATACAACGGGTGCAAAACAGTCGCACACGCAGAATACTCAGGTTATACTTGACGAGCCAAGCATATACAGATATGTCCTCGGAACACGGAGACCGAAAGGTCGAGCGTGAATCATATAGTAGATATGATCAACATAACGATGTTCACCATTGAAAACTACTCCATCTCACGTGATGATCGGTTATGGTTTAGTTGATTTGGATCACGTGATCACTTAGAAGATTAGAGGGATGTCTATCTAAGTGGGAGTTCCTAAGTAATTTGATTAACTGAACTTAAACTTATCATGAACTTAGTACCTGATAGTATCTTGCTTGTTTATGTTGATTGTAGATAGATGGCTCGTGCTATTGTTCCGTTGAATTTTAATGCGTTCCTTGAGAAAGCAAAGTTGAAAGATGATGGTAGCAATTACACGGACTGGGTCCATAACCTGAGGATTATCCTCATTGCTGCACAGAAGAATTACGTCATGGAAGCACCGCTGGGTAACAGGCCTGCTGCTGGAGCAACACCAGATGTTATGAACGTCTGGCAGAGCAAAGCTGATGACTACTCGATAGTTCAGTGTGCCATGCTTTACAGCTTAGAATCGGGACTTCAACGACGTTTTGAACGTCATGGAGCATATGAGATGTTCCAGGAGTTGAAGTTAATATTTCAAGCAAATGCCCGAATTGAGAGATATGAAGTCTCCAATAAGTTCTATAGCTGCAAGATGGAGGAGAACAGTTCTGTCAGTGAGCATATACTCAAAATGTCTGGGTATAATGATCACTTGATTCAGATGGGAGTTAATCTTCCAGATGACTGCGTCATTGACAGAATTCTCCAATCACTGCCACCAAGCTACAAGAGCTTCGTGATGAACTATAATATGCAAGGGATGAACAAGACTATTCCTGAGCTCTTCTCAATGCTGAAAGCTGCGGAGGTAGAAATCAAGAAGGAGCATCAAGTGTTGTGGGTTAGCAAAACCACTAGCTTCAAGAAAAAGGGCAAAGGGAAGAAGAAGGGAAACTTCAAGAAGAACAGCAAGCAAGTTGCTGCTCAGGAGAAGAAACCCAAGTCTAGACCTAAGCCTGAAACTGAGTGCTTCTACTGCAAGCAGACTGGTCACTGGAAGCGGAACTGCCCCAAGTATTTGGCGGATAAGAAGGATGGCAAAGTGAGCAAAGGTATATGTGATATACATGTTATTGATGTGTACCTTACTAGAGCTCGCAGTAGCACCTGGGTATTTGATACTGGTTCTGTTGCTAATATTTGCAACTCGAAAGAGGGACTACGGAATAAGCGGACGCTAGCAAAGGACGAGGTGACGATGCGCGTGGGAAACGGTTCCAAAGTCGATGTGATCGCAGTCGGCACACTACCTCTACATCTACCTTCGGGATTAATATTAGACCTAAATAATTGTTATTTGGTGCCAGCGTTGAGCATGAACATTATATCTGGATCTTGTTTAATGCGAGACGGTTATTCATTTAAATCAGAGAATAATGGTTGTTCTATTTATATGAATAATATCTTTTATGGTCATGCACTTTTGAAGAGTGGTCTATTCTTGTTGAATCTCGAAGATAGTGATACACATATTCATAATGTAGAAGCCAAAAGATGCAAAGTTAATAATGATAGTGCAACTTATTTGTGGCACTGCCGTTTAGGTCATATCGGTGTAAAGCGCATGAAGAAACTCCATACTGATGGGCTTTTGGAACCACTTGATTATGAATCACTTGGTACTTGCGAACCGTGCCTCATAGGCAAGATGACTAAAACACCGTTCTCCGGTACTATGGAGAGAGCAACAGATTTATTGGAAATCATACATACCGATGTATGTGGTCCGATGAATATTGAGGCTCGTGGCGGATATCGTTATTTTCTCACCTTCACAGATGATTTAAGCAGATATGGGTATATCTACTTAATGAAACATAAGTCCGAAACATTTGAGAAGTTCAAAGAATTTCAGAGTGAGGTTGAAAATCATCGTAACAAGAAAATAAAGTTTCTACGATCTGATCGTGGAGGAGAATATTTGAGTTACGAGTTTGGTGTACATTTGAAAAATTGTGGAATAGTTTCGCAACTCATGCCACCCAGAACACCACAACGTAATGGTGTGTCCGAACGTCGTAATCGTACTTTACTAGATATGGTGCGATCTATGATGTCTCTTACTGATTAACCGCTATTGTTTTGGGGTTATGCTTTAGAGACGGCCGCATTCATGTTAAACAGAGCACCATCAAAATCCGTTGAGACGACACCTTATGAACTATGGTTTGGCAAGAAACCAAAGTTGTCGTTTCTTAAAGTTTGGGGCTGCGATGCTTATGTGAAAAAGCTTCAACCTGATAAGCTCGAACCCAAATCGGAGAAGTGTGTCTTCATAGGATATCCAAAGGAAACTATTGGATACACCTTCTATCACAGATCCGAAGGCAAGACTTTTGTTGCTAAATTCGGAAACTTTCTAGAGAAGGAGTTTCTCTCGAAAGAAGTGAGTGGGAGGACAGTAGGACTTGACGAGGTAACTGTACCTGCTCCCTTATTGGAAAATAGTACATCACAGAAAACTGTTTCTGCGACACCTATACCAATCAGTGAGGAAGCTAATGATGATGATCATGAAGCTTCAGAACAAGATACTACTGAACCACGTAGATCAACCAGAGTGAGATCCGCACCAGAGTGGTACGGTAATCCAGTTCTGGAAGTCATGATGCTAGATCATGATGAACCTACGAACTATGAAGAAGCGATGGTGAGCCCAGATTCCGCAAAGTGGCTTGAGGCCATGAAATCTGAGATGGGATCCATGTATGAAAACAAAGTATGGACTTTGGTTGACTTGCCCGATGATCGGCAAGCAATTGAGAATAAATGGATCTTCAAGAAAAAGACTGACGCTGATGGTATTATTACTGTCTATAAAGCTCGACTTGTCGCGAAAGGTTTTCGACAAGTTCAAGGAGTTGACTACGATGAGACCTTCTCACCCGTAGCGATGCTTAAGTCCGTCAGAATTATGTTAGCAATTGTCGCATTTTATGATTATGAAATATGGCATATGGATGTCAAAACTGCATTCCTGAATGGATTTCTGGAAGAAGAGTTGTATATGATACAACCAGAAGGTTTTGTCGATCCAAAGGGAGCTAACAAAGTATGCAAACTCCAGCGATCCATTTATGGACTGGTGCAAGCATCTCGGAGTTGGAATAAACGCTTTGATAGTGTGATCAAAGCATTTGGCTTTATACAGACTTTTGGAGAAGCCTGTATTTACAAGAAAGTGAGTGGAAGCTCTGTAGCATTTCTAATATTATATGTGGATGACATATTGCTGATTGGAAATGATATAGAATTTCTGGATAGCATAAAGGGATACTTGAATAAAAGTTTTTCGATGAAAGACCTCGGGGAAGCTGCTTACATATTAGGCATAAAGATCTATAGAGATAGATCAAAATGCTTAATTGGACTTTCACAAAGCACATACCTTGACAAGATTTTGAAGAAGTTCAAAATGGATCAAGCAAAGAAAGGGTTCTTGCCTGTGTTACAAGGTATGAAGTTGAGTAAGACTCAATGCCCGACCACTGCAGAAGATAGAGAGAAAATGAAAGATGTTCCCTATGCTTCAGCCATAGGCTCTATCATGTATGCAATGCTGTGTACCAGACCTGATGTGTGCCTTGCTATAAGTTTAGCAGGGAGGTACCAAAGTAATCCAGGAATGGATCACTGGACAGCGGTCAAGAACATCCTGAAATACCTGAAAAGGACTAAGGATATGTTTCTCGTATATGGAGGTGACAAAGAGCTCACCGTAAGAGATTACGTTGATGCAAGCTTTGACACTGATCCGGACGATTCTAAATCGCAAACCGGATACGTGTTTACTTTAAACGGTGGAGCTGTCAGTTGGTGCAGTTCTAAACAAAGCGTCGTAGCGGGATCTACATGTGAAGCGGAGTACATAGCTGCTTCGGAAGCAGCAAATGAAGGAGTCTGGATGAAGGAGTTCATATCCGATCTAGGTGTCATACCTAGTGCATCGGGTCCAATGAAAATCTTCTGTGACAATACTGGTGCAATTGCCTTGGCAAAGGAATCCAGATTTCACAAAAGAACCAAACACATCAAGAGACGCTTCAACTCCATCCGGGATTTAGTCCAGGTGGGAGACATAGAGATTTGCAAGATACATACGGATCTGAATGTTGCAGACCCGTTGACTAAGCCTCTTCCACGAGCAAAACATGATCAGCACCAAGGCTCCATGGGTGTTAGAATCATTACTGTGTAATCCAGATTATTGACTCTAGTGCAAGTAGGAGACTGAAGGAAATATGCCCTAGAGGCAATAATAAAGTTATTATTTATTTCCTTATATCATGATAAATGTTTATTATTCATGCTAGAATTGTATTAAACCGGAAACATAATACATGTGTGAATACATAGACCAACAGAGTGTCACTAGTATGCCTCTACTTGACTAGCTCGTTAATCAAAGATGGTTATGTTTCCTAACCATGAACAAAGAGTTGTTGTTTGATTAACGAGATCACATCATTAGTAGAATGATCTGATTGACATGACCCATTCCATTAGCTTAGCACCCGATCGTTTAGTATGTTGCTATTGCTTTCTTCATGACTTATACATGTTCCTATAACTATGAGATTATGCAACTCCCGTTTACCGGAGGAACACTTTGGGTACTACCAAACGTCACAACGTAACTGGGTGATTATAAAGGAGTACTACAGGTGTCTCCAATGGTAGATGTTGGGTTGGCGTATTTCGAGATTAGGGTTTGTCACTCCGATTGTCGGAGAGGTATCTCTGGGCCCTCTCGGTAATGCACATCACATAAGCCTTGCAAGCACTGCAACTAATATGTTAGTTGTGAGATGATGTATTACGGAACGAGTAAAGAGACTTGCCGGTAACGAGATTGAACTAGGTATTGGATACCGACGATCGAATCTCGGGCAAGTAACATACCGATGACAAAGGGAACAACGTATGTTGTTATGCGGTCTGACCGATAAAGATCTTCGTAGAATATGTAGGAGCCAATATGGGCATCCAGGTCCCGCTATTGGTTATTGACCGGAGACGTGTCTCGGTCATGTCTACATTGTTCTCGAACCGTAGGGTCCGCACGCTTAACGTTACGATGACAGTTATTATGAGTTTATGCATTTTGATGTACCGAAGGTTGTTCAGAGTCCCGGATGAGATCACGGACATGACGAGGAGTCTCGAAATGGTCGAGACGTAAAGATTGATATATTGGAAGCCTATGTTTGGACATAGGAAGTGTTCCGGGTGAAATCGGGATTTTACCGGAATACCGGGAGGGTTACAGGAACCCCCCGGGAGACTAATGGGCCTATTGGGCCTTAGTGGAAAAAGAGAAAAGGGACGAGCCCATAGCTGGCCGGCGCCCCCCCTTTCCCCTAGTCCTAGTAGGACTAGGATAAGGGGCCGGCCCCCCTTCTCTCTCCTTTCCCCCCGATAGTCCTAATTGGATTAGGATTGGAGGGAGGAGTCCTACTCCCGGTGGGAGTAGGACTCCCCTGCGCCTCCTCTCCCTGGCCGGCCGGCTCCCCCTCCTCCAACCTTTATATACGGGGGCAGGGGACACCCCAAGACACACAAGTTGATCCTTGAGATCGTTCCTTAGCCGTGTGCGGTGCCCCCTGCCACCAAATTCCACCTCGATCGTACCGTTACAGTGCTTAGACGAAGCCCTGCGTCGGTAGTACATCAAGATCGTCATCACGCCGTCATGCTGACGGAACTCTTCCTCGACGCTTTGCTGGATCGGAGCCCGAGGAACGTCATCGAGCTGAACGTGTGCTAAGAACTCGGAGGTGCCGGAGTAACGGTGCTTGGATCGGTCGGATCGGGAAGAAGACGTACGACTACTTCCTCTATGTTGTGTGATCGCTTCCGTAGTCGGTCTGCGTTGGTACGTAGACAACACTCTCCCCTCTCGTTGCTGTGCATCACCATGATCTTGCGTGTGCGTAGGAAAATTTTCGAAATTACTGCGTTCCCCAACACCATCACATGCGGGCGATCGTACGGGACCATCATCAACTTCTGTTACCGAGTAAACTCAAAGATTGGGCTGCAAGCGTGTCGGCAATCTAGGACGCGGACATCAAACAAGAATTCTTTCGCATCCAGTCGGAGTTTGCGGAAATCATCCATCAAGATGTCCTTCGTACCTCGGGGCAGTTCTACCTCAGAAATCAACTGTCCAACAGTGACATCGACACAATGCTACAAATGCAGGCTGACAACGCCCGTTATTTCATGACTCCCACGATAGACGGCGGCTTCATCCACGCTCCGGTCCCTTGAGTCGAGTCAAAAGCAGTGATGCTGTGTCTAGTTCTGAAACATCGATTGGCTCATGTTGTAATTAAACTTTAATGAACTTGTAGTATGTCTCTTTGGTTTCGAGAGTCGTTCAACTTAGATGTAATCGATGCTATTAATGTCTTGCTTTTCTCTTCCGATCGCTCTGTTGCATACTTATATATTGCTTATGTATTGTCTGTGAATTGGTACTAACGTTTCGTTTGGCTAGTGCATAGCGATGCCGTCGTATGTCGTGTACAAGGGTAAGGTTCCCGGAGTCTACGACAACTGGGAGGAGTGTCGGAGACAGGTTCACCGATTCAGCGGTAATAGTTACAAAGGGTACACCACTAGGGCCGAGGTCGAATCTAGATACGCCCGCTATCTAGCGGGAGAGGGGAGGGAGCGTTGGAGGAACCGGATGAAGACGAGTTTCATCGTGATGATGCTCATCGTGATGACCGCAGCTCTCTTCTATGTGATGGTAGTTTAGATGATCGATATCGACTTGTAATGTGAAGACAAACTCGCTACTCGCGGTCTCGAGACTTGTAATATAATGTTCTATCTTTGTTCGGTCTTTTCAATTTGGAGACTAATATGATGAATTGTATTCAGAGACTAATATGATGAATTGTATTCAGAGACTAATATGATGAATTGTATTCAGAGACTAATCTTCCATTGTATTCGATGAATCTGTTGTTGATGTGTGCTGTCTATATTTTGTCCAATTATACATTTTGTAACCTGTGCAAAAAATAGAAAATAAAAAATAAAAAAAACCTAATATTCATACTAATGGCGCATCACATCACAGTGCGCCATTAGTATGCCAAAGGATACTAATGGCGCATCATTAATCAGTGCACCATTAGTATGCCGAAGTTACTAATGGCGCATCTTGTTGTTGTGCGCCATTAGTATGCCAAAGCACCTAGGTATACATGGCCCCCTGGGAGGCATACTAATGGCGCACTGTTGTATATACTAATGGCGCATCTGAGGTCCGCCATTAGTATACCAGATACTAATGGCGCACCAGTGATGCGCCATTAGTAAAATATACTAATGGCGCACCACTAATGCGCCATTAATGGCCAAATTAGGTGCGCCATTAGTAGGCCTTTTCCTAGTAGTGGCATGAGCTTGGCAAACCATTTTCAGCTCTTCGAACATCTCATATGCTTCGTGTCGCTCAAAACGCTTTTGGAGCCCCGGTTCTAAGCTGTAAAGCATGCCGCACTGAATGAGGGAGTAATCATCAGCACGTGTTTGCCAAGCGTTCATAACGTCTTGTTCTGCAGGGAAAGCAGGTGCTTCACCTAGCGGTGCTCATAGGACATAACCTTTCTTGGCAGCTATGAGGATGATCCTCAGGTTCTGGACCCAGTCTGTATAGTTGCTGCCATCGTCTTTCAGCTTGGTTTTCTCTAGGAACGCGTTGAAGTTGAGGACAACGTTGGCCATTTGATCTACAAGACATATTGTAAAGATTTTAGACTAAGTTCATGATAATTAAGTTCATCTAATCAAATTATTTAATGAACTCCCACTCAGATAGACATCCCTCCCGCCATCTAAGTATAACATGACCCGAGTTAACTAGGCCATGTCCGATCATCACGTGAGACGGACTAGTAAACATCGGTGAACATCTTCATGTTGATCGTATCTTCTATACGACTCATGCTCAACCTTTCGGTCTTCTGTGTTCCGAGGCCATGTCTGTACATGCTAGGCTCGTCAAGTCAACCTAAGTGTTTGCATGTGTAAATCTGTCTTACACCCGTTGTATGTGAACGTTGAAATCCATCACACCCGATCATCACATGGTGCTTCGAAACAACGAATTGTCGCAACGGCGCACAGTTAGGGGGAACACTTTCTTGAAATTATTATAAGGGATCATCTTATTCAATACCGTCGTTCTAAGTAAACAAGATGCAAAAACATGATAAACATCACATGCAATCAAATAATAGTGACATGATATGGCCAATATCATATAGCTCCTTTGATCTCCATCTTGGGGCTCCATGATCATCTTGTCACCGGCATGACACCATGATCTCCATCATCGTGTCTCCATGAAGTTGCTCGCCAAATATTACTTCTACTACTATGGCTAACACGTTTAGCAATAAAGTAAAGTAATTTACATGGCGTTTCTCAATGACACGCAGATCATACAAAAATAAAGACAACTCCTATGGCTCCTGCCAGTTGTCATACTCATCGACATGCAAGTCGTGATTCCTATTACAAGAACATGATCTCATACATCACATATATATCATTCATCATTCATCACAACTTTGGCCATATCACATCACATGACACTTGCAGCAAAAAACAAGTTAGACGTCCTCTAATTGTTGTTGCAAGTTTTACGTGGCTGCAATAGGGTTCTAGCAAGAACGTTTTCTTACCTACGCCAAAACCACAACGTGAATTGCCAATTTCTATTTACCCTTCATAAGGACCCTGTTCATCGAATCCGATCCGACTAAAGTGGGAGAGACAGACACCCGCCAGCCACCTTATGCAACTAGTGCATGTCAGTCGGTGGAACTGGTCTCACGTAAGCGTACGTGTAAGGTTGGTCCGGGCCGCTTCATCCCATGATGCCACCGAATCAAGATAAGACTAGTAACGGCAAGCAAATTGACAATATCGACGCCCACAACTACTTTGTGTTCTACTCGTGCATAGTAACTATGCATAGACCTAGCTCTGATACCACTGTTGGGGAACGTTGCAGAAAACAAAAAATTTCCCTATGTTTCACCAAGATCAATCTATGGAGTCAACTAGCAACGAGAGGAGAGTGCATCTACATACCCTTGTAGATCGCGAGCGGAAGCGTTCAAGAGAACGGGGATGATGGAGTCGTACTCGCCGTGATCCAAATCACCGATGACCAAGTGCCGAACGGACGGCACCTCCGCGTTCAACACACGTACGGAGCGGATGACGTCTCCTCCTTGATCCAGCAAGGGGGAAGGAGAGGTTGATGAAGATCCAGCAGCACAACGGCGTGGTGGTGGATGCAGCAGTGATCGCAGCAGGGCTTCGCCGAGCTTCTGCGAGAGGGAGGCGCCAAGACTTGAGGTGTTGCTGCCCTCCCTCCCCCCCTTTATATAGGCCCCCTAGGGGGTACGCCGGCCCTAGGAGATGGGATCTCCTAGGTGGGGCGGCGGCCAAGGGGGTGGAGTACCCCCCAAGGCAAGTGGAGGCGCCCCCTTCCCTAGGGTTCCCAACCCTAGGCGCAGGGGGGGCCAAGGGGGGGGCGCACCAGCCCACCAGGGGCTGGTTCCCCTCCCCACTTCGGCCCATGGGGCCCTCCGGGATGGGTGGCCCCACCCGGTGGACCCCCGGGACCCTTCCGGTGGTCCCGGTACAATACCGGTGACCCCCGAAACTCTCCCGATGGCCGAAACTGCACTAGCTATATATAATTCTTCACCTCCGAACCATTCCGGAACTCCTCGTGACGTCCGGGATCTCATCCGGGACTCCAAACAACTTTCGGGTTACTGCATACTCATATCTCTACAACCCTAGCGTCACCGAACCTTAAGTGTGTAGACCCTACGGGTTCGGGAGACACGTAGACATGACCGAGACGGCTCTCCGGCCAATAACCAACAGCGGGATCTGGATACCCATGTTGGCTCCCACATGCTCCTCGATGATCTCATCGGATGAACCACGATGTCGAGGATTCAAGCAACCCCGTATACAATTCCCTTTGTCAATCGGTACGTTACTTGCCCGAGACTCGATCGTCGGTATCCCAACACCTTGTTCAGTCTCGTTACCGGCAAGTCACTTTACTCGTACCGTAATGCATGATCCCATGATCAACCACTTGATCACTTCGAGCTCATTATGATGATGCATTACCGAGTGGGCCCAGAGATACCTCTCCGTCATACGGAGTGACAAATCCCAGTCTCGATTCGTGCCAACCCAACAGACACTTTCGGAGACACCTGTAATGTACCTTTATAGTCACCCAGTTACGTTGTGACGTTTGGTACACCCAAAGCACTCCTACGGTATCCGGGAGTTGCACAATCTCATGTTCTAAGGAAATGATGCTTGACATTCAGAAAAGCTACAGCAAACGAACTACACGATCTTTGAGCTAAGCTTAGGATTGGTCTTGTCCATCACATCATTCTCCTAATGATGTGATCCCGTTATCAATGACATCCCCATGTCCATAGCCAGGAAACCATGACTATCTGTTGATCAACGAGCTAGTCAACTAGAGGCTCACTAGGGACACATTGTGGTCTATGTATTCACACATGTATTACGATTTCCGGATAATATAATTATAGCATGAATAATAGATAATTATCATGAACAAGGAAATATAATAATCATTTTATTATTCCCTCTAGGGCATATTTCCAACAGGCAAAAGAATCCAGATTCAAAGAGACCAATGAATTTCGAGAAGAGAAGGGCTTATGACAGCGACGTTCATTCGAAGGTCCAGGATTCGATGGGTCAACCAACTCATATTGCCGGTCAAAAAGGAATGGAATGAGGATCTAATCAGGCAGATTTTCTATCCTTTTGATGCAGATGAAATCTGCAAAATCCCAATTCCGGTCTCTGATGTAACAGACCAAATAGCCTGGCCCTACGAAAAGAATGGAATTTTCACAGTTAGAAGCGCATACAAGTTGGCTGCAGCGGGCCTCCCACAAATGATTCAAAATCCGTCAAGCTCATCTAGATATCTTAATGACCGGAGCATTTGGGACCTAATTTGGAAGGCAAAAGTTCCCGGAAAAATTCGTATCTTCGGTTGGAGGGTGGCCACAAAGGAGAACAAATGGAAGAGGACCCTTGAGACAGATGCAACCTGTGACATCTGTGGTAATGGTGTAGAGGATGAGTTCCATGCTGTGATCTCATGCACAAAAAGCAGAAGCCTAAGACATGCTATGAGAGATGTCTGGAATTTACCTGCAGAAAACAGATTTTGGCATACAGGTGAAGATTGGTTGCAAGTTCTTCTGGACACGGAAAATGAGGATACACGAGCCAAAATCATGCTACTTCTCTGGCGCTGTTGGTTCCTCAGGGAAGATTGCATCCGCAGTGATGGCAAAGAATCAGTCAGCAGGTCAGTACATTTTCTGACAAAGTACGCCGAGGAGCTGCAGAATGCAACTGAAGCAGAGGATTGGACAGTGGGAAGGGTACTAGAGATAAGCTTGCGCGACCAACTGATAACATAAACAGGAAATGAGCTCCCCCTGCTGAAGGAGCTGTCAAGATGAACTCCGATGCTGCCTTTTTAGCTGATACTGGAGAGAGCTCTGCCGGTGCTCCTGATTGCAAGAGACAGCAGAGGACAAGTTTTCGTAGCCGTCTGCAAGAAACTTGCGCTCTGTCATAGCGTGGAGGAGGCTGAGGCCTTCAAATCCTGTCAGCCTTCTTTAATGGACAGGTGATCGTTGAGACAGATAACCTGACCGTGGCAAAGGAATTGGCCAATCTGAGCCCCTCACGTTCGCCACTCTATGGCCTTCTAAGGGACATTCAGACTACTGCTGCGGCGTTCGACACATGCAGTTTCAGCTGTGTGAGGAAAGACAGCAATAAGCTTGCACATGGACTAGCAGCTTTGACCAAGAGCTAGCGATGGAGATCAAGTGGTGTTTGCAAATGTCCTGGACAGCCTGAGACCACTGATGATTTCGGAATATACACCCGACTGTACTGGTCACTCTGACTAGTTTTTTATTCTACTCTAGATCTCAAAAAGAAAAAATTCTGAAGTTTGTGAAGTTAGAAGCTGGAGGAGATCAGAACACGCCCTAATACAATTATTTTAACAAGATTTTCACGGCAATGCACAAGGCATTGTCTAGTTTCTTTTATAAACTGTTCGTTTTTCACGCCACGTCTCCATAATATTGAGTCTGTTTCTACCCTGTTCCTTTTAAGTGCTCTAAGGCCGAGGTCGTCAACCACACGTTAGGCTCTCCCTCGTTCCTCTCGCATGCACCCGATCCAGTTCGTCAATTGCCCGATGCTCGTCTCCCTCCCGCCGTTCTTGGTCTTTGTTGACGACTGCCTTGCCGTCTGCTTCCTGCTCACCACCCGGCCTTCATCACTTCCTTATGATTGATATATAGTTAGGATTAGGAATGTAAGCCGTACGTGTGTTGTTATCTCTTTCTAAAAACACAATCCCCTTTATATTTTTCTGACCAAAACCAAGTTGTTGGTTTGGTGCCCCGATCAGGGAACTTACGAGTTGTTAGCTCCCCTTTTCTTTCTTAGTTTATTATCACTGCTCACCGTATTCTCGCCTAACGTGTGGTTGGCGCCGCTCTAAGGTTCCCACGTGCACATTGGTCATCCTCGGGGTTCATGTAGCTCCCGGCGACGCCTACATGTTTTCATAATGCTTTTGTAAATGGAGCTTCCAAATTACACTTCATGTGCTTCTTTGGTTTATGCAGAGTGCTTACGAACTTCCCTGTACACACTTCCCATGGTGCTGCCATCTTGTCCCGTCTTTCGCCGTCATTGTTGTCTATCTATATTGAGCCAAGAGCCCTAGAGGCACATAACCTAGCTTTCTGATCAATTTTGGTTGTTGTGGTCGTCGAAGCAATTTATATGACTTGTCGAAACTAACAACTTGTAAATAAATGGAAGCAATCTCTAGTTACAATGGAGTCAATATTTATGGACGACTGAAATAACACTAGTGCAGAACTGGGCTTTAGCGCCGGTTCGTAAGAGCCTTTAGTGCCGGTTCTGCAACCGGCACTAAAGAGTGGAGACTAACACCCCCCCCCCCCCCTTTACTATCGGTTCGGCACGAACCGACGCTAAAGTGCCACCACGTGGCACGAGCCCGGCCTGGGTGCTAGTAGACCATTAGTACCGGTTGGTAGCACCAACCGGTACTAAATGTTTGGGGGAGGTGGTTTTTATTTTTATTTTTCCATTAATTTTGTGTTTTTCATTTAATTTTTTTGTTTGATGGTATTTTACGGTACTACATATTATACACGTTATGCATATATATAAATAGATTTCTTGTAGAACCGATCATATAGGGTCGCGCTATTCGTCATTCTGGGTGAGGAATAGTTATTCTTCACCCCCCTCTATTTTATCATCAATGCATCGTAATTTTACATTCCGTAAGTTTTGTCTTATTTCCGACGCAAAAAGAGATCGTAAGAAAATATACAATCGCCGTAAAAAATAATTTATGTTATGTAAAATTACAAGCGTAAAAACATAATCTAAAATACACATAAACTGCAAATTTTCTTGTCTTATGACCTATATTTTTATTTTTTTATGTCAAATTTTACGTAGTGAATCAATAGGAATGCAACTATTTGAATTCCAAATGTAATTTAATTATGAAATGATCGTAAGATTACCTCGGGTGAAGAATAACTTATTCTGCACCATGGGTGATGAATAGTAACACTATATATATATATATATATATATATATATATATATATATATATACAATTTCTCCTACATGTTGCCTTGGTGCCTTCGGAGCACGATGACAAGTGGTTCATGGGGCGGTAGCGGGTAATAGTATTTTCCTTTGGGATCTATGACCTGGTCGAGTAAAAATCCCGCTATTTTCTCTTGAAGTGTGATACGTCTCCAACATATCTATAATTTTTGATTGCTCCATGCTATATTATCTACTATTTTAGGCAATATTGGGTTTCATTATCCACTTTTATATTACTTTTGGGACTAACCTATTAACCAGAGGCCCAGCCCAGATTTGCTGTTTTATGCCTATTTCAGTGTTTCGAAGAAAAGAAATATCAGACGGAGTCGAAACGGAACGAAATCAACTGGAGAAGTTATTTTTGGAAGGAAACACGCCTGATGGACTTGGACCCCACATAAAGGAAGGAACGAGGTGCTCACGAGGGTGGGGGCGCCCCCCCTAGGGCGTGCCCCCTGTCTCATGGGGCCCTCGTGGCTCCCCTGACGTACCTCCTGCACCCATATATACCTACGTGACCTAAAACTTCCAGAACGCACAATAGATCAGGAGTTCCGCCGCCAAAAGCCTCCGTAGCCACCGAAAACCAATCTAGACCCGTTCCGGCACCCTGCCGGAGGGGGCAATCCCTCTCTGGTGGCCATCTTCATCATCCCGGTGCTCTCCATGACGAGGAGGGAGTAGTTCTCCCTCGGGGCTGAGGGTATGTACCAGTAGCTATGTGTTTGATCTCTCTCTCTCTCTCTCTCTCTCTCTCTCTCTCTCTCGTGTTCTTGATTTGGCACAATCTTGATGTATCGCGAGCTTTGCTATTATATTTGGATCCTATGATGTTTCTTCCCCCCCCCCCTCTTCTCTCTTGTAATGGATCGAGTTTCCCCTTTGAAGTAATCTTATCGGATTGAGTCTTTAAAGATTTGAGAGCACTTGATGTATGTCTTGCCGTGGATATCTGTGGTGACAATGGGATACCGCGTGCCACTTGATGTATATTAAGGTGACCAACTTGCGGGTTCATGAACCTATGCATAGGGGTTGGCACACGTTTTCGTCGTGATTCTCCGGTAGATCTTTGGGGCACTCTTTGAGGTCCTTTGTGTTGGTTGAATAGATGATTTGAGATTGTGTGATGCATATCGTATAATCATACCCACGGATACTTGAGGTGACATTGGAGTATCTAGGTGATATTAGGGTTTTGGTTGATTTGTGTCTTAAGGTGTTATTCTAGTACGAATTCTAGGGCTGTTTGTGACACTTATAGGAATAGCCCAACGGATTGATTGGAAAGAATAACTTTGAGGTGGTTTCGTACCCTACCATAATCTCTTCGTTCGTTCTCCGCTATTAGTGACTTTGGAGTGACTCTTTGTTGCATGTTGAGGGATAGTTATGTGATCCAATTATGTTAGTATTGTTGAGGGAACTTACACTAGCGAAAGTATGAACCTTAGGCTTTGTTTCCTAGCATTGCAATACCGTTTACGCTCACTTTTATCGCTTGCTACCTTGCTGTTTTTATTATTTCAGATTACAAAAACTATTATCTACTATCCATATTGCACTTGTTTCACTATCTCTTCGCCGAACTAGTGCACCTATACAATTTATCATTGTATTGGGTGTGTTGGGGACACAAGAGACTCTTTGTTATTTGGTTGCAGGGTTGCTTGAGAAAGACCATCTTCATCCTACGCCTCCTACGGATTGATAAACCTTAGGTCATCCACTTGAGGGAAATTTGCTACTATCCTACAAACCTGTGCACTTGCAGGCCCAACAACGTCTACAAGAAGAAGGTTGTGTAGTAGACATCAAGCTCTTCTCTGGCGCCGTTGCCGGGGAGGTTAGCGCTTGAAGGTATATCTTTAGATCTTGCAACCGAGTCTTTTAGTTTCTTGTTTTATCACTAGTTTAGTTTATAAAAGAAAACTATAAAAAAATGGAATTGAGTTTGTCTCATACGCTTCACCTTTTTAATATCTTTCGTGGGTATGATGGAAAGGATAATTGTGCTCAAGTGCTAGAAGAAGAAATCTATAGAATGTTTGGCACTAAATATTTGAATGATGAGCATGACTGCAATGTTGTTAGTATGAATTCTTTGAATATCCATGATGCTAATGATGATTGCACTAGTTATGATGAAAATGCCTCCTATAAACATGTCAATTTTTGTGGAGTGCATTGGGTTTGCAAGTACGCACCAAATAGGGAAGATAGATATTGCGAGAGGCATAAGTATTTAGAAAATAAATTGTTGCAAGAAAGTCTTGATGTGAGTGCTGAAAATTTAAAATATCTTTACCGTACTTGTGAACTTTGCAATGAACATGGTCATTTAAATATCAAATGCAAATTGTTTCATGATCGAATCGTGTCCAAAAATTGTGATGACTTGATTTCCCTTGCGCATTATAATGAACTAAGTTTGCTTTTGGGTTATGACGAATTGAAGCGTCAAACTAAGCATATTCCAGAATATAACCTCAAGAAATTCCTCGATATTGATCTGGAAGAGATTTATATGTATTGTGCGGTGAATTGCATTGAAAATCCTTATATTGCCAATTACATAAAGAAAAGAAAAAATAGAAGATGAAGAGAATACTAACGAAAGGGAAGAGACTTCCCAATATCCTCCTATTATTTCTTATGATGAATCAGGTAACGAGGAGGAGCCTCCTATTCAACCAATCTCATTAATAAGGAGCTCCAAAAAGAGAATTGAACCCACGCATGATATGGTGAAGAAGAAGAAAAGAAAAAGGAAGAGAGGTAAAAAGGTATCTCTCCCAAATAAAGTTGCTCCTATTATTGCTGTGCCTCATGAAAATAAAGATGATACACTTGATGATGATCTCGTTATGCCTATTGCTTGTTGTGATTATTATGATTGGGAAGATAATGATACTTCTTATGATCTTGAAAATCTTTTTGGCACTTGCTTGGAAGAATATGATAATTGCTATACTATTGGTGCTATCTATACTATTAATGATGAGAGTGATTATGCTTATGATATGAAAAGGCCCAAGCTTGGGGAAGCTATGTTTGATGAGGATGACATATTTGAGAATATATTTGCTGCAATTAATGTTTGTCCCAAGCTTGGGGATGCTATGTTTAATAATGATGATATTTTTAGCCTCTCAAGTTTTGATATGCAAAGTTATTATGATGATAGCATGCCTCCTACTTATGATAATTATTGTGATGATACGTATGCTATAAAAGGTAGTGATTATATTTATAAAACTTGTCATGATTATGATTACCCCTTCTCTGAACATTACTCTTTTAATGTGTAAACAATTTATAGTATCCAAGTCTCTTATGATACTCCCACTATTCCGAATGGGAGGAATTTTGCTTATGTGGAGAGTAATAAAATTTCTATGCGTGTAGATCATGAAAAGAATGCTTTAAGTGCTGGTTATATTGTTGAATTCATTCATGATGCTACTAAAAATTATTATGAGGGAGGAACATATGCTTGTCGGAGTTGCAATAATATCAAGTTTCCTCTCTATGTGCTTAAAGTTTTGAACTTATGCTTGTTTTACCTTCCTATGCTAAATGATTATTGTTTCCACAAGTTGTTTGCTCACAAAATTCCTATGCATAGGAAGTGGGTTAGGCTTAAATGTGCTAGTTATATTCTTCATGATTCTCTCTTTATGTAACAATTCTTATCCTTTATATGAGTATCGTTGAAATCATCATGCCTAGCTAGGGGTGTTGAACGATAGCGCTTGTTGGGAGGCAACCCAATTTTATTTTATTTCCTTACTTTTTGTTCCTGTTTAATAATAAATAATTCATCTAGCCTCTGTTTAGATGTGGTTGTGTGCTTTTAAATTAGTGTTTGTGCCAAGTAGAACCTTTGGGAAGACTCGGGAAAAGTCTTGTTGATCATGCTATAAAAAACAAAAACTTTAGCGCTCATGAGAATTGCTGCCATTTTTATTTGCAGAGTGCAATTTAGTTAATTCTTTTTGGAGATGATTAATAGATAAATTCCTCAGGTCCAGAAATTTATTTGAGAATTTTATGAGCTCCAGAAGTATACGTTTTATCCAGATTACTACAGACTGTTCTGTTTTTGACAGATTCTGTTTTTCGTGTGTTGTTTGCTTATTTTGATGAATCTATGGCTAGTAAAATAGTTTATAAACCATAGAGAAGTTGGAATACAGTAGATATAACACCAATATAAATAAATAATAAGTTCGTTGCAGTACCTTGAAGTGGTGATTTATTTTCTTATACTAACGGAGCTTATGAGTTTTTCTGTTAAGTTTTGTGTTGTGAAGTTTTCAAGTTTTGGGTAAGGATTCGATGGACTATAGAATAAAGAGTGGCAAGAGCCTAATCTTGGGGATGCACAAGGCACCCCAAGGTAATATTCAAGTACAACCAAGAGCCTAAGCTCCGGGGCATCCCCTCTTTCGTCTTCGTTCATCGGTACCTTTACTTGGAGCTATATTTTTATTCGCCACATGATATGTGTTTTTCTTGGAGCGTCAATGTCAAAAGTCGGAGGTGCTGCTGCTGGTACCGTTCCCTTGCGAAGGTTATCTTTTTTCTTCTTCTTCAAAGAATACAGGACTAAGGTGCCTGTCGAGAGGTTCCAACTCGCGACCTCCTGCATGGGGGCGGTGGCGCTTCCCACTCGACTGAAGTGGGGGTGTGAACTCTTGCGTTTAACTACTACGTGTATTTTAAAGAAATATTGTTTTAAATTTGTTTTTTCATTCGAAAAAATCCCCAAATTTTACCTTTTATGAAAGAACAAAAATAATCCTATTTTAGAGAGATTTTTGTTGTTGTAAACTTGCCATGTGCAACTTTTAATTATAGGTGGCATGGCAATTCTTTTTTATTTTAAAACATGTCATTTTTTGTCTTCCAAACATGGTTTTTAGGTATTTCTGTAATGCCCATGGCAAGTTTTTGGGAAAATTTATCACTTATTCTTGCAAATTTTGGAATTTTTTTTACTTTCTCACATGGAAATTCTATTGTTAAGAGCATATCATTTTAATAATTAATAACATATCATTTTTATTATGGAAAGGATGGCAGTTTTATTATTAAGAGCATGTCATTTTTTTATTAATAACATGATTTTTTTATTAAGAAGATTGCAGTTTTATTATAAAAAGCATGACATTTTTATTATTAATAACATGGCAGTTTTCTTATTAACAGGATGATAGTTTTTTATTTGAGATTATGACATTTTTATTATTGTTGGCATGACATTTATTTTATTAAGAGGATGTCATATTTTTATTGGAATGGATTTTTTTCATTGGCATGACATATTTTATGATTTTTGCATAGTGAACCAAATAAATAAATAAAAAAACTCTCGAAAACAGGGCATTTTTCACACAGTGAAACATGTCCACAGAAAAATTCATAAAAAGAAAATTTTAATTTTGTTTTCAATTATATGATTGTAAATTAGAGAAATGAGAGTTTTATAAAGTAGCATGACAGTTTTCAAAATTTAAGATCATGGAAGTTTTATAAATATATAGTTTTTCTCTGTTTAAAATAAAAACATGTGTTTTTTCATGGCATTAAAAAAACAGTTAAACAGCACTAGTACATTACATGATTAATTATGATGTAAGTAAAATATGGAGTGCTTGTACAAGAATAGTAGTGGTTGAATAATAAAAATGACAGCCGCTCCGCGCCACTCACTGGATGAGCAACGGAATGCGCATGCATGCATGGTGATCCACCTTGGGCGCGCGCGACCCGATCCGATGGACCTAAGTTTAGCCGGCGTCCCTTGCATATAAACCCCACGGCGAGGCCCTCATAGCCATCACCACCACCACCACCTCCTCCATCTCCATCTCCATCTCTCAAGCCAACCAGTAAGCATCCATCCCTCGCCGATCCAACAAAGCCAACAATAACAATGGCCCGCGCTGCTGTCTTCATCGTCGCCCTCCTCCTGGTCGCCGTCGCCGTGGCGCCATTCGCCGACGCCAAGGGCAAGAAGGCCAAGGCCGAGAAGAAGGCCGAAGCGCCGGCGCCGTCCGCCAGCTCGCCCGCCGACGCGCCCGCGGCCGACGCCCCTGCCTCCGAGCCCTCCGCCGCGGATGCACCGGAGCCCAGCAGCAGCACCTCCGACTGAAGACCCGGAGCTCTGATCCCTTTCTCTGTCTGTAGTAATAATAATAATAATGCATGTGTGCTGTGCTGATTCACATATGGCATCCACAGGCGCGCCCCCACCCTCGTGGACCCCCTGTTGCTCCACCGACGTACTTCTTCCTCCTATATATATTCACGTACCCCCAAACGATTAGAGAAGGAGCCAAAACCCTAATTCCATCGCCGTAACTTTCTGTATCCATGAGATCCCATCTTGGGGCCTGTTCCGGAGCTTCGCCAGAGAGGGCATCGATCACGGAGGGCTTCTACATCAACACCATAGCCCCTCCGATGAAGTGTGAATAGTTTACCTCAGACCTACGGGTCCATAGTTAGTAGCTAGATGGCTTCTTCTCTCTTTTTGGATCTCAATACAATGTTCTCCCCCTCTCTTGTGGAGATCTATTCAATGTAATCTTCTTTTTGCGGTGTGTTTGTTGAGACCGATGAATTGTGGGTTTATGATCAAGTCTATCTATGAACAATATTTGAATCTTCTCTGAATTCTTTTATGTATGATTGGTTATCTTTGCAAGTCTTTTCGAATTATCAGTTTGGTTTGGCCTACTAGATTGATCTTTCTTGCAATGGGAGAAGTGCTTAGCTTTGGGTTCAATCTTGCGGTGTCCTTTCCCGGTGACAGTAAGGGCAGCAAGGCACATATTGTATTGTTGCCATCGAGGATAACAAGATGGGGTTTTCTTCATATTGCATGAGTCTATCCCTCTACATCATGTCATCTTGCTTAAGGCGTTACTCTGTTTTTATCTTAATACTCTAGTTACATGCTGGATAGCGGTCGATGAGTGGAGTAATAGTAGTAGATGCAGGCAGGAGCCGGTCTACTTGTCTTGGACGTGATGCCTATATACATGATCATGCCTAGATATTCTCATAACTATGCTCAATTTTGTCAATTGCTCAAGAGTAATTTGTTCACCCACTGTAGAATACTTATGCTCTCGAGAGAAGCCACTAGTGAAACCTATGGCCCCCGGGTCTATCTTTATCATATTGTTCTCCTACTACTTTGCTATTTACTTTGCCTTTATTTTACTTTGCATCTTTATCACAAAAATACCAAAAAATATTATCTTTATCATATCTATCAGATCTCACTCTCGTAAGTGGCCTCATAGGGATTGACAACCCCTATTTGCGTTGATTGCGAGGATTTATTTGTTTTGTGCAGGTACGAGGGACTCGCGCGTAGCCTCCTACTGGATTGATACCTTGGTTCTCAAAAACTGAGGGAAATACTTACGCTACTTTGCTGCATCATCCCTTTCTTTTCAGGGAAAACCAACGCAATGCTCAAGAGGTAGCACGGGGCGGGGCACGGCGACGGGGACAACGGGGATGGCGACGGTGACGGACGGCGACGGACGGTGACGGGGGCGGCGGCGACGGGGCATAGGAGAAGAAGCAGAGGGAAAGATGAGAAACTGATTTTTTTTTGAAGTGTTTTCTTATATAGAACAACCTTTAGTACCGGTTGAAGCCACCAACCGGTACTAAAGGTTTGTTTTGGCCAGGCCAAGCGGCGGGAAGCGCACACCCCTTTAGTACCGGGTGGTGGCTCCAATCGGTACTAAAGACCACCCCTTTAGTACCGGTTTGAGCCACCACCCGGTACTAAAGGGGGTGCGCTGGCGCAGGTGCGGTGCGTCATGTTTAGTCCTACCTCGCTAGCTGAGGGGCGTCCGCACTGGTTTATAAGCCCCAGTGTGGTAGCTCTCTCGAGCTCCTCTCCAAAGCAGGCCTACTAGGCCTAAATGTTCTGTGCTGCCCTGTGGGCCTACTGGGCCTTTGCGGGCCTGCATCCTAGCCCAACAACAGGCTGGGTTTCTAGTCGTATGCAGGCCGCTGTGGCGCAGTAGGCGGGCTTTTTTATTTTCTTTTTTTTGCTTTATTTATTTTTGTTTTATTTATTCTTGAGTTGTTTTTTGCTGTATTTAGAGTTTCTTTGTGAATATTTTTGCTTTAGGTACAAAAAATTACAAACTTTCTATTAGTGCCGGCAGTTTACAAATTTGAATATTTTACATTTTGAATTGTTTGAAATTTGTGTGAATCACTAGTTTGTGAATAACTTAACTTTAAAAATAGATTTTCAGTGATTCTTTTTCTTATGTTTAATATTAGTGTGTTTTATCATTATATTCAATTTGGTAATGCTTAGGTTATTTAAAAAATGAAATGCCTTTGTAACGGATGAGTTTTCGTCCGAAATCCTGATACTTCAAAAAAGATTGTCCATTTTGTACACGAAGTGCATCCAGTTTTTGCGGTAACCCTCTCTACTTTTTTGCACATGCTATGTGGGTGAAATTATGATATCATGCCAACTTTCAACTTTTTCTGAGTTCATTTGAAATGCTTTTCAATTTCAGGGTCATTTGGCTAAAAAAATCAGTAAATGCATGAAAGAATTTGTTTGCACATAAAATTTCTTCGTGTTTCAAATGCCAAAACACATAACTACCCTAACTATTGCAGAGATTCCCTCTTGGGTGTGAAACACAGAAGAAAGTGATGATAGTGAAGCCGATCACATCCTAGATCTTTGGGTGTGAAACTTTTTCTTCGCGTGTGTCCCTTTGCACCGTAGCCATGGAAAATCTTCATCATTTAACTGGATGCTCGGGTCAATATTCATTGTGAATGGAGCAATTTCATCAAACTTTTCATAATTTTCTGACATGTCTGTCTTGTCATCCACTCCCACGATGTTTCTCTTCCCAGAAAGAACTATGTGGCACTTTGGCTCATCGTATGATGCATTCGCTTCCTTATCTTTTCTTTTTCTCGGCTTGGTAGACATATCCTTCACATAGAAAACTTGTGCCACATCATTAGCTAGGACGAATGGTTCGTCTGCATATGCAAGATTGTTGAGATCCACTGTTTTCATTCCATATTGCGGGTCTTCCGTTACCCCGCCTCATGTCATATTGACCCATTTGCACCGAAACAAAGGGACCTTCAAACCACGTCCATAGTCAAGTTCCCATATCTCCTCTATGTAACTATAATATGTTTCCTTTCCCGTCTTGGTTGTTGCATCAAAGCGGACACCACTGTTTTGGTTGGTGCTCTTCTTATCTTGGGCGATCGTGTAAAATGTATTACCATTTATCTCGTACCCTTTGAAAGTCATTATATTCGAAGATGGTAACTGGGACAGCGAGTATAGGTCATCTTCAATAGAGGCGTCATGCATGGTACGTGTCTGCAACCAGCCGGCGAAACTCCTGGTTTGTTCACGTGTAATCCAATCATCAGACCGCTCCGGATGTTTGGAGCGTAGAAAATTCTTGTGTTCGTCCATATACGGAGCCACCAAGGCGGAATTCTGTAGAACTATGTAGTGTGCTTCAGTGAGAGAATGTCCGTCTATACATATTTTTTGATTTCCTCCTAGCGTGCCTTTTCCATCCAGTCTGTCCTTATGTCGTGATTCAGGAACACCAATCGGCTTAAGGTCAGGAATAAAGTCAATACAAAACTCAATGACCTCATTTTCATGGCCCTTGGAGATGCTTCCTTCTGGCCTAACACAGTTATGAACATATTTCTTTAAGACTCCCATGAACCTCACAAAGGGGAACATATTGTGTAGAAATACAGGACTCAAAACGTTAATCTCTTCGCATAGGTGAACTAGTATGTGCGTCATGATGTTGAAAAAGGATGGTGGAAACACCAACTCGAAACTGACAAGACATTGCACCAAATCATTCTCTAACCTTGGTATGATTTCTGGATCGATTACCTTCTGAGAGATTGCATTGAGGAATGCACATAGCTTCACAATGGCTAATCGAACGTTATCCGGTAGAAGCCCCCTCAATGCAACCGGAAGCAGTTGCGTCATAATCACGTGCTAGTCATGAGACTTTAGATTCTGGGATTTTTTCTCTGCCATGTTTATTATTCCCTTTATATTCGACGAGAAGCCAGGCGGTACCTTAATACTGAGAAGGCATTCAAAGAAGATTTCCTTCTCTCTTTGGTAAGAGCGTAGCTGGCATGACCCTGATGTATGCTGTCTTTTCCATGCATACATTGCTGGTCCTCCCGTGCCTCAGGTGTATCTTTTGTCTTCCCATACACGCCCAAAAAGCCAAGCAGGGTCACGCAAAGATTCTTCGTCACGTGCATCACGTCGATTGCAGAGCGGACCTCTAGGTCTTTCCAATAGGGCAGGTCCCAAAATATAGATTTCTTCTTCCACATGGGTGCGCGTCCGTCAGCGTCATTCGGAACAGGTTGTCCGCCAGGACCCTTTCCAAAGACTACCTTCAAATCCTTGGCCATATCATGTACATCAGCACTAGTACGGTGGCGAGGCTTCGTCCGGTGATCCGCCTCATCTTTGAAATGTTTGCCTTTCTTTCTTACGGGATGCCTGCTCGGAAGAAATCGACGATGTCCCAGGTACACATTCTTCCTATAATTGTCCAAATATATACTCTCGGTATCATCCAAACAGTGTGTGCATGCGCGGTATCCCTTATTTGTCTGTCCTGAAAGGTTACTGAGAGCAGGCCAATCATTGATGGTCACGAATAGCAAGGCTTTTAGGTCAAATTCTTCCCCCATGTGCTCATCTCACGCACGTACACCTGTTCCATTCCACAGCTGTAAGAGTTCTTCAACTAATGGCCTTAGGTACACATCAATGTCGTTGCCTGGTTGCTTAGGACCTTGGATGAGCACTAACATCATAATGAACTTCCGCTTCATGCACAACCAAGGATGAAGGTTATACAAACATAGAGTCACAAGCCAGGTGCTATGGTTGCTGCTCTGCTCCCCAAAAGGATTAATGCCATCTGCGCTTAGACCAAACCATACGTTCCTTGCGTCATCTGCAAACTCCTTCCCATACTTTCTCTCGATTTTCTCCACTGCGACCCGTCAGCGGGTACTCTCAACTTTCCGTCTTTTTTACGGTCTTATCTGTGCCATCGCATCGCCTTGGCATGCTCTTTATTTTGGAACAAACGTTTCAACCGTGGTATTATAGGAGCATACCACATCACCTTGGCAGGAATCTTCTTCCTGGGGCACTCGCCCTCGACATCACCAGGGTCATCGCGCCTGATCTTATAGCGCAATGCACCGCATACCGGGCAAGCGTTCAAATCCTCGTACTCACCGCGGTAGAGGATGTAATCATTAGGGCATGCATGTATCTTCTGCACCTCTAACCCTATAGTGCAGACAGCGTTCTTTGCTTCGTACGTACTCTCGGGCAATTCGTTGTCCTTTGAAAGCATATTCTTTATCATTATCAGCAACTTTCCAAATCCCTTATCAGATACACCATTCTCTGCCTTCCATTGCAGCAATTCCAGTGTGGTGCCCAACTTTTTCTTGTCAGCTTTGCAATTCGGGTACAACAATTTTGTGTGATCCTTTAACATGCGCTGCAACTTCTTCTTCTCCAAATCACTCAGTTTCTCTTTGCATCGGCAATGGCCCGACCTAGATCATCACCGAAAAGACCAAATTAATACAAGTTCATACAACACTTAAATGCAACAAACAAATAACTCTCTAGCTAAAGAATTTAAATGCAACAACAAATGCGATCAAGATCGCAACTAAGGTAACAATTGATCCAACAGCATAATGATACCAAGCCTCACTATGAATGGCATATTTTCTAATCTTTCTAATCTTTAAGCGCATTTTCTCCATCTTAATCTTGTGATCGTCGACGACATCGGCAACATGCAACTCCAATTCCATCTTCTCCCCCTTAATTCTTTTCAATTTTTTTTCAAATCCTCGTTTTCTCTTTCAACTAAATTTAACCTCTCGACAATAGGGTCAGTTGGAATTTCCGGTTCACATACCTCCTACATACAAATATCTATGTCAGCTTGATGGGCATAATTTGTCAAAAACACGAAATGCAACGAATAGTTTTAAAAGAGAATATACCATATCCGAATCATAACCCGGACGAGGGCCGACGGGGACGGATATCAAAATCATGGCACTATGTATAACAAACAACGTACGGGTAAGATAATTATACGAGTAACTATATATCCAAATCACACAAACATCAATTTTTTATATAAAACTTTCATGAACAAGAGGCTCACCACAAGGTGGTGCCGGCGACGGGATGGTGCGGGCGATCGACGGTGGTTACGACGGAGATTTAGAAGGCACTAAGTAAACTACACCTACATATGCAAACTAAGTGTTATTTTTGACCTCAGATTGCATATAAATCAAATACTAGCACATATATATAATTCATCCCAAATTACTAAACTCACAAACCAATCACTATATAAAGCATTGCAAGAGCTAATCTAGCAATGATAGATGAAAAGACAAAGTTGCTAACCTTTGTGATCATTTGAATGGATGGGGGCCTTCAAATCTTGACAAATTTTGGGTAAAATGTGTGATGAGTTTGAGAGGAAGAGGGGAAGAACAGAGAGAAGAGGGGAAAGGGGAAGAACAGAGCGAACTCGGGTGGACGAAGGGTGTATGTAGGACGACCTTTAGTACCGGTTCGTGATACGACCCGGTACTAAAGGTGCTGGAGGGGCCCCTGACTGACAACATCCTGCCACCACTCACTTTAGTACCGGTTCGTGGCACGAACCGGTGCTAAAGGTTCGCAACGAACCGATACTAATGAAAGCGGCTGACTAGCCGTTGGAACCGGCACTAATGCACATATTAGTGCCGGCTTAAAATTAAACCGACACTAATGTACTTCACATTTGATCCTTTTTCTACTAGTGTAAACAAATCCTAACTAGATCAAAGTGATCGCCGGTTGCCATGGAAGCACTTTGTGCGACCAATCAAAGCACATACTTCAACCAGATGGATGTAATCTCCGGCCCGTTGCTTCGGAAGCAAATTCTAATATTTCAAAAGCAATGTTTAATGAAAATAATTTTTAATAATTTCGAGAGCACTTTTATGTTACAGTGGAAATAATTTTCTAGTCTCTTGAAACATATTCTTGTTTGCCTGCACTAGACACAAATACAATCGAACTAGGTTAAAGCGGCAGTGAGCAATCGTGGAAGCAAATTTTGGCTGACTGGAGCAAACAAATTATAACCAGATGGAAGTAATCTTCGATAGCAACAAATTCTAACTGGATGGACGCTATCTCTATTTGTCATGGAAACATTTTCAGAGCCTGGCCGAAAAAAGCAGATCATGTGTATGAGTCAGTTATAGTTACACATGAAATGAGGATTGAAACCAAATTCTAACCATGCAACAATGCCACTCATTTGAGCTAATTTTTTCTTTCATTTTCATATTGCCAAATACAGTATATGTGCCGGGTGCTTGGAGCATACCTGCGTAGTTTATGGTTCACATTTTTGTTACAAAATGGCATTATTATGCTAACTATGAAGCAAATCAAGAAAACTCTTACATTTGTTTTTGTAGTTAATTTTCTACCATCCATTAATACAATTATTTCAATAAGATTTCTGCAGCAACGTGAAAGGTAATATCTAGTTCCATTTATAAACTGTCTGTTTTTCACGCCACGTCTCCATATTATTGAGTCTATTTCTACCCCGTTCCTCTCACCTGCTCTGGCCCAGCTCTCATCGTTCCTCTCGCATGCACCTGATCCAGTTCGCCGATTGCCCGACGCTCGTCTCCCTTGCGCCGTTCTTGGTGAACTTTGACGGTTGCCTTGCCGACTGCTTCCTGCTCACCACCCTTCATGACTCCCTTCTCGGCCGTAGGATGTTGCTGCTCGAGTCCATCATGTCCATGTTCGTCACGGGCATGCTTGTATCAGCATAATTTTGTTAGGATTAACATAATCACTGGAATAGGATCTTAGTCTCACCATTATGCGGAATAGGATCTTAGTCACTCGAATATTAATTGGTTGTTCCTTATGATCGACGGTTAGGATTAGGAATGTAAGCCGTACGTGTGTTGTTATCTCTTTCTAACAACCCAATCCCCTTTATATTTTTCTCCCTTATTAGTTTGTTATCGCTCGCTCACCGTCTACCACCGCTGGCCACCATTAGGAATGGAAGCAATCTGTATTTGGCTCTGTTCTTCCCCTTTCCCTTCTTATTATTGTTATCGCTCGCTCACCGTCTACCACCGCTGGCCACCATTAGGAATGGAAGCAATCTGTATTTGGCTCTGTTCTTCTCCTTTCCCCTCTTATTAGTTTGTTATCGCTCGCTCACCGTCTACCACCGCTGGCCACCATTAGGAATGGAAGCAATCTGTATTTGGCTCTGTTCTTCCCCTTTCCCCTCTTATTAGTTTGTTATCGCTCGCTCACCGTCTACCACCGCTGGCCACCATTAGGAATGGAAGCAATCTGTATTTGGCTCTGTTCTTCCCCTTTCCCCTCTTATTAGTTTGTTATCGCTCGCTCACCGTCTACCACCGCTGGCCACCATTAGGAATGGAAGCAATCCGTATTTGGCTCTGTTCTTCCCCTTTCCCCTCTTATTAGTTTATTATCGCTCGCTCACCGTCTACCACCGCTGGCATGGAAGCAGTTTCAGAGCCTGGCCGAAAAAAGAAGACCATGTGTACGAGGCAAACAAAAATTGTTTTCTCTTTATTGTTCACAATCGCTTCAGGGTACAAGGCTAGAATTGAAGATGAGAACAAGCCTTATGCATGTTGAGACGCAAGTATAACTAGGTACATGACATTGGCAAAAGAAAGAGGAAATAAAGAATGTGATAAAAAGAAAAGAAAAGAAAAGAAAGGAAAAGAAAATCTTGGATGGGGCGGGCGTGACATATGTGAATCAGCACAGCACGCATGCATTATTATTATTATTATTACTACAGACAGAGAAAGGGATCAGAGCTCCGGGTCTTCAGTCGGAGGTGCTGCTGCTGGGCTCCGGTGCATCCGCGGCGGAGGGCTCGGAGGCAGGGGCGTCGGCCGCGGGCGCGTCGGCGGGCGAGCTGGCGGACGGCGCCGGCGCTTCGGCCTTCTTCTCGGCCTTGGCCTTCTTGCCCTTGGCGTCGGCGAATGGCGCCACGGCGACGGCGACCAGGAGGAGGGCGACGATGAAGACAGCAGCGCGGGCCATTGTTATTGTTGGCTTTGTTGGATCGGCGAGGGATGGATGCTTACTGGTTGGCTTGAGAGATGGAGATGGAGATGGAGGAGGTGGTGGTGGTGGTGATGGCTATGAGGGCCTCGCCGTGGGGTTTATATGCAAGGGACGCCGGCTAAACTTAGGTCCATCGGATCGGGTCGCGCGCGCCCAAGGTGGATCACCATGCATGCATGCGCATTCCGTTGCTCATCCAGTGAGTGGCGCGGAGCGGCTGTCATTTTTATTATTCAACCACTACTATTCTTGTACAAGCACTCCATATTTTACTTACATCATAATTAATCATGTAATGTACTAGTGCTGTTTAACTGTTTTTTTAATGCCATGAAAAAACACATGTTTTTATTTTAAACAGAGAAAAACTATATATTTATAAAACTTCCATGATCTTAAATTTTGAAAATTGTCATGCTACTTTATAAAACTCTCATTTCTCTAATTTACAATCATATAGTTGAAAAGAGATAGCCTCGTGGCGACTGTTCGCCAGTTATCATTTTCGTTTTGAAAAGAGATAGAATAATAGGAATTTTCATGCCATATATGAAGCTATGGAACATGAAAGTTAAATCTGTTCAAGCTTATTCATATGGTGGTCAGTAACCGAAGTGGGGAATTTTCAATAGTTTTAGAATATAAGAAAAGTGAAACATATAGTGGATATATATCTAGGCAGAAAAATATCATTTTATTGGATGCAGCAACAACCATTTGCAGGTATATAACATAAGCAAAGTTCTATTAATGGTACAAATAACCTTCTTGCTCTAACTTCATTGAGAATAAAATGGAACATGTGAACTTATATTCAATTTAGTTTTCAATGGGCCCGTGTAGTTACATGTTTTTCAATGGGTACCACTGGATTAGTAATTATTATTATGTGCAATACCGTTTTTACGCTCCTGCATTCTTGTGTACATTTCTGAAACTAGCAAAGTTACATACTTGACATTAAAAAGGTGGATATGATACAACTAACAGGTCTGAAAGTTTCCCCTTAAGTTCCGATTGTGTTCCAAATTATTCAGAAATTTGTCAATGAGTGACACTGGTAAAGGAATCCTTGAATAGTTCGAAACGTAGCTATATAACTTTAAGATTTGGAGGTGGTGCCTCTGCTGCTGCCCATTTGTCTTGATTGTATTATTCGTGGAATTTGTATTAAAATATATTACTTCCTTCGATCCAAAATAAGTGTCGTGGTTTTAGTTCAAATTTGGATAGGAGGGGGTACTTACTAACAAAAGATCCACTTGCCAGTTTTTTTTTTTTGGTGCGTGTGAGGGAGATCCACTTAGCAGTTTATTAGAAGAAAGCGGGTTCATACTAAACAAATTGCTTTTCGTCACAGTAAGTTTTTTTTTGTGCGTGTGAGGGAAATCCACTTACCAGTTTATTACTCCCTCCTTTCCACAATACATGCCTTCCATTCGTCAAAATATAGATATATCTAGACATGTTTTAGTATATAGGTACATCCATTTTTGGACAAATGGAAGTCAAGTATTTTGAAACGGAGGGAGTAGAAGAAAGCGGGTTCATACTAAACAAATTGCTTTTCGTCACAGTAAGTTACTTTTTGAAATTTATCCACCGTACCGGAACTTGTCCATGTGGAATCTAATTTTAAAAATCTCATGATGGGAAATGCTATCTAATTACGTGACATTGACAAAAGGAAAAAAAGAAAAATGCTATCTCAGTTAGAACAGGAATACTAGGCTTCCCCCATAAAAACATACTAGTGTAGATGGAAAAGATCAACACACATTATTATATTACAACAATGGAAGGAAAAAGTATGCTCTGGTTCATCGTCGTTCCCTGGACGTGGAAATCCTCTGAGGCAGGGGTTTCGGAGGCGGCTGAGTCAGGCACGGGCGCGGGTGATTCGGCCTCTTTGTCGGGGGCCTTCTTGTCCTCCATGACAACGTTGCGTGCCTGTGCGAACAGGAGAAGCGCGATGATGAAGAGGGCGCGACCCATGGATCCGGCCGGCTGGTAAATGGTTTTAATTTGGTGAGCGCTTGGAGCTGGAGCGTTGGATGCTTGTTTGTGCGTTTACATGCATGCAGGGCACGCCGGCCATTGTTATTGTTGAGGCCTCATATGGATATGGATATGGATATGGATGGACGATACAAGCTAGATTCTCACCTCGTACGTTCATCTTCTGCGCCTTATGTGCAATAGTGTCGTGTTGATATGCTTTGTAAGATTATTACTCATAACCCGTCTGGAAGTGTGCCAACACAAAAAAAAAATATTTTTATTTTTATTTTTGTATTGTCGATATTTTCTATTTCATTCTATAATCTTGATCAAACATACACAAGTTTTGCTTGCATGAAAATCAAACACCTTATATTCTAAAACGGAGGCATTATATATATAGCCAAAGGGGCGTGTGAATAAATTTATGCTGCCATTAAAATGAAAGTGACCTTGTGGACATTGGGCCATGGCCTTAATTAGTGAGCCCCACCCCAGCAAATGCCCAAGTTTTCCAACAATGACATTTGAGCTAATTTCCAAGTAAGTGGACCTTTTGCGTAAAAAATGCCTTATAGCACATGGACATGTGCTCGGGTTTTTTCTTTTCTTTCTAAACACAGTTACAAGGTTATGATTCAAACTAACCCCTCTGATTCTACAATTTTAGTTCATAGAATCTTGATGCGCGGCCGGGGTCTTGGACGTCACGCTCACCATACCGGACTCCTCCCACGGCGACAACCGTGCGGGCTGGTGGTGGTGTCGTTGGGTGGAAGGAGGGTCAGGGACAAGGTACGGCGGCGATGATCCGTGCCATGTGGGTGGACATGGACTGCACCTCTGCCGGTCCAGGACCAAGTCCGGCCAGCTCCCTCCTTTCACTATCTTATTAAGACAGTTTTTTATATTTCAACATGGGTTATTCCAAAAACCAAACATATTTCAACATGGATTACATACTCTTTTTTTTTCAGGTTACATGGATGAGTGAATTGCAAATAACCACCACATTCTAAGTCAATTCCGGATTTGCTACCACATTCTTTGAGCGCCCCAAAAATCTACCCATTTCTTTACTAATTTCTCAACCATATGTATTGTTATTTTTCCTACAACTTGGATACTCCAAAGCTTCCTCGATACAGGGTGCCATTGACACTGCTTTCGTACCAAAGGTCAAATGGATGGTCTCATTTTACGTGATACTCCAACTTCACCGACAACATATAGTTTTTTGTGGATCTCCGTGCGATGTAATCATCCATCATTCCATTTGGGGCTGGGATCGACAAATCCTTTCCGTGTCAACAACCCAAAAGACATAACAACAGATTAAAAATTGATTCCATAACCCCCGGCGTTGGATCAATGAGATCAGCCACCATTCATAAGAGTGTCCGGCCTCTCGGCGCAACAAGACAACCAATAGCACTCCCTGGGATCCAAGTGATCTAACTGTATGGGCGCTTAGGCTCAAATGCCAACAACATATGGAGCACGCCGGTCTATGGCGTGACTTCATCTCCTCACGCTCCGCGTGATCCCTGTTTTTGTGACTCCAAACCTTTGAAATATATTCAGGTGGCCCGGTGACCATTTCAAAACTATTGCCACTTCAACTCGACAGAAAGGGCATGGCCTTGCCCACATACTTCTCGAGTTTGTCTTGCCGTCAACAACTGGGTCGCATGTATGCCGCCTCCAGCCTTTGCATCCTCTGCGATGATGGGAACGAGATCCATTGGCCTCTTCTCTCACCCATGTCCCATCTAACCCTCCTCAAGGCTCCTAGTGAATCATTCGTCGTGGTCATCATATGGGGAACGAGATGCACATTCGACAACTCTCGTCCTTCGACAGTATGTCCTTCTCTTTCAAAGTTTTTCATCTCCTCTTTAGTTTGAAACAAAATTGGGGTTATAAAGATGTTGTTTCATCAATAATGAAATTATGGGTTGTGTTATGGACAATACTGTCCATGTTATGGTTGGATATTGAACATGTCAAAACAATAGACTCATTGTAATTTAGCTAGTGAAACATGTCACTAATAAAATTATCATGAGTATCCACAGCGTGGTAAAGCGTGCGGACACTTCTAGTATCTTTAATTATAATCATTGGTGGGCTTCTTTGCAATTCAAATGGGGTTACCCTCCTTGCAAACAAGTGCAGAAATCGGCGGCTCACCTTCTTTTCAAGTGTCAGTTCACAAGTCGGCTTTGTCAGGAAACCCATGTCCCCGCAGGCCACCAAGGCCGCGCTCGTCACGGCCTACTACCTCGTCTCCGGCAGCAACCACGCGGCCGCCCGCTTCGCCGAGCTAGGGGCAGTGCTCGTCGTTGTGGAGCGAGTCCTGGACACTGACAAGAGGACGAGCGAGAAGGCACTAGCCGTGCTGGATGGCGTCCTGTGCCTGCCAACACACCGGCCTCGAGTCCGTGCGTGCATGTCCGACATGGCCACGTGATCCGCCGTCTCTGCGCTCTGCCGCCTCTGCCGTGTCGGCGCTGCGTGTGGGCACCTCCGAGAAGCTGCTCCAGGTGGGCTGCGGCTGTGTGACCAAAGATCGGGCCAACGATCTGCTCAATGGTTTCAGGGGCAACGTAGAGTGCATCGAGATGGTGGACTTCAAGGGGCTCAAGAGCCCATTTTGAATTTTGATCGGTGTGAATGCTGAATTTTTAGTGTCTGCTTTCACCCTTGTTTAGATTGTATTGGGAGCTAGATTGGATGTGGATCAGCACAAAAGAGAACTGAACATTGTCATGTTTATTTATCTTCATAGTTTGAAACTTATTTCGTGTTATTTACGATTTTCAAGTGATCCACACATTACAGAATTCCATGAAGAGTTGAGAAACATAAGTCTATTTTTGTGGTCATCATGAAGTTGATAAACTCCTATATGCCTCTTTCTCTGAGTAGTATGCTCCAATTTTGGGGCCATCATGTGTATTGCGGCTTGAATCATGTTCAGTCCCTCTCTCTACACGTTTGGAAATCGATCATGCATAGCAAGATAGAAAAAATATTTTTAATTACGATGTCCATAAAAAAATTAGTTGTGAACATTTGAATAACGGAGCAAGATATGTACCCTTGCCTTCTCCCTTTGATAAATTAGGTCAATCTCGAACACCATATTTACTACTCCTATTTAGTAGGCCAACAAACGTGCTCTTATCATACTAGTAAATGTGTACGTGCAATGCACGTTGATATTAGGTAATATATTAATTACACGTAAATATTAGGTAGGATATCATTTGCGTATTAATTATCTGATTAGCATTGGCTTTAATATTTGATATGATATTAACTGCACACTAAACGTGTTGAGCGCTCACCATTGGAGTAGTCTGAGTCGTTGGATTGACCTGATTTGATGGCCGGGATTTGTTGGATCTGCCCCTTTGGGTCTTTTTATATTGGTATAGATTTGTGTATCCTTACTATTTTTTTTTATTAGAGAAAGGATACAAGTATGATGGTGGAGAGCTTGGAATCTATTCTATTCTGTGTGCACGTATTCATCCAGTGTTGTGCTCACTCTTTTTTCATAGAGGCTCAACCAGGAGAAGCACCTGGGCCTGTCACTCATGGACATACTTGTTCATGCATATCAAAGGCAACACTCACCTTGCTTCAACCAAGTGATCATACTAGGGCGTTGGAGCATTCGTAATCATGAAAATATCTTCATATTTGATGAAGACATATTAGTTCAATACATGTTCCAAGTTACATTGGTTATACAGGTGGGGCTACCCCAGCCCCACTCAAGATATACAAGGGGAGTTGGTGATTGTATGTCCCTTTGTTTGTATGTTGTCGTCGCAACCCACTATTTCTCTCGACACATATGCACCATTTCATATATCTTCTAATGTTTTGAAGAAGTGGCCAAGCGATAGTTAGGGCAAAATGACCAACATTTGAATTGATGACAATGATAGAGCAAAGATGGATGAATTCTATGGATGTGGAGAGGAGGGACGACCGGGAGAAAGAAGACGATGGCATAGAAAGTTAAGGACACACTTCTAATTTGTAAAATATACATTAGCTGTCTATCTTACTATTTCACGTTAAAAAAAGAGACATGATAGAGAAAGCAACGGGAGAAAGAATTGGTAGTTGCTGTTATATCGATCAATCTCCATTATGTTTGACATGCACTTCTGAATTAGAATAATGATCGATGTATACATTTTTTAAGTCCCGTGGCAACGCACGAGCATTCAACTAGTACTTCTAGTGTAGTGTAGTCATCAAGGCCGGCAACATCATCAACCACAACATACTCCTTACTGAACCCATTAACAGAGGGATCAATTCACTTGCTTCAAATCAAATAAACATACATACATAGAGATAACAGTTGCAGGTAATCAACCAACTTGTCCTTTATATGTATAAATACATACATTCCAGTCTTCCAATTATTACTTTTCTGCAACCAAATTGGCAGCATTGCCCACTGATAAGCGCGGCGCGGCACGGCCCGGCCAAAATGAATGGATACCGCAAGTCAATTCAGTTAAACAAAACCAAACCATACCCATACCCATACTAGCTAGCTAGCTAGCTACACATGATGCTAACTACTACTACTGTTGATATATAGATACTCCTATGTACAGACACACACACACACACACACAGAGATAGTAGATAGCAACAAGATAAAATCACTGACTCCCTCCAACCAGACCATCAACCAGCATGTAGTATATTCATATTCTCCTGCTATGCCTCCAACAGCCTCTCTCACTCTGCTTCTGAATCATCTAGGGTTTCCAAAGACATTATATTGCTTCCTCTCAGCAACACTCCACCACAAAACGCCTGCCTGCCTTGTTCAGGAAGCCCAAGCCTCAATGCACGACCCAGGGCACCTAGATTATTATATTATTCTGAATACTCCCTCCTTGTACCACCACTCAAAGGTCTCATGCATCTCCGCTGTCGTCATCCTCTCCTGTTTCTTCTTGGCAGTAGAGTGTATTTAGCTCTTCTTGCAGCTGCAACAAGTAATGCATCATCATCATCATTTTATTATGGTGTTCATTTTCGCTTTTTCTTTTTGTTATTTGTTATGTTATTAAATGCTCTAATTCGACATCCCTAAGTCATATTTGTGTTGAACACAAGTCCATTTACCACCCTCCATCACCTGTTACATATAGATATTGCTCGATACTGACCTCAACATGCTTCAGCTTTGATGCAATCAACTCGTCGGTTAAACAAATCATCCTGCAAGGGACAAACATAAATTACAACTTGGATCCTCAAACATTTTCAATATGCAACTATCTATGTGATTATGCCTTCCAAATATCAACTGCATGCCAAGAAAATCAACCTACCTTGACTGTAATTCAAATACTTTTGCAAGTAGTTTCCGTTCTCTCTCAGCACTGCCCGTTTCAACCTGCCAAAAGCATGTAAGTATCAATACTACTGTAATGAACATAAACAAACTCATCTTGTAAAGCAATTATGTTCATTAAATAAAAATGATGAACTCTGCATTTGATTTTTTATATATATATATTAAGCTAAAGAGAAGCTTACCCCTGTATCACCCTCCATAGTCTGAACTCTAGTGTGCGGCCCTGGAGAAAATAAAATATTTTATTTTAATCATAGAAAGGGGAAATTGAAACTTTGAGCAGCTACAGTAGAAATTAATTACCATTGGGTTTCTCATTCTGTTGCAAGTTACTCATTAGGTTCGTGATGATATCCTGTGAAAAGGAAATGGAAAATGGTCAACTGTACAGCAGTAAATATATTTGTAATGCACATGCGTTGAGGGGGGGGAGGCATTATATAGAGTTTCTTCCATACTTGCTGAAATGTGGTCTGCTGTACAAGGTTTTCAAGATGGGGAATCAGAATTGATGCAGATACTGAGCTGTCACGGAATTCCTTCCGATGATGACTATTATTAGACTGCAAAACCAATGCATTCAGACATAAATCAATTAACTGAAATGATATGCACCACAAATCTACTAAACATCTTTGATATAATAATAGTAATAACATACATAATCCAACATGTCAAGACTGCCAATTTCAACGTGCATGCTTTAGAATTCAGTTCTAGCATGCAACTTATCCATGATTATAGTAAACGTTAGCTTGATATCATGCCATGCGGTTGATGTTTCTAAAAGAAAATATGACAAATCATATCCAGAAATAATTTAACAGCACTATGGAAATTCTTAAACGAGGGGTACAAAGGTACACAGTAAAGAACATCAGAAAAATAACTGCACAAAACTTAAAATATTTCAGTTGCTCTAATCTTGTTTTGTTTAGTTTGAGAGCTTGGGGAAAAATCACCCCACAGAAAGAAAAGAAAACAATTTAGTGCAACAATACATTATCTTAATTAGTTGAAAGTTTTTTTCTTTCCACAAATGATACTTCAGGCAACATGAAAGCATACCATTGACTTAGCCTTCACTGGCCAAGCACCAACACTGGCTGATCTCTTCATTGTAGAGACCTGAGTTCTTACCTCCTGTGGTTTAGGTGAAATTTTGACCACTGGAATTTCCTGAACCTGTCAGTAGACTTTATTAAGTTCTCACTGAAGTCTTGTTTTGCTCATAAGCACTACCTATTCAAGTGTATGCGTTGCTCAACAGGTAACGTACCTTCGCCAGATCCACATTTTCAGATGTTACGGAAAATCGGCCTTTTATTTCCACCCTAGGTTTGTCTCCCAAGGAGCCCACATATCCTGCGAAATAAAGATAGAAAATTACATGCGACTCCCAAGTCTTTTTATATACATTTACAGAAGTGGTGAACATTTGTGTAAGAATGATAAATGTTGTACCCCTATCTCAAAAAGACTGGATACAAGCAGGCTATGTATTTGCTGAAGCATGCTGTGTGCTGTGCTGATGTGCTACGTTGATGTTAAACATGACTGGAGGTCTATAGTCTACACTGACACAAGTGGTGCACAGTTGCGTTAGAACAGTGGATGCTTTTATCCTACCTCCAGAAGACCGAATAGGGGCAGACAGACTATTTGCAGAAGCACGAGTTGAAAGTGAAAGCGGACCACTAAGATCATCGATTCTTCCCGTGTCACTCTTTTGTTTATTAGGTGATCGAACTCCTGCATCCCTGTGAAGAGGAACAAAAATCAAATGCAAATTTAAACTGGTATGCTAATGCAAACTTCTAACAGAGTAGAACACTGGATTCAAGGAAGAGCTCTTTTAGAGTAATCATCATTAGTTATTATAGACTATCCATCCTAATAAAAAAGTATCAGAATAATTAGGATTGTGTTTACTCCACTGTCAAGTATTGGACATATATCATTATAATTAAAAAAAAACTATTTTTATAATTACTTTAGGGCTACAAAAAAATATCAAGGATGTCAACGGCATGCAAGTTTAAACAAAGAAGTCCATAATGACCTTTATATACAGTTAGATTTCACTCGTACTCTATCCACAATCCACATATAAAGGAGAACTGTGCTCTGTGTCTGAATACTCGGATATGAAAACTTTCATGTATCTATCAACATGCTTCTTCAAAAACAAATTTGGTCATGACTTATAAACAGAACCTCTTAAAACTTGAAGGTTGATCAGGAAGAACTGAACAGCAGTTCTATAGTAAGAGCGTAAACAGATTAAAGTGGGCTTCGTTTTCTTTCTTATGTTTTTTATATGTAACAGATCAAACAGAATGTGATAAGTTAGAAGAAATTGTCGAACATACTTATCAATAATATAACCTCTTTCGATCAGTGAACTACTGCGGGTACCAGAATACATAACCGGACCAGAGAATGTCCTTTGTCTTTGTCTAACTTCACTCCTGCGGTTTCCACCCTCAGAACCTTGCTTCGATGTAGAGGACAATGAATCATTTTCTGTTCCTTGCTTTACGTGTCCATCAACCATCCTTGGACTATCAGCATTGCCAAGGTCAGAAGCGAATTCATCACTTGTTTCAGGGCCATTTCCACCTGGATTTACTGCAGTGGTACAAGTTCGTTCACTGAAATATAACAAAATAGTATGAATACACTACTAGCAGGAAAACAATATGCATCAAGGCTCGCTAATCCTCCTCTTGTTATAAGAACAAAAATGATCCTATAGAGTTGGATCGATGCTGAAACGTTACATACTGATTCAACCTGTGGTTATTTCCATTCAGAAGCGTTGATTGTCCAAAATGACTCTCAAAAGATGTGCCCTGCCAATAGACCATTCACAAAAGAAACATTTGTATCATTCTCTCTTGCATACAGAAAAATATTTAGATATAACGCAACAGGGAATGCAGATGATTTTTACAATGATAGAAGTCAGTGAGAAACTGCAGGACAGTAACCAAAGGGTTGCAGATCTTTGCCCTGTACAATAGCATTTCTAGCATCACAAGAGATAAATATACTTTTCAGATTCAGGAAGAAGCATTTGTGGCACACCTTTTATCACTAGCTAATCATGCCCTTTTCAAATTAGAAAAATGGTCTCCGATCCAAATTAGATAAAGTTGTACTAGAGCTGGGACAATTAATTTGGATCGGAGGGAGTATAGTTTTCTCCTATGATAGACATATATGATATCACTTCTCTTGGATGCACTCCAGAAAACTTTGTCATCAAGTACATTTGCAGGCTCTTTCCATCATCGCTGTAGCACAGGTTTAACGTTATTAATTTTGAAATGGAATCAAATCAAACAAACCTTATCAACTTCATTTATTCGGACACTGTCATCATCTTCCTTCAATTCAGGTGGATCGTCATCATTAATCTGCATAAATTTGGGAGCTTATTTGTAAGGTCATATCAGAGTCACTTACACCTCAAAAATGTGTGAGCAATGTAGACATGTAGCAATTTTTTAGAAATTATGGAAGCTACTGCTTTACCAGTAATGCTTGAGCCTTGAGATCCTCAATATCAAAGTGCCATGCGCTGACACCTCGTTGATACTCACTCTGTTGAACAAACCATAAGAAAGTCACCTAAGCGGATTGAAGGACGGAATTGCGTACATGCATTTCTAAAACAGATAAATAATACAAGTTGCACTGTCTTCATGAATTATATGACACTAACATTCTATATCCCCCCACCCCCCCCCCCCCCCCCGGCGAAAACAAAACACCACAAAGAAGTTTACAACACAGTGTACTGTACAAGTTCACTTTGCAGGGAAAGATCTACAGCAAACAGAAGCACCTTAATTTGCAAGTAGGCATGATATCTCTATGCAAACTGAATAAATGATATTAATTGTTTGTATGCAAAACGAAACAGCTCATATCCAGGTGAGCATCTTTCAGTGATTTCTAGCTTAACTTGGTTAATTATACAAAACCAATGTCTTGGCTCAAACATGTTTTAGCTATCGCCTTCATCGTCAAAACAATGGTCATATTATACCCAATTACCCATATGAGATCAACTTCTAAAATTGGTTGGCTAGTGAGTCTTATTTTGTTCTGTGATTCCAAAAATCATCAAGATTGCTAGTTCACTTTGCATAGAGTAAATAAAATAAGCAGAAGTTCATGGCCTCAAATGGAAAGAACTGCACCAAAAGCAAAAAATAACATAAGAGAGTGTTAATATCACAAACCATGGAAAGTGCTTCCTGTTCAGATGAAGCCAGGTGTGCTGCATCTTTTTGCTGAAAAAGCACAGTAATCTACTGAGATATTGTTTCGAGTGTCAAGTAAAAGAAGAAGATAGCACAAGAGCAAAACCTGGAGTGCCTTCACACGATCCCACAGAGGGGGCAAATCGGTTAAGATGCTCTTAACTGTCAGCTGTGGGGCCTTTGTGTTCTTGAAAAACGAATGCTTTAGTAACTTCTCAGCTGTTGGCCGCTTAGTTTGATCTTTTACCAAGCACATTGCAACCATTTCCTTGAAAGACTGATTACAGCTGAAAAGCCTTCATTAGAAAGGTAAACATTGTAATGTAATATATCCACTCCGTAATAACAACTGAAGTGGCTTCCTAAGACAAGTAGGTATTGCTGTTAAAACATAACCAAAAGACACAAGCCAAGAACTGGACCAGTACTACCTTTGAGAATTTTCTATCGCGGTCATAGTCAAGACCTGGTGGTGCATTTTGAAGGGTCATGAGAAGAACCTGCATCCAACAAGGTAAACTGCAGTTAAACAGAAAGTTCACATGCACAGGTTGCCACATTCGACAATGCCCTTGATAAACAAGAAAGTTTGTACACTTGAATTGCTAATTTCATGGACAAGACCGCCGAGCTTATTGTTAAATTTTACAAGACTGTTGAACATCAGTAAGTATAAGCAAGTTCGTGAAAAGTAGGCATACACATGTAGCATAATGGAATTTTACCCAAGTGGGGAGTGTTTTTTTTTTTTGCTAGGCTAAAAAAGATGTGTCGTAAGTGTGGAATACAGGGATTTTTTGGCATAACAGTATCATGGCATAGCAAGATGATGAGAACCTCATGTCTGCAAACTGCTAACAGGACACCATGGTGAAAATTTTAGTATAAGAACAACTACAGAAGAAAGGCAATTATGAAGCTGATCAAACACTTGCTTAATAGTACTTGCTCTTTTCCAAGACAGAAAAACTGGAAAAGGACAGAAGTATTTTTACTTTGCAAAAGAATAAAATAACTCATTACCTTCATGGGAGGGTACTTAGAGAAGGGAGCGTGGCCATGTGCAAGCTCCAGTGCAGTTATTCCAAATGACCAAATATCAGCTCTGGGCAGGGGGCAAATAGTCATGAGCACACCTCACAAATGTAAAAAAGATTGCTAGCCTGATTTCTTCAAACTAGGGATAGTGGTTCGGCATTTAATCTAATCATAAAATTCTGAGACGATACTTAAGTGACCCCAGACAGAATACAATGGCATGGAAGAAAATATATAGAAATGAAAATAAAGAGTATTGCAATTATAAAGTGGACTGATGAAAAAGATAACTGTCAGAAAGATTGATGGCCTTATTTCTTCAAATTCGAGATAGTGATTGAGCATTTAATATAAACATAAAATTCGAGAGACTACTTTAGTGACCACAGGCGTACTAATAATGTATGATTCCAATGTACATAGCTTGTTTATAGTTAAAAAAATGACCAGAGAAACTTGAAATACTGCATCTAAAGGTATTCTAGAGTAGCAAATGTAACATGAGCATGATATTCAAAACATACTTGAAATTATAACCGGTTCCAGGCTGGAGAACCTCTGGAGCCATCCTAAACAAGAAACAAAAGAAGAATCATATCAAGCATTTTCATAGATTGTTCAGACTTACTGAGCCTTGAAAAGAAGAAATTTGGAAAAACACAGCTACCAGCATGGTGTTCCCACAAACGTATTCCTGGATCTTTGCCTATCGCCTCTGTCAAACAAGCAAGCAGATACACCAAAGTCCCCAAGCTTGACTACACCAGGGCTATCAACAAGGATATTGCCCGCCTGCACAATGTTACATTGATGAGAAGCTCTGACAAAACAAGCGTAAATAAACCCTGTAGATTGGAAAAGGGCAACCTTAACATCACGGTGGATATGCCCTTGGGCATGGAGGTAAGCGAGAGCCTTGAGTGTTTCTTTAAGAATAGAGCAGATAACAGGCTCCTCCAGGCCATCAGGATGTGCGACCTTCATTAGGTGTAAGCATGAACCCTCTGCCATGAAGGGCATTATGACCCAAAGGTTGTGATGGACAACAAATGAGCAATAGGCCTTGATGACATTAGGATGGTCTATCAATTTCATAATCTGAGCCTCCTTGCGAACATCATCCTGGAAGGCAAGGGAGATATAGATATGAGGTAGCATACCATACCATACCATTGCGAGGTCTGATGTGAAATACACTACTTTTTTTTTGAACCGGGCGATAACCCCTTTCTATTATTCATCATAACGGAAATACAACCAGTCTCACATAGTAATCAGGAAGCCTAGAAAGCCTAGAAAGGGGAAGTGAAATACACTACTAGTGATGATTTTGAGGTACCTCGCAATCTGAATCTGATGATGAATATGAATTTATCACCGCCCAATCCTAATCCTAATCCTATATCCTCTACAGAGACAGAGACAGAGACAGAGACAGAGACAGAGAAAGAGAAAGAGAAAGAGGGGGGACGGACTTACGAGGTTACTGTTGATTCGGTCGAGGTCGAGGCACTTAACGGCGATGGTGCGGTTGGCGGGGAGGAAGATGGCGCGGTAGACGACGGCGTTGGCGCCGAAGCCCACCTCCTCCATGAGCCTGTAGTCGTCCGCCGACAAGGTGAACTCCGAGACGGCCGCCGCGGGCTCCGAGACGGGCGCCGCCAGCGAGGGCCGGCGCATGCTCCCGCCCCTCACCATCGCCCCTCCGCGATCGCCGCCGGGCTGGGCTGGAGTGAGAGAGAGAGAGGAGGGGGAGGTCGTTGACTCGTGTCGGGAGTTTTTTTTTTTCTTTTTCTGTGTGGGGAGGGGAAAAAGCTTTCTTCTGTGTGGGATGTGGGAGGAGGGACGCGAGGTGCTCTCTCTTTCTCTCTTGGCTTTGCCTTTGCCTTTGGCTTTGCCCTTGGCCTTGGCTTGGCGGAACCGACGATGATCTGTGTGGGGCCCGTTTGACAGTGGCTGAGCGAGCAGGCGGTAGATATCATATCCGAGAGAGAGAGAGGGGGATCTCCGCCCCGATCGTCTCGTCTGTCGGTCTGTGCCTCTTGTGAGGGGTGATCGTCTGCCCCATGGAAACACTGGTTTTTGATGATAATTCTCCAAAACACTGGTTCTTGTCGCGTGTGAACCAATTTGTGGTTGAATGGTTAGGAAGACAGTGGTATGCTCAATTGATCATGGTTCAAGTCTTAGATTTGATATTGATGCTCGCATTATTTCTGAATTTTTTTATGAAGGACATCATCAGATGAGTGTACAGGTCACCCGGCGAGCACAGAGGATCCGTAGTGGTGTGGAGCGGACCAGCGTCGTCGCCTGGTACCACGGCCGGGCCTCGTGTTTGTTTAACAGTAGTACGGCCCGACGCGTGGAGTGGACCGAATTGTTTATTCCTCCACTGCCCACTGGGGGTCCGAGGATAAAAGAAAAGAAAAGAAAAGAAATCGGTAATTGTTTGATTGATTGATTGACGTGGTAAATCACGCTTAGCTGGTGCCCAACAAGAGATTACGGCGGACATTGCGGGGGTTAATCCAACCTCATGCTAGCTAGCGTTAAAAATATACTTATATTCCAGCCTCGTGGTACAACATTACACTAACAGCCTCCATAAAGACATCATTTCTTTATAGAGGAAGCAGTATCTATAGTCTATCTATAGGATTAAATAATGTAAGCAAGGATGGAGATGAAGATAGTGTGGTGACAAGGATATAACAAACAAAACGTCTGGTTCCTTCAGCCAAAGTTGGCGACGTTCCTTGTTACGCCCAACAAACGCTCAAAAAGCCAAAATACAATTCCTCAAACAACGGGCAAAGACTACTTCCCCACATGGAAAAGAAATACACACATGGCGTTAGAATGTTGGCTACTGATGTCTGAGTTCCAAAACCCTCAAAAAACAGAAAAAAAAAAGGTTGCTTGCTAAACAAAAGAAAGGCAAACACAATCCTATCCAAACACTCCACATTTTTACTATGTGGCAAAAATATGCGCAAAAAAATTTCAGGTGCATGCCAATTTAAACAAAAAAAAACACGGCAGATTTATAATTTTCTGAACTGGACACATGGCAAATTTAAACATTTTATAATGTTCACATGTCAAGGTGTTTTGTACACATGGAAAAAATTTGGAAGAAAAAAATCTCACGACCCCATGGATAATTCACAACCTTTTGTCTTTCAAACATGGCAATTTTAAGTCATTTTGTAATGCTCTTGTGGCAAACTTTGGGATTTTTAATCAATTTTCATGGCGATTTTGGGATTCTCTCCCTACTTTTCCACATGGAAATTTTATTATAATTAAGATGGAGATTTTCTTATTCAAAACATGGCAGCTTTACTATCAAGAGCATGCCAATTTAATTTTTAATGACATGGCATTTTTACTATGTCCTTCTCGCCTGCTGTATGAAGTAGGCGGGCCCTAGATGGGCTTTCCCAATATGAGTTCCAGCACGGTTTTTTTTTTCCTTTTCGTCTTTTGTGTTTCCTGAGCCGAATTTCATTATTTTTTATTGGTTTTCTGTCTTATGTGTTTCTTTATGAATTTTCTTTCTTTCTCAATACATGTCAATTTTTCTAAATACACACTGTAAAATTTTTACACATCTTGAACATTTTTTATACATTCAATTTTTTAAAACTCCGTGAACATTTGTCTAAATTGTCTAAATATTTTATTAATTGGCATAAACCTATTTTTGGAAGGCGTGAACAGTTTTTTAATTGCCATGTACATTTGGTTGAAAGGCAGTATTTGTTTTCTTGAATTACGTGAGCATCCTTTCTACATTGTATAACATTTTCTAAATATGTCATGTACTCCATTTTTTTGAAACACTTGAACCTATTTTTGAATGCTATAAACATTTTTTAAATCATGCTACTGCCTTTGGTCTATATTAGTTTAAACTAAGTCAGTGACAATTAATATGGATCGTAGAGAGTACAATTTTGTACATGATATTTATACTTTTATATTTCACTTTGAACATCTTTAATTTGTTAAACTCTATTGCGTAATTGGAATAAATGTATTTAGTATTTTTTTAAAATGTAAATAAAATGGAGCGAATGAAGAAGCAGAGAAGAAAAACGAAGGCTGGCCAAATGTATGGCGTTGCTTGCCTCATACCTACAAATCTAGCTAAGCAGCGGGTGATAACTTTTTACACAATGTTTATTCTTTTCTATTTCACTTTGAACATTTTAAAACTTTAAGGAATTTTTTTAAATAAATGTTTTTAGTTTTTTTAATAAAAAAGGTGAAAAAAGGAAATCGAGCGAATGAAGAAACAGAGAAGAAAAACGTCCAATGAATGTATCTGTATTTCCCTTTATTTCATCAACTAAACTGTGTGCGTGCATGGAAGGGCTATTATTTGCACTTCAGAGGAGTGACTTACCTATCATTGTTGAGATGGACTCTGTTCTTGCAGTCAATCTGATCCAATCGAGGGATTTGGACAGATCTATTTATGCTTGGATAGTTAAGGTGATCAAGTATCTTCTGGTATTACTCATTTAAATCACTTTAGAAATAAAGTTAGCGGCTGCTTAGCTAGATTTGCTAAATTAGAAGGACGAACCATGACTTGGGTTGGTTCTGGTCCAGATGTTGCTGTTGAGCTAGCTTTCGCTGAATGTATGGACACTATGATTTGAGTAATACAATTTATCACCCGCAAAAAAAACCATATTTTCCTTCTTCTTTCATTAACTGAAAGAGTATGTTGCAACACTTGGCCCTGACTAACCCTCAAAAAAAAAAACACTTGGCCTCCCCAAGCCCAAGCCCAAGCCAAGCGCTAGGGATAGGGATAGGGCGATGGAGGACTGGCCGTCCGCCCGGGTCCGGGAGGAGTTCATCGGCTTCTTCGAGTCCAAGGCGCACACGCCATGGCCGTCGAGCCCCGTGGTGCCCGTGGACGACCCCACGCTCCTCTTCGCCAACGCCGGGATGAACCAGTTCAAGCCGGTGTTCCTGGGCACGGCCGCCCCGGACTCGCCGCTGGGCCGCCTGCGCCGCGCCTGCAACACCCAGAAGTGCATCCGCGCCGGCGGCAAGCACAACGACCTCGACGACGTCGGCAAGGACACCTACCACCACACCTTCTTCGAGATGCTCGGCAACTGGTCCTTCGGGGACTACTTCAAGGACGGGGCCATCGCATACGCATGGCAACTACTCACACAGGTACCTATCTACTCTTCTTCCCTGATGAACCCACAAGCAGAAATAAGAATGATGAAAGACTGATAGGAATTGCTATTTCATATGTATGTATGTATGTATGTATGTATGTATGTATGTATGTATGTAATGTTTGTGCAGGTCTACAAATTGCCCACTGATAGGATTTATGCAACATACTTTGGTGGCGATGACAAGGCTGGTCTCGCCCCCGATACCGAGTCGAAAGACATATGGTTCAAGTATCTACCGAATGAAAGAGTTCTGCCTTTCGGTTGCAAGGTACTATTCTGCTTGTGCTCTGCTTGCTTTCTTGGTCGACCTCCTGTCCGTTTTGCACGTTATGTTGTATCTTCGTCTTTTTGGGCTTATACTGCTGTCTGAATGTCCCTATTAAAGAAGAAGAAGAGTATTACAACAATGCATTTCTTTGAGCAGGATAACTTTTGGGAGATGGGCGACACAGGTCCTTGTGGCCCATGCACAGAGATTCATTTTGATCGTATTGGCAACCGTGACGCAGCTTCATTGGTGAACAATGATGACCCTACATGTATTGAGATATGGAATCTTGTGTTTATTCAGGTTAACATGCCAGTTACTCTGTTTTGTGCGTGCAACACTCCTATTTGCTTTTTATCTCTTCTACTATGCACTGACATTTGGCTATTTTAAAACCCAGTTCAACAGGGAATCAGACGGTACTTTGAGATCCTTGCCAGCAAAACACGTTGACACCGGAATGGGCTTCGAGCGTTTAACTTCTATCCTTCAGAATAAAATGAGCAATTACGACACAGATGTATTCATGCCGTTATTTGATGCCATCCACAAGGTATTTTTCCCAGATGCGCACTTGCAGCTTCTTTTGTGCTTGTGAGTTGTGACTAGAGTATTTTGCTGAAGCAATAAATTGTTGCCTAAAGTAAATGATATTCATTGTCAATTCGTTATGCATTATGAATGCAGCTGGCAGGCGCTGGAATTCAACCATACTCTGGTAAAGTAGGATCCGATGATGTTGGGAAAGTTGATATGGCATATAGGGTTGTTGCAGATCACATAAGAACCCTTTCTTTTGCTATTGCTGATGGTTCTCAACCTGGTGAGCTCATACTGTTTTCGTTGGGGACACATTATTTAAAACGATTGCCATCCATATAAGTATTATTTAGTTGTATGATACATCTAAATGCCTTGTTAAGTTGCTTGCTGCTTTACATCCTACACAATAGGATGTCTAAGTAGCTCTATCTCATATATGTCCACAAGTGAGCATAATAAGCTTGTGCGCTTGTGTTATTTTGGTTCTTCAAATATAAGTTAATTTGAAATTTATCATGCTCCCAAATTTTCTGTTGCATATGTAAGATAATTTTTATTCAAGATATGGATGTGGCACTGGAATAAAATGAAGTTTATGGACATAATAAAGTCACCAATTGTTTGACATTTCCAATTTTGAAGAATTTGAATGAAAAAAGATAGATCACTGTACGGCCCATTGTCAGCCAAAATGATTAGTCACTCTACGGAGGCTAGTTGTTTTGAACCTGACTGATTAATTTTAGTTTAGGCATCCATGTGTCTAAATCACTAGTTTGGAGACCTGAGTTGCATTTCCTGTTTTAGAAGAAATGCATTAATGCCCTTCCTGTAAATATGAAGTCATAGATGCTAAATTTTGGTGGGTTTAGTTCATTGCGAACTATTTCTTTTAGATTTCCCCTACTGAGGAATGTTGTTTAGCAGTATTTTTACAATGTTTCAGGGCTTTGTCTTGTGTTATACAATGATGTTTCTTTGTTCTAATAGGGGTTTTGCTGTAGGAAATGAGGGAAGAGAGTATGTTCTAAGGCGTATACTTAGACGTGCTGTTCACTTTGGTCATCAAAAATTGATGGCAAAGCAAGGATTTTTTAGCTCGTAAGAACTGTAACCTGCATCCGTTGTATTCTGTACTTTTTCGTTAATGGTATACTTTGCATAGCCTTTTGTTTACTCGGGATGCTAAACATGCAATGTAAGGCTTATGAGGATGACTGTAGAGATGTCATATGACAACAAGAAAAGAAAACAACAAGAAAAGAAACTATGTCACACAGGATTTTCTAGCTAATTTAAACTATGTTCTTGAAGCTGGTATTTGATATGCCATTATTTTGTATCTTTCTTGTACAGCCTTGTAGATGTTTTTGTCCGAGTGATGGGTGATGTGTTTCCTGAGCTGAAGGACAATGAAAAGAAGATTAAAGACATAATTAAAGAAGAAGAGGCAAGCTTTGAGAACACTCTAGCGAAGGTAATATTGGTTGCCAGGAGTATTTGCATATCAGTGACATCAATTTGGCCCAAGTGATGTTTGTTGAAGTAATTTCATTGCAATCAAATCCGAGTGTTTGCACACTCTTAGGCAGTGTTTTATCCTTGTAAACATGTGTTAGTCTCAAAGTAATTTAGCTAGTTTGTTATCAGATAACCTAAATTGTTTTATCCTTGTAAACATGTGTTAGTCTCAAAGTAATTTAGCTAGTTTGTTATCAGATAACCTAAATTTCTGTTGTTGCCGGAGGCTCTGGGCCAGTTTATACCTTGTATATTCTGTACCGCTGTTTTGCTCGTGAGATACTGCTAAAGGCTTTATATATACTCCCTCCTTCCATCTATATAGGGCCTAATGCGTTTTTCGAGGCTAACTTTGACCAAATATTAGAGCAATAATATATGACATGCAACTTACACAAAGCACACCGTTAAATTCGTGTGTGAAAGGAGCTTTCAATGATATAATTTTCACATTGTGCATGTCATGTACTATTAATCTTGTCAATAGTCAAAAGCGGTCTTAAAAACGCATTAGGCCCTATATAGATGGAAGGAGGGAGTATATAATATGTTAACGTGTTGTGCTGAGTAACCAGGTAGTGTCTTGTTTTGAGGCAACACATTAAGGAATACATCCAGGGTGATAGTTTCAATCTTGGTTTACATCAGCTTAGTTCAATCACAATAATTAGCATACATGATAAATTGTTCTCATCTTTTCAGTGAAATGACCATTAGTAATCCAATTTATTTGGTTTCCACATGGGCATGATTCTGTTTATCATGCTTATATTTTAAGGTTGGTTCCTACTAGGTGCCTTGCTATTGTGTTTCATTATAGCAACAGAGACTAAGAAAGCTTACAGCTGAAGTTTATTGACCGTTCTTTTCTTAGAACCATCATAATATGTATTGTCCGTTCCTGTGGCTGTTCAGGTGGTTAACTGATAGTGCTGTTGGTGTAATTTTCAGGGATATGAGAGATTTAAGAAAGCTGCAGATGCTGTCAAGGAGAATGGTGGGGCAGTACTTAGTGGCCAGGCAAGTGCTTTGGTTTTGAATTACCACCGTATTACTTGATTTATTTTGTTTTCACCAGAAGATGTTTGCACCTAAGCAGACTTTAGTTTGTTTGTTGTCTGAGCATGTGTTGTGTTATCTCATGTTGATGTCCATTGACAAGTGAAAATAGTTAGGAGATGATATAAATTATGAAGTTAGAGACAAGGTATCCTGATTAATAAGATGCATACATTTCATATTAAAAATGTTGGAATAGGTTCTTATCCTTGTTAGATTGGTTGCATTATCATCCATTTTCATTAAGTGAAGATTAATCTGAATTTCTCTAGCCTTTTCTCCCTCTCCAGTAGGCCTCAGAGCTTGTTTTTAAGGCTTCTCACCTTGGACGCTTAGGTGTCAGGGCAGTGGGTGCTCACCTTAGGTCGCCTTACCGCCTTAAGAACAATGCCCGAGAATCTAACTATCCTGTCATGAAAATGGTTTGTTGTCAGGGGTGAAGTTCGGATAGTACACGGGCAACACAAACTGACCGAACCCCTTAAAATGACATTAGGAACCAGAACTTGGATGTCTGTCGGATATGTCGGTAGTTATTCTCGGATGTTGTTTCAAATATTGTGTAGGCACTATCTGGTTAACTTGATCATATTCTCTATCGTATCATTCTAATTTCTATTCATTCCTTCGTATTCGAGGAACATGTCAAAAACTAAGGAATTTGACTGTTTGGTAAACTTGATCAGTAATGTGGAATAATTCTGTTCCTTGTCCTTATTTTAATAATGGAGTTCACTGCATAGAAACATGTCTCTTAGATCATACTTCGGTTATGTTTATCAATGTTCTGTTACATCCTGCTGAAGTTTTCAAGTTTATATTGCTATCTTTTATGTATTGCAAGTTTGCAACAGTTATTTGTACTTTCAGGATGCATTTGTTCTGTGGGACACCTATGGCTATCCAATTGATTTGACTGAGGTTTGTTCTTCATGTTTTCATCAGTAAATCTTATCAAATTAATTTGACAGTGCTATATTTTCATGTTTACGCTGTTGTTAAAGCTTTTATTGTCTGTTTTTCTTGGTATCGTCGTTGTTTCCTATCTCATAGGTCATGGCAGTTGACTTTGGGCTATCTGTTGACATGGAGGGTTTTAATGTTTCTATGGAAGAAGCAAGGCAAAAGGCTAGGAATGCTCGCTACAAGGTTGTATTTATTTCTTCTTAAATATAACCTAATTCTTCACTTGTGGTCTTTTATGATACCAAGTAATATTCCTGCTCTTTGTTGTTTAATAATGTTGTAATTAACTAAACTAAGCATCTCTTATATGCCACTGATACTCAATTGATTGGGCAACTTTTGTCTGTTACGGTTCATATATCATACTTATTTCTGATTTTGTTATATATGTTTTTCTTGCAGGCTGGCGGCAAATCTATTGTCCTGGATGCTAATGCTACATCGGAGCTGCGCAATCAGGGGCTTGCCAGCACAAATGATAGCCCGAAATTCCAACACGAGGTTAGATTATTTATTTATGGTTTGGCTATTAAGCACAGTTCCTTTCAATATTCAGTGCCTGTTTGGGATTTTGTAGAATTTCATTCTATGTACCTAAAAACATTTTGCAGGCACATAGCAGTGTGGTGAAAGCTATCTATACTGGCTCAGAGTTCATAGCCACTGCGTCTGGTGATGAAGATTTTGGTCTTGTTTTGGAAAGCACAAGCTTCTATGCAGAACAGGGTGGTCAGGTACAACTTCCCTTTCGACAGTGTCATGTTGGTGTAGTTGAATGAAAATGTCAAGTGCAATCACCTCTTGAGTTGCAATCATGCAATGAATTGTCAGCTCACCTACTGAATAAGCATGACATTCTATTTTTTTAATGTAATTGTCATGTGGGGCCATTACTACATGAAGGAACCTGATCTGACATCAGCTTGATTGTTACCTTAGTTTGTGAGTTAGATATTTTCTATAGTAACTATTGAGCTGATGTCTAATGGGGTGTCCTTTTGTAGCAATGGCCCCACATGACAATAATTTTGTTAATTTTAACATAATTATTTTGGTTGGTTCATTAGTAAAGTGACACATAATTTCTGTTTGAAAGTTATTCTTTGATTGTAACCAGAACCAAAAAAATGATCAGTGCACCCCGGAGTGATACCTCCCGTTGGTTGAAACTTGATTGGTATTCTTTGTTGTTTCTTTTATGTCATCCTAGTAATCTACAGCACTCATAAATAAATGGTTGAAGTAATGTTTTTGTCATTACACCATTTCAAACACCACATTACGGTTGTATCCAGTCTCACTCTGAGGAAAATAGTGTTGAGGGCTTCAAAGTTGCCCATACAATACATTGGCTTCAAATTTTCAATCAAAATCTGACAGGTTAATACCCGTAAATTGCATAGCAAACATTGCAATTTGCGTTCAACAACCATGGATGTTTTCTCGTTTATTTGAAGTCACCGTGCTGCTATGGTCGTTTCTTGTTCTACTTCAAATGCGTGCATGTAACCTCTATCCCGCGTGGGGTTTGGGGTTGTATATATGAACTTTTCCTCTTTTTAGTGAACGATACGGAGCTCTCATGCATGTTCGAGAGTTGCGTTGTGCATTCTATGAATCTCTTTTGACATGCCATATGATATTTCTGGATTAGATCTATGACACTGGGAGTATAGAGGGGCCATCTGGATCTTTTACTGTGAACAATGTCCAAGTGTTTGCTGGCTATGTCCTGCACATCGGTTCATTTCTGGAAGGGCCTGACTCCAAGGCATTGTCTATTGGCGATGAAGTGAAATGCAAAGTAACATTCTTTACTGATTAATTTCTTGATCAGTTAACCTGTTAAATTTGCTAAATTACATTGAGATTCTTCTATTACTCTTGGTAGGTTGATTACACACGGCGTACTCTCATTGCGCCAAACCACACATGTACCCATATGCTGAACTTTGCTCTAAGGGTATGTTTTCAAGCCTCTCAGATTTTACAGTGCATGCCTTTTTTTTTGTATTCATGATGGTTTCACTATTGCAAGTGTAGGAAGTACTTGGTGACCATATTGACCAGAAAGGTTCCATTGTTCTTCCAGAGAAGCTGAGATTTGATTTCTCCCATGGTATGCTGTGATTCTTTTTATATTGCATCCACTTTTTGCTGTTCCTCGGCTTGTCAACTCAACTGTTAGTACATAACAGGGAAACCTGTTCAGCCTGAAGATCTGAGAAAAATCGAGGATATAGTGAAGAAGCAAATAGAGGATGAGCTGGAGGTATCTGCACAAGAAATAAAATTAGCTGACGCAAAGCGCATAAATGGTCTGCGAGCTGTGTTTGGTGAAGTGCGTTCTCTTACCCAGCTTGACATACCATGTTGTCATATCTCGTTTGCCTGCCCTGTTGTTTTGTGTAATTCATTTTACATATGGATCTTGTAGATATACCCTGATCCTGTAAGAGTTGTATCGATTGGTCGCAAAGTGGAAGATGTGCTTGCAAACCCTGAAAGCAAAGAATGGTTATCCATATCAACTGAGCTGTGTGGAGGTATATTTACTACTCTGTTCTACTATGTAATTCTGCATTTGTGTGTTTATGTCACCAAACGTTTATGTATGTCAGGCACACACATTTCGAACACTAGAGATGCCGCAGCATTTGCCCTCATATCTGAAGAGGGTATCGCAAAAGGTGTTCGGAGGATAACGGCTGTTACTGCTGAGTGTGCCTCACAGGCTATGAAGTTGGCATCATCTATCGAGACTGATATCAATGAAGCATCTAAACTGGACGGAGCGACATTGGAAAAGGTACTAGGCTTTCCCCATTTGTGCTTGTGTCTCATAGTGTGAGCTATATGGTTGTGATACTCTGATAAACTGGATATTATTAGAAGTTATTGTGATTTTTGTTTGTTTTCTTAGAAATATGATGCCCTTAACCTTTATATGAATAGACGATGTCAGTTGTACTTTGTATCCATTTCCTGTTGATCTGCTTTATATTAGATTGCATCTAAGAATTTACATTTCTTCATCAGAAAATTGGGTCCATCAAGAATACACTGGATGCCGCTGCTATCCCAGCTGCAAGAAAAGCTGATCTAAAAGGCAATGTCTCAAAGTTGGAGGTCTGTAAATGCTTCAGTTCATTTGTGACATCTTGTCAAAGAGAAAATATTTATGAGAAGTATTTGGTATTCTACTATTGGTAGTTAAGATGAAGAAAGCTGATTATAGGTGTTGCATATATCAGGATCAACTTAGGGAGGCGAAGAAGAAAATGGGCAAAGAAAATATCCAAAAGGCTGTCAAGACAGCCATAGATGCCGCAGAAGCTGCTGATTCTGAAGGAAAACCCTTCTGTGTTATTCATGCCGATGTGGGTCTTGATACCACTGCTGTCCGGGAAGCAGTTGTGAAAGCCATGGACCGTTTCAAGGTCGGTACTCCAATCCGTTTCTGTCTAGTAGGGTTCCCATCATCTAAAAAAAAGCTATGTATTCAGCATAATTTCCAACTTGCTCCAACAATTTTATTTATTTATTTTATGAATGATTAAAACATAAAATTTGTTGTATTCCTTTTGTCAATCAAATCTTTGGATGTGGTGGTGCCACCAGGGTCTGCCGATAATGGTATTCAGCACAGACGAGGCATCAAACAAGGCTGTTATCTATGCGGGTGTACCTCCGGACGCACCCAATGGGTTCAAGGTGTTGGATTGGCTTACGCCTTCAATCGCACCACTCAAGGGGAAAGGAGGCGGCGGCAAGAATGGTCTTGCCCAGGGCCAGGTGAGGAGGCATCATTCATTGTTTAGGCATCTAAACTACGGTCAAAGTCTAGTACTAGTAGTAATTATGGTTACTAGCTAATACAATGTGTGAATAATCCTGCAATGCAATCTCATATTTGAATGCAGGGAAGTGATGGTTCCCGGGTCAAGGAGGCCATGGAGCTTGCTACCCAGATAGCATCAATGAAGCTGGGCTGATTGATTTGTCGAGACTGGCCCTGGTCTCTTGATATATACTGTATGTTAAAACTTAAAAGTGTCTTGTTCAGAACCAGGGTGGACTCGTGGCATTCCCCATCCCTGGCAGCGACGACAGCAACCTGGTGGTTGAGAGCCAGCCAGGAAATCGGCTCGGAAGCATCTCAGGACCCTCGCAGCTGGAGTCGAGGAGCAATCTAGGCACTTGTAGGTGTGTTTGTTGTTGTTGTTGTTGTTGTTGTTGCTTCTGAGGTTGTTGTATCTTCAGTTCATTTTAAGGTTTTGTACCTTAAAATCATAGATTGTAGCACAATGCTATGCAAGTGAAATGGTGAAGAAAAGGGAACATTGCATGGAGTAATCTTATTCAGGCTAGATTTATGTAATGACTGAAAACAAACCTGTCTATTACCTGCTCAGCAGAAAATATCTTGAACCTGAAATAGGCTGGCATGGGAATATCATCATCAGTCTTGTCCTACTATGGATATGGATCCACATCTAAGGAAAAAGAAGCATGACGAGGTTAGGTATAGCTACCCACCTAGACAACAAGACATAACGTAAATAGCCAGGGGAAGATTCAGCACCAACTGAACATGGAAGATGGAAGCTTTTCAGCCTTCAAAGTAACACTGACTATAAGGTGCAGTTTTCACAGCACTAGGACAACTTTTAATAGATCGACTTTGCCAGAACACCACTAATTGAAAGTTTTCGCTGTCCAGGCAGAACAGAACACCAGGGATTATCATGTAACTAGTGCTAACCTACCGGAGCAACAGAAGAAGACGTCTGCCCTTACCTTCTTCAACGGCAGCAGTTGGGGCAGCCGAGCAGCCTGCGGTGGCTGGTGCGGCCTAGCGGACCGAGTGTGCAGATCACGGGGAGGGGGGGGGGGGGGGGGGGTGGGGTGTGTGTGTGTGTGTGTGGAGGCAATTAGAACATGCACCCAGCAATTAGTCCCACAACCCCGCACCAACCAACCAGTACCACAAAATTCTATATCTAACAGCCATCATTCATCTAATACCTCTCCTGTGTGCACGTACCAATTTCCATTGGCTAACCGTGCTTCACCAGGAGACTACAGAAGCCTCACCTCCAACAGCCCAACTATCAGCCCCACGTACCCCCGACAATCTCGCAATTCTAATCGCAGACTACAGAAAGAAAGAATTGGTTTCCCTCGCCCAATCGCACAGGAGCCTCTCTGCCGAAATTTTTATTATTGATAATTAATATTCCAGTAATTCTGAAACTAAGAAACACTAATGAGAAATTCAAAAAATAGGAAGGACGCTAGGAATAATAACGTCCAGGGCTGGACGCCAATACCAACAACGTCCAAAGCTGAACGCTCTTATAAACAGCGTCCACTGTGTTTGGTTCGACCAGACCCTGTCCGGCTATCTCCGGCCTTCGACTTGTACCCTCAGCAACTTCCGCATGACCAAAGCTAGACTCCGCCACCTCTAGCCCGCCGAAAATGGCACTCTAGCAACGCACCATCCTCATTTCGCTCCTTGTTATCCCTCTTTGCCAATTCCCATCGTCGTGCCTCGCTCGCAATGGTGATCCGCTAAACCCCCGTTGCTGCCGGGGCCATGGCTGTCCATCTCCGACAGCCATATCCTCCTCAGCAAGGACCGCCCCGACCTCTTCCCTGTTACGCTCGGAGCCATCTCTAGCAACATTAACTACTAACATGTCAGCGTGAGCCCTCTCTCCACCCTTTTCGCTCTCCTACACTAGGCATGCGTAACCGTGTGAGTGGATGCGTTGTGAATTTGTGCGTGAATATCTGTGCATGTTGGCATGAACTCGAGTTGTTTTCTACCAAAAAAGGCTCACACCCCGCTTTATAGATAACGCAACGATCATACAACTCGACACCACACCATATACACCTGGTGCAAGCCAAACAAGGATTACCCTATCGCACGCACTCTCCGTCTCCGAGACCACTATTGGTCGCCGGACACCATGCCGCCCGGACGCCCATGGCAGGGGTAGCCGCCCGCAGCCAGCTCCACCCATGACCCACACCGCCGCACCTAGCAACCTATGCCGGTCGCAGCCTGCGCTGCCCGTGCCACCATGCCGCCCGTCACACCGCCGCCACAACACCATCTGTAACCGCTTCGGCGCACCAGCACGCCCGTTTTCCAATGCGGTGTCCATGCCTGCTCGATCTGGCCTAGGCCTGACCTCCTCTGCATGGAAGACAAAACTTCCCCGTCGCCGCCTACGCCGACCGGGCTTCGCCCGACCACGCCCTTTGTCAATGATTAGGGAGGAGGGAGAGTGGGAGGGGGAACCCCGACGACGGTGGCTAGGGTTACCCTCGATAGCTCACGGGAGCGACGCAGAAGGGAGAGGGGAAAGAGGGGAGGCCTCCTGACTACCTCACCACTCGAGTTGTTTTCTTAGTAGCAAGGAGTGTACCGGAGCACACTGTCCATGGTTGAATTGCTGGAAGCTTTCGCCCTCAAGGCAGCCCAGAAAGCAATCACGGCTTAGGTGTAGAATGCACAATTAGACTTTCTTGCGACAGTTTTAGTAGCTAATGAATTAGAAAAACATACATTCATGGTCCGAAGCAAATAGGAAGGACGCTATTGACAACAGCGTCCATCCTGGACGCCATTGTCGATAGCGTCCTTCCTATTTTTCAAATTTCGGCCCAACCATGATCAATTTTCTAATTGCTGCGGTACTAATTACTAGTAATAAAAAAATCGGGCCTCTCTGCCTTGCGTCGCCATCACGCCAACACCATCTTCTCCTGCACGGCGACCTCACGCCACTCCACCGCGCAGTCATGGTCATGCACGATCGACGTGCCGGAAGTCCGCCATATCGCCAGTGCCCAGGAGCCCGCCAGGCACCCGCGCGGCCCTGCACGGCCCCTCCCCTGGAACAGCTGTAATTCTTCCCTTCCCTGCACTCGAGATAGATTTTTCAGATCAGTTTTACTCCAGTATCTATCTATCTTTAAAACAGAACAGGCATACATAGGGGTAGGGCAGAGGAAAGATACATTGCGCTAGTCTATCCTTCTGTCTGAATAGGCTACCTCATAACATATTTCGAAAAGATAAACTATTGCACAGCAGAATGATTCAAATTAATGATTTTCTATGTGGAAAATGGTTAGTGTTTTGGCTATTGCTCTAACCGACTGAAACATGCACTCTGCTGCAGTGTACAACTCTGTTGACACACAATACAACAACAAAAAGGACAGGGCAGTAATATAGAGCTTCAGTCTGATGTTAATATTCACATGCAGCAGGCGACCGTATGTCGTCTTCCAATCGTTTGGGGCCGCGCATCCCATTTCAAGATATAAGCAACAACCAAGCATTGGGTAAACCACTTCCTACTTTGTTCTACTGTTTCTGTTGTTGTTGTTTCTGTGCTGAATTGCTCTGTAAATTTATACAGAACCAAGCACCCAATTTCAGGATATAAGCAACAACCCATCATTGGGTGACTATATATCATCATCCAGATCCTACTTTCTGCTACTGTTTTTCGCTGTTGCTTCTGTGCTAACTTGCACTACTTATTTAAACAGACCCAACAAGAATTGAAGAGTATTATGCACGCACGCAATAGAGATGATATTCTTAAAATACGTCATGAAGCCCGTGAAAAGAAACACGCTTCAACGGCACTGCTTAGTGATGAGCAAAATGTAGCACATACACCCCTGTCCATGACCCAAGGTAAAAATGCCCTTGTACTGCATGCTTGCGTATTATTATCCATATGCTACATTATATGCTAGAGCATAACTATAATGTATCATATATTAGACCCTAATGAGCTCAAGAGTCAACATCAAGCCTACAGTGAGACCAGACCACAATGGCCGTTGTTTCTGCCGATATCAATGCCCAGGAAAATGAAACACTTACACCGGGCCCCATGTCCATTGGTAATGACGATCAAAAAAGTATATACAACCGTTTGTGTTTACACTAATTAGTTTTTTTTTATGTACGCAGATCCTAAGGAGTTAAGGAGGCAAAGGGACAGGGAGCGGTATCCACAAAACATGGATGCAATATTAAAACGACAGTGCCTATCTCGTGAGAAGAGAAAGGCTACCGCTGCCATCCTGAACGACGATACCACTGTATCACCCACACCAGCTCCAGAAAATTCTTTCTGATGCAGAGGCCGGGGTAATACCCCTTTTCTAAAAAAAAAATAAAGCTCCAGAAAATTAGATGTGCAAGTACTAGTGTTGTAGCATGATATATTGATTGCATTTCCTTACCTCATCAAATATGCCCATTAATGCAGTGTGCTCATGTGGTGCCGTGAATCTCTTGCAGGCTTATCAAATATACCAAATTCATCTCAAATCACCTGAATGCGTTTTGTGCATCAAGGAGAAGAATTTCACACACGAAGATGAATCCAATTGGTTGCACATGAATGATGCGTATCAGATGCAACAAGTATCAGGACAAATTAGAGCCATGGCTACTTATGCCTCTTGCCAGTAAAATGCAACCAATTGGATCCATCCTTAGAGCAGCTAACCCTATGTATGGGCCTAACATTGCACAAAGTGAGGCTATACATACAGCGATTTGACAGGGAGGAGCAGGCGGCGGGGTCCAAGTCCAAGAGACTAACTTGGACCCGGACGGGCGAGCAGGAGCACAGCACAGCACAGCACAGCACGCGGAGGTCTTGGTGGTCATCCTAGATTCCTAATCTAAGATGGAAATCAACAAGGGGGGGTCGGAGAGCAGAGCATCCGGATCGAGGGGAGAAGAAGGGTTGGAACCTGACCTTCCTTGATGGCGTCCTGACTCCTGAGCAGGGGCCGGGGAAGGGAAGTTGGTGGCGCGGCGAGTACATCAGCACGACTGCACGACTGCACGAGGCGATATATAGGAAGAAGGGGCGGTGCTGACCAATATATATGTTTGCTGATTGCTCAAGAAGGGCCGTGGATTGTAGATAAGGTAGGAGTAGGAGGGGATGGTCAGGTGGATCTGAAAAGTATACTGTTTGTCCTCACCTCATGCAGTGTTGATCCAACTGATTGTGTACCTCCTCACCTCCTCGTCGCCGGCGGCTGAGAAGCAAGAAGAAGGGGATTAGGGTTAGCTGGAGGGTAGACAGATGGGCTTTGCTGCGGTTTGTTTTGCTTAGTTGGGCCCGAAATTTATGAACACGAGCGCGCCATTGAACTGGAAATTTTCATGGATCCCAAATAGAAAAACACAATGGCGTTCCGATGCTTCCATAACATCCACCTGCCGAGAAGGCATTTAGCGCGCAAAGACTTGCGGTAGTGGCTCACGTTGCCGTCCTGCCCGGCGCACCACTGACCCGAGGTTTCATTTTGTCATGGTTCCAACTCCATCCTCCCAGTGATGATTGATCCTAGCCAGTGTCAAACTTGTTTGACGAACACACAGTCAATTAGTGAGTGTTGCATAGTCTCTTCCTGTTGGTTGCACAATGGGCATGCATCCTGGTGGGGTAATCCATGTCGAGCAAGCCTGTTAGATGTTCAGCATCAATTTTTGAGTACTAGCCAAGCAAATAAAAGGCATTGGAGGGGTGCCTTAGACTGCCAAGTGAATGAGGTTGTCGGGGATAACTTGAGTCCCATGTACCTAGCCGCATATGCTGAGCAGGCCGAGAAGTTACCATTCTCTTCCCAAGCCCACTTGACTGAATCTTCCACTCCATTCGTTAGTTTCCAGGCAGAGATTCGTGGCCACAAACGTATGAACTGGCCCAAAGCATGTTGGGTAATGTCAGGGCCAATGTCCCCTGCCCAATTGTTCTTGTTGGGGAACGTAGTAATTTCAAAAAAATTCCTGCGCACACGCAAGATCATGGTGATGCATAGCAGCGAGAGGGAAGAGTGTTGTCTACGTACCCTCGTACACTGAAAGCGGAAGCATTAGCACAACGCGGTTGATGTAGTCATACGTCTTCACGATCCGACCGATCAAATACCAAACGCACGGCACCTCCGAGTTCAGCACATGTTCAGCCGGATGACGTCCCTCGAATTTCGATCCAGCCGAGTGTTGAGGGAGAGTTTCATCAGCACGACGGCGTGGTGATGATGATGATGTTCTACCGGTGCAGGGCTTCGCCTAAGCAGCGCTACAGTATTATCGAGGTGGACTATGGTGGAGGGGGGCACCGCACACGGCTAAAAGATCAACAAATCAATTGTTGTGTCTTTGGGGTGCCCCCTGCCCCCGTATATAAAGGAGCAAGGGGGGAGGTGCGGCCGGCCAGGAGGGGCGCGCCAGGAGGAGTCCTACTCCCACCGGGAGTAGGACTCCCTCCCTTTCCTTGTTGGATTAGGAGAAGGGGGAAAGAGGAGGGAGAGAGGATGGAAAGGGGGGGCGCCCCCCTCTCCTTGTCCTATTCGGACTAGGGGGGAGGGGCGCGCGGCCCTGCCCTGGCCGCCTCTCCTCTTCTCCACTAAGGCCCATTGATACGTCTCCAACGTATCTATAATTTTTGATTGCTCCATGCTATATTATCTACTGTTTTGGACTATATTGGGCTTTATTTTCCACTTTATATTATTTTTGGTACTAACCTATTAACCGGAGGCCCAGCCCAGAATTGTTGCTTTTTTGCCTATTTCAGTGTTTCGAAGAAACAGAATATCAAACGGAGTCCAAACGGAATGAAACCTTCGGGAACGTGATTTTCTCACCGCACGTGATCCAGGAGACTTGGACCCTACTCCAAGGGAGCCAAGAGACGGTCACGAGGGTGGGGGGCGCCCCCCTCTTAGGGCGCGCCCCCTGCCTCGTGGGCCCCACGGAGCTCCACCGATGTACTCATTCCTCCTATATATACCTACGTACCCCCAAACGAACAGAGACGGAGCCAAAAACCTAATTCCACCGCCGCAACTTTCTGTATCCATGAGATCCCATCTTGGGGCCTGTTCCGGAGCTCCGCCGGAGAGGGCCGTCATCACGGAGGGCTTCTACATCATCATAGCCCCTCTGATGAAGTGTGAGTAGTTTACATCAGACCTTCGGGTCCATAGTTAGTAGCTAGATGGCTTCTTCTCTCTTTTTGGATCGCAATACAAAGTTCTCCCCCTCTCTCGTGGAGATCTATTCGATGTAATCTTCTTTTTGCGGTGTGTTTGTTGAGATCGATGAATTACGGGTTTATGATCAAGTCTATCTATGAATAATATTTGAATCTTCTCTGAATTCTTTTATGTATGATTGGTTATCTTTGCAAGTCTTTTTGAATTATCAGTTTGGTTTGGCCTACTAGATTGATCTTTCTTGCAATGGGAGAAGTGCTTAGCTTTGGGTTCCATCTTGCGGTGTCCTTTCCCAGTGACAGTAGGGGCAGCAAGGCACGTATTGTATTGTTGCCACCAAGGATAACAAGATGGGGTTTTCTTCATATTGCATGAGTCTATCCCTCTACATCATGTCATCTTTCTTAAGGCGTTACTCTATTTTTAACTTAATACTCTAGATGCATGCTGGATAGCGGTCGATGAGTTGAGTAATAGTAGTAGATGCAGGCAGGAGTCGGTCTACTTGTCTCGGACGTGATGCCTATATACATGATCATACCTAGATATTCTCATAACTATGCTCAATTCTGTCAATTGCTCAACAGTAATTTGTTCACCCACCATAGAATACTTATGCTCTTTAGAGAAGTCACTAGTGAAACCTATGGCCCTCGGGTCTATTCTCATCATATCAATCTCCATCACTTTATTATTGCTTTGCTTTTTTTACTTTGCCTTTTACTTTTCACTTTGCATCTCTATATCAAAAATACCAAAAATATTATCTATCATCTCTATCAGATCTCACTCTCGTAAGTGACCGTGAAGGGATTGACAACCCCTAATCGCGTTGGTTGCATTGAGCTATTGTTTTTGTGTAGGTACGAGGGACCTGAGCGTGGCCTCCTACTGGATTGATACCTTGCTTCTCAAAAACTGAGGGAAATACTTACGCTACTCTGCTGCATCATCCTTTCCTCTTTGGGGAAATCCAACGCAAGCTCAAGAGGTAGCAACACTACAAAAAAAAATACACTTCCGTGATGATACGTGTTTGTCACAGTAGGTCGCTTTTTTTGTCATGCATGTACATCCATGACAAATTTATGACAGAATCAAGGTAGTCATACCTGTGCTGTCGTAGAAGTGTTCCATGACATTACCAAAATTATCATCACGGAAGTGTCCACTTCCATGACGATAAATCACGCGTCAGAGAAGTGCTTTCGTCAAGGGTGACCGACACGTGGCATCCACCGTAACGGAACGCCGTTAAGCTATCGGGTCGGGTTTTGGATCCGATAACCCGTTAACAGGCCCGACCAATGGGAAATTTCCACGTGTAAAATTCTTATTGGCTGGACAAAACACGTGTCAGCTCGTTAGTGGGTCAGATAGGCGCCTATGATACGTCGACACGTGGCACGACCCAATAGAGGCCCATTCCTGTGTAAAGGCCGGCCCGTTTAACTTGGTCAAAAGCTGACGGGCCGACCCATGGAAAGCCTGTTAATGGCCTGTTCGAATATAGCCCATTTACAGCCCGCTAACCCAAGGCCCGTTACGCCCTATCTGAATTAGGCCCAGTAGCGTCATCTGGGCCATCCAATATGATTCCAGCCCGTTTTCACTTCTGGCCCATGTATGGCCCATGACGTCTTTCGGCCCATATGAGGCCCTATGTAACTCTTGGCCTACTAACGGCCCGTGGTGAAACTGGCCCGTAATGAACAGTGTATCACTTTACACCCATTAACGGCCCGTGGTGAAACTGGCCCTTGATGAACAGTGTATCACTTTATACCCATTAACGGCCCGTTATTCCGTTGGGCCGTTTCCAGCCCATGTTATCTTTCGGCCTTCTCAGAGCCCATTTATTCTTGGGCTCATTTCCAGCATTCGTTTACTTACGGCCCGTTACTGTCATTTTCTGCTTGTGGGCCAAATTCAGCCCATGGTTATAGTCGGCCCGTTTGTGGTCCATTAATACGTTGGGCCGTTTTCATAGCGTCATAAATACGGCCTATTAACGATGGCCCGTTATGGTCGGCCCATGAACGGACGATTCCAACTCTAGCCCGTTTACGGCCATAATGCGACCTATTATTGGCCCATGTTTGGCCATCGATCATACTGCCCGTATAAGGCCCATTGATGATACGGCCCATAGAAGGCCCATTGTTTCTATGACCCGTAGAAGGCCCATTGTTTCTACGGCCTGTAGAAGGCCCACTGTTTCTATGGCCCGTAGGAGGCCCAGTGTCACTACAGTAAATATTAGCCCAAGGTTATTGTGGCCTAGTTTTAACAAATAGGTTAATGCAGCCACTAGCAAACCGCGGAAAAAGAACTGCAATGACTAGAAGCAAACAAATAAACAAGACAACAAGGAAATAAATAAGCAAGCAACTTACGCTAGGCTATCATGGCTATCACACATATTACATCCACTGGGCATCAAAGTTCGCCACTAGTGCAAATAAACGCGCTGACAAAAGAATATACAAAACTGAGAGCACTTCAGAAGGCACTAGGCCTGGCCAGGTCGCCCCCCCCCCCCCAAACAGCTGAAGAAGCTGAGTAGACCTCAGTTGTGTCAACGATAGATGCATCAACACTAGATTTAAGGCATGATGGTGCACACGGCAGTCCTCTGACATCTTCATTGCATCTTTGACTTCAAGTAGGAGCTGAGCTGAAGCAAGCCTTTCCGCTTTAAGTTGAGACTGAAGAAGTCGAACTGATTGAGGCAGCGACTGCACAGAGGTTGTCTCACACCTGCTGGTGAGTAGCTTCAACTCACTGTCTTCATCAAGAAAGGACCTTGGGGTCATCTCGCTGTCCTCAAAATGGTTTGGCTCACTATCTTCCCTAAAGTTCTGCCTAGCATAAGAGATACGAGTCTGAAAGAGAAACAAGGAGACACGTAACAGGTTTCACAATTATATAAGCAAATAAATGGATCTATTCTGCATAAGGAACATGTTTTTACAACTACAATTTGAAACTGGTAGTTGTTGCAAACATCCAATCAGATGTAAACAGCAAAGCAAACAACAGTGGAGGAAATGATGCCTATCCTAATCTATACTAGAACAAAGTTTGAAGGCTTGAGAAGGATGAACTTACATTACATGTTAACATGGGCTGGACAAAGCCCTTCTCCATGTTGATGGAAGGATAATTCAATAAATTCCCCAAAGAAAATTCTTTATAAGTGTTGCCATTATTCTACATTTTGCAAAGAGTAAATATAAATCAAATAATATTGGAAGAAACAGAGGATAATGAAGCTCAGGTGCAGACTGACGATACATAATAAAATAGCAATTAATTAAGTACAACGTCACAAGGCAAAAGGGAGAGAGGTACTGACAAGAGCAACGTAGAGCCCATTATTGTTTTGAGATCGTATGATCCTTTGAGCAAGGAGATTCATCTGAAATTAGTTTTCATGCAAGAGAGAAGGTAAGGCACAAGCAGAAATTTAGGAGTTCAAATTTTGAATTGATATCATCGACAGTACCTGACGCTGGGCTCCCAGCAGTTCTAATAGGGGTTTGGCCACTGGAGTAGGGGTAAAGTGTGGTACAGTTGGGCCTGTGTTTTCTGTGGCTGCTGATCTATCTGATTTAACAGGTATCGCTACCTTTTCCAAATACCTAGTTTGTACTCCTTGACGACCTGCACTCACCCTCTTCCTCTTGGACACCTATTACGAAAGAACAACATCTGACTGGAAAAACATAGTGTGACGACACATGGAATAGGTACAGAAAATGGATAGGTATGGCATATACTTGTTGGGGAACGTAGTAATTTCAAAAAAAATCATATGTACACGCAAGATCATGGTGATGCATAGCAATGAGAGGGGAGAGTGTTGTCTACGTACCCTCGTAGACCGACAGCGGAAGCGTTATAACAACGTGGTTGATGTAGTCGTACGTCTTCACGGTCCGACCGATCAAGCACCGAAACTACGGCATCTCCGAGTTCTTGCACACGGTCAGCTCGATGATGATCCCCAGACTCCGATCCAGCAAAGTGTCGGGGAAGAGTTCCGTCAGCATGATGGCGTGGTGATGATCTTGACGTTCTACCATCGTAGGGCTTCGCCTAAGCACCGCTACGATATGACCGAGTTGGAATATGGTGGAAGGGGGCACCGCACACGGCTAAGGAACGATCACGAAGATCAACTTGTGTGTCATGGGGTGCCCCCTTGCCCCCATATATAAAGGAGCAAGGGGGGGGGGGTGCGGCCGGCCCTAGGAGGAGGCGCGCCGGAGGAGTCCTACTCCTACCGGGAGTAGGACTCCCCCCTTTCCCTAGTTGGATTAGGACTTGGGGGGAAGGAGGAGAGAGGGGGAAGGAAAGGGGGGGGGGGCGCCGCCCCCTCCTTGTCCAATTCGGACTGGGGGGAGGGGGCGCGGCTGCCCCTTGGCCCGCCTCTCCTCTTCCTCCACTTGGCCCATTAAGGCCCATTAGGTTACCGAGGGGTTCCGGTAACCTCCCGGTACTCCGGTAAAATGCCGATTTCACCCGGAACACTTCCGATGTCCAAACATAGGCTTCCAATATATCAATCTTCATGTCTCGACCATTTCGAGACTCCTCGTCATGTCTGTGATCACATTCAGGACTCTGAACAACCTTCGGTACATCAAAACAAATAAACTCATAATGAAACTGTCATCGTAACGTTAAGCGTGCGGACCCTACGGGTTCGAGAACAATGTAGACATGACCGAGACACGTCTGCGGTCAATAACCAATAGCGGAACCTGGATGCTCATATTGGCTCCTACAAATTCTACGAAGATCTTTATCGGTCAGACCACATAACGACATACGTTGTTCCCTTTGTCATCGGTATGTTACTTGCCCGAGATTCGATCGTCTGTATATCAATACCGAGTTCAATCTCGTTACCGGCAAGTCTCTTTACTCGTTCCGTAATACATCATCTCGCAACTAACTCATTAGTTGCATTGCTTGCAAGGCTTAAGTGATGTGTATTACCGAGAGGGCCCAGAGATACCTCTCCGACAATCAGAGTGACAAATCCTAATCTCGAAATACGCCAACCCAACATGTACCTTCGGAGACACCTGTAGAGCACCTTTATAATCACCCGGTTACGTTGTGATGTTTGGTAGCACACGTTCCTCCGGCAAACAGGAGATGCATAATCTCATAGTCATAGGAACATGTATAAGTCATGAAGAAAGCAATAGCAACATACTAAACGATCAGGTGCTAAGCTAATGGAATGGGTCATGTCAATCACATCATTCTCCTAATGATGTGATCCAGTTAATCAAATGACAACACATGTCTATGGTTAGGAAACATAACCATCTTTGATCAATGAGCTAGTCAAGTAGAGGCATACTAGTGACACTCTGTTTGTCTATGTATTCACACAAGTATTATGTTTCCGGTTAATACAATTCTAGCATGAATAATAAACATTTATCATGGTATAAGGAAATAAATAATAACTTTATTATTGCCTCTAGGGCATATTTCCTTCAGTCTCCCACTTGCACTAGAGTCAATAATCTAGATTACACAGTAATGATTCTAACACCCATGGAGCCTTGGTGCTGAGCATGGTTTGCTCGTGGAAGAGGCTTAGTCAACGGGTCTGCAACATTCAGATCCGTATGTATCTTGCAAATCTCTATAACTCCCACCTGGACTAGATCCCGGATGGAATTGAAGCGTCTCTTGATGTGCTTGGTTCTCTTGTGAAATCTGGATTCCTTTGCCAAGGCAATTGCACCAGTATTGTCACAAAAGATTTTCATTGGACCCGATGCACTAGGTATGAAACCTAGATCAGATATGAACTCCTTCATCCAGACTCCTTCGTTTGTTGTTTCCGAAGCAGCTATGTACTCCGCTTCACATGTAGATCCCGCCACGACGCTTTGTTTAGAATTGCACCAACTGACAGCTCCACCGTTCAATGTAAACACGTATCCGGTTTGCGATTTAGAATCGTCTGGATCAGTGTCAAAGCTTGCATCAACGTAACCATTTACGATGAGCTCTTTGTCACCTCCATATACGAGAAACATATCTTTAGTCCTTTTCAGGTATTTCAGGATGTTCTTGACCGCTGTCCAGTGATCCACTCCTGGATTACTTTGGTACCTCCCTGCTAAACTTATAGCAAGGCACACATCAGGTCTGTTACACAGCATTGCATACATGATAGAGCCTATGGCTGAAGCATAGGGAACTTCTTTCATCTTTTCTCTATCTTCTGCAGTGGTCGGGCATTGAGTCTTACTCAACTTCACACCTTGTAACACAGGCAAGAACCCTTTCTTTGCTTGATCCATTTTGAACTTCTTCAAAACTTTGTCAAGGTATGTGCTTTGTGAAAATCCAATTAAGCGTCTTGATCTATCTCTATAGATCTTAATGCCCAATATGTAAGCAGCTTCACCGAGGTCTTTCATTGAAAAACTCTTATTCAAGTATCCCTTTATGCTATCCAGAAATTCTATATCATTTCCAATCAGTAATATGTCATCTACATATAATATCAGAAATGCTACAGAGCTCCCACTCACTTTCTTGTAAATACAGGCTTCTCCAAAAGTCTGTATAACACCAAATGCTTTGATCACACTATCAAAGCGTTTATTCCAACTCCAAGAGGCTTCCACCAGTCCATAAATGGATCACTGGAGCTTGCACACTTTGTTAGCTCCCTTTGGATCGACAAAACCTTCCGGTTGCATCATATACAACTCTTCTTCCAGAAATCCATTCAGGAATGCAGTTTTGACATCCATCTTCCATATTTCATAATCATAAAATGCGGCAATAGCTAACATGATTCGGACAGACTTAAGCATCGCTACGGGTGAGAAGGTCTCATCGTAGTCAATCCCTTGAACTTGTCGAAAACCTTTTGCAACAAGTCGAGCTTTGTAGACAGTAACATTACCATCAGCGTCAGTCTTCTTCTTGAAGATCCATTTATTTTCAATTGCTTGCCGATCATCGGGCAAGTCAACCAAAGTCCACACTTTGTTCTCATACATGGATCCCATCTCAGATTTAATGGCCTCAAGCTATTTTGCGGAATCTGGGCTCACCATCGCTTCTTCATAGTTCGTAGGTTCATCATGATCTAATAGCATGACTTCTAGAACAGGATTACTGTACCATTCTGGTGCGGATCTTACTCTGGTTGATCTACGAGGTTTAGTAGTAACTTGATCTAAAGTTTCATGATCATCATCATTAGCTTCCTCACTAATTGGTGTAGGTGTCACAGAAACTAGTTTCTGTGATGTACTACTTTCCAATAAGGGAGCAGGTACAGTTACCTCATCAAGTTCTACTTTCCTCCCACTCACTTCTTTTGAGAGAAACTCCTTCTCTAGAAAGGATCCATTCTTAGCAACAAATGTCTTGCCTTCGGATCTGTGATAGAAGGTGTACCCAACTGTCTCCTTTGGGTATCCTATGAAGACACATTTCTCCGATTTGGGTTCGAGCTTATTAGGTTGAAGATTTTTCACATAAGCATCGCAGCCCAAACTTTGAGAAATGACAACTTTGGTTTCTTGCCAAACCATAGTTCATAAGGTGTCGTCTCAACGGATTTCAATGGTGCCCTATTTAACGTGAATGCAGCCATCTCTAAAGCATATCCCCAAAACTATAGCGGTAAATATGTAAGAGACATCATAGATCGCACCATATCAAGTAAAGTACAATTACGATGTTTGGACACACCATTACGCTGTGGTGTTCCGGGTGGCGTGAGTTGCGAAACTATTCCACATTGTTTCAAATGTAGACCAAACTCATAACTCAAATATTCTCCTCCACGATCAGATCGTAGAAACTTTATTTTCTTGTTACGATGATTTTCAACTTCACTATGAAATTCTTTGAACTTTTCAAATGTTTCGGACTTATGCTTCATTAAGTAGATATACCCAAATCTGCTTAAATCATCTGTGAAGGTGAGAAAATAACGATATCCGCCACGAGCTTCAATATTCATCGGACCACATACATCTGTATGTATGATTTCCAACAAATCTGTTGCTCTCTCCATAGTGCCGGAGAACGGTGTTTTAGTCATCTTGCCCATGAGGCACGGTTCGCACGTACCAAGTGATTCATAATCAAGTGGCTCCAAAAGTCCATCAGTATGGAGTTTCTTCATGCGCTTTACACCGATATGACCTAAACGGCAGTGCCACAAATAAGTTGCACTATCATTATCAACTCTGCATCTTTTGGCTTCAACATTATGAATATGTGTATCACTACTATCGAGATTCATCAAACATAGACCACTCTTCAAGGGTGCATGACCATAAAAGATATTACTCATATAAATAGAACAACCATTATTCTCTGATTTAAATGAATAACCGTCTCGCATCAAACAAGATCCAGATATAATGTTCATGCTCAATGCTGGCACCAAATAACAATTATTTAGGTCTAATACTAATCCCGATGGTAGATGTAGAGGTAGCGTGCTGACCGCGATCACATCGACTTTGGAACCATTTCCCACGCGCATCGTCACCTCGTCCTTCGCTAGTGTTCGCTTAATCCGTAGTCCCTGTTTCGAGTTGCAAATATTAGCAACAGAACCAGTATCAAATACCCAGGTGCTACTGCGAGCTCTAGTAAGGTACACATCAATAACATGTATATCACATATACCTTTGTTCACCTTGCCATCCTTCTTATCCGCCAAATACTTTGGGCAGTTTCGCTTCCAGTGACCAGTCTGCTTGCAGTAGAAGCACTCAGTTTCAGGCTTAGGTCCAGACATGGGTTTCTTCTCCTGAGCAGCAACTCGCTTGCTGTTCTTCTTGAAGTTCCCCTTTTTCTTCCCTTTGCCCTTCTTCTTGAAACTGGTGATCTTGTTGACCATCAACACTTGATGCTCCTTCTTGATTTCTACCTCCGCAGCTTTCAGCATTGCGAAGAGCTCGGGAATTGTCTTACCCATCCCTTGCATATTATAGTTCATCACGAAGCTCTTGTAGCTTGGTGGAAGTGATTGGAGAATTCTGTCAATGATGCTATCATCCGGAAGATTAACTCCCAGTTGAATCAAGTGATTATTATACCCAGCCATTTTGAGTATATGCTCACTGACAGAACTATTCTCCTCCATCTTGCAGCTATAGAACTTATTGGAGACTTCATATCTCTCAATCCGGGCATTTTAAAAGGGAAACCCCCTCCCACGGCCTACGGGCCCAGCTGGCCACCAAACCGGCCGGCCCAGTCGGCCCAACTGCACCTCTCCATAACCCCCCTGGACCCCGAAACCCTAGCCCACGATCCCCACTCGCTCCTCCTTCCCCTACCCACGCCACTCTCTCCCTCCCCCGATCTGGATCGAGATCGGGGGCGAAGACCTGGCGACCGCGCCGCCTTGACGTCCGCCGTTGTCGACCCCGCTGCGTCGATGCTCGCCTCCCGGACTCCTCCTCGCCCTCCTCTCCTTTGCGCAACACCCGGCTGACCGCGACCTCGCCTCGTCGTCGAGCCGACGCCGTCGCCAGTCATCATCGCCACCCCGTCGCCGTCCCGTCATCGACCGCCGCCGCCCCGAGCTTCGGTGCCTCCCCGACTCCTCCTCGCGCACACTATTGCACACCTACAGGGCCCAGTGAGGCCCCCTCCTCCTTTCCTCCCCTCTCCTTTCCCTCCTGTCGTCGTAGGTCGCCCCCGCCGTCGCACCTGTGTGACCCACTGTCGCGCGCTGGCCACCTCCCTGCGCGCCCACACTCCATGCGCCGCCATCACCGCGTTGGCCGCCCGTGCCCAGCCACTAGCCTCGCCGCGTTGTTGCTGCGGCTGCTGTCCGCGCGCAGCCGTGCCAACCCCGCCTCCGCCCGTCCACGCCCCGACGCCGCCCTCATCGCTCCACGGCGTCCGGGGCTCCTGCCGCTGGCCGTGGTCCCCCCTCCATTCTGCGCTGGCCGGTGGCCTCGCCGGAGGCCGCGCCCAGCCGTGGAGCCCGAGCCCCCTGGTGCCGTGCGTGCCCAAGTCCGGCCTCCACGGGCGCCCGCCCACTAACCCGCTCGCCCAGCGCCCGCTAGGCCAGTCAGGGCCACTGATCAAGGGCCCCCAGGCCCAGAACATTTTAACAGAAAAAGAGATTTAAAAAATAATAATAAATAATAAAATTAATTAATTAATTAATGTTAATCAATTAATTAATTAATTACACTAATTAATCCTGATTAGATTAACCTAACCACTAATTACACTAATTGACCCTGTTTAATTAACCTGCTAATTAAGTGTGTCAATGACGAACGGGACCCACCTGTCATGTTGACCAGGTCAACTGCTGACGTCAGCAAACCCTATTTTGGATAATGTTGCTTTAATTAATTAAATAAATCCTAAAAATATTTTAAATCTTTTAAAATTATTATAAAATAAACCGTAGCTCGGTTGGAAAAACTTTATACATGAAAGTTGCTCAGAACGACGAGACGAATCCAGATACGCAGCCCGTTCGTCCGCTACACATCCCTAGCATAGCAAACACGCAACTTTCCCCCTCCGGTTCATCTGTCCGAAAACGCGAAACACCGGGAATACTTTCCCGGATGTTTCCCCCCTTCGCCGGTATCACCTATCCCTGCGTTAGATCACCTCTAGCACCATGTTTGTCAGGTTATGATTTGATTGCTCTGTTATTTATTGTGTTCCCCCTCCGTTACTTCTTTCCGGTAGACTACGAGACCGACGCCGCTGCTACCCAGTACGACTACGGTGTTGACGACCCCTCTCTCTTGCCAGAGCAACCAGGCAAGCCCCCCTTTGATCACCAGATATCGCCTATTCTTCTCTCTACTGCTTGCATTAGAGTAGTGTAGCATGTTACTGCTTTCCGGTATTCCTATCCTGATGCATAGCCTGTCCTTGCTACTACTGTTGTTACCATTACCTGCTATCCTACTGCTTAGTCTAGGATGCTAGTGTTCCATCAGTGGCCCTACACTCTTGTCCGTCTGCCATGCTATACTACTGGGTCGTGATCACTTTGGGAGGTGATCACGGGCATATACAATATACTTTACACAGTTACATTACCTGTGATACTGTTCGGAGATGGCAGCTGATGGGGCAGGTGGTTCCACCCAGGTAGTGGTGGGCCTGGGTTCCCGACAGCCCCCGACTGTTACTTTGTGGTGGAGCGACAGGGCAGGTTGAGACCACCTAGGAGAGAGGTGGGCCTGGCCCTGGTCGGCGTTCACGGATACATAACACGCTTAACGAGATCTTGGTATTTGATCTGAGTCTGGCTACTGGCCTATACGCACTACCATCTACGCGGGGACAGTTATGGGCACTCGACGTCGTGGTATCAGCCGAAGCCTTCGTGACGTCAGCGACTGAGCAGCGCGCGCCGGATTGGACTGGAACGCCTACTAGGCTAGGTCTGCTTCCGGCCGCGTTCGCAACGTGCAGGTGTGCAAAGGGCGATGGGCCCAGACCCCTGCGCCATAGGATTTAGACCGGCGTGCTGACCTCTCTGTTGTGCCTAGGTAGGGCTGCGACGTGTTGATCTTCGGAGGCCGGGCATGACCCAGGAAAGTGTGTTCGGCCAAATGGGATCGAGCGTGTTGGGTTATGTGGTGCACCCCTGCAAGGAAGTTAAACTATTCGAATAGCTGTGTCCCTCGGTAAAAGGACGACCCGGAGTTGTACCTTGACCTTATGACAACTAGAACCAGATACTTAATAAAATACACCCTTCAAAGTGCCAGATACAACCGGTGGTCGCTCTCTCACAGGGCGACGAGGGGAGGATCATCGGTTAGGGTTATGCTATGCGATGCTACTTGGAGGACTTCAGTCTACTCTCTTCTACATGTTGCAAGACGGAGGCTGCCAGAAGCGTAGTCTTCGACAGGATTAGCTATCCCCCTCTTATTCTGGCATTCTGCATTTAGTCCACTGATATGGCCCTTTACACATATATCCATGCATATGTAATATAGCTCCTTACTTGCGAGTACTTTGGATGAGTACTCACGGGTTGCTGTCTCCCTATTTTCCCCCTATCCCTTCTACCTAGTTGTCGCAACCAGATGTTGGAGCCCAGGAGCCAGACACCACCTTCGACGACGACTCCTACTACACTGGAGGTGCCTACTACTACGTGCTGCCCGCTGACGACGACCAGGAGTAGTTTAGGAGGATCCCAGGCAGGAGGCCTGCGCCTCTTTCGATCTGTATCCCAGTTTGTGCTAGCCTTCTTAGGGCAATCTTGTTTAACTTATGTCTGTACTCAGATATTGTTGCTTCCGCTGACTCGTCTATGATCGAGCTCTTGTATTCGAGCCCTCAAGGCCCCTGGCTTGTAATATGTTGCTTGTATGACTTATTTTATTTGTAGAGTTGTGTTGTGATATCTTCCCGTGAGTCCCTGATCTTGATCGTACACGTTTGTGTGTATGATTAGTGTACGATTAAATCGGGGGCGTCACAAGTTGGTATCAGAGCCGACTGCCTGTAGGAATCCCCCTTCCACACTACTTGGCCGAAGTCGAGTCTAGTCATTACAAAACTTTTACTAACATGGCTGTGTGTCTTACGGGCCCACGTCGCCATTGGGTGATATTAGGATCCTTTATTTCTCGTCTATGCTCCGGGACTCTAATCTCTCTTCTATTCAGGTTAAATGATTTTACGAACTCTGACTCTAGGATCTCGTAATTACTTCCTCACGGAGAGCCCCTCACTCCAGATGATTGCATGGTGCGCCGAAGGATTCCGAGGATACTCTCCGATGTTATCCTGAGAACTTTTGTTCATCGTGTTTGCATTTCCCCTTCCACCGTCAACCCTTATGGATAACTACTTGCAGTTGTTATTCTTACTTTCATCCCCAGTTGGTCTTGTTATTACAAGATACCCCGAAATACTCGTCGTTGTTTCGATAATCCTTTAAGCTTACTGCCTTGCTGTTCTTTGTCACCTGAATACCCCTATGGGTAATTCTCGCACTTATCGAGTATCCGCTCATCCCCCAGTTGTTCATGTGTTTCACAATGGTCTTCAAAATACTATTCGATCCTCCAAAAATCCTTAGTAGCTTATTGCTCTGCAATACTTGTCTGCTTGCATTATGGATGCTTTCCATATGTCTGACAATATTCGTCGGTATCCTTAGAAACCGTCATTTTGATCCTATTGATTCAACATGAGTGCGAATGCACGCAATCATCAGTTGATCCTTTCAAATTATCTTTCTGGCTCAGACGTCATTTTTGAACATGAGCTTGTTCTCGACCATTCTGTTTGCCGTCAATTGTACCCTTAGGTCTATTGAACTTATCCACCCTTGATCAGAGCGTCTGCTTCTGATCCTTCTATTTAGAAATCGTAATTCCTTTGATATCTAAGCATCGAATCATTCAGGTGTTCTATAATCTGATGCCCTTGCATCCTTTCTTCAACTGATTGTGTGCCGATGCTCACATCAGCTCCGCTATGGACCGTCGGATCCTTTATTGGATTATTATTCGACAGTGTCCTCCTTAATCAATAACCTCGTGAGCCTTTCCTCTGATACATAATGCTTTTGGTGAATTGTATCCTCTGTTTTGTCAACCATGCTTTGTTTTTGAGCTGGTGGTATTTACAATTGAAGCTTGTGGTATATGTTTCCACGATACCCTGACGGGTTGAACCTATGCCTTTCTTAATCTGTGTGAACCCGAAAGTTTTCACGGGTCATACTCCTCTGGTAATTCACCAAGTAGGTTTTGACACTGAAATCATTTTTATCTAGAGCAGTGAATGAAAGGTTATGCATTGAAGAATGGGAGTCGACCTTGAACTTTGTGTTCATGCCCATGGACACGATGTAGATCTTATCATTAAAGCTTCTCTTAAATTAATATTTCCCTTGGTATAAGTTCTTATATCTAGGATCCCGCCTTTTGCAATCGTGGTTTCGGCCATATGTTCTTCTTTGACCCCATTTCACGGGCAAGTTTAAGCACTTGTCTTCTGCAGAGCATTACCCTGGTCCAACCACTACTATGATCTGTCGTCGAGTATTACCCCCTGGTATCTTGAGATTATCATGGAACTGCATACTTCTTATGAGTTCTTCATCAAGTGCTACATTCTCACTGATTCCAATTTTTCATGGGTTCCGAGTTTTTAAACACTCAAAAACACCGATAACGGAATCAAGTCCGCACTGCGATTAAACAACTCTTAGTAATCTTCTTTACTTATGAGTTTGTACCCAATCACATCATTCCTAGCCTGATTGGCTATATCATTATCGTGCTAATTTTAACTGTGCTACCGGGTCCTTCCCGGAGCAAAAGTTTCGACGGTGGGCTAACCTTACGTCGATCTTCCTCGTCATATCATTGTCCTTGAGCAACAAGCTTGATTTCGAGTATGTGTCGTACCCATGGTTTCGATAACTTTTTGCTTCATCATTCCGTTGACTTGATGTCATCGCTGATCGGTTACATCTTCTTGAAACCTCTCGACAAATGTGTCATGATCATCATCAGCATACTAAGGTCTTCCAAGATATCTATCGAATTTTTGGTGGGAAATACCATCCTTTGCCCTCGATGATTTGGGTTATCATTGACAACATTATTGCATTCCCTCCAACACAAAACTTGTTCTTGTTCTGTGTTATACCTTGAGTTCCTTGCTATCCAGCATTTGTTCTTCTTTACCTTGGAATATTACCATCTTTTATGTCAAGTATGTTGTGAGAATTTCACCACCTCTTATGAATTATTGATGCAAGTGATGCTTCTCACCATCACCATTCTTTTCATGGCCCCCGTGTTCCAACCGGAATACCGACAAATGGATTGTGTTGTGAAAAATTCCAAACTTCTAGCAACCCTATTGCTTGTAAGTTAATGAACGATAGATACATTCTTTGTGTATTGGATATCGAATCACCCTTCTATCATTGATCTTGCTACCTAAACCCATAATTCGGGTGCACCGTTCAACCAATGTTTATATTGTGTATGTTTTCCTCGAGCATACATCATTATATCATTTGATCAGACTAATGTTATCTCCTTGTTCACATAATTGTGGAAACCCATCTTTTGGAAGTCTCGATGAATTGTCGCTGAGTTTATCAGCTACCTCCCCATCCCCTTCTTGGTTTAATAATGAACTCTTGTGTCGAAACTCGCTCCCATAGTTCATTTCTCGAAGATCTTACATTGTTGTCTCGACAAATTGTTTGGCACATTTTCTTCTCGGGCATCCTGAGTCTGAGGTATCCTAACACCGATCAGATGTGAATCTCGGTCAGATATGATGGTTGGGACATTTTTCCAAGAGTTATAACACTGGTCTTTTATGACCCGGTAAGGTGATGTCATGCCTAGCACATCTGACTGGAGGACCTAATGTTATAGTTTCCTTTTCTGCGAGGTTATCCATTCTTCCTTGAGGAAATTGTAAGACTCATTCTATAAGTTGTTCCTGATGAATCCTTTGTGTATCCCAAGTCTGACCTTTGCTTGAAGACCATGTCAATGCTGTCTCGAAGCATGTCTGTGGTAATCCGATTTTCAATAAAAACATTGAAAGCACAAAGGCTAAATTTTCATTATCAATTACCCAAACACCGTTGTATGGGTAATGTCATGAAGTTTCTCTCCTCTTACCTAAAGAGTTTTCTACTCTATATCCTGTCATGGATATCATGCCCTACTTGTCCGTGGGAAGGGTATACCCATGGAATATCTGATAATCAGATTTTCCTTTCCATTATTTGGTTGAACCTTTCTGGTGATCATTATGGTCTAAGCAGTATTAATTCCCTGTTTATGTAAACCCCTCGGTGTACAATTCTGTCAGTAAGACCATGTTACTTTTTTTTGATGACAATCCGATAACCACCGATGGACGAGAACTTTGCCTATTGGTCCGCCTCGTAGCAACAAGCATGAAAATGGTTCTCTTTGTCCCTCACCCTTGGTACCAACATTGTTGCCGACATAACTGACATGGTACTCTCTGACATGCCTTGCTATCATGACCGTGCAAGATGTCACTGCTCCTATTAAAAAAACCACATGGTGGGCCCATAACCCACAGTCCCACGGGATCAAAACCTGACTCTCGTGTACACCCCCTATTCCCGAGGTTATTCCTCGCGCGTGGCCTCGTATGTAATTCACGGGCCACCGTCCTAGTGATCTATTCTGGAAACAGATGCAATATTCAATCTCGTTGCTTTGGACCCCTTTCGCGTGTTGTTTCAGACATCGAGCGACTGCCTACCCGTTTGAAACTTCTCATGGTACCTTCTTACTTTACTCTCGACAATTTCTTAAGTATCTATTCGAGAGTTACTTCTACCACATTCTCTCAGTTATCTGCTAGGTAGTTGACCTTGAAGGTCCGTTCTTTAGTAGTTACCCCTTATCATTATCATAAGTACGATGGAGTTCCTGAAGAAAGGACGACAACCTCATCATGGTGCATTGATGCATAGGAATGAAGACATCAACACTATGGATCGACCACTTCGAGAAGAGCAACCAAGACCGAGAAGAATCGTTAGAATTTCGTAACCTATTCTTCCCCCTTACTCCCCTCTTAAATCTCGGGACGAGATTTCTTGTAGTGGAGGAGAATTGTGACGCCCGGATAATCAAGCTACAGTAACCTCTGCTAATGATGCCACGTCACCACTCTTACTGTTGTAAACCTCGCGATGATTCAATCCCGTTCGTCATTCAAAATTCAAAATTAAAGCAAACAATAAAAGTTTTTCAAAATTTAAAACAAAAGTGTTCGGGAGATGCCATATCTTACATATGTAAATATGGTGTAATAAACACAATTTTATAAAATGCCTAAGTATTTTAAATAAATAAAAAAGGAAAATAAATAAAAGAAAGAAACTAACAAAAAAAAGGGAAACCCCCCTCCCACGGCCTACGGGCCCAGCTGGCCGCCAAATCGGCCGGCCCAGCCGGCCCAACTGCACCTCTCCATAACCCCCTCGACCCCGAAACCCTAGCCCACGATCCCCACTCGCTCCTCCTTCCCCTCCCCACGCCACTCTCTCCCTCCCCCCGATCTGGATCGAGATCGGGGGCGAAGACCTGGCGACCGCGCCGCCCTGACGTCCGCCGTTGTCGACCCCGCCGCGTCGATGCTCGCCTCCCGAACTCCTCCTCGCCCTCCTCTCCTTTGCGCAACACCCGCTTGACCACGACCTCGCCTCGTCGTCGAACCGACACCGTCGCCAGTCATCATCGCCACCCCGTCGCCGTCCCGTCGTCGACCGCCGCCGCCCCGAGCTCCGGCGCCTCCCGGACTCCTCCTCGCGCACACTATTGCACACCTACAGGGCCCGGTGAGGCCCCCTCCTTCTTTTCCCCCTCTCCTTTCCCTCCTATCGCCATAGGTCGCCCCCGCCGTCGCGCCCGAGCTCCCGAGGAGCTCATGGTTGCCCCACTTGTGTGACCCGCTGTCGCGCGCTGGCCAGCTCCCTGCGCGCCCACACTCCGTGCGCCGCCGTCACCGCGTTGGCCGCCCGTGCCCAGCCACTGCCCTCGCCGCGTTGTTGCTGCGGCTGCTGTCCGCGCGCAGCCGTGGCAACCCCGCCTCCGCCCGGCCACGCCCCAACGCCGCCCTCGTCGCTCGACGGCGTCCGGGGCTCCTGCCGCTGGCCGCGGTCCCCCTTCATTCTGCGCTGGCCGGTGGCCTCGCCAGAGGCCGCGCCCAGCCGTGGAGCCCGAGCCCCCTGGTGCCGTGCGTGCCCAGGTCCGGCCTCCACGGGCGCCCGCCCACTAACCCGCTCGCCCAGCGCCTGCTAGGCCAGTCAGGGCCACTGATCAAGGGCCCCCACGCCCAGAACATTTTAACAAAAAAGAGATTAAAAATAATAATAATAAAAAATAAAATTAATTAATTAATGTTAATTAATTAATTAATTAATTAAAGAATTAATTAAACTAATTAATCCTGATTAGATTAACCTAACCACTAATTAAACTAATTGACCCTGTTGAATTAACCTGCTAATTAAGTGTGTCAATGACGAACGGGACCCACCTGTCAGGTTGACCAGGTCAACTGCTGACATCATGCTAACGTCAGCAAACCCTATTCTGGATAATGTTGCTTTAATTAATTAAATAAATCCTAAAAATATTTTAAATCTTTTAAAATTATTATAAAATAAACCGTAGCTCGGTTGGAAAAACTTTATACATGAAAGTTGCTCAGAACGACAAGACGAATCCGGATACGCAGCCCGTTCGTCCGCAACACATCCCTAGCATAGCAAACACGCAACTTTCCCCCTTCAGTTCATCTGTCCAAAAACGGGAAACACCGAGAATACTTTCCCGGATGTTTCCCCCCTTCGTCGGTATCACCTATCCCTGCGTTAGATCACCTCTAGCACCACGTTTGTCATGTTATGATTTGATTGCTCTATTATTTATTGTGTTCCTCCTCCGTTACTTCTTTCCGGTAGACTACGAGACCGACACAGCTGCTACCCAGTACGACTACGGTGTTGACGACCCCTCTCTCTTGCCAGAGCAACCAGGCAAGCCCCCCTTTGATCAGCAGATATCGCCTATTCTTTGTTGGAAATATGCCCTAGAGGCAATAATAAATTAGTTATTATTATATTTCCTTGTTCATGATAATCGTTTATTATCCATGCTATAATTGTATTGATAGGAAACTCAGATACATGTGTGGATACATAGACAACACCATGTCCCTAGTAAGCCTCTAGTTGACTAGCTCGTTGATCAATAGATGGTTACGGTTTCCTGACCATGGACATTGGATGTCATTGATAACAGGGATCACATCATTAGGAGAATGATGTGATGGACAAGACCCAATCCTAAGCCTAGCACAAAGATCGTATAGTTCATATGCTAAAGCTTTTCTAATGTCAAGTATCATTTCCTTAGACCATGAGATTGTGCAACTCCCAGATACCGTAGGAATGCTTTGGGTGTACCAAACGTCACAACGTAACTGGGTGACTATAAAGGTGCACTACAGGTATCTCCGAAAGTGTCTGTTGGGTTGGCACGAATCGAGACTGGGATTTGTCACTCCGTGTGACGGAGAGGTATCTCTGGGCCCACTCGGTAGGACATCATCATAATGTGCACAATGTGATCAAGGAGTTGATCACGGGATGATGTGTTACGGAACGAGTAAAGAGACTTGCCGGTAACGAGATTCCGACGATCGAATCTCGGGCAAGTATCGTACCGCTAGACAAAGGGAATTGAATACGGGATTGATTGAGTCCTTGACATCGTGGTTCATCCAATGAGATCATCATGGAACATGTGGGAGCCAACATGGGTATCCAGATCCCGCTGTTGGTTATTGACCGCAGAATGTCTCGGTCATGTCTGCATGTCTCCCGAACCCGTAGGGTCTACACACTTAAGGTTCGATGACGCTAGGGTTGTAAAGGAAATAGTATGTGGTTACCGAATGTTGTTCAGAGTCCAGGATGAGATCCCGGACGTCACGAGGAGTTTCGGAATGGTCCGGAGGTAAAGATTTATATATGGGAAGTCCTGTTTTGGTCACCGGAAGAGTTTCGGGGTTTATCGGTAACGTACCGGGACCACCGGGAGGGTCCCGGGGGTCCACCAAGTGGGGCCACCAACCCCGGAGGCTTGCGTGGGCTAAGGGTGGTGAGGGACCAGCCCCTAAGTGGGCTGGTGCGCCTCCCACAAGGCCCAAGGGGCAGCTAGGAGGAAAAAAGGAGGAAACCCTAGGCTTAGATGGGCCTAAGGCCCACCCTAGAGGGCGCCTCCCTCTCTCCCCCTCTTGGCCGCCCCTTGTTTCCCATCTAGGGCTGCCGCCCCCCTAGGGGTGGGAACCCTAGAGGGGGCGCACCCTCCTCCCTCTCCCCTATATATAGTGAGGCATAGGGCTGCCCATATGACACGATCTGATCTCTGCCTCTTGGTGCAGCCCTCCCTCTCTATTCCTCCTCTTCTGCGGTGCTTGGCGAAGCCCTGCAGGATTGCCACGCTCCTCCATCACCACCACGCCGTTGTGCTGCTGCTGGATGGAGTCTTCTTCAACCTCTCCCTCTCTCCTTGTTGGATCAAGGCATGGGAGACGTCACCGGGCTGTACGTGTGTTGAACGCGGAGGTGCCGTCCGTTCGGCACTAGGATCCTCGGTGATTTGGACCACGACGAGTACGACTCCATCAACCCCGTTCTCTTGAACGCTTCCGCTTAGCGATCTACAAGGGTATGTAGATGCACTCTCCTTCCCCTCGTTGCTAGTCTCTCCATAGATTGATCTTAGTGACACGTAGGAAAATTTTGAATTTCTGCTACATTCCCCAACAGTGGTATCAGATCTAGGTCTATTGCGTAGATTCTATGCACGAGTAGAACACAAAGTAGTTGTGGGCGTTGATTTTGTTCAATATGCTTACCGTTACTACTCTTATCTTGATTCGGCGGCATCATGGGATGAAGCTGCCCGGACCGACCTTACACGTACTCTTACGTGAGACTGGTTCCACCGACTGACATGCACTAGTTGCATAAGGTGGCTGGCGGGTGTCTGTCTCTCCCACTTTAGTCGGATCGGATTCGATGAAAAGGGTCCTTATGAAGGGTAAATAGCAATTGGCATATCACGTTGTGGTTTTTGCGTAGGTAAGAAACGTTCTTGCTAGAAACCCATAGCAGCCACGTAAAACATGCAAACAACAATTAGAGGACATCTAACTTGTTTTTGCAGGGTATGCTATATGATGTGATATGGCCAAGAAGAATGTGATGAATGATATGTGATGTATGAGATTGATCATGTTCTTGTAATAGGAATCACGACTTGCATGTCGATGAGTATGACAACCGACAGGAGCCATAGGAGTTGTCTTAATTTATTTATGACCTGCGTGTCAACATAAACGTCATGTAATTACTTTACTTTATTGCTAACCGTTAGCTGTAGTAGTAGAAGTAATAGTTGGCGAGACAACTTCATGAAGACACGATGATGGAGATCATGATGATGGAGATCATGGTGTCATGCCGGTGACAATGATGATCATGGAGCCCTGAAGATGGAGATCAAAAGGAGCAAAGTGATGATGGCCATATCATGTCACTATTTGATTGCATGTGATGTTTATCATATTTATACATATTATTTGCTTAGAACGATGGTAGTAAATAAGATGATCCCTCATTAAAATTTCAAGAAAGTGTTCCCCCTAACTGTGCACCGTTGCGAAAGTTCGTCGTTTTGAAGCACCACGTGATGATCGGGTGTGATAGATTCTTTCGTTCGAATACAACGGGTGTTGATGAGCCTAGCATCTACAGACATGGCCTCGGAACACATGCAAAACACTTAGGTTGACTTGACGAGCCTAGCATGTATAGACATGGCCTCGGAACACAAGAGACCAAAAGGTCGAGCATGAGTCGTATAGAAGATACGATCAACATGAAGATGTTCACCGATGATGACTAGTCCGTCTCACGTGATGATCGGACACGTCCTAGTTGACTCGGATCATGTAATCACTTAGATGACTAGAGGGATGTCTATCTAAGTGGGAGTTCATAAGATGAACTTAATTATCCTGAACATAGTCAAAAGGTCTTCGCAAATTATGTCGTAGCTCGCGCTTCAGTTCTACTGTTTAGATATGTTCCTAGAGAAAATTTAGTTGAAAGTTGATAGTAGCAATTATGCGGACTAGGTCCGTAAACTGAGGATTGTCCTCATTGCTTCACAGAAGGCTTATGTCCTTAATGCACCGCTCAGTGTGCTGAACCTCGAACGTCGTTTGTGGATGTTGCGAACATCTGACATACACATTTTTGATAACTACGTGATAGTTCAGTTAAACGGTTTAGAGTTGAGGCACCGAAGACGGTTTTTGAAACGTCACGAAACATATGAGATGTTTCGAGGGCTGAAATTGGAATTTCAGGCTCGTGCCCACGTCAAGAGGTATAAGACCTCCGACGATTCTCTTAGCCCACAAACTAAGGGAGAAAAGCTCAATCGTTGAGCTTGTGCTCAGATTGTCTGAGTACAACAATCATTTGAATCGAGTGGGAGTTGATCTTCCAGATAAGATAGTGATGTTTCTCCGAAGTCATTACCACCAAGCTGCTAGAGCTTCGTGATGAACTATAATATATCAGGGACATATATGATGATCCTTGAGATATTCGCGATGTTTGACACCGCGAAAGTAGAAATCAAGAAGGAGCATCAATTGTTGATGGTTGGTGAAACCACTAGTTAGAAGGGCAAGGGCAACAAGGGATACTTCATGAAACGGCAATTCAGTTGCTGCTCTAGTGAAGAAACCCAAGGTTGAACCCAAACCCGAGACTAAGTGCTTCTGTAATAAGGGGAACAACCACTGGAGCAGAACTACCCTAGATACTTGGTAGATGAGAAGGCTGGCAAGGTCGATAGAAGTATATTGGATATACATCGTGTTGATGTGTACTTTACTAGTACTCCTAGTAGCACCAGGGTATTAGATACCGGTTCGGTTGCTAAGTGTTAGTAACTCGAAATAAAAGCTACGGAATAAACGGAGACTAGCTAAAGGTGAGCCGACGATATGTGTTGGAAGTGTTTCCAATGTTGATATGATCAAGCATCGCACGCTCCCTCTACCATCGAGTTTGGTGTTTGCGTTGAGCATAGACATGATTGGATTATGTCTATTGCAATACGGTTATTCATTTAAGGAGAATAATGGTTACTCTATTTATTTGAATAATACCTTTAATGGTGTTGCACCTAAAACAAATGGTTTATTGAATCTCGATCGTAGTGATACACATGTTCATGCCAAAAGATAGTAATGATAGTACCACCTACTTGTGGCACTACACGTAAGTCATATCGGTATAAAACGCATGAAGAAGCTCCATGTTGATGGATCTTTGGGCTCACTCGTTTTGAAAAGTTTGAGACATGCGAACCATGTTTGTTGGTATATATGCATGAAGAAACTCTATACAGATGGATCGTTTGGACTCACTTGATTTTGAATCACTTGAGACATGCAAGTCATACCACATGGGCAAGATGACTGAAAGCCTCGGTTTCAGTAAAATGGAACTAGAAAGCAACTTGTTGGAAGTAATACATTTTGATGTGTGCAGTCCAATGAGTGCTGAGGCGTGTAGTGGATATCGTTATGTTCTTACTTCACAGATGATTTGAGTAGATGTTGAGTATATTTACTTGATGAATCACGAGTCTGAATTATTGAAAGGTTCAAGTAATTTCAGGGTGAAGTTGAAAGATCATCGTGACAAGAGGATAAAAGATCTATGATATGATCATAGAGATGAATATCTGAATTATGAGTTTGGCACAGAATTAAGACATTGTGGAAATTGTTTCACAACTGATACAGCCTGGAACACCATAGTGTGATGGTGTGTCCGAACATCATAACTGCACCCTATTGGATATGATGCATACCATGATGTCTCTTATCGAATTACCACAATAGTTTGTGGGTTAGGCATTAGAGACAACCACATTCACTTTAAATAGGGCACCACGTAATTCCGATGAGATGACACCGTATGAACTATGGTTTAAAGAAACCTAAGCTGTCATTTCTTAAAAGTTTGGGGCTGCGACGCTTATGTGAAAAAGTTTCTGGCTGATAAGCTCGAACCCAAAGCAGATAAATGCATCTTCATAGGACACCCAAAACAGTTGGGTATACCTCCTGTCTCAGATTCGAAAGCAATAAGGGATTGTTTCTAGAATCGGGTCCTTTCTCGAGGAAAAGTTTCTCGCGAAAGAATTGAGTGGGAGGATGGTGGAGACTTGATGAGGTTATTGAACCGTCTCTTCAACTAGTGTGTGGCAGGGCACAGGGAGTTGTTCCTGTGACACCTACACCAATTGAAGTGGAAGCTTATGATAGTGATCATGAAACTTCAGATCAAGTCACTACAAAACCTCGTAGGATGACAAGGATGCGTACTACTTCAGAGTGGTACATGATCCTGTCTTGGAAGTCATGTTGCTAGACAACAATGAACCTACGAGCTATGGAGAAGCGATGGTGGGCCTAGATTCCGATAAATGGCTCGAAGCCATATAATTCAAGAGAGGATCCATATATGAAAACAAAGTGTAGACTTTGGAAGAACTACTTGATGGTCGTAAGGCTGTTAGGTACATATGGATTTTAAAAGGAAGACGAACAATGATGGTAAGTATCATCATTAAGAAAGCTCGACTTGTCGTTAAGGTGTTTTCCGACAAGTTCAAGGAGTTGACTACGATGAGACTTTCTCACTCGTAGCGATGCTAAGAGTCTGTTGGAATTATACTAGTGATTACTGCATTGTTTATGAAATCTTGCAGATAGGATATCGAAACATTGTTTCCTCGACAATTTTCTTGAGGAAAGGTTGTATGTGATACAACCGGAAGGTTTTGTCAATCCTGAAAGATGCTAATAAGTATGCAAAGCTCCAGCAATCCTTCTAAGGACTGGAGTAAGCATCTTGGAGTTGGAATGTATGCTTTGATGAGATGATCAAAGATTTTGGTGTATACAAAGTTTATGAGAAACTTGTATTTCCAAAGAAGTGAGTGGGAGCACTATAGAATTTCTGATGAGTATATGTTGTTGACATATTGATGATCAGAAGTGACGTAGAATTTCTGGAAAGCATATAGGGTTATTTGGAAAGTGTTTTTCAATGGAAAGCCTGGATTAAGCTACTTGAGCATTGAGCATCAAGATCTATAAGGATAGTTCAAAACGCTTAATGGAACTTTCAAATGAGCACATACCTTGACAAGATTTTGAAGGAGTTCAAAATGGGTCGGAAAAGAAGGAGTTCTTGGCTGTGTTATAAGGTGTGAACATTGAGTAAGACTCGAAACCTGACCGCGGCAGAATAGAGAGAAAGGACGAAGGTCGTCCCCTATGCTTAAGACATAGGCTCTACAGTATGCTATGCTGTGTACCGCACCTGAAGTGTGCCTTGCGATGAGTCAGTCAAGGGGTACAAGAGTGATCCAAGAATGGATCACAGGACAGCGGTCAAAGTTATCCTTAGTAACTAGTGGACTAAGGAATTTTCTCGATTATGGAGGTGGTAACAGAGTTCGTCGTAAAGGGTTACGCCGATGCAAACTTTGACACTAATCCAGATTATTCTGAGTAGTAAACTGGATTCGTATAGTAGAACAGTTATTTGGAATAGCTCCAAATAGAGCGTGGTAGCTGCATCTAGGAGATGACATAGAGATTTGTAAAGCACACACGGATCTGAAAGGTTCAGACCCGTTGACTAAAGCCTCTCTCACAAGCAACATGATCAAACCCAGAACTCATTGAGTGTTAATCACATGGCGATGTGAACTAGATTATTGACTCTAGTGCAAGTGGGAGACTGTTGGAAATATGCCCTAGAGGCAATAATAAATTAGTTATTATTATATTTCCTTGTTCATGATAATCGTTTATTATCCATGCTATAATTGTATTGATAGGAAACTCAGATACATGTGTGGATACATAGACAACACCATGTCCCTAGTAAGCCTCTAGTTGACTAGCTCGTTGATCAATAGATGGTTACGGTTTCCTGACCATGGACATTGGATGTCATTGGTAACGGGATCACATCATTAGGAGAATGATGTGATGGACAAGACCCAATCCTAAGCCTAGCACAAAGATCGTATAGTTCGTATGCTAAAGCTTTTCTAATGTCAAGTATCATTTCCTTAGACCATGAGATTGTGCAACTCCCGGATACCGTAGGAATGCTTTGGGTGTACCAAACGTCACAACGTAACTGGGTGACTATAAAGGTGCACTACAGGTATCTCCGAAAGTGTTTGTTGGGTTGGCATGAATCGAGACTGGGATTTGTCACTCCGTGTGACGGAGAGGTATCTCTGGGCCCACTCGGTAGGACATCATCATAATGTGCACAATGTGATCAAGGAGTTGATCACGGGATGATGTGTTACAGAACGAGTAAAGAGACTTGCCGGTAACGAGATTCCGACGATCGAATCTCGGGCAAGTATCGTACCGCTAGACAAAGGGAATTGAATACGGGATTAATTGAGTCCTTGACATCGTGGTTCATCCGATGAGATCATCGTGGAACATGTGGGAGCCAACATGGGTATCCAGATCCCGCTGTTGGTTATTGACCGGAGAATGTCTCGGTCATGTCTGCATGTCTCCCGAACCCGTAGGGTCTACACACTTAAGGTTCAATGACGCTAGGGTTGTAAAGGAAATAGTATGTGGTTACCGAATGTTGTTCGGAGTCCCGGAAGAGATCCCGGACATCACGAGGAGTTCCGGAATGGTCCGGAGGTAAAGATTTATATGTGGGAAGTCCTGTTTTGGTCACCGGAAGAGTTTCGGGGTTTATCGGTAACGTACGGGACCACCGAGAGGGTCCCGGGGGTCCACCAAGTGGGGCCACCAACCCCGGAGGCTTGCGTGGGCTAAGGGTGGTGAGGGACCAGCCCCTAAGTGGGCTGGTGCGCCTCCCACAAGGCCCAAGGGCCAGCTAGGAGGAAAAAGGAGGAAACCCTAGGCTTAGATGGGCCTAAGGCCCACCCTAGGGGGCGCCTCCCTCTCTCCCCCTCTTGGCCGCCCCTTGTTTCCCATCTAGGGCTGCCGCCCCCCTAGGGGTGGGAACCCTAGAGGGGGCGCACCCTCCTCCCTCTCCCCTATATATAGTGAGGCATAGGGCTGCCCATATGACACAATCTGATCTCTGCCTCTTGGTGCAGCCCTACCTCTCTATTCCTCCTCTTCTGCGGTGCTTGGCGAAGCCCTGCAGGATTGCCACGCTCCTCCATCACCACCACGCCATTGTGCTGCTGCTGGATGGAGTCTTCCTCAACCTCTCCATCTCTCCTTGCTGGATCAAGGCATGGGAGACGTCACCGGGCTGTACGTGTGTTGAACGCGGAGGTGCCGTCCGTTCGGCACTAGGATCATCGGTGATTTGGATCACAACGAGTACGACTCCATCAACCCCGTTCTCTTGAACGCTTCCGCTTAGCAATCTACAAGGGTATGTAGATGCACTCTCCTTCCCCTTGTTGCTAGTCTCTCCATAGATTGATCTTGGTGACACGTAGGAAAATTTTGAATTTCTGCTACGTTCCCCAACATTCTTCTCTCTACTGCTTGCATTAGAGTAGTGTAGCATGTTACTGCTTTCCGGTATTCCTATCCTGATGCATAGCCTGTCCTTGCTACTACGGTTGTTACCATTACCTGCTATCCTACTGCTTAGTCTAGGATGCTAGTGTTCCATCAGTGGCCCTACACTCTTGTCCGTCTGCCATGCTATACTACTGGGCCGTGATCACTTCGGGAGGTGATCACGGGCATATACAATATACTTTACACAGTTACATTACCTGTGATACTATTCGGAGATGGGGGCTGAAGGGGCAGGTGGTTCCACCCAGGTAGTGGTGGGCCTGGGTTCCCAACGACCCCCGACTGTTACTTTGTGGCGGAGCGATAGGGCAGGTTGAGACCACCTAGGAGAGAGGTGGGTCTGGCCCTGGTCGGCGTTCGTGGATACATAACACGCTTAACGAGATCTTGGTATTTGATCTGAGTCTGGCTACTGGCCTATACACACTAACCATCTACGCGGGGACAGTTATGGGCACTCGACGTCGTGGTATCAGCCGAAGCCTTCGTGACGTCAGCGACTGAGCGGCGCGCGCCGGATTGGACTGGAACGCCTACTAGGCTAGGTCTGCTTCCGGCCGCGTTCGCAACATGCAGGTGTGCAAAGGGCGATGGGCCCAGACCCCTGCGCCATAGGATTTAGACCGGCGTGCTGACCTCTCTGTTGTGCCTAGGTAGGGTTGCGGCGTGTTGATCTTCCGAGGCCGGGCATGACCCAGGAAAGTGTGTCCGGCCAAATGGGATCGAGCGTGTTGGGTTATGTGGTGCACCCCTGCAGGGAAGTTAAACTATTCGAATAGCCGTGTCCCTCGGTAAAAGGACGACCCGGAGTTGTACCTTGACCTTATGACAACTAGAACCGGATACTTAATAAAATACACCCTTCAAAGTGCTAGATACAACCGGTGGTCGCTCTCTCACAGGGCGACGAGGAGAGGATCATCGGTTAGGGTTATGCTATGCGATGCTACTTGGAGGACTTCAGTCTACTCTCTTCTACATGTTGCAAGACGGAGGCTGCCAGAAGCGTAGTCTTCGACGGGATTAGCTATCCCCCTCTTATTCTGGCATTCTGCAGTTCAGTCCACTGATATGGCCCTTTACACATATATCCATGCATATGTAGTATAGCTCCTTGCTTGCGAGTACTTTGGATGAGTACTCACGGTTGCTGTCTCCCTCTTTTCCCCCTATCCCTTCTACCTGGTTGTCGCAACCAGATGTTGGAGCCCAGGAGCCAGACGCCACCTTCGACGACGACTCCTACTACACCGGAGGTGCCTACTACTACGTGATGCCCGCTGACGACGACCAAAAGTAGTTTACGAGGATCCCAGGCAGGAGGCCTGCGCCTCTTTCGATCTGTATCCCAGTTTGTGCTAGCCTTCTTAAGGCAATCTTGTTTAACTTATGTCTGTACTCAGATATTGTTGCTTCCGCTGACTCGTCTATGATTGAGCTCTTGTATTCGAGCCCTCGAGGCCCCTGGCTTGTAATATGATGCTTGTATGACTTATTTTATTTGTAGAGTTGTGTTGTGATATCTTCCCGTTAGTCCCTGATCTTGATCGTACACGTTTGCGTGTATGATTAGTGTACGATTAAATCGGGGGCGTCACAAATGGTTAAGAAATGAAAGCAAACCGGTGGTCAGCACTACGTACGTACGTTCAGATGCAAGGCAACAAAGGTACATTCAAATCAGCTACTGCATGCATGCAGACGAATGGGAACACGCCGCTTGGGTGGACGAGCGATCAATTGCAACTGCCCGAAGCGGTGATCAGAGGATTTGCACTTGGATCCAACCACAAGACGACAAGGTGCATGCAGTCGAGACGGAACACGACGTCTGCGTACATGACTGGCCAATAATCACTCGCCAAAGCAGTGCTCTAGGGATGCGTGGTTGGGGCCAATGGCAACACGACAAGGAGGTATGGGCGGTCCGGCAGTTGGTTCAGCGATAGCGAATTGTTGGGGTAATTTAAAATTGACCGGGACACCCACGCCAGTCCAGCTTGCCGCTTACTCAGTTCTTAAAGATGTTCCAGAGATTGGCACCGCTTGCATGGTCTACTCTGGACGCGTCTGTGTTTTGCTTTTTGTAAGCGGCGCCGCTTATATGGGTCATTCTACACCTGCCGCTGTTCTACACTCTGTGTTTGGTTTTGTTTCCGACTCTCCATCCCTCTATACACTATAAATAGGTGTCCCCTGGAAAGAGAGCTATGGTGAGTTATGGCCTTGGACTGGAACATCCCCAAGGTGGAGGCCATCGTCAACACTGGCCCAGAGTGGATCTTTTCACTGCTGGACCCCTTGGATGAGACGGCGAGACAGGTGGTGCTCATTACCATGTGGAGAGTATGTCATGTCCGAGATGAGATCACACACGACAAGGCGCCGCCCACTGCCGAAGCCTCTCGATGCTTTTTGCAAGGATACATCAACTCACTCCTGTGCATACAACAACATCCTAATGGTAACCTAGAGAAAAGGAAGATGGTGGTCCTGCCTTCACCACCATGCACTCCAGAAAGTACGACGCCCAAGGTGCGCGCACGCTAGGTACCGCCCTAGCCGGGCTCGGTTAAGTTGAATATGGGTGGGAGCTACATAGCGGCCACAGGTGCGGCGGGAGGAGGTATGATCCTGCGTGATGATAGAGGCGAGATCATCTACAACGCATGTAGGGAGCTACACACATGTGACAACGCCTTAGAGGCGGAGCTAGCAGCGTGCAGAGAAGGCTTGGAGCTGGCCTTGCATCGACCTAACCTACCTATTCTGGTTGAGTTGGATAGCGCGGAGGCAGTGTCGATGATTACAGCGCGAGAGATGGATAGATCGTCACATCGTGCACTTATAGAGGAGATTCGTAGGTTGGCTGGGAGCGATGCTAGGGAGATCTCTTTTACTCTTTATAGCCTTCTGTAGAACATGATTAGTTATGAAGAGTTAGGAGTGTTAGGGATAAAATCAGCCACACTACTCCAAACAGGCGAAAAGAGAAATCAGTTAGCATGTAACATCTCATCATGCTCCTCTCAATGAAATAAGTAGCATGTATATAACATCTCCTCATACTCTTCTCAGTGAATTAACTTTCGATTTGACAGTAGTTTCTATTGAAGATTTGTTCAACTTCTTTGTTTCTTTTCAGTGCAAACTGTAATAGAGGATTATATCACACAAATGCTATGTGGGAAGAGGTATTTACAATTGAAAATATCAAGGCAATTTACTAACAGCGCATCATTACTTGCCTTATTATGACTGTACAATTTTACACACATATCTTCTATATTGAATCACAGCCGATTGAAAAAAAAGGAATGTCAACTCAGCAACACCTCACACAACATGACAACTTTCATTAGCAACATCGAACCAATTTCATGGCAATGAATAAACAGGGCGCGGCGTGTCGCCGCGCGGGCATAACTAGTACTTAGCTAGAGCACAAAGCATGGCTCATCCTGTCACTTGCTAGAACTGCTATACTCTTTTTTTACCGCCCACAAGCAACGTAGTACCCCTACAAAAACAAGCAACGTACTAGGTACGCTTCACTTAGATCCCCCCTCTTTTTCTCTCTTTTTATTTATCTCTATACTTACTGTGAAAATATCTATTCAATTTTTATAGTTTTTGCTTTTATTTATTTCATTTCATTGTTTTTAAATATAACATTTTTCATTTCACTATCATTTTAAATCTATGTACAATTGTTTTCAAATTTTATGGACATTTGAATTCTTGAATCTTTTTTAAAATCCATTTACTGTTTTGTAAAATTTTGAAATTCTTCAACATTGATTCCCAATTCAGATTTTTTTTTCAAACTTGTTGACACTTTTTTGGATTCATGACCATATTTATTATCATTTTTATTTCATGAACATTTTTTAAATGTAAGATTTTCTACATATATAAAAGAGGTTAAATTCTTATTTTTATTAAACAAGTAGTTGTTGACTTTTCACTGGCTACCCAGCAGGGAGAGAGAGAAGCGCCAGATAGATCGAGTGACTAAGCGAAGTCTTACTGAACCAGGCCTAGCCAGCATGAGCACGAGGACCAGCTCCAATTTGCTACCGCCTGACACACCGAAGAGGAGGTCTCATATGCTAATCCAGAAACAAGAATCACGGGAGAACCCGGCCTCCTCAGAGTTTAGCAACATCCGATCGTCCGTTACGTTTGCTTGTTGCGACTGCGACCGTCAGATCTTGCGTGTGGACGATCTGGGTCGTCGGATCAAAAAAGGCGATGTAGCAATGAATAGTTACCTCTCGTTCGTGCCATCGCTTGTAATTCCAGTTGAGGGCATTTTCATCTTTTCATCAGTTGGCGTACAAAAGGAAGCGGCTCCAGCAGAGACCTAGCTGCTTGCCTCCTCCCGCACTCGCGCCCCCTCTCCTCTTCCCAGCCGTGCCTCCCCATCCTCTTCCTCCGCCCCTCCCGCCGCCATCTCCGCCTCCTCCCCTCCGGATGCCACCTCTGGCTCATCCCCTCTCACCCGCTCATCCTCGTCCTCCCGCTTCCCATCCCCGTCGTGCCTCCCTGCTCCTCCCCACGGAATCACAAGCGGCCCTCCCTTGTGCTAGCCACTCATGGTCATGAAGGGCGGTGAAGCCAGGAGCGACTGAGGTGGCTTGATGCGGATGCGACTGCGGCTCCCCTGGTGCTCCTCTCGTGCTCCCTCTTCTCATTGACGGCTTCTTTGGATCCCTCCTCTTCACCCAGGTAACATGTGTTGGGGAACGTTGCAGAAAACAAAAAATTTCCTACGGTTTCACCAAGATCCATCTATGAGTTCATCTAGCAACGAGTGATCGGATACATCTAGATACCTTTGTAGATCGCGAGCGGAAGCGTTCAAAGAACGGGGATGAGGTAGTCGTACACGACGTGATCCAAATCACCGGAGATCCTAGCGCCGAACGGACGGCACCTCCGCGTTCAACACACGTACGGTTAGCGTAACGTCTCCTTTTTCTTGATCCAGCAAGGGGAAAGGAGAGGTTGAGGAAGATGGCTCCAGCAGCAGCACGACGGCGTGGTGATGATGGAGCTGCAGTACTCCGGCAAGGCTTCGCTAAGCGCTATGGAGGAGGAGGAGGTGTTGGAGAGGGAGAAGGAGGCAACCAAAGGCGTGGATCAAAAAAGCCCTCCTTCCCCCACTATATATAGGAGGGCCAAGGGGGGGCGCCGGCCCTAGGAGATCCAATCTCCTAGGGGGCGGCGGCCAAGGGAGGTTTCCCTCCCCCCCCCCCAAGGCACCTAGGGGTGCCTTCCCCTTGTGGGACTCTTCCCCTTTGAAACCCTAGGTGCATGGGCCCCTTGGGGCTGGTGCCCTTGGCCCATGTAGGCCAAGCCGCACCCCCTACAGCCCATGTGGCCGCCCGGGGCAGGTGGCCCCACCCGGTGGGCCCCCGGGACCCTTCCGGTGGTCCCGGTACAATACCGATAACCCCGAAACTTGTCCCGATGGCCGAAAAGGCACTTCCTATATATAATTCTTTACCTCCGGACCATTCCGGAACTCCTCGTGACGTTCGGGATCTCATCCGGGACTCCGAACAACATTCGGGTTACTGCATATACATATCCCTACAACCCTAGCGTCACCGAACCTTAAGTGTGTAGACCCTACGGGTTCGGGAGACATGTAGACATGACCGAGACGACTCTCCGGTCAATAACCTACAGCGGGATCTGGATACCCATGTTGGATCCCACATGATCCACGATGATCTCATTGGATGAACCACGATGTCGAGGATTCAAGCAACCCCGTATGCAATTCCCTTTGTCAATCGGTATGTTACTTGCCCGAGATTCGATCGTCGGTATCCCAATACCTCGTTCAATCTCGTTACCGGCAAGTCACTTTACTCGTACCGTAATGCATGATCCTGTGACCAGACACTTGGTCACTTTGAGCTCATAATGATGATGCATTACCGAGTGGGCCCAGTGATACCTCTCCGTCATACGGAGTGTCAAATCCCAGTCTTGATCCGTGTCAACCCAACAGACACTTTCGGAGATACCCGTAGTATACCTTTATAGTCACCCGGTTACGTTGTGATGTTTGGTACACCGAAAGCACTCCTACGGTATCCGGGAGTTACACGATCTGATGGTCTAAGGAAAGGATACTTGACATTGGAAAAACTCTAGCAAACGAACTATACGATCTTATGCTATGTTTAGGATTGGGTCTCGTCCATCACATCATTCTCCTAATGATGTGATCTCGTTATCAATGACATCCAATGTCCATAGTCAGGAAACCACGACTATCTGTTGATCAACGAGCTAGTCAACTAGAGGCTTACTAGGGACATGTTTGTGTCTGTTATTCACACATGTATTACAATTTCCGGATAACACAATTATAGCATGAGTAAAGACAATTATCATGAACAAGGAAATATAATAATAATCCTTTTATTATTGCCTCTAGGGCATATTTCCAACAGTCTCCCACTTGCACTAGAGTCAATAATCTAGTTACATTGTGATGAATCGAACACCCATGGAATTCTGGTGTTGATCATGTTTTGCCCTAGGGAGAGGTTTAGTCAACGGATCTGCTACATTCAGGTCCGTATGTATTTTACAAATATCTATGTCTCCATCTTGAACATTTTCACGAATGAAGTTGAAGCGACACTTGATGTGTCTTGTCTTCTTGTGAAACCTGGGCTCCTTGGCAAGTGCAATAGCTCCAGTGTTGTCACAGAAGAGCTTGATCGGCCCCGACGCATTGGGTATGACTCCTAGGTCGGTGATGAACTCCTTCACCCATATTGCTTCATGTGCTGCCTCCGAGGATGCCATGTACTCTGCTTCACATGTAGATCCCGCCACGACGCTCTGCTTGCAACTGCACCAGCTTACTGCCCCACCATTCAAAATATACACGTATCCGGTCTGTGTCGAAGCTAGCATCATCCAGATCTGTGTCGAAGCTAGCGTCGACGTAACCCTTTACGACGAGCTCTTCGTCACCTCCATAAACGAGAAACATTTCCTTAGTCCTTTTCAGGTACTTCAGGATATTCTTGACCGCTGTCCAGTGTTCCTTGCCGGGATTACTTTGGTACCTTCCTACCAAACTTCCGGCAAGGTTTACATCAGGTCTGGTACACAGCATGGCATACATAATAGAACCTATGGCTGAGGCATAGGGGATGACACTCATCTCTTCTATATCTTCTGCCGTGGTCGGACATTGAGCTGAGCTCAATTTCATACCTTGTAACACAGGCAAGAACCCCTTCTTAGACTGATCCATATTGAACTTCTTCAATATCTTATCAAGGTATGTGCTTTGTGAAAGACCTATGAGGTGTCTTGATCTATCTCTATAGATTTTGATGCCTAATATATAAGCAGCTTCACCAAGGTCCTTCATTGAAAAACTCTTATTCAAGTAGGCCTTAATGCTGTCCAAGAGTTCTATATCATTTCCCATCAAAAGTATGTCATCTACATATAATATGAGAAATGCTACGGAGCTCCCACTCACTTTCTTGTAAACGCAGGCTTCTCCATAAGTCTGCGTAAACCTAAACGCTTTGATCATCTCATCAAAACGAATATTCCAACTCCGAGATGCTTGCACCAGCCCATAAATCGAGCGTTGGAGCTTGCACACCTTGTCAGCATTCTTAGGATCGACAAAACCTTCCGGCTGCATCATATACAATTCTTCCTTAAGGAAACCATTAAGGAATCCCGTTTTGATGTCCATTTGCCATATTTCATAATCGTAGAATGCGGCAATTGCTAACATGATTCGGACTGACTTCAGCTTCGCTACCGGTGAGAAAGTCTCATCGTAGTCAACCCCTTGAATTTGTCGATAACCTTTAGCGACAAGCCAAGCTTTATAGATGGTCACATTACCATCCGCGTCTGTCTTCTTCTTAAAGATCCATTTATTTTCTATGGCTCGCCGTTCAACGGGCAAGTTAGTCAAAGTCCATACTTCATTTTCATGCATGGATCCTATCTTGGATTTCATGGCTTCTAGCCATTTGTCGGAATGCGGGCCCGCCATCGCTTCTTCATAGTTCGAAGGTTCACCGTTGTCTAACAACATGATTTCCAAGACAGGGTTGCCGTACCACTCTGGTGCGGAACGTGTCCTTGTGGACCTTCGAATTTCAGTAGGAGCTTGATCAGAAGTATCTTGATCATTATCAATAACTTCCTCTCTAGTCGGTACAGGCACCTCAGGAACATTTTCTTGAGTTGTGCCTTTTTCCGGTTCAAGAGGTAATACTTCATCAAGTTCTACTTTCCTCCCACTTACTTCTTTCGAGAGAAACTCTTTCTCTAGAAAGGATCCATTCTTGGCAACAAAGATCTTTCCTTCGGATCTGAGGTAGAAGGTATACCCAATAGTTTCTTTAGGGTATCCTATGAAGACGCATTTTTCCAACTTGGGTTCGAGCTTTTCAGGTTGAAGTTTCTTGACATAAGCATCGCATCCCCAAACTTTTAGAAACGACAGCTTAGGTTTCTTCCCAAACCATAATTCATACGGTGTCGTCTCAACGGATTTCGACGGAGCCCTATTTAAAGTGAATGCGGCAGTCTCTAAAGCATAGCCCCAAAAAGATAGCGGTAAATCGGTAAGAGTCATCATAGATCGCACCATATCTAATAGAGTGCGATTGCGATGTTCGGACACACCATTACGCTGAGGTGTTCCAGGCGGCGTGAGTTGTGAAACTATTCCACATTTTCTTAAGTGTGTGCCAAATTCGTGACTCAAGTATTCTCCTCCACGATCTGATCGTAAAAACTTGATTTTTCTGTCACGTTGATTCTCAACCTCACTCTGAAATTCCGTGAACTTTTCAAAGGTTTCAGACTTGTGTTTCATTAAGTAGACATACCCATATCTACTCAAATCATCAGTGAGGGTGAGAACATAACGATAGCCACCGCGAGCCTCAACACTCATTGGACCGCACACATCAGTATGTATGATTTCCAATAAGTTGGTTGCTCGCTCCATTGTTCCTGAGAACGGAGTCTTGGTCATCTTTCCCATAAGGCATGGTTCGCACGTGTCAAATGATTCATAATCAAGGGACTCTAAAAGTCCATCTGCATGGAGCTTCTTCATGCGTTTGACACCTATGTGACCAAGGCGGCAGTGCCACAAATATGTGGGACTATCATTATCAACTTTACATCTTTTGATATTCACACTATGAACATGTGTAGCATTACGCTCGAGATTCATTAAGAATAAACCATTCACCATAGGAGCATGACCATAAAACATATCTCTCATATAAATAGAACAACCATTATTCTCGGATTTAAATGAGTAGCCATCTCGAATTAAACGAGATCCCGATACAATGTTCATGCTCAAAGCTGGCACTAAATAACAATTATTAAGGTTTAAAATTAATCCCGAGGGTAAATGTAGAGGTAGCGTGCCGACGGCGATCACATTGACCTTGGAACCATTCCCGACGCGCATCGTCACCTCGTCCTTTGCCAGTCTCCGCTTATTCCGCAGCCCCTGCTTTGAGTTACAAATGTGAGCAACTGCACCGGTATCAAATACCCAAGAGCTACTAAGGACACTGGTAAGGTACACATCAATTACATGTATATCACATATACCTTTTCTTTTGCCGGCCTTCTTGTCTGCTAAGTACTTGGGGCAGTTCCGCTTCCAGTGACCACTTCCCTTGCAATAAAAGCACTCAGTCTCGGGCTTGGGTCCATTCTTTGGCTTCTTCCCAGCAGCTTGCTTACCAGGCGCGGCAACTCCCTTGCCGTCCTTCTTGAAGTTCTTTTTACCCTTGCCCTTCTTGAACTTAGTGGTTTTATTGATCATCAACACTTGATGTTCCTTCTTGACTTCTACCTCTACTGATTTCAGCATTGCAAATACCTCAGGAATTGTCTTTTGCATCCCCTGCATATTGTAGTTCATCACAAAGCTCTTGTAGCTTGGTGGAAGCGACTGGAGGATTCTGTCAATGACCGTGTCATCCAGGAGATTAACTCCCAGCTGAGTCAAGCGGTTATGTAACCCAGACATAGTGAGTATGTGCTCGCTGACAGAACTATTTTTCTCCATCTTGCAGCTGAAGAATTTGTCGGAGACCTCATATCTCTCGATCCGGGCATGAGCTTGAAAAACCATTTTCAGCTCTTCGAACATCTCATATGCTCCATGTCTCTCAAAACGCTTTTGGAGCCCCGGCTCTAAGCTGTAAAGCATGCCGCACTGAACGAGGGAGTAGTCATCAACACGTGTCTGCCAAGCGTTCATAACGTCTTGGTTCTATGGGACGGGAGCTTCACCTAGCGGTGCTTGTAGGACATAATCTTTCTTGGCAGCTATGAGGATGATCCTCAGGTTCCGGACCCAGTCCGTGTAGTTGCTGCCATCGTCTTTCAGCTTGGTTTTCTCTAGGAACGCGTTGAAGTTGAGGACTACGTTGGCCATTTGATCTACAAGACATATTGTAAATATTTTAGACTAAGTTCATGATAATAAAGTTCATCTAATCAAATTATACAATGAACTCCCACTTAGATAGACATCCCTCCAGTCATCTAAGTATAACATGATCTGAGTTGACTAGGCCGTGTCCGATCATCACGTGAGACGGTCTGGTCAACATCGGTGAACATCTTCATGTTGATCGTATCTTCTATACGACTCATGCTCGACCTTTCGGTCTTCTGTGTTCCGAGGCCATGTCTGTACATGCTAGGCTCGTCAAGTCAACCTAAGTGTTTGCATGTGTAATTCTGTCTTACACCCGTTGTATGTGAATGTCTGAATCAAATACCCGATCATCACGTGGTGTTTTGAAACAACGAACTGTCGCAACGATGCACAGTTAGGGGAAACACATTCTTGAAATTATTATGAGGGATCATCTTATTTACTACCGTCATTCTAAGTAAACAAGATGTACAAAACATGATAAACATCACATGCAATCAAATAATAATAGTGACATGATATGGCCAATATCACATAGCTCCTTTGATCTCCATCTTGGGGGTCCATGATCATCTTGTCACCGGTTTGACACCATGATCTCCATCATCGTGTCTCCATGAAGTTGCTTGCCAACTATTACTTCTACTACTATGGCTAACGCGTTTAGCAATAAAGTAAAGTAATTTACATGGCGTTTCTCAATGACACGCAGGTCATACAAAAATAAAGACAACTCCTATGGCTCCTGCCGGTTGTCATACTCATCGACATGCAAGTCGTGATTCCTATTACAATAGCATGAACATCTCATACATCACATATATGTCATTCATCATTCATCACAACTTTGGCCATATCATATCACAAAGCACTTGCTGCAAAAACAAGTTAGACGTCCTCTAACTGTTGTTGCAAGTTTTACGTGGCTGAAATAGGGTTCTAGCAAGAACGTTTTCTTACCTACGTGAAAGCCACAACGTGATTTGTCAACTTCTATTTACCCTTCATAAGGACCCTTTTCATCGAATCCGCTCCAACTAAAGTAGGAGAGACAGTCACCCGCCAGCCACCTTATGCAACTAGTGCATGTTAGTCGGTGGAACCGGTCTCACGTAAGCGTACGTGTAAGGTTGGTCCAGGCCGCTTCAACCCACAATACCGTTGAAGCAAGATAAGACTAGTAACGGCAAGAAAGTTGACAACATCTACGCCCACAACAAATTGTGTTCTACTCGCGCAAGAAGAACTACGCATAGACCTAGCTCATGATGCCACTATTGGGGAACGTTGCAGAAAACAAAAATTTTCCTACGGTTTCACCAAGATCCATCTATGAGTTCATCTATCAACGAGTGATCGGATGCATCTACATACCTTTGTAGATCGTGAGCGGAAGCGTTCAAAGAACGGGGATGAGGTAGTCGTACATGACGTGATCCAAATCACCGGAGATCCTAGCGCCGAACGGACGGCACCTCCGCGTTCAACACACGTACGGTTAGCGTAACGTCTCCTTCTTCTTGATCTAGCAAGGGGAAAGGAGAGGTTGAGGAAGATGGCTCCAGCAGCAGCACGGCGACGTGGTGATGATGGAGCTGCAGTACTCCGGCAGGGCTTCGCTAAGCACTATGGAGGAGGAGGAGGTGTTGGAGAGGGAGAAGGAGGCAACCAAAGGCGTGGATCAAAAAAGCCCTCCTTCCCCCACTGTATGTAGGAGGGCCAAGGGGGGGCGCCGGCCCTAGGAGATCCAATCTCCTAGGGGGCGGCGGCCAAGGGAGGTTTCCCTCCCCCCCCCCAAGGCACCTAGGGGTGCCTTCCCCTTGTGGGACTCTTCCCCTTTGAAACCCTAGGTGCATGGGCCCCTTGGGGCTGGTTCCCTTGGCCCATGTAGGCCAAGGCGCACCCCCTACAGCCCATGTGGCCCCCCGGGGCAGGTGGCCCCACCCGGTGGGCCCCCGGGACCCTTCCGGTGGTCCCGGTACAATACTGATAACCCCGAAACTTGTCCCGATGGTCTAAAAGGCACTTCCTATATATAATTCTTTACCTAAGGACCATTCCGGAACTCCTCATGACGTCCGGGATCTCATCCGGGACTCCGAACAACATTCGGGTTACTGCATATACACATCCCTACAACCCTAGCGTCACCGAACCTTAAGTGTGTAGACCCTATGGGTTCGGGAGACATGTAAACATGACCGAGACGACTCTCCAGTCAATAACCTACAGCGGGATCTGAATACCCATGTTGGCTCCCACATGCTCCACGATGATCTCATCGGATGAACCACGATGTCGAGGATTCAAGCAACCCCGTATGCAATTCCCTTTGTCAATCGGTATGTTACTTGCCCGAGATTCGATCGTCGGTATCCCAATACCTCGTTCAATCTCGTTACCGGCAAGTCACTTTACTCGTACCGTAATGCATGATCCTGTGACCAGACACTTGGTCACTTTGAGCTCATAATGATGATGCATTACCGAGTGGGCCCAGGGATACCTCTCCGTCATACGGAGTGACAAATCCCAGTCTTGATCCATGTAAACCCAACAGACACTTTTGGAGATACCCGTAGTATACCTTTATAGTCACCCAGTTACGTTGTGACGTTTGGTACACCCAAAGCACTCCTCCGGTATCCGGGAGTTACACGATCTCATGGTCTAAGGAAAGGATACTTGACATTGGAAAAACTCTAGCAAACGAACTATACGATCTTATGCTATGTTTAGGATTGGGTCTCGTCCATCACATCATTCTCCTAATGATGTGATCTCATTATCAATGACATCCAATGTCCATAGTCAGGAAACCACGACTATCTGTTGATCAACGAGCTAGTCAACTAGAGGCTTACTAGGGACATGTTGGTGTCTGTTATTCACACATGTATTACGATTTCCGGATAACACAATTATAGCATGAGTAAAGACAATTATCATGAACAAGGAAATATAATAATAATGCTTTTATTATTGCCTCTAGGGCATATTTCCAACAACATGGCCAGCAGTGGCGGAGGTGGATGTGGGGATCATGAACACCACCCTGTAGAGAGGATCAACAACGACATGGGGTGGTTCCTCCGGCTGTTGCTGTTGCTTGGGGCTCAGGGTCGGTGTCAGCGTGCTGATCTTGGCACCCCTGACCTTCCTGTGCAAACCCTAGGCTCCCAGTGTGGATTGGTGGCGGCGGCACAAGGAGGAGGTGTGGATTGGGGCGGGGTGGGGGTGAAGGGGAGGCTGCACATGGTGAGGCGTGGCAAAGACCTCATCCTTTCGATACTCCAGCTTCCATTGCACACTGGTAGCCTCTTCTTTCTTCCTCTTATCTCCATTTTACTTTGCACTTACTCTGTTGTGCTTGATAGCGTGATACTTGCATTGAATATCAATGAATGGCACTATGGCAGCAAGGAGTAGCAACAGTAGGTCTGCTCGATCACAATTGCAAATTTCTTTGTTATTTTGTACTGTTAAGCAATGAATCTTTTGGATGACCTTGGTAATTTTAGAATCTGCAGTGCCATATTTAGTTTTAATTTGTTTACAATCTGTGTGTGTGTGAGAGTGTGATGTTTACCACGGTTTCCTTTTGTTTTCCGGATTGGAATTGGCCTGAAGAATGATGTAGAATTAATAGTTGACTGTTCTATTTGTTGTTAATACCAGTTCCACATATATATGTTGTTGGTCTAGTATTTGTGAGAGTGTGATGTTTACCACGGTTTCCTTTTGTTCTGTTTGTTTACAATTTGTGGCATGCTTTTGTATTTTATTTCTATTTGCAATGCTGCCCATTGGATGGCAGTGATGCATTATCCAATTTTGGTATATTTAATGTCAACATACTTTTATTTATAATGCCATTTTTCTAGAATCTTGGCTGAACATAGAAATAAGACACTGGTAGAATTTTATCATATTTCCAATTTTGAATGCATATATAAAGAAAACTTATTTGTTCACATAACTCTCAAATGTTTGGGTTATTCAATCGGTTTCAAGTATGTATGTACAGTAATTGTGTTGCTTGCACTGTGCTTGGGGTTCAGATATTTCGTTGTTGTGTCCCTCCAGAGTTATTTATCCATGTCGTTGACCGCCTCTGTTATGATTGTTCTTTAACAAAGTGGTCACATTCCACAGGAAGAAGAAACCTTAGTACTATGAAGTTTCCGCCAAGAGCAACTCCGACTTTAAGAAGCCCTTCCTTTACCTTGCATGGAAGCTGGTTCGGTAATTGTATCCGTCCCACCTTGCTTTCTTTTTCCTGACCTCACATCGTATATGCCTCATAGGCTTTTATATTGATTATTGTTTAATGTCTTCAACAGTGACAATGATACCAACATTCATTTCATTGAACCAGAGGACCTTAATCACACATCTCACACCAGCTGGTTCAAGGTGGTGGTTAGGGTTTGGTGCCAGGGTCATTGCCAGGTGCATGGCTGTTGTTCCTTTGGAATTGGACAACCTACCTCGTGGGTATCCATCTCAGGTGCTCTTCTTTGCCGTCCACTCGATGTACTTCATGCCCTGCAGTTAGCAATCTTTCTATCTTTTTAGGATTCTTGATGTGTTATTTTCTTCGAAATGGATGATTTGTTTATGCGTGTTTGACAATCTACTTTGAAATGTATGACTGGCTGCTTATTAGATTGGATTATACATATTTTATTCTCTACTTTGAGATGTATGAGTGCCTCGCTAAAATAAAGGAGATGTACCTATTGTGGTCTTGAGTGATTATTGCTGGGTTAAGAGCGTGTGTTATGTTTTTTCTCCCGTTGCAAAGCATAGGCTTTTTTTAGCTATATTGCTAAAATAGTAATTAAGTGCAAATATACAAAGGCTGTTGAAGAGGCTCTTATCACACCTCCACCATCACGTTTTGGATCCAGTTCAGAACACAAGAGAAGGAACTATGGTCTGATGATGATGAGGGCAAGACACAACCAGAGGTCGGGGTAGCATTATCTTTGCCCAAGAGAAGGAGATGGTGATTGGCTCACGGATAAACCTTAATTAACTGCATCAAATCATTGTTTTGAGCAAACCGTTGCAATTAATGGGAGAGGGCAAGAAAACGCATCCAGAGGAGCTTCTCGCACTCTGCAGCCTGCATCTGCAAGAAGATTCTATGTGAGACAAAAGATGCGCACTGACCGACCCTTATGCCAAAAGATGTTATGCTAGTAGCATTAAATCTATTGTTCCGAACCGAAAGATTTCTTTGTTAATCTATCAACATCAAAGTGTAAGGCTGCCAAAAAGATAGTGTTAGAGAAACTACTAACGAGGATGAAAGACGAGTACATCAAGGTCATTGGTTACGAGCTAGAACTAGTAAGAAGCAATCCCGGGAGTACAATTCTTGTTGGCTTGAACCCTCAGAACAGAGGGCAAAGTGTTTTCCAAAGGTTACATGTGTGTTCAAGGTTATGAAACATGGAAAAATATATTTCATCATGTAATAAAAAAATTATAAAATATCCATTCAATTTTTTTGGGGTTTCCTTTTACTTTTCTCATTTCAATTTTTAAAAGTGAACACATCTTAATTCCCTCTCTATTTTAAATATATGTTCATTTACTCAAATGCAAGATTTTTTTTAAAATCGTGAATATTATATCAAATCTAGTAAAAACTTTCCAAATTTATTATGTTTTAAAACAATCATTAATTTCTTTCAAAAGCATGAACATTTTTCATATTCATGAATATTTTTAGAATTTTTGTTTTTTCAAAACAAATCATGCACATTTTTGTAAATTGCCAACATGCCTTTGGAATATTAAAATATTATAAAACTTTCGAACTTTTTTATTTCGAGAGTATGTTTTAAGTAAAATAATTATATACATCAAAAAAAGAAAAATAACGTTATTTATTAGACCGCTTGTTGTAGGCTTTCTACTCGCCACTGAGCGAGGGAAACAGTAGACCTTTCGACCGGGTGAGCGAAGCTTTACTGGGCCTATGCTGAGCTAGTGTCATCAGGAGAGGTGGCTCATTTTTTTCCTCACATTTTATTTATTTAAAAATGTTCTAAAATAGAATCTTGTTTCATCTTGTATGTGTCCGAAACTATTATTATTTTACTTATTGTAAAACCATCACATTATGTAAATGTTCTAAAATATCTATTGGTTTTTATCAGTTAGTCTTTTTTTGTTTTTTCATTTACTTTTTTGTATCAACTTCTTAAATTTATGTATATGTTTTCATTTCCTATCTGCATTTTATTTCAAGTTTTTGATCGTTTTTTTGAATACATGAACGATTTTAAAAATTTTATTTTTAAAATTTGTGATTTTCTTTCAAATGCGTGAACATTTTCAAATCCATGAATATATTTTCCCAATTCATGAATTTTTCGGGTTTAGATTATATTCTGAAACTACCGACATTTTGTTGAATTTACAAAACTTTCAAAATGTCATGACTTTTCTTCTTTCATGAACGTTTTTGAAATATAATGATTTTCTAAATCTGTTAAAAAATATTAAACCGGTAATTACTGGCTTTTAACTAGCTAGTGATCCAGATGATTGAGGGAAGCGCTAGTGGGTCGCTGCCGACCTAGTGTGTGCATATGCCGCCTATGGTGAGCGACACGCCCACCTCGCTACAGGGACATATTTTGTGCCAGGCCCACAAAGCACGCCTAGCTGGGCTACACTTTCTTTTATATCGCCTATAGGATACGTGGTAGGTAGGCTTCCTTTTATTTTTTCTCAATTGTTTTCTAATATATATGTTTTTGGCAAATATTGTTATTTTACTTACTATGAAAACATTTCTTAATGTATAAAAAACGTTCAAAAATATCTATTCAGATTTTTTCGGTTTTCCTTTATTTTTTCTTTTCATTTTTAGAACTTTTTTCGAGTTCGGTAGCTTTTCAAAATCCAGGTACATTTTTCCAAATTCATAAATTGTTTTCAAACTCAAGAATATTTTTCAAACCCATGAATATATTTTCGTATCTATGAACACTTCTTTCACATGCATGAATTTTTAAATTTGTGAACACTTTTCAAACTTGCCAACAATATTATAGTTCAGGAACATCTTAAAATTTCATGAACGTTTTTATTTTGCGTTTTGCTCAATATAAGAATTTTCTAATGTTGGGGAACGCAGTAATTTCGAAAATTTTCCTACGCACACGCAAGATCATGGTGATGCACAGCAACGAGAGGGGAGAGTGTTGTCTACGTACCAACGCAGACCGACTGCGGAAGCGATCACACAACGTAGAGGAAGTAGTCGTACGTCTTCTTCCCGATCCGACCGATCCAAGCACCGTTACTCCGGCACCTCCGAGTTCTTAGCACATGTTCAGCTCGATGACGTTCCTCGGGCTCCGATCCAGCAAAGCGTCGAGGAAGAGTTCCGTCAGCACGACGGCGTGATGACGATCTTGATGTACTACCGACGCAGGGCTTTGCCTAAGCACTGTAACGGTACGATCGAGGTGGAATTTGGTGGCAGGGGGCACCGCACACGGCTAAGGAACGATCTCAAGGATCAACTTGTGTGCCTTGGGGTGCCCCCTGCCCCCGTATATAAAGGTTGGAGGAGGGGGAGCCGGCCGGCCAGGGAGAGGGAGGCGCAGAGGGAGTCCTACTCCCACCGGGAGTAGGACTCCCCCCTCCAATCCTAATCCTATTAGGACTCCCGGGGGGAAAGGAGAGAGAGGGGGGCCGGCCCCTTCTCCTAGTCCTACTAGGACTTGGGGAAGGGGGGGCGCGCGGCTAGGCTGTGGGCTGCCCCTTCTCTCTTTTCCACTAAGGCCCAATAGGCCCATTAGTCTCCCGGGGGGTTCCGGTAACCCTCCCGGTATTCCGGTAAAATCCCGATTTCACCCGGAACACTTCCTATGTCCAAACATAGGCTTCCAATATATCAATATTTACGTCTCGACCATTTCGAGACTCCTCGTCATGTCCGTGATCTCATCCGGGACTCCGAACAACCTTCGGTACATCAAAATGCATAAACTCATAATAACTATCATCGTAACGTTAAGCGTGCGGACCCTACGGTTCGAGAACAATGTAGACATGACCGAGACATGTCTCCGGTCAATAACCAATAGCGGGACCTGGATGCCCATATTGGCTCCTACATATTCTACGAAGATCTTTATCGGTCAGACCGCATAACAACATACGTTGTTCCTTTTGTCATCGGTATGTTACTTGCCCGAGATTCGATCGTCGGTATCCAATACCTAGTTCAATCTCGTTACCGGCAAGTCTCTTTACTCGTTCCGTAATACATCATCTCACAACTAACATATTAGTTGCAGTGCTTGCAAGGCTTATGTGATGTGCATTACCGAGAGGGCCCAGAGATACCTCTCCGACAATCGGAGTGACAAACCCTAATCTCGAAATACGCCAACCCAACATATACCATTGGAGACACCTGTAGTACTCCTTTATAATCACCCAGTTACGTTGTGACGTTTGGTAGTACCCAAAGTGTTCCTCCGGTAAACGGGAGTTGCATAATCTCATAGTTATAGGAACATGTATAAGTCATGAAGAAAGCAATAGCAACATACTAAACGATCGGATGCTAAGCTAATGGAATGGGTCATGTCAATCAGATCATTCTACTAATGATGTGACCTCGTTAATCAAATAACAACTCTTTGTTCATGGTTAGGAAACATAACCATCTTTGATTAACGAGCTAGTCAAGTAGAGGCATACTAGTGACACTCTGTTGGTCTATGTATTCACACATGTATTATGTTTCCGGTTAATACAATTCTAGCATGAATAATAAACATTTATCATGATATAAGGAAATAAATAATAACTTTATTATTGCCTCTAGGGCATATTTCCTTCAGTCTCCCACTTGCACTAGAGTCAATAATCTAGATTACACAGTAATGATTCTAACACCCATGGAGCCTTGGTGTTGATCATGTTTTGCTCGTGGAAGAGGCTTAGTCAACGGGTCTGCAACATTCAGATCCGTATGTATCTTGCAAATCTCTATGTCTCCCACCTGGACTAAATCCCGGATGGAGTTGAAGCGTCTCTTGATGTGTTTGGTTCTTTTGTGAAATCTGGATTCCTTTGCCAAGGCAATTGCACCAGTATTGTCACAGAAGATTTTCATTGGACCCGATGCACTAGGTATGACACCTAGATCGGATATGAACTCCTTCATCCAGACTCCTTCATTCGCTGCTTCCGAAGCAGCTATGTACTCCGCTTCACATGTAGATCCCACTACGACGCTTTGTTTAGAACTGCACCAACTGACAGCTCCACCGTTTAAAGTAAACACGTATCCGGTTTGCGATTTAGAATCGTCCGGATCAGTGTCAAAGCTTGCATCAACGTAACCTCTTACGGTGAGCTCTTTGTCACCTCCATATACGAGAAACATATCCTTAGTCCTTTTCAGGTATTTCAGGATGTTCTTGACCGCTGTCCAGTGATCCATTCCTGGATTACTTTGGTACCTCCCTGCTAAACTTATAGCAAGGCACACATCAGGTCTGGTACACAGCATTGCATACATGATAGAGCCTATGGCTGAAGCATAGGGAACATCTTTCATTTTCTCTCTATCTTCTGCAGTGGTCGGGCATTGAGTCTTACTCAACTTCATACCTTGTAACACAGGCAAGAACCCTTTCTTTGCTTTATCCATTTTGAACTTCTTCAAAATCTTGTCAAGGTATGTGCTTTGTGAAAGTCCAATTAAGCGTTTTGATCTATCTCTATAGATCTTTATGCCTAATATGTAAGCAGCTTCCCCGAGGTCTTTCATCGAAAAACTTTTATTCAAGTATCCCTTTATGCTATCCAGAAATTCTATATCATTTCCAATCAGTAATATGTCATCCACATATAATATTAGAAATGCTACAGAGCTCCCACTCACTTTCTTGTAAATACAGGCTTCTCCAAAAGTCTGTATAAAGCCAAATGCTTTGATCACACTATCAAAGCGTTTATTCCAACTCCGAGATGCTTGCACCAGTCCATAAATGGATCGCTGGAGTTTGCATACTTTGTTAGCTCCCTTTGGATCGACAAAACCTTCTGGTTGTATCATATACAACTCTTCTTCCAGAAATCCATTCAGGAATGCAGTTTTGACATCCATCTGCCATATTTCATAATCATAAAATGCGGCAATTGCTAACATAATTCTGACGGACTTAAGCATCGCTACGGGTGAGAAGGTCTCATCGTAGTCAACTCCTTGAACTTGTCGAAAACCTTTCGCGACAAGTCGAGCTTTATAGACAGTAATATTACCGTCAGCGTCAGTCTTTTTCTTGAAGATCCATTTATTCCCAATTGCTTGCCGATCATCGGGCAAGTCAACCAAAGTCCATACTTTGTTTTCATACATGGATCCCATCTCAGATTTCATGGCCTCAAGCCACTTTGCGGAATCTGGGCTCACCATCGCTTCTTCATAGTTCGTAGGTTCATCATGATCTAGCATCATGACTTCCAGAACTGGATTACCGTACCACTCTGGTGCGGATCTCACTCTGGTTGATCTACGTGGTTCAGTAGTATCTTGTTCTGAAGCTTCATGATCATCATCATTAGCTTCCTCACCGATTGGTATAGGTGTCGCAGAAACAGTTTTCTGTGATGTACTATTTTCCAATAAGGGAGCAGGTACAGTTACCTCGTCAAGTTCTACTTTCCTCCCACTCACTTCTTTCGAGAGAAACTCCTTCTCTAGAAAGTTTCCGAATTTAGCAACAAAAGTCTTGCCTTCGGATCTGTGATAGAAGGTGTATCCAATAGTTTCCTTTGGATATCCTATGAAGACACACTTCTCCGATTTGGGTTCGAGCTTATCAGGTTGAAGCTTTTTCACATAAGCATCGCAGGCCCAAACTTTAAGAAATGACAACTTTGGTTTCTTGCCAAACCATAGTTCATAAGGTGTCGTCTCAACGGATTTTGATGGTGCCCTGTTTAACGTGAATGCGGCCGTCTCTAAAGCATAACCCCAAAACGATAGCGGTAAATCAGTAAGAGACATCATAGATCGCACCATATCTAGTAAAGTACGATTACGACGTTCGGACACACCATTACGTTGTGGTGTTCCGGGTGGCGTGAGTTGCGAAACTATTCCACAATTTTTCAAATGTATACCAAACTCGTAACTCAAATATTCTCCTCCACGATCAGATCGTAGAAACTTTATTTTCTTGTTACGATGATTTTCAACCTCACTCTGAAATTCTTTGAACTTTTCAAATGTTTCAGACTTATGTTTCATTAAGTAGATATACCCATATCTGCTTAAATCATCTGTGAAGGTGAGAAAATAACGATATCCGCCACGAGCCTTAATATTCATTGGACCACATACATCGGTATGTATGATTTCCAATAAATCTGTTGCTCTCTCCATAGTACCGGAGAACGGTGTTTTAGTCATCTTGCCTATGAGGCACGGTTTGCAAGTACCAAGTGATTCATAATCAAGTGGTTCCAAAAGCCCATCATTATGGAGTTTCTTCATGCGCTTTACACCGATATGACCTAAACGGCAGTGCCACAAATAAGTTGCACTATCATTATTAACTTTGCATCTTTTGGCTTCTACGTTATGAATATGTGTATCACTATCTTCGAGATTCAACAAGAATAGACCACTCTTCAAAGTTGCATGACCATAAAAGATATTATTCATATAAATAGAACAACCATTATTCTCTGATTTAAATGAATAACCGTCTCGCATTAAACAAGATCCAGATATAATGTTCATGCTCAACGCTGGCACCAAATAACAATTATTTAGGTCTAATATTAATCCCGAAGGTAGATGTAGAGGTAGCGTGCCGACCGCGATCACATCGACTTTGGAACCGTTTCCCACGCGCATCGTCACCTCGTCCTTTGCTAGCGTCCGCTTATTCTGTAGTCCCTGTTTCGAGTTGCAAATATTAGCAACAGAACCAGTATCAAATACCCAGGTGCTACTGCGAGCTCTAGTAAGGTACACATCAATAACATGTATATCACATATACCTTTGCTCACTTTGTCATCCTTCTTATCCGCCAAATACTTGGGGCAGTTCCGCTTCCAGTGACCAGTCTGCTTGCAGTAGAAGCACTCAGTTTCAGGCTTAGGTCCAGACTTGGGTTTCTTCTCCTGAGCAGCAACTTGCTTGCTGTTCTTCTTGAAGTTTCCCTTCTTCTTCCCTTTGCCCTTTTTCTTGAAACTAGTGGTTTTGCTAACCATCAACACTTGATGCTCCTTCTTGATTTCTACCTCCGCAGCTTTCAGCATTGCGAAGAGCTCGGGAATAGTCTTGTTCATCCCTTGCATATTATAGTTCATCACGAAGCTCTTGTAGCTTGGTGGCAGTGATTGGAGAATTCTGTCAATGACGCAATCATCTGGAAGATTAACTCCCATCTGAATCAAGTGATTATTATACCCAGACATTTTGAGTATATGCTCACTGACAGAATTGTTCTCCTCCATCTTGCAGCTATAGAACTTATTGGAGACTTCATATCTCTCAATTCGGGCATTTGCTTGAAATATTAACTTCAACTCCTGGAACATCTCATATGCTCCATGACGTTCAAAACATCGTTGAAGTCCCGATTCTAAGCCGTAAAGCATGGCACACTGAACTATCGAGTAGTCATCAGTTTTGCTCTGCCAGACGTTCACAACATCTGGCGTTGCTCTAGCAGCAGGCCTGTCACCCAGCGGTGCTTCCAGGACGTAATTCTTCTGTGCAGCAATGAGGATGATCCTCAGGTTACGGACCTAGTCCGTGTAATTGCTACCATCATCTTTCAACTTTGCTTTCTCAAGGAACACATTAAAATTCAACGGAACAATAGCACGAGCCATCTATCTACAATCAACATAAACAAGCAAGATACTATCAGGTACTAAGTTCATGATAAGTTTAAGTTCAGTTAATCAAATTACTTAGGAACTCCCACTTAGACAGACATCCCTCTAATCTTCTAAGTGATCACGTGATCCAAATCAACTAAACCATAACCGATCATCACGTGAGATGGAGTAGTTTTCAATGGTGAACATCGTTATGTTGATCATATCTACTATATGATTCACGCTCGACCTTTCGGTCTCCGTGTTCCGAGGCCATATCTGTATATGCTTGGCTCGTCAAGTATAACCTGAGTATTCTGCGTGTGCAACTGTTTTGCACCCGTTGTATTTGGACGTAGAGCTTATCACACCCGATCATCACGTGGTGTCTGGGCACGACGAACTTTGGCAACGGTGCATACTCAGGGAGAACACTTCTTGATAATTTTAGTGAGAGATCATCTTATAATTCTACCGTCAATCAAAGCAAGATAAGATGCATAAAAAGGGATAAACATCACATGCAATCAATATAAGTGATATGATATGGTCATCATCATCTTGTGCTTGTGATCTCCATCTCCGAAGCACCGTCATGATCACCATCGTCACCGGCGCGACACCTTGATCTCCATCGTAGCATCGTTGTCGTCTCGCCAATCTTATGCTTCCACGACTATCACTACCGTTTAGTAATAAAGTAAAGCATTACATCGCGATTTCATTGCATACAATAAAGCGACAACCATATGGCTCCTGCCAGTTGCCGATAACTCGGTTACAAAACATGATCATCTCATACAATAAAATTAGCATCATGCCTTGACCATATCACATCACAACATACCCTGCAAAAACAAGTTAGACGTCCTCTACTTTGTTGTTGCAAGTTTTACGTGGTGCTACGGGCTTAAGTAAGAACTCATCTCACCTACGCATCAAAACCACAACGATAGTTCGTCAAATAGACTCCGTTTTAACCTTCTCAAGGACCGGGCGTAGTCACACTTGGTTCAACTAAAGTTGGAGAGACAGTCTTCCGCAAGCCATCTGTGTGCAAAGCACGTCGAGGGAACCGGTCTCGCGTAAGAGTGCGCGTAAGGTTGGTCCGGATCGTCTCACCCAACAATACCGCCGAACCAAAGTATGACATGCTGGTAGGCAGTATGACTTGTATCGCCCACAACTCACTTGTGTTCTACTCGTGCATATAACATCAAACCATAAAACCTAGGCTCGGATGCCACTGTTGGGGAACGCAGTAATTTCGAAAATTTTCCTACGCACACGCAAGATCATGGTGATGCACAGCAACGAGAGGGGAGAGTGTTGTCTACGTACCAACGCAGACCGACTGTGGAAGCGATCACACAACGTAGAGGAAGTAGTCGTACGTCTTCTTCCCGATCCGACCGATCCAAGCACCGTTACTCCGGCACCTCCGAGTTCTTAGCACATGTTCAGCTCGATGACGTTCCTCGGGCTCCGATCCAGCAAAGCGTCGAGGAAGAGTTCCGTCAGCACGACGGCGTGATGACGATCTTGATGTACTACCGACGCAGGGCTTTGCCTAAGCACTGTAACGGTACGATCGAGGTGGAATTTGGTGGCAGGGGGCACCGCACACGGCTAAGGAACGATCTCAAGGATCAACTTGTGTGCCTTGGGGTGCCCCCTGCCCCCGTATATAAAGGTTGGAGGAGGGGGAGCCGGACGGCCAGGGAGAGGGAGGCGCAGAGGGAGTCCTACTCCCACCGGGAGTAGGACTCCCCCCTCCAATCCTAATCCTATTAGGACTCCCGGGGGGAAAGGAGAGAGAGGGGGGCCGGCCCCTTCTCCTAGTCCTACTAGGACTTGGGGAAGGGGGGGGGGCGCGCGGCTAGGCTGTGGGCTGCCCCTTCTCTCTTTTCCACTAAGGCCCAATAGGCCCATTAGTCTCCCGGGGGGTTCCGGTAACCCTCCCGGTATTCCGGTAAAATCCCGATTTCACCCGGAACATTTCCTATGTCCAAACATAGGCTTCCAATATATCAATATTTACGTCTCGACCATTTCGAGACTCCTCGTCATGTCCGTGATCTCATCCGGGACTCCGAACAACCTTCGGTACATCAAAATGCATAAACTCATAATAACTATCATCGTAACGTTAAGCGTGCGGACCCTACGGTTCGAGAACAATGTAGACATGACCGAGACATGTCTCCGGTCAATAACCAATAGCGGGACCTGGATGCCCATATTGGCTCCTACATATTCTACGAAGATCTTTATCGGTCAGACCGCATAACAACATACGTTGTTCCTTTTGTCATCGGTATGTTACTTGCCCGAGATTCGATCGTCGGTATCCAATACCTAGTTCAATCTCGTTACCGGCAAGTCTCTTTACTCGTTCCGTAATACATCATCTCACAACTAACATATTAGTTGCAGTGCTTGCAAGGCTTATGTGATGTGCATTACCGAGAGGGCCCAGAGATACCTCTCCGACAATCGGAGTGACAAACCCTAATCTCGAAATACGCCAACCCAACATATACCATTGGAGACACCTGTAGTACTCCTTTATAATCACCCAGTTACGTTGTGACGTTTGGTAGTACCCAAAGTGTTCCTCCGGTAAACGGGAGTTGCATAATCTCATAGTTATAGGAACATGTATAAGTCATGAAGAAAGCAATAGCAACATACTAAACGATCGGATGCTAAGCTAATGGAATGGGTCATGTCAATCAGATCATTCTACTAATGATGTGACCTCGTTAATCAAATAACAACTCTTTGTTCATGGTTAGGAAACATAACCATCTTTGATTAACGAGCTAGTCAAGTAGAGGCATACTAGTGACACTCTGTTGGTCTATGTATTCACACATGTATTATGTTTCCGGTTAATACAATTCTAGCATGAATAATAAACATTTATCATGATATAAGGAAATAAATAATAACTTTATTATTGCCTCTAGGGCATATTTCCTTCATCTAAATCTAACAAAAAATAAAATCCACTTTTTATTTAACTAGTAGTTGTTGACTTTTTACTAGCTACTGAGCCAGGTGAGCAATAGAAGCACTAGACCTTCCGAGCGACTGTGGAAAGCCTTACGGGGCCACAACCGAGCTAGTGAGAGCACGAGCATCAGCTTTTGTTTCTGGCGACTGCACACAAGGAAGAGGAGCTCACATATTGCCTGTGGCCAGCGTCATACCTAGCAGCGGGCATTTGGGTAACCGAACCCGAATCAAACAGATATAACCGAATTTTCGGTTATTTCCGTTTTTGTTCTTCGGTACGGGTTTTATTTTCTGTTAATTCAGTCTTCGGATTAGGTTTCGGGTTTTTAGACTTCAAACCAGAATAAACGAAACAAACCGATAAAACCACTCACCCACGAACCCGTCGCTCTCTCTCTTGACCCCACGTGACGCCCCTGGTCCTCACCACCTCTCTCTCCTCAACCCACGTCCCCACCAGGCCACCACCTATCTCTCCCCGTCCGCCACAATTTTTGGATCGGAGCAAAGCTCCTCTCTCCCCCACGCGCCATGGGCAACGGCGCAGCCTGCAGCGGAGGCGATCTCCTCCCTGACCTTAGTGCTCCTCTTTCCCCTGTCCCTCGGACAAGACTCCTGCTTCCGACCTAAACCTCACCGTCTCCTACCACCATATCTCTCTAGCCACTGTCGTCCTCTCCTCTGAAGAGGTCCACCATGCCATGCCGTCCACTTCTTGTCGCCTCATCTGATCCGGCGACGAGCCCCGGATTCGAGGAAGATGGCGACCTACGACCTCATCCACGTGGTTCCCTCCCGCACGTGGTCGCCTGAATCCTGATGCAGAGGACATAGGGTCTTCTCCCTCCCCGTATTTTCGAGGATGTCTACTTCCTCACGGTTAGCCATTTGGATGAAAGCAACTCATGGGTGTTTGATTTTTTGACGCACGCATTTCTTTGGGATGTGGCGGGGTAGAAACTCATGTGTGGCCGTACGTTTTCTTTTGTAATTTTTTTGAACTTGCTTGCTCCTTCACCCTGTGGCTTTAGCCGTTCAAGATGTATGTGCTTCACGTGTTGTGTTGGTTTTCAGTTACGCTTTTCCTTTTTACGCCGTGCTAGCATGCAATAGGCCAGGTTGTGTCACAGAAAATATATGTATGTGTTCGCATGCCAGAGGAACCACGTATAATCCCCTTGTTAGAGTCCAAAGCAAAATGGAGCTCTCCCGTTCGTTTGGATTTTGGACCGTTCGATCGTTTTCCTGATGCGATTCCGGCCGTCGGATCTTGGGCTCGGCTCACGTGAGGCGTCGGATATTTACCAAATTGCTGTGAGCCGTCGGATAAAATTCCAATGGCAACATAATGTAAATACCTTACCCCTACCGGGGCATTTCGGTCATTTCGCGTAGTGGGGTATAAAAGGCAGCAGCTCCCGTGGTAGAGCTCTCCTCCCGCCTCGCCTCTCTCTCTCTCTCTCTCTCTCTCTCTCTCTCCCCTTCATCTTCACCCGTGGTAGAACCCTAGGTGCCAGCGATGGCGAGGCGAGCGGAGGAACCCTGCCGCGCCGCCGCCTCCGCTCGCCTCGCCATCGCTGGCACCTACCCGAGGCGTGGGTTCGCAGTCCTGCCCCCTCCCTTCCTCCTCTCCCGGTTTGTTCTCCCTCCCGTCCCAAGCTAGCCGCCGCCCCCACCCTATTGCCGATCTCCTCTCCCCCAACCTCGGTGCTGCCTCCTCCCTCTCTCCCATAGGCGCCCGCCGCTGCCGTTTCACCTTCTCGAGAAGGTCAGGTGGAGGCCAGATCCGCCATGCCCACAGCGTTGCTTCCGCTGACACGCTCCTGTGCCGTTCCCAAGCCCGATGCAAAGGAGATGCACGGCCATCCCCTCCCCGCGCGGTGGTGGACGCAGGAGGTGCACGTCTCCGTCGAGGTCGTCGCGATTGGGTGAGAACCCTAGCTGATGCTCTGACCCTCACAACCCTCGCTTCGCCCCCTCCTTTCTCTTTCGCCTCTGAATCCGGCCGCCGCCGCCGCCGCTGTCTCTCTGCCTTGCCCCGCCATCCTGTTCCTGGTGAGATGAGGTCCTTCCTTTCTATTGCTCACATCAGTCCTCCAGTTCTAGGCAGTGGATGAATCACTGAGATTGGGAGCAGAGGCAAGGTCTGATGGTGGTTGCTAGATGGGCTCAAGCGTTGCCAGACAAAAAGAAAGGCCACAATTTTTTTCTGCTGACTTCTCTCTTGTTGTTGCTGCTGCAGGATGTTGCCTCGCCCCTGCTTCTAACCTGGACTGGATCTCGTTGGTTCTTGCTCAACCTGCCAAAGGTCTCTCTTTACTGATCTCCATTTTTGTATCAAAATTGCATCAGACCATGTAGCACTTATTTCGAGCATAGAAGCATTAGTTAACACCTAATTTTACGCAATTGGGTTTCCTATTTTTCTGTTAGGTGCCATGACAAGAATCATTCAGTCGGGTGATTTACTGCATTGGAATTTGACAAATTTAATTCTGCCATAATATTCTTTCTTCACTGCTCAAGTAACAAGTCCATATTTGCATGTGTTGTGTTTTTGTTTCGTTTCAAGTTAACATTCCTCTTTTTCTAGGTCTATATGTTTAAGAATGACTCCACTCATGGCCCCTTTAAAGGATCCATTAAGATCATGGATGATTCAATTCTAGAGATTAATGTGGAGAAAATAACAATCAAATGCAAAATATGAGTATGCATCATTAGTATGCATCCTAAGGGGCAAAGATGCAGTCCTCCAGAGCGGTTGGAAAGAAGAAGAAGATGGGTAAGCTCCTATTCCTCTTCTGTGTTGGTTTAGCAGACGAAAAAATTAGGAAGAGGACTTGGAAGGGTATCTGCAGATCTATGTTGGTGCTCTCTGTCTCATCATTTATGCTATAGCAAATCTCTTTCATGTGCATAACCCATGTTAGTGAATCACCTGCTAGCCGCTGATTTACTCTTTGTTATTAATTAGTTTGAGAAAACACTACATGATCATGGTTCTGATTGTGCACCTTCTTGGCTTAGAAAAAGTAGAAAAATAGAGCAGTTTCTGGTTTCAAGTGATTGGGTAAGCTTTAGTTACCCAGAGAGTTGGACCATTACTTACACTTTAAAAACCAGTGTATATCGTTACTGTATGGGACATGTCCATGGCTATATTGATGTTCAGAAGAAGTGGTGAGAGGTTAGGGTTCCTACTTGAGCTCTGTATTTTTCCTGTGTATATTTTTGTGCTAAAAAATGCATTTTTGTTAAATAGTAATTCCTAACTAATTGTTTTTGATAAACAACGATGCCGTCCTTACACAGGTTGTTTGATGTGTTCGTGCTTGTCGGCGGGACGGTGCAAGGCACAACTCCGATGCGGTTCCTCGCCGGTTGGACGGCGTTCAGGCGCAACCCCGACATGCACTGAGTACTGCCTCAGCTACAGCCTCCCTCGGTGAGGTCCATCTTCCTCCCTCTCCTCTGCTTCGGCTACTTTATGGGACATGTCCATGGCTATATTGATGTGGTGCTCGTCTGATTGATGCTCTATGCCCTACTCATGCATCGGCTCCTGTAGTTGTGGATCCATGCCATTTTAGGGTTTGCGGGATGTTGTTCATGTTTAGTTGCTATCATAGGAGCTAATGTGATGCTCTGGTTTACATGTGGATGCCCTGGTCTTATAGCTATGCTCCTGGATTTGCTAGATTGATCAGTGGCGTTCGTGCTAGGGCGATGATGATTAATCGTGGCTGAAATAAGTGTGCCTTTGAGCAATCGTGGCACCTGTGCGTATCAGGTTGGATCCTCCCTCTTGTCTCTAGAATCCTTTTTGATCCTGTGATACTTGTTGTTGTCCTTGGATGGTCATTCTTGTTGAGCGATAACCAGGGCAGCTCCACTGTATGAACAGATTGATCTGGTGATAAGAGATGACGGGGGTAGGTTATATGATCGAGGAAAGGTGAATCTGAGCCCGCTATGCAATGAACCCTGAATCGAGAATACCATCCCATCCCCTTGTTAGAGTCTGAAGCAAAATGGAGCTCTCCCGTTCGTTTGGATTCTGGACCGTTCGATCGGTTTCCTGATGTGATTCCGGCCGTCGGATCTCGGGCTCGGCTCACGTGAGGCGTCGGATATTTACCAAATCGCTGTGAGCCGTCGGATAAAATTCCAATGGCAATAGAATGTAAATACCGTGCCCCCACCAGGGAATCTGGGTCATTTCGCTTAGGGGCGCAGGGGTATAAAATGACCGCGGCTTCCTGCGATGAAAACCTAGCTGCTGCCTCCTCTCTCTCACTCGCTCCTGTAGCTGCCTCCCTCCCTCCCACGCAGGTGGTTCCCATGGCGATGGCGGCAGCGGCCACGGAGGAGGGCGGCATATCAGCGGCGCCGGCGATGGCGTCCGTGGCGGCCATGCAATGAGCCCTGAACCATTTTTTATTTGTATTTAAAGGTGTTGCTTATTTATGCTCAACCTTATTCGTGCTAGGGCGATGATGATTACCTTGGCTGGAATTAGTGTGCCTTTGAGCAATCGAGGCACCAGTGGGTATCAAGTTGGATCCTCCCTCTTGTCTCTAGAATCCTTTTTGATCCTGTGATACTTGTTGTTGTCCTTGGATGGTCATTCTTGTTGAGTGATAACCAGGGCAGCTCTACTGTATAAACAGATCGATCTGGTGATAAGAGATGATGGGGGTAGGTTATATGATCGAGGAAAGGAAAATCTGAGCCCACTATGCAATAAAACTGCAGCTGCCTCCCCTAATGTGTGTAATATTGAAGGCAAAAAAGAACTTTTCATGTCTTGCTACTTTAAAATTCCAAAAGGTTCATTCTTCCTTTGCTGGTTACTTAACCATGTTTTTGTTTTGCTTTGGTTCTGATTGAGATACTAAAGGTTGTTTATATATGAAAAGAACGGACACTTATAGTTTTGTATGCCTCAACTGTAGCTTAGGATCCAGTGTTGTAGTGTCTTCGATCAATATGTTCATATTGAGATGTAGGGATGCATGAGGCACGTCAACTTTCTTGGCTTGGCGGTTGCGCAATACTGATACTATGTATAACTTCACAACATTGTGAACTAATGGCCATGTTATAGTGCTTTTATGTTCACTCCTGATCCTGTCACTATCACAGGTGTGGGACACACATAAAGTGGAATCGAGCGTGACCCACTGAAATTGTCATGATGCTGCATTCTTACAAAAAAAACTAATTAGAGTGTCCTGTTGCGCTAGATGCTTGATGTTTTCCTTTAATCGGAAAGTCGTTCTAGGTAATTGACCCTTCTCCTTAAAACATACTTTGAAGATTTTGAATGACATTTTATTAGAGTAGTTTCCAAATGCTACCTTACCTATTTTCCTTTTTTGTTGTTTCTACTAGGTTTAAACTAAAAGGAGAAATAGCTATAAAAATTGTCCTTTATATTCTTTGTCAGGCCTTTTGCTCGGTCAAATCTGAGTTATGGTAGTTGCTATAAATGTCTAGGTTTCAGCTTAATATTTGCATTACATGCCCGGAGAACTAATGTTATGCTTGTACTAAATTGGAAAATAGCTGGCTACATTCGTGTGATGTTTTATGAATTTATTTTTTAATAATTCATGTGTTGTTTCATTCCTTGGAATACACTTTCCCCTGATTTATTACTCCTGAAGATGGTTCCATTTGAATGCGTGAAATTACAAGAGCTCAAGATTGTAGTTTTAGTCATAGGTCAACCAGGGCACTATTTCTAATGAAGGTCATGTTTCTATATGGTTTTTACTGTTCGGTGGTACATTTAGATAGTTAGCATCGTCCATTGACTATGTGTTTTGTACCCTGTTGTTCCAGGGTGAGATTTCCTGTGATTTTGTGGAAGTAGATGATTGATAGAGACTCGGAGGAGGTAATTGATAGATATAGACGTCGTGGTTCCTATTTCTTCATGTACTATTTTTCTTCCAGTTTTCTTTTAATTACAAGCTACCTTGCCATTGTAGTCATTTCTTTATTTCGTACCAGTCTCTGTTGACTACTATGTAACCATGCATGGGTAGCTTAAATGGCATAAGTTCTTATTCAGTTAGAAAAAGGCAACAAAAAAAAACCAGGGTAATCTTGCTCTAGAAATTGCATGACATGTGCTTATTCTCATTTGTACATATGTGCGAGTTGAGTTCGAGAAATTCTTGCAAATGCATTTTTTGGATAACAGTCGTCAGCACATAACCATTTACTGATTTATATTAAACCCTATGGAAGCCAAGATAGGTTTAGGTTCATGTCTAATATATCTCATTTCACGGAATATAAATTTACTTGGAAGCTATATCCTCCCATGGTCCATTGTTTTATGCATTGTTCATGTTAACTTGGCTAAAAAGTGTTCAGGGAAGCTTTGAGTTTTGGTTGTTTCAAAATAAACACATCAAAGAAGATGTTATATACCTTTTGCCATTTAGCGGTGCTTAGGGAGTGAACAAGATCCACTCTAAAAAGCTCCGGCATCTGTCAACAAAGTGTAACTGATGCAAGCGCACTGAAAATCAGCATTTTCTACTTCCTTGGAAATACTACATTCCAACTTGTCAGGATAATCTATGTTATGTTTCTGGATTGCAGTACCAGTGCAAAGCAGATGGAAAAGAATAAGGCATCGAAGAATGTTGTGCATGTGCCTCTGCTTCCTCCTGCTACTAATGAGGTGCTTGCTCTGTCTTATCTTACGACTGACAAGATGATTCTTAATTTAGCATTGACGCCTGTTTGGCTTTCTTTCTTAAGGTCACGGATCCAGTTGTTGATCCTAAAACACAGGATGTTGATGGGGTTACTTTAAGGTGCTTGCCCTTTTCCAGATATTTTGAATCAGCTGCTATGTTTGTTGATGCGATTCCATTCTGTTGTGTTCAACTGTTGGTTGTTTTTGAAGGGGTGTTGATGCAGTTGAGGGAGGCGAGGATCCCAGTGCCAGAAAAAGGCATAAGCTCTAGAGCAGCTAACGCCGATTGATCCACTCTTTTGGTATATATGCCTTGTCCTTATCTTTGGTGTCTTTCACTCGCGTTGTGCGTGTGCTGTTCTTAATTATTTTGATTTCGGCTTTTCATGTCTCAGGTCCATGACGGTTGGCTATGGACGTACGACGATACCTGGATTTGCTGATATCCGTGGTGCTTCATTACGTGCTCAACGATGAAGCCCCTTCGTTGTACGGACCTGTCTACATGAAGACCTGTCACTTAGTATATAATCTGCTGCTTTATTTCCTTTAGGGGGTATGTACCGCGGGTACTTTTAAATTTGAACAAAACCTACCTTATTATTACCTGTTTGCTTGAATGTGTGTCGCCGACAATGTAGTGGAGTATGAGCAGACGCAAACTTGTGGTGCTTATGGCTGTTGTTGGCAAATGACTTAAATATGTCTATGTGTGCCTTTTGTCCATTTCTTTAATTACGTCTGGGACTTATATATATATATTTTTTTTTGTATCGCTTTTGTTACAATTCTGTTCTGTTGGCAGTGCTCATGCTTTAATTCATCCTTATACATGTATGGTTGATACTGCTTGTTGCGTGTGGAAATTTTGACATCTTATTCATTTGGACGCCCGGTGTGTCCCTTTTGTTAGCACGCGTGGATGTCATCGTTTTGTTCCCTGTGTCTGATTGATTTCCTCACAATAACTAAATGAGTAGGGTCATTGTTTTTTGCAATATTGTTCTCTATAAGATTGTTGTTTTGCTCCTTTTTTTATGGATTTGTGTTTGTGGTTTTTTTATACTTGAAATGTATTGGTGGTTGTATATAGATATACCCGGCAGCTTGCTGCCGGGTGCGGCAAGCCGCATTTCCTATCTAGTGGTTAAGAAATGAGAGCAAACCGATGGTCAGCACAGCGTACGTATATTTAGATGCAAGGTAACAAAGGTGCGTTCAAATCAGCTGCTGCATGCATGCGGACGAATGGTAACCAACAACAAAGGTGCGTTCAAATCCCCAGCCCACCAGGGTTCAAATCCTGGTACTCGCATTATTCCTGAATTTATTTCAGGATTTCCGGCGATGCGCTTTCAGTGGGAGGAGACGTTCACGTCGACGACGAGGCGCCTACGGTGACTTCGTAAATCTCAAGATGATATGCCGGCTCAGTCTCTCGGAGGTGCTCATAGGGGAAGGGTGTGCGTGTGTGCGTTCATAGAGGTGAGTGTATGCGCGTGTATATGAGCGCTTGTGTCTGTACTGATGCTCAAAAAAAAAAACAAAGGTGCGTTTAAATCCTTGGGTGGACGAGCGACCAATTGCAACTGCCCGAAGCGGTGATCAGGGGATTTGCACTTGGATCCAACAACAAGACAACAAGGTGCATGCTGTCGAGATGGAACGCGATGTTTGCGTACGTGACTGGCCAATAATCACTCGCCGAAGCAGTGGCGGATACAGGCCCCAGGCCTGGGGCGTGCGGCCCAATTTCTTCCTAGATTGGAGCGAATTACTGTGCACATTGCTACAGTACACGAAGAGGGCCCGGGGCGGCCCGCTGGGCTGGCTCCGCCCCTGCGCCGAAGCGGTGCTCTGGGGATGCGTGGTTGGGGCCAATGGCAACACGACGACAAGGAGGTATGGGCGGTTCGGCAGTTGGTTCAGCGACAGCGAATTGTTGGGGTAATTTAAAATTTACCGGGACACCCAGACTAGTCCAGCTTGCCGCTCACTTAGTTCTTAGAGATGTTCCAGAGATTGGCACCGCTTGCATGGTCTACTCTGGACGCGTCTGTGTTTTGCTTTTTGTAAGCGGCGCTGCTTATATGGGTCATTCTACACCTGCCGCTGTACACTTTGTGTTTGGTTTTGTTTTCGACTCTCCATCCCTCTATACACTATAAATAGGTGTCCCCCTGGAAGGAGAGCTATGGCAAGTTATAGCCTTGGACTGGAACATCCCCAAGGTGGAGGCCACCGTCAACACTGGCCCAGAGTGGATCTTTTCACTGCTGGACCCCTTGGATGAGACGGCGAGACTGGTGGTGCTCATGACCATGTGGAGAGTATGGCATGTCCAAAATGAGATCACACACGACAAGGCGCCGCCCACTGCCGAAGCCTCTCGACGCTTTTTGCAAGGATACATCAACTCACTCTGTGCATACAACAACATCCTGATGGTAACCCAGAGAAAGGGAAGATGGTGGTCCTGCCTTCACCACCATGCGCTTCAGAAAGTACGGCACTCAAGGTGCGCACACGCTAGGTACCGCCCCAGCCGGGCTGGGTTAAGTTGAATACGGGTGGGAGCTACATAGCAGCCACGGGTGTGACGGGAGGAGGTATGATCCTGCATGATGACAGAGGCGAGATCATCTACAGCGCATGTAGCAAGCTACACACATGCGACAACGCCTTAGAGGCGAAGCTAGCAGCGTGCAGAGAAGGCTTAGAGCTAGCCTTGCAACGACCTAACCTACCTATTCTGGTTGAGTTGGATAGTGCGGAGGCGGTGTGGATGATTACAGCGCGAGAGATCGATAGATCGTCACATCGTGCACTTATAGAGAAGATTCGTAGGTTGGCTGGAAGCGATGCTAGGGAGATCTCTTTTACTCTTTGTAGCCTTCTGTAGAACATGATTAGTCATGAGCTTGCCGCCTATGGCCCTAGCATTCCGTGCATAGCAGTCTGGCTTACTACGGGGATGGACTTTGTTGTAAACCTGGCTCTCGCTGAAAAGCCTCCTAAAGTCATGAGAATTCCCTTTTCCGTGCCGAAAAATAGATGTTCTTTCTTCATGTACTTCGCCTACTTTCTTTGGTTTGTTTCTTTCTTCTTGTTTATACTAGCTTCATGGTTCGTTCTTCCTGCTGTCATAATGGGCTGCGGCGTCCGGGTCGGCCTCCTCAGCTACGTGGAGCTGTCGTTGGTCGCCGTCCTCCTACTCCACCTGATGTTGGCACTCCAGGTCTACAGCAGCGACCACGAGGCCATGAAGTGGTTCACACAGCGCGTGGCGGCAGTGTAGGCGGCTCGTAGTTCTACCGCTGGCGGTGGGCATTGGCACAACTCTCGTGTGATCGTGGCTATGCACCACTAGGCCAAGCTGAGTGAAGGTGGCGGCGGCGGGGGCGAGGACGACCTTGCGGTAGAGGAAGCCGCGCGTCTGCTCGGCTGCCAGCGTGAAGATGCCAACCTGGTGAAGGGCTCCAGCGTGAACTCCAAGTGGGTGCCCCCGTGGAGCGCGTGGGATGGTGGTGATGGCCGGGAGCGCGCGCTGCTCGCCGGTCACCGGGTTGACGAGGCCCAGCGTGGCGGCGGCGGCGGTGACGAGCCACTTGCGGGAGGAGCCGATGAAGGCGTGGGGCGGCGCGGCGGTCGCGACGGAGAAGAGCGTGGCGGTGTCCGGGGTCCGGCCGGGGAGGAGGAGGTACGGCGCCTCGATCGGGCCTGAAGGCGTGGCGCTCGGCGCGGGAGACGGCGAGGCGCTCGGGGAAGGCCAGGCGGGCGTGGATGTTGGCCAGCACATCCGGCGACAGGCTGACGCCGGCGCCGGCGGCCTCTGGCTCTGCCTCTGCGTGGTCTGTCGGCATGGCACTGGCACCCCACGGATCGATGGTTTGGGCGGCGGCGGCGGCCTATATTACGTTACTATATTATTTTTTTGAGATGATATCCGATTCTACTACTACTCCTACTTTAAGCACGGCGGCAGTTCAAGCCCTACTCAATTTTTTTTATTCTTGTTCTAAAATCAAATACAAATCCAATATAATTACTAAAGTTTATTTATTTAACCTCCAGTTTAGACTAAGGTCAACTATAAATCCCAAAGTTATTTACTAGACTAGAGTTCAATTCAAGTCTTATCTGTGCTTGGACTAAATTCAATTTAAATTTATTTTTCTAAAATTAATTTAACTCCAAAATATTACTAAGTAAATTTTAAGTTTCCCAATTATATTGCAAAATGCTTTATTCGATTTGAGTTCATGCTTCCAAGGTTATAACCAATTTGAATTTGAACCGAATCCAAATATTACTTTGAATTTCCTTAAGTCAAATTATGATCCAAAACTATTAATAAAGTTCATTTTAAGTTTCTGAACTTCATTGTCTTTTATTTAAAGTCAACACAAATAGTTCCAAATTTCTTTTGAATTCTGGCATCCCCTGAATTCTAGTTAATTTTTTTAATTATTCAAATTTCATTTTCACTGAGATAATTTGAAACTACGTTTTACTAAGTTTATTCAGTAAAAGGATTCAATTTAATTGGATTTAGAAATTGCAAGTTATGGCCAATTTAAATTTAAATTCATTCTGTTTGAATGTGAATTTTATACTATTCAAAGGCTAAATATTGTTGGACTAGCTGAAAGTGTATTTCTTAAGTATCGTTCTGCAAAAAGTTGACTAAATTAGCATTTATAAATAAAAGTTACAATGGTTTGAAGTTCTAGGGGTTTTCTATAAAACTACCAAATAACTCAATTAAACGGAAATTGTTCTGAATAATGTTTTGGATAAGGTGGGACACGTGATTGGCCGGTACCGATTTGGTAAGTGAGTGCGTGTGTGAACTGTGGGATTGAAACAAACAGACGAGATTAGATTTGGGCCTCACCGGGGTTCGGTGAACGACGGTGCTACGCCGCTCGATATATTCTTTTGGAATATATTCCCCAAAAAGAGTGAATACCTCCATGTCAGTAAAACACAGAATGGATGTTTCTCATCTCAAAAAAAAAAACCCAAGATACATACTCCCTCCGTTCCTAAATATTTATCTTTCTAGAAATTTCAAATGGACTACAACATACGGATGTATATAGACATATTATAGAGTGTAGATTCACTCATTTTGCTTCGTATGTAGTCACTTGTTGAAATATCTAGAAAGACAAATATTTAAGAACAGAGGGAGTATCATTTAAAATCCATTAATAACACATCCAAACATAAAGGAGGGTTGATTCTAAACTGTTTGCCACGCCCCTAAGAAATGAAATGCTCATCACAACAGCCTCGAGCTGGCTGATAAGTCTACTCATCAGAATACTCAACAGGATCACAGAAACGAACCGGGGTCTCAAACATAATGGTGACCATCCGGAACAGCACCGGGAGACGCGCCTTTAGCCAGAAAATGTTGCAGGTACCTTCGAGTACATGAACAGCAATATCATCTAGCATTGTGCTCACATGTTCGGCTCGGCATGAGACCAGATCCTGCAATCCGCCCAAGGCTTCCTTATGGCACTTCGCCAGATGTAAGAGCTTAACTGCTGAGTTCCGCATGACTAGGAGGGCTTGCAGGGCGCCCCGTTCCAGCTTGGCCTCCTGATCCATGAGCTGGGGTAACACATCATGCTCGAGCTTTTGGATTTCCAGCGACAAGGCTGCCACGACCGAGAGGTTTTCCAGCTTCGGGCATGCCCAGAACATCGACTGGGGTAACTCCTTGATCAGCGGCCAGAGGAGTGCATACGACTCGCACGCTATGCGCACCGACTCCAGAGAGACAAGATTCACAAGCATGAAGTCTTTGGAGTGGCCCAGCTCATCGGTGCGGGCCTGCAGGGCTTGGATTTCGGCATGGGAGTGGATTTCGTAGAGCATCTTTTCCTTTTGGCAGCGAAGAAGACTGCAGCAGCAGAACAGTTGGTTGCTGCTACCTGGTTCAGACAGCACAAACAGAGGAGGATTTAATGTCAGGAAGAGACCATACAGCACCAATCCAAAGCTTCTACTTAATTAGTTAGGACAGCATATATATATATATATATATATATATATATTTGCATTGTGCGACAGAATAGTTATTAATATGAAGTGAAAGCAGCAATTCAGCCATGTATTTATACTGATAGGCAACTAAACAAAATGAATGAATACACTCAATCACCGAAAACAGAAAAATAATTAACATATAATTTGGTTCAAAGTAGCATAGAGATGCCATCATTCATTGTATTATATATTGTGAGCAAGAGAATTGCATCTCCAGAATTAATGCCTCAGCATCAATCAAAGGAAACAATAAACTAAACAGCTGGGAAATAAAAAAATTGCATCCCATAGTGAGCATTTACAGAAGTCGTCAAGAAGAAGAAGACTAGAGATTGGTTGGTTGGCAAAAGATACATCATCATTGGCAAATATTAGTATCACATAAAATACATAAATATTAGCGTCGTGCAATCTTCGCCCATCGTTGGCGCTGGTTTGCATCCCTGCTGTCTCCCAACTTATCAACCGGGGCACAGGATCACCAAGGCCACTGTCATAGATCAGCTTCGTCGCACGGACATCCGAGCTCCAGTTTTCGCACCGCAAGAGCTAATACAAGGCTCCTGTGGTGGCCAAAATTGAAGACCGCTTGGTTAGAGCAAATGTGAACTCGTAGCTTTGTTAAGAATGAAAGACTGTTTGAATGCAAATTGCTCTTTAAAAACTATTTTGTTCAATAATTCTCATGTAAATAACTATTTTACAAAGATAAACCAACTATTTTTAAAATAAAAACATTGCAAAACCAAATTAAATCATTACTGTCTCATGATCACTCTCTTACACGCTCGTGAGTTGGAGATGGCCAAGCATCACATCCAGCACTCCAGCGTGTACCTGCTGCTACTCCAAGCGATGCCGATGCAGTTCGAAGCTTTTGGCCCTCGTTGGTGTTTCATCGAACACGGTGCGAGCGGACATGAGGTCACCACCACCGACGCATGCATCGAGACAGTTGAGGAAGCATGAGTTAAATTATCCTACTCATGATCTAGAGTTAGCAGCTGTGGTACACGCATTGAAGATCTCGAGACACTATCTGATTGGTCACAAGAGTGATATCTACACCGATCATAAGAGCTTGAAGTATATATTCACTCAGACATGTCTGAATTTAAGACAACGTCGCTGGCTAGAGTTAATCAAGGATTATGAACCGGAGGTACATTATCATCCATGTAAGGCGAATGTTCTAGCTAATGCTCTCAATAGGAAGAAATATGACAACAATCATAAGTTGAGACCAGAGGCAGAAGAGTTGTATGCGGAGTTGCAACATCTGAACCTTGGTATTGTTGCTAGTGCTATGGAGATAAAAGTGATTCCTACGTTGGAGCAAGAAATACGTAAGGGTCAGCTAGAAGATGAAAAGCTAAAGGAGATAGCTCAGAATGTGGTGATTGGTATAAAGCACCTGGCTTCAGAATAGATGAGAATGGAACCTTATGGTTTGGAAAAAGGATATGTGTGCATGAGGTGAAGGCCATTCATGATACATTTTTGCGTGAAGCACATGAGTCAGCCTATTCTATTCATCCTGGAAGTACTAAGATGTATCTAAATCTTAAGGAGAAGTACTGCTGGTATGGATTGAAAAGAGATGTGGCTGAGTATGTAGCTATATGTGACACTTGTCAGAGGGTAAAGACTGAGCATCAGAGACCCGCTAGTTTGTTGCAACCAACGAAGATTCCTGAGTGGAAATGGGAATAAGTCGGAATGGACTTTATAGTGGGATTACCACATACTCAGCAAGGTTATGATTCTATATGGGTAATAGTGGATCGTCTCACTAAAGTTGCTCACTTTTTGCCTGTCAAGACTACTTATAGCGGGGCAAGATTGGCAGAGCTATACATGGAAAGAATAGTATGTCAGCATGTAGTTCCTAAGAAGATTGTGTCTGATAGAGGTACGCAGTTCACGTCCATCTTTTGGCAGAAAGTGCATAAATCTTTGGGAACGAAGTTGAATTTTAGTACAGCATATCATCCTCAGACTGATGGACAGACAAAAAGGCTCAATCAGATTCTTGAAGATATGTTGAGAGCTTGGGCATTGCAGTATGGTACTAGTTGGGATAAAAGTTTACCGTATGCGGAGTTCTCTTACAACAACAGTCACCAGAATAGTCTAATTAAAGATGGCACCGTTTGAAGCATTGCTACATGACAGGCCGTTGGTGTGTCTTGGTATGCACTATGCGTGCAATGTGACTACAAAAAGTTGGTGCATGTCGAGACGTAGTTTATCGGTGCATGTGGATCCTATAGGCTTATTTGTTCCTTGTATGTGGGCATGGTGCGTGTTGGCCCAAGTGACATGTGTCAGTGCATTGTGACATCTATTGGTGCATCTGGCCCTTATACCAATTATTTGTGCAAATAGATCAAGATTGATACATGTCGGTCCATTGTCGCATCTTGGAGTGGAATGTGACTAGAAGAATTGGTGAATGATTTGGACCCCTTTTGGCATGTGTGAGTCCAATGAGACCAATGTTGTTGCGTGTTGGTCAAGATGGTATCGACACGTGCAGTGTGAATATTACTGGTACATGTCCGTCGTTATAGCGTCTGTGTGTCGTAGGAGAACAAGTTTGGTGCATGCTCTTGTGTGCCAACGTATTATGTGGGAACCAAAAAACTGTCAACAGTTCATTTCTGTGGGCCCAGAAACAATGGGAATTATTTCTAGAGTACCTATTTGTAAATTTTGCACAGTTCTAGTTGGGTGCTGATGTGGAAAGTTTTTTTCCCGCGGTGCACTTACAAACAGGACTCACTTGTCAGAAATCATGTCAACCCACCCAAAATGGCGGATTAGACCTTGCCGCAACAAATTACCCCAATATGTGTTTTTTTGCAACAAACCTGTAAAGTAGGTGTTCTATGCAAAAGTAACACCAAAAGTAGGTGGTTTGTGCAATTTCCTCGTGAAACCACAGGTCAAAAAATATACAAATTCATGACAAAAAAATTTAAAGTGGTTGGGGCGTGCACGAGCGCACGACGCCACGCGTCTAGCCTCGGTAACTCCAAACGTCCACCCACACGCCAAATAAAGTCCGCCTCCCCCACCCCCGTCTCCCCCGCTCCCCCACCCCTGCTGCTTTTCTTCCCCAAATCAGCAAAAACCCTCTCCTCTCACCTCGAACCCTACCTCCTATGAGCCAGCAACCACCTCCCTTGTCCTTCATCGTCGGAAGATGAAGGCCGACCGTGAAGACACGACGGTGGAGAAGGATGCAGCGGTAGAAGCAGTGGAGAAGCCTGCTGTGGTCATTGCCGCCGCGGTTGGCGCGACCGACGCCGCCGTCACGGCGACGGGAGGCAGTGCACTATCTACTGTGACTGCTCCGGCCGCCGTCGCAACGGTCGATCCTGCAGTCGGGGAGCAGGTGGAGGAGGAGGTGGCGGTGGATCTGGAGGAGCAGAGGGCCAAGAGAAAGTGCGAGCAGTACGAGCTCATCTACAAGTACTACGAGGAGGCCGAGCTCGACGCTCAGGAAGTGCAGGACGAGGCTGTTGAGTTCGACGAGGAGGTCGATGAGCTCTAGGTACTACTCTGTTCTGTTCTATTCTCCTAGTCTGTTTTTGGGGTTTTCTCCCATGGGGTTTTCTCCTAAATTGCATGCAGCACGGATTAGATTTCGTCCAAATAGGTTATGTTTCTTGATCTCTCCCTTAGGGTTAGGATTAGTACTAGTTGTTTCATACATTTGGAAGGAAACCCCTTCAATCTGAAACCTGGCATGGAACAGTAGTCATGTAGGCCTAAAATCCCCCTGTGCGTGCAATTATTTTGTGAAGATGAGTAAGAATATGATTTAGAAACTGATTATGAATCAGTTCTGCTGTAGAAAACGGTGTATTTCTTAGGTATCACCTCTTTGATTCGTACGATTTTCAAAACGCAGGAATAGGGAAAACGTGGGATTAGAGTGGCATGTCATCTTGAATCCTACATGATTGTATGAGTGTTTGATTGTGCATACTAAAAACGTAGGATTCTTTCAGACAGGTTTGAGTGGATAGAAAATTTTCTACATATTTGTTTATTTCATGACAGTCAACAAGAGGATCAATGATTAATATCTAGAACTTGAAAAGTTGACATGCAACAGTAAATATTTATCAACGGTGCTTGAGCTTCTATAAATGGTAACTTTTAAAACATGTACTTTGGAAACAACTTTGAATATTTGCTGTTGGATGAAGCCAATCCAATGATGAACAGATGGTAAATCCCAGCATTGTTGGCCATTCGATATCTTATTTACTACAAAAGAAAAATTCCAAGCATGCGTACTATCTAGAATATTCCATTTGTAAGCTTAAGCACAATGCTACCTATGCACAAACAACCTCATAGCACTATGTTTCTCCATTGTTATAGAATCTTGGATACTTTAACAACGCAAACTCTTTTCTTCTAAATGATTGTCTAATGCTTTGAACTTTGTGAATCTGAATGCATATTATGCACAAACATTATCACTTTATTAAAGAAAACACACACACAAAAATCCATTGCTAAAGTAGCATAGCAATGTAAAGTGCCTCTGAAATAATTGACATCAACTGTTGCTTTCATGCCCAATGCACGTGTGCCTCGCTAGTAACCAACAATACTATCAATGATGAGAGTTTAAATCAGTAGAACCCCTGTTACAACTATGCTTTGTTCCTCAATTGTGCAATCCATTATCTGGTTTTGTTATTCATGAAACTATGCTCCGTTCTAAAATAGTGGCAACCCATTATCTGGTTTTGGTATGCATGAAACTAGACCACATCATCGAGTTATGCATCTGGTCAGCACTGATGCATGCAGTAACAATTTACGTCCACTGCCTGCCATTAACAACAAACATGGATTAGTTCTTCTCTTGCACAAATCAATCCATGAAACTATGCCACATCAGTAATCATGCATGCCAAGTCCATGCAACAGTACATTTCTAGCAACAAGATTTTCTATTGCATTCTTACTATATATAATTTTTCATTACTAAATGTAATCTTAATGCTCCATATGCACAAAGCTGATACCACATTTCCTCCTTTCTTATAAAATCTTTCATACCTTAACAGTGCAAACTTTTTCTATCTGCTTCATGATTTCCATATAATGAAGTGGATTATGCATCTTATTTGCAATCTGATTGCCAAATCTGTTGAGACCATGTAAACAGTACATTTATTTAGTTGTCGGAAAAACTAGTTTATTTGATGAGCATCATGAAGCCTTACAGCTATATTGTGAAGACATTTTCTGATTGCAGTCAGTAATTCATTGCAGAGTTTCTTATGTACGCACCCTATGTAATTATTAGCAACAAGGATGAGTAATTAAATCCATAATTTCTTATGTTCGCAACCGATGTACCTCAGTCAAAAATTTCTCTTTTTATACATAATTCATGACATGATTCATATGATTTGTTGTCTTCAAAATATCAAGTGAGGGCAATCTTTTCTTTGTTTATGCGGTAGTTTTACTTTGTAGTATGTACTCATCTAGTTTGAATATAATTAAATTAGATATTGTCTGGTATCTCTTTATGATAAACCAGATCATACAAAATATCGTTGCAAGCAATGGCAAGAAATGATCCTGATTTTGGAATTATCTGTTTTCAGTATGAAATAAAACATGTGCTTGAATGCAGTAAAATGATTTGTTCATACCCTAAAACCAGAACCCTTTAGTTAGTTGTCAACTTAGATTGTACAAATAGGATTACTTCTTTACAGGGGAGAACAGGTACGCATGCAAAGCAAAGAAAAAAGAACAAGAAAGATAACAAATAATACGTAAACATATATTGCAATACATGAGGTACATGTGTTGGAAATATGCCCTAGAGGCAATAATAAATTAGTTATTATTATATTATATTTCATTGTTCATGATAATCGTTTATTATCCATGCTAGAATTGTATTGATAGGAAACTCAGATACATGTGTGGATAAATAAGACAACAACATGTCCCTAGTAAGCCTCTAGTTGACTAGCTCGTTGATCAATAGATGGTTACGGTTTCCTGACCATGGACATTGGATGTCGTTGATAACGGGATCACATCATTAGGAGAATGATGTGATGGACAAGACCCAATCCTAAGCCTAGCACAAGATCGTGTAGTTCTATGCTAAAGCTTTTCTAATGTCAAGTATCATTTCCTTAGACCATGAGATTGTGCAACTCCCAGATACCGTGGGAGTGCTTTGGGTGTGCCAAACGTCACAACGTAACTGGGTGGCTATAAAGGTACACTACAGGTATCTCCGAAAGTGTCTGTTGGGTTGGCACGAATCGAGACTGGGTTGTCGCTCCGTGTAAACGGAGAGGTATCTCTGGGCCCACTCGGTAGGACATCATCATAATGTGCATAATGTGACCAAGGAGTTGATCACGGGATGATGTGTTACGGAACGAGTAAAGAGACTTGCCGGTAACGAGATTGAACAAGGTATCGGGATATGGACGATCGAATCTCGGGCAAGTACAATACCGCTGGACAAAGGGAATTGAATACGGGATTGATTGAATCCTCGACATCGTGGTTCATCCGATGAGATCATCGTGGAACATGTGGGAACCAACATGGGTATCCAGATCCCGCTATTGGCTATTGGCCCGAGAGTTGTCTTGGTCATGTCTGCATGGTTCCCAAACCTGTAGGGTGTACACACTTAAGGTTCGATGACACTAGGGTTATTAGGAAGACTTGTATGTGATTACCGAATGTTGTTCGGAGTCCCGGATGAGATCCGGGACATCACGAGGAGTTCCTAAATGGTCCGGGGGTAAAGATTTATATATGGAAAGTTGTTGTTCGGGTTCTGGGAAAAGTTCGGTTTTTTCCGGTATTGTACCGGGAAGCTTCCGGAAGGTTCCGGAGGATTCCGGAGGGGTCCGGAGGTCCGGAAAATGTTCCACCACGTCCAATACAGCAGCATGGGCTGTAGAGGGGCGCCCTAACCTTAATGGGCCAAGGGCACCAGCCCCTCCAAGGCCCATGCACATGGGAGAGGGGAAACCCTAAGGTGGAGGGCCTCCACTTGACTTGGGAGGCACTCCTCCCCCCCTTGGCTGCCGCCCCCAACCCTAGATGGGATCTAGGGGGGCCGACCCCCTCTCTCCCCACCTATAAATAGTGGAGGGGTGGGAGGGCGGCCGCACCCTTGAACCTGGCGCAGCCCTCCCTCCTCCTACCTTCTCCTCCTCCTCCATGGTGCTTGGCGAAGCCCTGCCGGAGAATTGCCACTCCATCACCACCACGCCGTCGTGCTGCTGTTGGACTCTCTTCCTCAACCTCTCCCTCCTCCTTGCTGGATCAAGGCGTGGAAGACGTCTCTGTTCCGTACGTGTGTTGAACGCGGAGGTGCCGTTTGTTCCTTTCTTTGGGAACCCATGCCATGTTCCTTTCTTCAAGTTCTTGTGCACTAAGCTTTTGTAACTCCTTCTTTTGCCAATACGATAAGCCGAGTGAGCACCTCGACTGTGATTTTGTTTCAACCAATGGCAACTCTTTTTGGGCCTTGTGCATCCTCAACTTCTTTTCTTCAGATTTGGCACTTTGATTTTTATCAATTGATTGCTTCACTTCTTTGCATTTTGTAGCCAATGCCTAACACTTTAATTGGCTCTTTGTTATTTGAGATCAAATCTGAAGTAGCACACTTACGACCATCTCTTTTCACACGGTAAACTTGCTTTACCACCTCTTTCTTCTTCCTTGAGCTCTGGACCGATTCCTTATGATTGAAACGGTCTTTGACGCGTGATTGTTCAAATGCTGATCTTTTTGGAGCTGCATAGTATTGGTGAGATGGTCTAAAATAAGATGGAGAATGTGCCCTTGTATCATACATGTCCCATGATGAATATGGATCTATATGAGCATAGGGAGGCATCCACGGCATTGGCATTGGCGGCCCAAAATGAGGATATGAATATGTTGCATTAAAATTCTCATTTTACCAATACCGATCCTTATATTTTCACCTTGGGGGTGATTTTGGTTTCTTTGCATGATTTGGCCGATAAGCATTCTTCTCTTCACCCTTCTTTTGATATTTATCCAATAGTTCAGCGAAGGTGATTTTTGATCTCTTACACTTGCGCTTATTTCGGCCTTTGTTTTCTTTTGGTTTGCTTTCATCGATCATTGGATTTGCTTGCTGCCCCCCCAGTCCTTGGCGTCTCTATTGTAGCTTTGATGGAATTTTCGCCCTCAAGATTATGTCTATTATGCTCTTCAACAACTTCTTTACTCGAAAGCTTGATCCCATCACCTGCAGTTTTTACCTTCTCTTTAAATGGATCGGCTTGAAGCAGCCGATGCAAAAACTTTCTGCCATCGGGACCAATCGGAATAGACTAGTCATCTTTTGGTGTCTCAACAAATTTCAATCATCCTTTATCAATGGCCGATTTAATTATTTGACGAAACATGTTGCAATCTTTAAAATTATGCTTGGACGAATCATGCAACTTATAATACATTCGTCCCTGGACAGATGGCTCAACATGGTGATCAAGAATTCTAATATAATTATTTCTCAACAAAAAAATCAAAGATTTGATCACACATATTTGAATTGAAGCTAATTATTTTTATTTTCTAGCCGATCTTGTTGTGAAAACGGCTTTGGAGTTAAGCAAACGAATGGTTCAGATTTTGTATCGCCCCATTCGGCTATGATTTTTATTTTGAATTCTTTTACTGATGTCATTGGATAAGATATTATACTAGCATCAGTTTTCTGAAAAGAATCTAACCTTGGCTTTATGTTTCTGAAACAAAAATAGTTAGAACATGCATGCCTCAATTGAGACCAAGAGTAAGCCAACTATGAAACAAGCAAAGATACCCATGTAGGTGAAGGAAATATGCCCTTGGATCCCGAGGAGCAGTAGCATGAAGCTATTGGGGCAGATTTATATGCCGGGTGTAACGGGAGTTGCCCACCTTCTATCCCCTGATGGGAGGAGCTGGAACGTGGGAAGACTAGAAACAATGTTTTCACCAGATGACGTGAAAGATATCAAGCAAATTGCGGTGAGACGACCTGGCCATGATGATTACCTGGCGTTGAACTTTACAAAGAATGGGTGCTTTACGGTGAAGTCTGCCTATCATATGAAAATGGCTATGTTAAGGGTGGGAACCGGACAGCCGGAATCCTCATCTTCGGTTACTAAGCATTGTGGTTTCATGTCTCTATGGGATACACAAGTGCCGGCTAAGGCCAAGATCCACATGTGGAGACTTATAAAAAATGGCTTGGCTGTCGGGGCCGAGCTTCATCGTCGTCGGATCAAACCTGAAATTTTTTGTGTTGCATGCGGCCAGGAGGAAACAATCTATCACAGGTTTTGGGAGTGTCAGCATTCATTACAATTTTGGCAGCTCCTACACTCAGAGATGGGAGTATCGGTGGCGAACCCACCGGTCCAGATGGGCTCCCAGAGTGAATTGGCTACCTAGCTTCTTGACTGGTTCTCCGGTGCTTCTGGCGATGAGAGGGAGGCGATGATACAGGCGACATATGGATTATGGCTGGCACGGAATGAGGGGAGAGATGGTAGAAAGATTGCAGCCCACATGAAATCATAGCTACGGTTGTAGCTCACATGCAGGAGTGGAAGGCGGTGCACTCACATCAGAGACAACCTGCGACGCCGACGCCCCGTCCAAGATGGCAGGTACCTGACGATGGCTGGTTCAAGGTCAATGTTGATGGTGTTGTGTCCAAGAATGGGGACAAAGGAGGAGGTGGAGCGGTGGTGAGAGACCACCAGGGTGCTTTTAGGGTGAGCACGTGCCACTATTTCCCGAGTATCATAGACCCAGAAGCTACAGAAATTTTGGCATGCAGGAGGGCGCTGGAGCTGGCAAGAGAGGTGTTGGCAGAAAAAGTACACGTCGAACTAGATAGCCAGAATGTGATGCAGATGCTCAATCAGCCATCGAAGAACCTGGGAGCTGCTGGCCCCTGGGTGGAGGAGATAAAAAGCCTCTTAAATTCTTTTGAGGGTTTTAAGGTGTCTTGGGTTAGGAGATCCGTTAATGTTGCCGCGCATAAATTTGCTAAAGTAGGTGTTGGAGATGAACTGTGTAAGGTTTGGTTGGGGGCTCTCCCAGATTATGTTCTTCATGTAATTTCCGATGACATTCCGAGCTTCGTTAGTTAAATAAAGCGGCAGCATTATCCCTCAATATTTTTTTTGTGAGTTTGTGATATGGAATTGCATGGTCAGAGGCTTAGAGCTTGATAATTTGTGAGTTTGGTTTGGGGGCATATATGGGGGCTCAAATTACGCAAATGCCATGGGAGATGCTCTCATGATCACACGAGACAAGATGAATGTGGTACCACACGACGCCACCAATATTTTGTTGCTGCTTTTGCTCCAAGTTAATGTGTGCAGATGAGATATCCATAATCACACAGACATACGTACGTATGTCATGTCTCCTCAACATGCAGGCGCACATGACGAGATGAGATATATCTGCCATGCCATCGACCCGCACTCTCAAGCTCTCGGTGCCATGGATTCTCCTCATGACGACGGCTTTGCGGCGGAGATGGCAGAGCTGCCGCTGGAGGCGCGGTACCCGCCCTTGGCGCTGCGCCAGTACGCCGGCTTCTGGCTGCCGGAGGCCTCCCGGCCGGACGACGTGCTCCTCGCCAGCTTCCCCAAGTCCGGCACCACCTGGCTCAAGGCCCTCGCCTTCGCCACCGTCTGCCCACGACCACCCGCACGGTTGCGTTCCGTTCCTCGAGATCAGCCTCGCGCGCGTTCGCCACTCAACTCCGGCCAAGCCGGCATGCAGCAGCTCGTGGGCATGATAGTTTTGTTTGATTTTTTTTCAATAATGCATGCATCGTTGAGATTTTCTTAAAGATAAAGAAGTCAAGTCATGAAAGCCGGCCTGAGGACAAAGAGTAGACTTTCTTCTTCTAGTACTATCATCGGACGTCAACCGTATGGCCAGCCAGCACAAACTTCATCCCTACCTACCACATTGTCCGCCCCGTTAGCTTAAAACCCTAACATACCTGTATTTTGTGCCATGGCATCTGATTTGTCATGGTTGTCCAAGGCTCTGCAATGGCTGTGGTATCGACGGAGTACCATGAAGGTTTCGCCGCCTTCTCGCGTGATGTCCACAACGATGCTCCACCACATCATTCTGTTGTGGCGAGTGCGGTGTTGTGATGTGGCTGCTAGCTATCCGCAGAACTCCGCAAACTCCAGTGAATTGAACTCACCACTGCGATCTTTAGGTTCACTTGGTGCTCTCCGACTGACTTCTTCTGTTAGAAATATAATATTATGTTTAAGTTAGAGATTAGGGGTTAGAGCGAGATAGAATAGGGTTAAATCGTGTATATATGACTTCCCTCTACTCCAAGTCTCTCTCCCCATATTGTACTCTATATATACCCCTACGAAGGTCAGATGAATACAACACATAATTCTAGGATTTCATATTGTCTACACCTTCATCTTCTTGAAGAATTTCAACCACATGTGTTGTCTATGATCGTCAACAATGAGAAGTAAGTAATTGTTAGCTCCTTGAGTCATTGGATGGATTGCCGTGCGTGGGCTCAACCCGCTCCTTCGCGCGGTACGTTGTGGCGCCGTAGCCCTTGGTGCTGCTTTCCCAATGAGCACCCCTCGCATGACTGCTCGTTGCCTACAACCATGTTTTTGGCGACGATGAAATCGTGCAGGATGCGGAAGTGAAGATGCCCATAGTGGGACATGCCAGCGCCATGCATTATCCCTTGTTTTGCAAGCGGATAGATCTACGTCTGTCAGGTTGAGGTGGGCGAGTAGAGATGGATTTTTCATCCGCCTCGTGCACCGGCACAAATCTCTGCCGATTGAATAGGCTCATGATGTCGTCCTCGACCACCATCTTTAGGCCGATTGAATAGGCTGATGATGTTGATCTGGAGCCGAGGTATGAAGTACACCTTAATCAGCACCCTGTGGTCGCCGTTATTATATTCCACTCTAACAACACAGATCCAAGACCCTGGATCTCAATTGCAGAGCCATCTCACAATTTTGTTGTACCTTTCACGAGCTCACTGAGGCAGGTGAACCTGAATAGCGGCCCGTTCATGTGGTTGTCGGCCTCTGCATCAAGGAACTAGCACTCGTCGAAAGGAAGCCACATTTTTCGTCTAGGAACACACACTCCTCTCTATCGCTTATGATCGTGGCTGGAAGTGCTGCCATTGTAGCCACTTTGGCTGCCAGACTCACTACAAGCTCTGTAATGGCAGAGGTTTTAATTTGCCACCAATGGGCCTTGTGCCGTGACATGAACTTACTGCCATGGAAGTCGTATTGGCCCTCGAATGGGCCAAAACGCTGCCATGGCAGCATGCTTTTTCAATCTCAAGTGTACTAGCCAGTGCAACTGCAAGGCCAGCATTTACATATTGGTGTTCATCATGCAGTCCAAGATATTGATCTTTTAACTGATGTGGCTTCAAAGGAACAGCGACTTGGAGTGAAATCTTCAAAAAGTACACGGTATCTTATATTGCAAAAACTCTATTCCGTTGTATCTAGTATCGTGGTTATAAATCGAACAAACAAGCAGGGGATAAACTAAAAAAAGGATCAAAATTAGCTAAGAAATAGCATACGCCCAATTCTGAAGCTCTTTATATGAGAGCAACCATCGCCTCTTCTGGCTGTGGAGAAGTATAAACTGGAATTCCTTTCTAGAAACAACAATGTTAATGGTAACAGAAGATACCACAAATTCTTTCATGCATCTGCTTCACATCGTATGCCCAGCATTTTTCATGCATGCATATTTTTCTTTTCACTTCTACTTGTATTTTGAAAATATTAAATACATATATTATGAAAAAATAGTTATTTTTAAGTGGTCGTTGCACATTTAGAAAATGTGCATGCAGTGTAAAAAATGTTGGCTCAACATTTATATATTATTTGTACCATTCAAAAAAATGAATGTGACATTTCAAAAATGTTCATGTGTTTCAAAAAAAAATGTAAGTGACATTTGACATTTAAAAATTGTTTATAAAAAGTTAAAAAAATGTCAATGTGTATTTGAATTTTTTTAGACATACTGAAAAAAAAATCAAAACACGTTTGAAAAAAATGTTAATCCTGTATTTGAAATATTTGCAAAAGAATGTTAATGATGTGTAACGCCCTCGATGCGGCTATATCTCCCACATGTCGAAACACGACTTAGAGGCATAACCGCATTGAAAGCAATGTCGCAAGTGAGGTAATCTTCGCAAACAACCCATGTAATACAATAAGGGGAAAGAGATACATAGTTGCCTTACCATCGCCACTTCACACAATTACATGAATAAAACATTACATCAACCAGATACAAACAAGGTCCGACTACGGAACCAAAATAAAAAAGAACCCCAAATGCGACAAGGTCCCCGATCGACCCCAACTGGGCTCCGCTACTGATCAACTGGAAACGAAACAAGACTACGAACACGATCTTCATAGAGCTCCTCCTTGAGCTTGGTTGCGTCATCTGCACGGTAACCTCGGCACCTGCAAGCTGGTTTTGAAAGTATCTGTGAGTCACGGGGACTCAGCAATCTCACACCCTCGCGATCAAGACTATTTAAGCTTATGGGTAAGGTAAAGGTATGAGATGGAGCTGCAGCAAGCGACTAGCATATATGGTGGCTAACATACGCAAATGAGATCAAGAAGAGAAGGCAAAAACACGGTCGAACAACTATGATCAAGAAGTGATCCTATAACAACCTACGTCAAGCATTACTCCAACACAGTGTTCACTTCCCGGGCCCCGCCGAGAAGAGACCATCACGGTTACACACGCGGTTGATGTATTTTAATTAAGGTCAACTTCAGGTTGTCTACAACCGGATATTAACAAATTCCCATCTGTCCATAACCGTGGGCACGGCTTTCGAAAGTTCAAATCCCTGCAGGGGTGTCCCAACTTAGCCCATCACACGCTCTCATGGTCAACGAAGGATATTCCTTCTCCCCAGACATTCCGATCAGACTCCGCATCCAGGTTACAAGACATTTCGACAATGGTAAAACAAGTCCAACAACACCGCCCGAATGTGCCGACAAATCCCGATAGGAGCTGCACATATCTCGTTCTCAGGGCACACTCAGATGAGCAGTCCGTACAACTAAAACCAGCCCTCGAGTTTCCCCGAGGTGGCACTGCAAGGGGCTCTAGTCTGGACCAACACTCAGAGGAGCACTGGCCCGGGGGGTAAAATAATGATGACCCCCTCAGGAGCGCGACTCCCAAGGGAAAAGAAAAGGCTAGGTGGCGAATGGTAAAACCAATGTTGGGCATTGCTGGAGGAGTTTTATTCAAGGCAAACTGTCAAGGGGTTCCCATTATAACCCAACCGCGTAAGGAACGCAATATCCGGGAACATAACACCGATATGACGGAAACTAGGGAGGCAAGAGTGGAACAAAACACCAGGCATAAGGCCGAGCCTTCCACCCTTTACCAAGTATATATATGCATTAATTAGATAAGAGATATTGTGATATCCCAACAAGTAAACATATTCCAACAAGGAACAACATCTCCATGTTCCAACAAGGAACAAACTTCAATCTTCATATGTAACTAACAACGCTATAAGAGGGGCTGAGCAAAGCGGTAACATAGCCAAACAATGGTTTGCTAGGACAAGGTGGGTTAGAGGCTTGGTTCAACAATATGGGAGGCATGATAAGCAAGTGGTAGGTATCGCAGCATAGGCGTAGCAAAAGACCGAGCAACTAGCAAGCAAAGATAGAAGTGATTTCGAGGGTATGGTCAGCTTGCCTGAAATCCTGCAAGGAAGAAGACCGAGTCCATGAAGAAGATAAACGGACGTAGATGAATGGGTCCTCACAAACGCGACGTAATCGGAACCAACCCGAAGAAGCAACACCGGAAAGAAGCACAAAACATAGTAAACAACCAACACATAAACAAGGCATGATATGCGGGATGCGGTATGCGATGCAGATGCATGATTTGCAAAGGAATGATTGAACCTGGCCTCAACATGGAAATCCAAGAGTGCCACCGGAAAGAGGAGGTGATTTCGGTGGAAATCTATATAAAGATCACCGGAATCGGATGCACGGTTTGGAAATGGCAAGCAAAACAAATATGGCACCGGTCTGCGATAAACAGCAAGTAGCCATCTAAATGCAACAAGATAAATATGCTATAGCACTCAAACATGGCAACAAAATACATGGCAGGGATCCACTCAATATGCTTGACAAAAGATGAACACTGAGCTACGGCTAATTCATCCATTAACAGGTCCAACCAAGCATGACAAAAGTGCAAATGATAACAGGTTTCAGACTTTGTGAAATTAACACAAGTCTGGAATTTATCATCAGGAAGCACACTTTAGAGCATGAAAACTACATGCTACAGGAACTTAACATGGAAAAGCAAGGCACGGCATGAAACTACTCAAAGCACTTAACAAAAGTCCCTTAGTGACCATGAGTCAAAAGGGATCAGAGAATACAATTGCAAGCATGTGAACATGGCAAAAACATAAACAGATTCAGACTTAGTGAAAAATTGGAGCATGCAAAACAGATAACGAGTAGGCATGTATACGATCTCGATGCACTCAAAGCATGGCATGACAAAACTAAGCATACATCCATCAATAAGACATGGCATAGAAGCTAGACATGGCAAGAACAATAACATAGCATGCACGGATCAATAGCAACATCCTCGGCAAAATCGCTAAACATGTCAACAATCTGCCAGGATCATTTTATAGCAAAAGTAGAGCTCGATTGACTCAAGCTAGGGTTCTCCATAATTGCAAACAAAGGCATGGATGGATAGAGCACAACAATATTAACAAAACATCCTTACTAATCATCCTCAAAAGAGGCACGGATCACTAGGAAACAACATGAACATAAGGCATAACAACAAAATTAGGTTAAGGACTTTGTGAAATTCTAAGTCCCTGAAATCAGCATTCCCGATTACGCTACTTTGCAAGCTTGTGCTAGTCACCAAAAATATCACAAAAATACATGGCATACACCCCTGTAAAGATGGCATGGCATATAACAAAACACATGTAGATCTCAGGGTCATATCATGCACACATTAAACATGGCAAAAATGACAAAAAGCTATTTGATGAAACAGATCTGACAAATTCATCACATAGCCCTCTTCCAACAGCATTTCAGGCATCAAGATGAGCTCAAATGAAAATGATGCAATGAGACAAAATGATGTACTAGTCGAGACGAACATTTTGATATGCTACACGCACAAATCGGAATCACGGATGATGAGTTATGATGCTGTGAAGATTGCTAAAAAAATATAACGAAAAAGGGACTTAGAAAATATTTCGGGTCAACCTCGAAAACGGATCTGGATCTGGACCGAGGAGTTTGTCGGGGACTTCGCCGGAGCCAGGACCGGAGAGAGACGGGGAGGACGCCGGCAGGCTCGAGGACGGCGGAGGATGATGAGGCTGGAGGGGAACGGCGACGGGGAGGCGCGCCCTCGGGGTCGGCGTGGTCAGGCTGGCCGATTCCGAGCACGGAGTTCGCCGGAGCTCCACCAGCGAGCGGCGATGACCGGAGCAACGGGGCGGTGTGGACGCAGAGGTGGAGGAGCGGCGACCTCGGGCGGGCGGCACGCTCGGCGCGGAGGCAGAGGAGCGGCGTCGTCGGGCGGACGGCGCACTCCGACGAAGCGGCGGCCGGCGGAGGCGGTGCGCGGGGCGGCGTGGCCCGATGGCGAGGCGCGCGAGGCGGCGCGGGCGAGCGGCAGCGGAGGGCGGGCCCGGCGCGGCCCGGTTCGGCCCGGGGCGGGCCGGATCTGGGCCCTGGGAGGATGGCGGCGAAGTGGGCGCAGGGGAGGTGAGGTGGCTGCTCCGGATTGGATGTGGGCGGCGGCATGGTGACGTAGCAACACCGGATAGGCTGGAGCGATGTGGCCGACGGCGGTGGATATGTCCGGCCGACGCGGGAGGAAATGTCCGGCGGCGCAGGGAGGAGTTTTTAGGGTTTCATCTGCGCGAATTTCGGAGGGGATCACATATTTATAGGTAGAGGGAGCTAGAAGAGTCCAAATGAGGTGCGGTTTTCGGCCACACGATCGTGATCGAACGCTCTAGATGATGGAGATGTTTAGGTGGGTTTTGGGCCACTTTGGAGGGGTGTTGGGCTGCAACACACACGAGGCTTTTTCGGTCCCTCGGTTAACCGTTGGAGTATCAAGCGAAGTTCAAATGACACGAAACTTGACAGGCGGTCTACCGGTAGTAAACCAAGGCCGCATGGCAAGTCTCGGTCCAATCCGAAAACGTTTAACACCCGCACACGAAAAGAGGTAGAAAGGGACACCGGGTGACATAGGAGCGCCGGATTGCAAAACGGACAACGGAAAAAATGCTCGGATGCATGAGACGAACATGTATGCAAATGAAATGCACGTGATGACATGATATGCAATGCATGACACGCAAGCAATGACAAGGTAACAACAGCGAATAAGTGAAAGACACCTGGCACACCGGTCTCGGGGCGTCACATGATGTATTTGAAAAAAATGTTAATGATGTATTAAAAAAGGTTAATGATATATGTGAAAAATATAAAAACATGTATAAACAGATTGAAAATTTGTTCCTGATGTATACGAAAAATATACAATGTCTATGAAAAATTAGACATTTCTGAAAAAAGAAAAAGGAAAGAAAACCGGTGACAACCGAAAAACAGGAAAAAGTAAACACAAAAGAAAACCCGAAGAAAATAGTTGCAAAAAAGTGAAAACCCATGATTAACTAGTAGAATGCCACGGGCTCTTGAAATAGTTTACAAGAGTTACATGTTAATTTCCACATGTACAAACAATATATAACAAACACAATTATTTAATAACTGAAGCCCATTTTTGCAATGTAAATTGATAACATAAAGAAAATTAACGACATGTCCATGTAATAAACTGAGCGATGTTCCAACTAAACATCTGTTACAAAACTATTAACATCTAGATGATGCGCTTAAGAAATTCTTCCACAATATCAGGAAAGTTTCCTTTAACTTCATTCCCACAATGTTTTAGCAAGTATAGTAAAAACTGCTTTCTCAATTCATACCCATCCTGTACAAACAATACATGTAGTTAGTATGAAAATTTCACGCCGAAAGTCTTAAAACATGTAACGGACAATACTCACCGCGCAAATCGGCTTGACCAATTCTTTACTGTTCCACCCACTACTAGGAAAAGGGCTATAGATAGGATTGACACTAATGGCGCACTAAGGAAGTAGTGCGCCACTACTATATACTAATGGCACACCAGTTGGTGATGCGCCATTAGTGTGGCAGACACTAATGGCACACCAGAAAACTGGTGCGCCACTAGTGATAATTTTTTTTCCATTTTTACATACATACTAATGGCGCATCCTACCTCTGTTGCGCCATTACTAGTTCTAACTAGTAATGACGCACCAGACATGAAGTGCGCCAGTACTGAATTTTTTTTATTCTTTTTTTACAAAACTACTAATGACGCACCGCCTCACAGTGCGATATTACTAGTTTAAACTACTAATGGCGCACCCTGTAGAAGTGCGCCATTAGTATATATTTTGATATCATGAATATTTTTAAATATCATGGGCACTTTTTGATATCATAAATATTTTTAAATTTCATGGGCACTTTTTGAATTCATGAATATTTTTTCAAATTTGATGATATTTTTTCATATTCAATGTGATAAAATATTGAATATTCATGAGGACACTCGATCTCGATCCCCTCCATCTCGATCTCGATTCCCCCTCCACCACACCCTCCCTCGCTCCACCGCCGCCGCCGACCCCCCACCCCCTCCCCCGCTCCACAGCCGCCGCCGACCCCCTGCACCCTCCCCCGACCCGCTCCACCGCGGCCACCGACACCCTGCACCCTCCCCTGCTTTTTGATAATATTTTCAATTAAAAACAAAAAACAAATTTGATGATATTAAAAAAACAAATTTGATGATATTTGAAGATATATTTTGTTCTAGTCCTCATGAAAATAACAAATTTGATTAAAAAAACAAATTATTAGATGCAACAAGAAATAATGAAAACAGAAGTTACTAATGGAGCACCAGAGGAGGGTGCGCCATTGCTATCAGAAAAAAAAGTTAGTAATGGCGCACCAGAGAATGGTGCGCCATTGCTATGAGTGTTTTTATGGCGCACCCCTCGACGGTGCGCCATTACTAACATTCCCCCCCCCCTCTATAGCTGGATACCCGGCCCTTCGCCCGATACCTCCTTCCCTCTCCCTCGCCAGATCCCCTTCCATCCCTCGCCACACCCGCTCCGGCTCCGCCGCGCCCCCCCGACCCGCGAAGCACGTGGCCGCAGGCCTCCCCACGACCAACCGAGGCGCCCAGGAGGACCGTCGTCGTCTTCCTCTTCGACTACGAGGACCCGGACAAGCTCGGACGCCCTCGAGCCACCCCTTCGACGCCGCCGCCGACCCCGACCCCGACCCCTCCGGCAACTGGCCACGCCCGCCCAGGTACCTCTCCTCCTTCCTCCCTCTCCACCCTTCCTCCCCATTCCCTCCCTCCCTAGTTCTTCTTGCTATATGGATCAGAACATACGGAGCATTACTATTGCTATATGGAGCATTACTATTGTTCTTCTCTGAACCATTACCATTCCCTCCCTCCCTAGTTCTTCCTCCCCATTAATTTGCAGGATCAGAACAAGTTTGTAACAGGATGCTCTACAATGTTGATTAGGTGCATTACTATTGCTATATGGAGCAGCAATTTACTATTGCTATATGCTCTAGTTTGTATCAATGTGATTGTAGTTTTTCTTGTAATCAAGTTTAGTTGATGTTTATTTAAATATAGCTTATATGATCAGCCACTCTATGTATGATTGTGGCTTGAAGGTTCTGGAAGAACGTTTTTTCCTTCAAATTCTATCTGGTGGCATTGTCCTAGACTCCCTAGTTGTGTTGTTAATTGTGCTTCTATTAAAAGAATTGGGAGTTACTCACTATACTAGAACTCTGTAGGTTGAATTTTGGTTAACTAATACTGATGTTATGAGAATGTAAGCACCTATTATTGGTACTGATATCATTGGCTCATTGCTGCCTTTGTGCAACGCAGAACTGTTAAGAGTGATTTGGAGGATTCAAGATTCTGTGGAGCTCTTTTGACATTTAAAACTCAGAACTGAAGGTACTTAATAAACTCAAAAGCATTGATGATAACTCTTGTTGCCTAGAAACAGAGGTAGTTTACATATTGCATTGCTGGTGTTTGTTTATGTTCAGAGTTTAAGCATGTGTAGTGTAGTGTAGTGTAGTGAGCTTGCTCTAGTGTAGTGAGGTCTGAACCATTGCACGATGTAGTGTAGTGTAGTGAGCTCTGAACCATGTTTAGGGTTGAGTACTTCAAGTTTACTGAACCTATTCATTTTTGTGGACTTAGTGAACATGATAAGACAAGCCAGATGCTCTATTTTTAATTAACAATAATCCATGATCGGCAACAGTTTGTTTCACTAGTTTTCAGTTAACAGCAATCCATGATTTTTTTCAGCTAAAACTATTCATGATTTTTTGTTGGGTGACCTATTAGATCTGGAATGGAAGCTGACATAAGTTGAGCTGATTTTTGTCCATATGAAAGTAGAGGACCATATGGTCTATGGCCTTTTCATCCATATGAAAGTAGAGGCACATTGTGGTGCTAGTTTGCTGGGTTTTGTCTCCGACCATCGTGTCGTGATGATTTTGCAGGTACCCCGAGAGGCCCTCGAGTTTGCCCGAATGTCGATTAACTTCCGTTCCGGAAAATTCGGGTACTCCATATGTCTTATTTTCAGCAAAGGTCATGCTGAAATTTTCCGTGAATTTTAGCATGACTTTGCTAAAAATCGGACATATGGGGTACTTGCTACTAATGCATGGGCCGGGGTATCTTAGTACTTAATTAAGTAGGATCAACTGGCCCGCCATTCTTGCTGCATTAAACCATAGGTGGCAATAGAGCCAAGTGATTAGGCCCAACTTAGAATTCTCGTTAGCATCGATAAAGCCTAGATGATAAACCCAACATAGGTGGCAATAGAGCCAAGTGATTAGTGCCAAGTGATTAGGCCCAACCTAGGGTGCCTCAGCATTGATAAACCCTAAAGGATGAAAACTTAACTTGGCTTCTATAGGGTGCCTCGGTGTCGATGAGAACCTAAATGATGTACACTTAGGCTTTTAGGGTGCCTCGGCGTCGACAAACCCTAAATGATGAAAGCTTAGGCTTTTAGGGTGCCTCGGTGTCGATAAGAACCTAAATGATGAAAGCTTAGGCTTTTAGGGTGCCTTGGCGTCGACAAACCCTAAATGATAAAAGCTTAGATTTTAGGATGCCTCGGTGTCGACAAACCCTAAATAATGTAGTTTTGAATTATTAACGTAGGATATGTCGTCATCATCATCGGACGACGAAAGTCTCCCGGCGGAGTGCGACTGGTGCCACAACGATCGAGGTCTGTGCGACATGCCTCACCTGGACGATGATCGGCGCTTCAGCATTAAGCTCGAGGAGACCTTCGAAGTTGAAACGGTACACAACGACGACAAGTGTTATTTTCATAATTAAGCATGACTTCAACTATTTCAACGTGTAATTTTCATCTTTTACAATTCGAGTACAGCTTATCCCATGCCATGCAAGACGCTATGTCTTGGAGAGGATGGATTTTGAAGACCATGAAATTTCTGAAACAAAGAAAATTCACCTAAGGACTCATCACGATGTGGACTTTGAAGTAAATCTATATAATTCTGAGAGCGTAACCCATTTTGGTTGCAAAAATTGGGAAGGATTTTGCAAGATGTATGGTTTGATGAGGGTATGCTTATCACCATGGATCTTGGTAATCCTGACATCAACCAAGACAATATGGACATTTGGGTCCTTGTTGATACGCCTCCAGTTCTACCGCTATGTGAGTTTCTCAAACATAGTTATTAGCTAATTTATATTGTTTATTTCAAAATAGTTGACAGCTTATTTCCATTGACAGCTTATTTTTATTGTTCAAAGAATGTGCGGGAGATGGTAGACAAAACCCACTACACCGATGGCTCTGAATTAACAACTTACAAAGAGAAAAATCATTTGGTCGGATTTTGTACCCACATTGAGAATTACAATATCTACAATCAAACTCCTCAACATTATGGTAAATACGTGCCATTAGTGCATGTGTTCAACTACGGTAACTACCATGGAGATACCCTGGTAAGATTTTTACTATTACGACATCCGTGCATCTTTTGCATACTTCTAAAACTAGTACATCATTGCTAACTATGAAGTTATTACTATGTTTTTCAACAGATAATCTCAGAGAATTGTGTGCCAAATATGATGTATCTGAAAGGTAGTGTTAATGTTTTGAACATACAGCCAGGTCGTCCTACGAATCTCAACTGTCCATACGAGATTTCTAAAAGAAGTGGAGACATGAAAATCAAAGGACGGAAAAAATGTATGGACAGTCGTAAGGAGCTTCTTGGAAGCAAAAGGAAGCGAAGCGCAAGAATTGGAGACATGATGTTCTCATTCTCCATAATGGAGAGTCAGGGTCTATATTGTTTTATGCTATTTTAGCTTAAATAGGGTATTTAGGTCCTGCCTAATACTAATGATCATGTGCTAAGAGCAATTAAGTAAGGTTGGTTCGAAGACTATCAAGATGATGATCGTATGACTTGTTATGAATAACGAGTAGAAGTTGTATGGTGATGATTAGTAGGACTTGTTAGGATTAGTATTACTTCCGACAAACTCGATACTCACGGTCTCGAGACTTGTAATGTTTTATCTTTGTTCGGTCTTTTGAATTCGGAGACTAATATGATGAATTGTATTCGGAGACTAATCTTCTATTGTATTCGATGAATCTGCTGTTGCTGTGTGCTACTGCCTTATTCTGTCAAATAATATATTTTGTAAGAGGTGCAAAAATCAGAAAAGTAAAAAATAAATAAAACCTAATATTCATACTAATGGCGCATCACTACAGAGTGCGGCATTAGTATGCCAAGTATACTAATGGCGCATCACTACAGAGTGCGGCATTAGTATGCCAAGTATACTAATGGCGCATCCATTCGCAGTGCGCCATTAGTGTGCCAAAGCACATGGTTAAATATGACCCCTGGGAGGCACACTAATGGCGCATGGTGTTATATACTAATGACGCACTGGATGGTGCGCTATTAGTATACCAGATACTAATGGCACATCAGTGGTGCGCCATTAGTATACCAGATACTAATGGCGCACCAGTGGTGCGCCATTAGTAAAAATTACTAGTGGCGTGCTACTAATGGCATACCGGTGATGCGCCATTAGTAGGCAAAACCGATGCGCCATTAGTAGGCCTTTTCCTAATAGTGACTAGAGCATAAAATGAAAAACAAAATAGCCTGACACATTCCTGCAAAATTTTAAATTAATAATATAAAGAATATAGTGATGACAAAAGTAAATGTTTTTGTTATGAATTCATTACCCGTCTATACTCGCTAGAACACCGAACGGAAATAAACGTTGCCATTTAGATATATCATAATTCCAATACATGAAAAAATTAACAAAATTTCCAGCTTAGGTAAACCGAACAAGTTAAATATAAAAAATGGAGTACATATAGCATGAATGATTTAATTACTACATTGATAAATTAGGACGAATTATTAGATGCAACAAGAAATAATGAAAACAGAAGTTACTAATGGCGCACCAGAGGAGGGTGCGCCATTGCTATCAGAAAAAAAGTTACTAATGGCGCACCAGAGAATGGTGCGCCATTGCTATGAGGGTTTTTATGGCGCACCCCTCGATGGTGCGCCATTACTAACATTCCCCCCTCTATAGCTGGATACCCGGCCCTTCGCCCGATACCTCCTTCCCTCTCCCTCGCCAGATCCCCTTCCATCCCTCGCCACACCCGCTCCGGCACCCCCGCGCCGCCGCCCCCCACTCCCCCGCCCCCCGACCCGCGAAGCACGTGGCCGCAGGCCTCCCCACGACCAACCGAGGCGCCCAGGAGGACCGCCGTCGTCTTCCTCTTCGACTACGAGGACCCGGACGAGCTCGGACGCCCTCGAGCCACCCCTTCGACACCGCCACCGACCCCGACCCCGACCCCTCCGGCAACTGGCGCCCGCCCAGGTACCTCTCCTCCTTCCTCCCTCTCCACCCTTCCTCCCCATTCCCTCCCTCCCTAGTTCTTCTTGCTATATGGATCAGAACATACAGAGCATTACTATTGCTATATGGAGCATTACTATTGTTCTTCTCTGAACCATTACCATTCCCTCCCTCCCTAGTTCTTCCTCCCCATTAATTTGCAGGATCAGAACAAGTTTGTAACAGGATGCTCTACAATGTTGATTAGGTGCATTACTATTGCTATATGGAGCAGCAATTTACTATTGCTATATGCTCTAGTTTGTATCAATGTGATTGTAGTTTTTCTTGTCATCAAGTTTAGTTGATGTTTATTTAAATATAGCTTATATGATCAGCCACTCTATGTATGATTGTGGCTTGAAGGTTCTGGAAGAACGTTTTGCCTTCAAATTCTATCTGGTGGCATTGTCCAAGACTCCCTAGTTGTGTTGATAATTGTGCTTCTATTAAAAGAATTGGGAGTTACTCACTATACTAGAACTCTGTAGGTTGAATTTTGGTTAACTAATACTAATGTTATGAGAATGTGAGTGTTGGGGAACGTAGTAATTTCAAAATTTTCCTACGCACATGCAAGATCATATGCAACGAGGGGCAGAGTCTGATCTACGTACCCTTGTAGATCACGACGGAAGCGTTGACACAACGTAGAGGAAGTAGTCGTACGTCTTCTTCCTGATCCGACCGATCCAAGCACCGTTACTCCAGCACCTCCGAGTTCTTAGCACACGTTCAGCTCGATGACAATCCCCGGGCTCCGATCCAGCAAAGCTTCAGGGAGGAGTTCTGTCAGCACGACGGCGTGATGACGATCTTGATGTTCTACCGACGCAGGGCTTCGCCTAAGCACTACAACGATATGATCGAGGTGGAATATGGTGGCAGGGGGCACCGCACACGGCTAAGGAACGATCACGTGGATCAACTTGTGTGTCTTGGGGTGCCTCCTACCCCCGTATATAAAGGATCAAGGGGAGGAGGCCGGCCGGCCAGGTGTGGCGCGCCAAGGAGGAGTCCTCCTCCTAGTAGGAGTAGGACTCCTACTAGAAGGGGGAAAGAGGTGGAGTGGGAGAAGGAAAGGGGGGGCGCCACCCCCCTCCCCTAGTCCAATTCGGACCAGGGAGGAGGTGGCGCGTGGCCCACCTCTGGCAGCCCTTCTCTCTCTCCACTAAAGCCCATAAGGCCCATTACTTCTCCCGGTAGGGTTCCGGTAACCCTCCGGCTCTCCGGTTTTCTCCGAAATCACCCGGAACACTTCCGGTGTCCGAATATAGTCATCCAATATATCAATCTTTATGTCTCGACCATTTCGAGACTCCTCATCATGTCCGTGATCAAATCCGGGACTCCGAACTAACTTCGGTACATCAAAATGCATAAACTCATAATAACTGTCATCGTAACGTTAAGCGTGTGGACCCTACGGTTCGAGAACAATGTAGACATGACTGAGGCACATCTCCAGTCAATAACCAATAGCGGGACCTGGATGCCCATATTGGCTCCTACATATTCTATGAAGATCTTTATCGGTCAGACCGCATAACAACATACGTTGTTCCTTTTGTCATCGGTATGTTACTTGCCCGAGATTCGATCGTCGGTATCCAATACCTAGTTCAATCTCGCGGTAAATTAGTAAGAGACATCATAGATCGCACCATATCTAGTAAAGTACGATTACGACGTTCGGACACACCATTACGCTGTGGTGTTCCGGGTGGCGTGAGTTGTGAAACTATTCCACAATTTTTCAAATGTACACCAAACTCGTAACTCAAATATTCTCCTGCATGATCAGATCGTAGAAACTTTATTTTCTTGTTACGATGATTTTCAACTTCACTCTGAAATTCTTTGAACTTTTCAAACGTTTCAGACTTATGTTTCATTAAGTAGATATACCCATATCTGCTTAAGTCATCTGTGAAGGTGAGAAAATAACGATATCCGCCACGAGCCTCAACATTCATCGGACCACATACATCGGTATGTATGATTTCCAACAAATCTGTTGCTCTCTCCATAGTACCGGAGAACGGTGTTTTAGTCATCTTGCCCATGAGGTAGGGTTCGCAAGTACCAAGTGATTCATAATCAAGTGGTTCCAAAAGTCCATCAGTATGGAGTTTCTTCATGCGCTTTACACCGATATGACCTAAACGGCAGTGCCACAAATAAGTTGCACTATCATTATCAACTCTGCATCTTTTGGCTTCTACATTATGAATATGTGTATCACTACTATCGAGATTCAACAAGAATAGACCACTCTTCAAGGGTGCATGACCATAAAAGATATTACTCATATAAATAGAACAACCATTATTCTCTGATTTAAATGAATAACCGTCTCGCATTAAACAAGATCCAGATATAATGTTCATGCTCAACGCTGGCACCAAATAACAATTATTTAGGTCTAATACTAAACCCGAAGGTAGATGTAGAGGTAGCGTGCCGACTACGATCACATCGACTTTGGAACCGTTTCCCACGCGCATCGTCACCTCGTCCTTAGCCAATCTTCACTTAATCCGTAGTCCCTGTTTCGAGTTGCAAATATTAGCAACAGAACCAGTATCAAATACCCAGGTGCTACTACGAGCATTAGTAAGGTACACATCAATAACATGTATATCACATATACCTTTGTTCACCTTGCCATCCTTCTTATCCGCCAAATACTTGGGGCAGTTCCGCTTCCAGTGACCAGTCTGCTTGCAGTAGAAGCACTCAGTTTCAGGCTTAGGTCCAGACTTGGGTTTCTTCTCCTGAGCAGCAACTTGCTTGCCGTTCTTCTTGAAGTTCCCCTTCTTCTTCCCTTTGCCCTTTTTCTTGAAACTAGTGGTTTTGTTAACCATTAACACTTGATGCTCCTTCTTGATTTCTACCTCCGCAGCTTTCAGCATTGCGAAGAGCTCGGGAATAGTCTTGTTCATCCCTTGCATATTATAGTTCATCATGAAGCTCTTGTAGCTTGGTGGCAGTGATTGGAGAATTCTGTCAATGACGCAATTATCTGGAAGATTCACTCCCATCTGAATCAAGTGATTATTATACCCAGACATTTTGAGTATATGATCACTGACAGAACTGTTCTCCTCCATCTTGCAGCTATAGAACTTATTGGAGACTTCATATCTCTCAATCCGGGCATTTGCTTGAAATATTAACTTCAACTCCTGGAACATCTCATATGCTCCATGACGTTCAAAACGTCGTTGAAGTCCCGATTCTAAGCCGTAAAGCATGGCACACTGAACTATCAAGTAGTCATCAGCTTTGCTCTACCAGACGTTCATAACATCTGGTGTTGCTCCAGCAGCAGGCCTGGCACCCAGCGGTGCTTCCAGGACGTAATTCTTCTGAGCAGCAATGAGGATAATCCTCAAGTTACGGACCCAGTCCGTGTAATTGCTACCATCATCTTTCAACGTTGCTTTCTCAAGGAACGCATTAAAATTCAACGGAACAACAGCACGAGCCATCTATCTACAATCAAACATAAACAAGAAAGATACTATCAGGTACTAAGTTCATGATAAGTTTAAGTTCAATTAATCAAATTACTTAAGAACTCCCACTTAGATAGACATCCCTCTAATCCTCTAAGTGATCACGTGATCCAAATCAACTAAACCATGTCCGATCATCACGTGAGATGGAGTAGTTTCATTGGTGAACATCACTATGTTGATCATATCTACTATATGATTTACGCTCGACCTTTCGGTCTCCGTGTTCCGAGGCCATATCTGTATATGCTTGGCTCGTCAAGTATAACCTGAGTATTCCGCGTGTGCAACTGTTTTGCACCCGTTGTATTTGAACGTAGAGCCTATCACACCTGATCATCACGTGGTGTCTCAGCACAAAGAACTTTCGCAACGGTGCATACTCAGGGAGAACACTTCTTGATAATTTAGTGAGAGATCATCTTATAATGCTACCGTCAATCAAAGCAAGATAAGATGCATAAAAGATAAACATCACATGCAATCAATATAAGTGGTATGATATGGCCATCATCATCTTGTGCCTGTGATCTCCATCTCCGAAGCACCGTCATGATCACCATCGTCACCGGCGCGACACCTTGATCTCCATCGTAGCATCGTTGTCGTCTCGCCAATCTTATGCTTCCACGACTATCGCTACCGCTTAGTGATAAAGTAAAGCATTACATCGCGATTGCATTGCATACAATAAAGCGACAACCATATGGCTCCTGCCAGTTGCCGATAACTCGGTTACAAAACATGATCATCTCATACAATAAAATTCATCATCATGCCTTGACCATATCACATCACAACATGCCCTGCAAAAACAAGTTAGACGTCCTCTACTTTGTTGTTGCAAGTTTTACGTGGCTGCTACGGGCTTAAGCAAGAACCAATCTCACCTACGCATCAAAACCACAACGATAGTTTGTCAAATAGACTCCGTTTTAACCTTCGCAAGGACCGGGCGTAGCCACACTCGGTTCAACTAAAGTTGGAGAGACAGTCGCCCGCAAGCCACCTGTGTGCAAAGCACGTCGGGGGAACCGGTCTCGCGTAAGCGTACGCGTAATGTTGGTCCGGGTCGTCTCGTCCAACAATACCGCCGAACCAAAGTATGACATGCTGGTAGGCAGTATGACTTATATCACCCACAACTCACTTGTGTTCTACTCATGCAAATAACATCAAACCATAAAACCTAGGCTCTGATAGCACTGTTGGGGAACGTAGTAATTTCAAAAAAAATCCTACGCACACGCAAGATCATGGTGATGCACAGCAACGAGAGGGGAGAGTGTTGTCTACGTACCCACGCAGACCGACTGCGGAAGCGTTGACACAACGTAGAGGAAGTAGTCGTACGTCTTCCCGATCCGACCGATCCAAGCACCGTTACTCCGGCACCTCCGAGTTCTTAGCACACGTACAACTTGATGACGATCCCCGGGCTCCGATCCAGCAAAGCGTCGGGGAGGAGTTCCGTCAGCACGATGGCGTGGTGACGATCTTGATGTACTACCGTCGCAGGGCTTCGCCTAAGCACTGCTACAATATAATCGAGGTGGAATATGGTGGCAGGGGGCACCGCACACGGCTAAGGAACAATCTCAATGATCAACTTGTGTGTCTAGGGTGCCCCCCTGCCTCCGTATATAAAGGAGCCAAGGGGGAGGGGGCAACCCCTAGACACACATGGTTCCCCCACCCCCCAATCCTAGTTGGAATAGGATTCCCCGAGGGGGAAAGAGAGAGAGGGGGCCGGCCACCTCTCCTAGTCCTAATAGGACTAGGGGAGGGGGGTGGCGCGCGGCCCACCTTGGGCTGCCCCTTTCTCCTTTCCACTAAAGCCCACTAAGGCCCATATGGTTCCCGGGGGGTTCCGGTAACCTCCCGGTACTCCGGTAAAATCCCGATTTCACCCGGAACACTTCCGATATCCAAATATAGGCTTCCAATATATCAATCTTTATGTCTCGACCATTTCAAGACTCCTCGTCATGTCCGTGATCACATCCGGGACTCCGAACTAACTTTGGTACATCAAAATGCATAAACTCATAATAACTGTCATCGTAACGTTAAGCGTGCGGACCCTACGGTTCGAGAACAATGTAGACATGACTGAGACACATCTCCGGTCAATAACCAATAGCGGGACCTGGATGTCCATATTGGCTCCTACATATTCTACGAAGATCTTTATCGGTCAGACCGCATAACAACATACGTTGTTCCCTTTGTCATCGGTATGTTACTTGCCCGAGATTCGATCGTCGGTATCCAATACCTAGTTCAATCTCGTTACCGGCAAGTCTCTTTACTCGTTCCGTAATACATCATCTCGCAACTAACTCATTAGGTGCAATGCTTGCAAGGCTTATGTGATGTGCATTACCGAGAGGGCCCAGAGATACCTCTCCGACAATCGGAGTGACAAATCCTAATCTCGAAATACGTCAACCCAACATCTACCTTTGGAGACACCTATAGAGCTCCTTTATAATCACCCAGTTACGTTGTGGCGTTTGGTAGCACACAAAGTGTTCCTCCGGTAAACGAGAGTTGCATAATCTCATAGTCATAGGAACATGTATAAGTCATGAAGAAAGCAATAGCAACATACTAAACGACCAGGTGCTAAGCTAATGAAATGGGTCATGTCAATCAGATCATTCAACTAATGATGTGACCTTGTTAATCAAATAACAACACCTTGTTCATGGTTAGGAAACATAACCATCTTTGATTAACGAGCTAGTCAAGTAGAGGCATACTAGTGACACTAAGTTTGTCTATGTATTCACACATGTATTATGTTTTCGGTTAATACAATTCTAGCATGAATAATAAACATTTATCATGATATAAGGAAATAAATAATAACTTTATTATTGCCTCTAGGGCATATTTCCTTCAATGCCTACATTACATTGATGAATTAGAGCTAGTTCTATGTCACCCTAGGTTATGACTGTTACATGATGAACGGCATCTGACATAATTATCCATCACCGATCCAATGCCTACGAGCTTTTCCTATATTCTCCTTCGCTTATTTACTTTTCCGTTGCTATTGTTACAATCACTACAAAACCCAAAAATATTACTTTTGCTACCGTTACCTTTGCTATCGTTACCACTACTATCATATTACTTTGCTACTAAATAGTTTGCTGCAGATATTAAGTTATCCAGGTGTGGTTGAATTGACAACTCAGCTGCTAATACTTGAGAATATTCTTTGGCTCCCCTTGTGTCGAATCAATAAATTTGGGTTGAATACTCTACCCTCGAAAGCTGTTGCGATCCCTACACTTGTGGGTTATCAAGACTAATTTCTGGCGCCATTGCTGGGGAGCATAGCTCTATTCTTTGAGTCACTTGGGATTTATATCTGCTGGTCACTATGAGGAACTTGAAAGATGAGAAAACTAAAATTTATCCCTCAACTACGAGGCGAGGTAAGGAACTGCCATCTAGCTCTGCACTTGATTCTCCTTCTGTTTTGAGTAAGTTTGCGACACCTAAACCTGCTACTGTTATTAATTCTGATATGTCGCATGTTATTGATGATGCCACTCCTGCTATGTGTGATACTTATGATGAAACTACTTCTATGCTTGATACTACTGTGCCACTTGGTGAATTTCTTGATGAACAACTTGCTAGGGCTAGAGAGAATGAAATTATTGATAATATTGAAGATAGTGATTATGAAGGCTCTACCCCTAATAAATATGAATTGCCAGTTGTTCCTGACGGCTATGTTATGGATGAAGAAACTAAAAGAGACTTTCTTGCTTGCAATGATAGAAGTGATCTTAAGAAATTAGTAGCTAAGCTTAAACAAAAATCTCTAAATTCTAGAATGAAATATGTATTGGGGATCGTTGCAGAAATTAAAATTTTCTACGCATCACCAAGATCAATCTATGGAGTCATATAGCAACGAGAGAGAGAGAGGATCCTTGTAGATCGCGAGCGGAAGCGTTCAAGAGAACAGGGTTGATGGAGTCGTACTAGTCGTGATCCAAATCACCGATGATCCTAGCACCGAATGGATGGCACCTTCGTGTTCAACACACTTATGGAGCGGAGACGTCTCCTGCGCCTTGATATAGCAAGGAGGAGGGAGAGGTTGAGGAAGAGGGCTCCAACAATAGCACGACAGCGTGGTGGTGGAGCAGCAGTACTCCGGCAGGGCTTCGCCAAGCTCTTAACGGAGGAGGAGAGGTGTTGGGGAGGGGAGGGGTTGCGCCTTGGATGTCGTGTGCAGCCCTCCCCTCTCCCCTCTATTTATAGGGGAAGGGGGAAGGGGGTCGGCCCCCTCTAGATGAGATCTAGAGGGGGGCGGCGGCCAAGGGGAGGGGTCTTGCCCCCCAAGCAAGGGGGCGCCCCTCTAGGGTTCCCCCCCCCCAACCCTAGGCGCATGGGCCCAAGGGGGGATGCGCCCAGCCCTCCAAGGGCTAGTTCCCTTTCCTCTACGGCCCATGAGGCCCTTCGAGAGAGGTGGCCCCTCCCGGTGGACCCCCGGAACCCCTCCGGTGACCCCGATACGATACCGATATGCCCCCGAACCTTTCCGGTGACCGTATGACAACTTCCCATATATAAATCTTCACCTCCGGACTATTCCGGAACTCCTCATGACGTCCAGGATTTCGTCCGGGACTCCGAACAACATTCGGTAATCACATACAAGTCTTCCTAATAACCCTAGCGTCATCGAACGTTATGTGTGTAGACCCTACGGGTTCGTGAATCACGCAGACATGACCGAGACAGCTCTCCGGCCAATAACCAACAGCGGGATCTGGATACCCATGTTGGCTCCAACATGTTCCACGATGATCTCATCGAATGAACCGCGATGTCGAGGATTCAAGTAATCCCGTATACAATTCCCTTTGTCAATCGATACGTTACTTGCCCGAGATTCGATCGTCGGTATCCCAATACCTCGTTCAATCTCGTTACCGGCAAGTCACTTTACTCGTACCGTAATGCATGATCCCGTGATCAACCACTTGGTCACATTGAGCTCATTATGAATATGCATTACCGAGTGGGCCCAGAGATACCTCTCCATCATACAGAGTGACAAATCCCAGTCTCGATTCGTGCCAACCCAACAAACACTTTCGAAGATACCTGTAGTGCACCTTTATAGCCACCCAGTTACGTTGTGATGTTTGGCACACCCAAAGCACTCCTATAGTATCCGGGAGTTACACAATCTCATGGTCTAAGGAAATGATACTTGACATTAGAAAAGCTCTAGCAGAAGAACTACACGATCTTGTGCTATGCTTAGGATTGGGTCTTGTCCATCACATCATTCTCCTAATGATGTGATCCTGTTATCAATGACATCCAATGTCCATAGTCAGGAAACCATGACCATCTGTTGATCAACGAGCCAGTCAACTAGAGGCTCACTAGGGACATGTTGTGGTCTATGTATTCACACATGTATTTCGGATAACACAATTATAGCATGAACAATAGACAATTATCATGAACAAGGAAATATAATAATAACCATTTTATTATTGCCTCTAGGGCATATTTCCAACAATATGATCCCGCTTATGCTACTTCGCCTATCTTTGTTACTGATAAGGATTATGAATTCTCTGTTGATCTGGATATAATTACTTTGGTTGAATCTGATCCTTTCTATGGCTATGAACCTAAAACTGTTGTGGCACATCTTACTAAATTGAATGATATAGCCACCCTATTCACTAATGATGAGAGAACTCGCTACTTTTATATCCTTAAAATATTTCCGTTCTCATTAAAGGGTGATTCTAAGATATGGTTTAATTCTCTCGCTCCTGATTGTGTGCGTAGTCCCCAGGATATGATTTATTACTTCTCTGCTAAATATTTCCCTGCTCATAAGAAACAAGCTGCCTTAAGGGAAATATATAATTTTGTGCAAATTGAAGAAGAGAGTCTCCCACAAGCTTGGGGGAGGATTCTCCAATTACTTAACGCTTTGCCTGATCATCCTCTCAAGAAAAATGAAATACTTGATATCTTTTATAATGGACTAACCGATGCTTCCAAGGACCACTTGGATAGTTGTGCTGGTTGTGTTTTCAGGGAAAGAACACCGGATGAAGCTGAAATTCTATTGAATAATATGTTGACTAATGAAAATAATTGGACACTTCCTGAGCCAATTCCTGAGCCTATTCCTAAACCAACTCCGAAGAAGAGGGGTGTTCTATTTCTCAGTCCTGAAGATATGCAAGAGGCAAAGAAATCTATGAAAGAAAAAGGTATAAAAGCTGAAGATGTTAAGAATTTACCTCCTATTGAAGAAATACATGGTCTTAATCTACTGCCTGTGGAAAAAATACATTGTCTTAATCCATCACCTATTTAAGAAAACACGGTCTTGATAACCCGACACAGGTAGTAAAGGTAAATTCTCTCTATAGATTTGATGAAGGTGATATTCCTCGTTATAAGTCTGCTAGCCAATGCTTAGATGAGTTTGATAATTTTATTGTTAAACAAGAAAACTTCAATGCTTATGTTGGTAGAGAATTAAAGCGCAATGCTAATATGCTTGAACACTTGGGTGGTTATATGTCTAGAGTTAAAGGTGAACTTAAACTCATTAGTAAACATGCTTCTATGGTTACCACTCAAGTAGAACAAGTACCTAAAGCTCAAAATGATTTTCTCAATGAATTAAATAGTAAGAATAATGATTTTGCTGTTAGAGTGGCTACTAGAACTGGTAGAATGACTCGGGAACCTTTGTATCCTGAAGGCCACCCTAAGAGAATTGAGCAGGATTCTCAGAGAAATAATGTTGATGCACCTAGTCCTTCTAAGAAGAAGAAAAAGAAAAATGATAGGACTTTGCATGCTTCTAGTGAACCTATTCTTGACACACCTGAGAATCCCAATGATATTTCTATCTTTGATGCTGAAACACAATCTGGTAATGAACATGAACCTAGTGATAATGTTAATGATGATGTTCATGTTGATGCTCAACCTAGTAATGATAATGATGTAGAAATTGAACCTGCTGTTGATCTTGATAACCCACAATCAAAGAATCAATGTTATGATAAGAAAGACTTTGTTGCTAGGAAACACGGTAAAGAAAGAGAACCATGGGTTCAGAAACCCATGCCCTTTCCTCCCAAACCATCCAAAAAAAGGATGATGAGGATTTTGAGCGCTTTGCTGAAATGATTAGACCTATCTTTTAGCGTATGCATTTGACTGATATGCTGAAAATGAATCCTTATGCTAAGTATACGAAAGAAATTGTTACAAATAAGAGAAAGATACTGGAAGCTGAAATTTCCACCATGCTTGCTAATTATACATTTAAAGGTGGAATACCTAAGAAACTAGGAGATCCAGGAATACCAACTATACCATGCTCCATTAAAAGAAACTGTGTTAAAACTGCTTTATGTGATCTTGGAGCCGGTGTTAGTGTTATGCCTCTCACTTTATATCGTAGACTTGAATTGAATAAGTTGACACCTACTGAAATATCTTTGCAAATGGCTAATAAATCAACTGCTATACTTGTCGGTATTTGTGAAGATGTGCCTGTTGTGGTTGCAAACGTGACTATTTTAAAGGACTTTGTTATTCTTGATATTCCCGAGGACGATAGTATGTCTATTATTCTTGAAGACCCTTCTTGAATACTGCAGGGGCTTTTATTGATTGCAACAAACGAAATGTCACTTTCCATGTTAATGGTAATGAGCATACGGTACATTTTTCGAGGAAACAACCTCAAGTCCACAGTATCAATTCTATTGGAAAAATTCCAACTATCATTATTGGAGGTTTTGAATTTCCTCTTCCTACTGTCAAGAAGAAATATGATATTCTTATTGTTGGGGATGTGCATATCCCCGTTGAGGTAACCTAGTGCTATTCGAAAATTCTCCGGTTTCATGCAAGTCGGAATGAGTTTGTTAACAAGACCTGATCAACCTTGTTAGTGGATTCCTTTTGATGAGCATGAGATGGATGAAGTTAGAAAGCACAACTTTCTGTACTCTTCTTTTACTTTCTGTTATTTAGAAGAAATAAAGTAAAATTAGTATTTTCTGCCTGTTTTCTGAATTATCCGTGCAATATAAAAATACCCCGAAAATAAAAGTTCTCTGAATGCCCCGAAAATGAAATATGATTTTTTTCTAGAATATTCGAGAATATCTGGCACTGAGAACACATCCGGGGGAGCAAGCACCTGGCCACGAGGGTCCAGGGCGCGCCCCCTGCCTCGTGGGCCCATGGTGGCTCCCCTCCACTTATTCCTGCACCCACACACTTCTTCTTCCTCCCAAAAAACTCACCAACCAGCTCAAGCACGAGTTCTAGCTCATTTTGCTGCAATTTTCGATCTCCTTGCTCAAAGCCTCATTCACAAAACTGCTTTGGGAGATTGTTCCTTGGTATGTGACTCATCCAATGGTCCAATTAGTTTTTGTTGTAGTTCTTTATTCATTGCTTAATTTTTGTTGCTTAGGTGACCCTGTTCTTGAGCTTGCATGTCAAATTTATTTAGTCCCAAGTAGTTCTAATGCATGATATGGTCTCTAGGCACTTGTGGGAGTAGTTGCTATCAATTTTATTGAGTTTGGTTCACTTTTATTTGAAGTTACTAAAAATTTCAGAATTTTTCAGAAAATGATGAAGAGATTTTTGAGGGGCTCATCGAGCCGAAGCTCGAAGGAAAAGCAAAGTGAAGAAAAGGAGAGGCCCAAATATAATTTGCCTCGTACCGCGGAGGTCCGGCCGTGTGAATGGCCTTGTGATGATTTCTTGAGAGCAGCCGGGATTTATGATGATTTTTATGAATTGGCTGAGAATGCAGGCCTCACCGACTTCCTCCTTGACCAACGCGAACAGTATCTCTTACTCACCAATACTTTTGCGCAAAACTTCTACTATTATCCTAAGGAATCACCTCCTTCAGTAGAGTTTCATTTATATGATGTGGTTAAGAAGATGTCACTAGATGAATTTTGCAGGGTTTGCAAAATATCTTTCGAGGGTGGCTTAGAGGAACCACAGCGTAAAGATGTGGAAGGGTTTATTGATACTATTACTATAGGGGAAACTAGGAAGGTTTCCGATGCAAAAATCACTAGCATACATTTCCCTGTTTTACGCTACTTTGCATTATTTGCTATTCGTTGCTTAATTGGTCGCGGAAACTGTGGAAACCTTAGTGTTCCTGATATTATCATTTTGTTCCATGGTTTATTCCGTGATGACTCTGTTAGTATGGGCGGTATTATTGCCAAACGGTTAAGTCTGAACCGTACAAAGGGCCCCATCTTTGGAGGTATCTATGCTTCACGCCTCACTTCATACTATAACTTACCCATTAGGCATTATGAGAAAGAAGAAAAATTGCTACCTAATGTTTATTTAGATTATAAGAGTATGGTAGCGCAGGATTTTATTGTTAAGAACAGGGAAGGGGCACTTAAATACAAATTGTTCTTGGATAAACATCACCCTGAGACTATTACCTTGCCTGCTCCTTCTTTGTTTGATTTATCTGCAGGCCAGTATCTCATTCTGCTGGCGACCATCCAAGCATACCGGAACCCTACATCAGCCACAGAGCGAGAGCTAGAGCCACAATTTGATCCTCCATGACAGTCTAATTACCAGTGGGATCTGGAGGTGATTGCCAACCAGTGGCAATCAGAGTCCTCATCTTCGCAGTACGACCCCAGCTATAACTTTGGATATCCGCCAGGCCATCCGTGGCAATAAACCAACTTAGGCCAAAAGCCTAAGCTTGGGGGAGTACGCATTTCTCACTGACATTACGTTCATGTTCACACACTCATTCTAGTTGTCGGTGCTTATACTCTTTCATTGTACTATCCATGCTAGTTTTTTTAGCTTTCTTCTTGTGTGCTTGAAAAACCTTAAAAGAAAACCCAAAAAAAAGATTTACCGTTCTTCTTTTGCTTGTTGGGAGCTTTCCCGTGTAAATAGTTTTATTTCTTTTCTTTTCTTTGGGAGTCGATAGGAGGAGACCATAATTAAAATGATGAAGTGGCTCTTATATGCATTATTGTTGATTTAACCAAGAGCCCATATTGCCTTGTCTTCTCCTGTTTATTGAATGCTTGCAGATTCCAGCTTAGTCCAATGCACGTGCACTATTATCATTTTACACACCGTTCGGTCATGCGAGTGAAAGGCAATAATGATGATATATGATGGACTGATTGAGATAAGAGAAGCTGGTATGAACTCGACCTCTCTTGTTTTTGTAAATATGATTAGTTCATCATTCCTGATTCAGCCTATTATGAATGAACATGTTTGCAATGACAATTAGAGATTAGAGTTACTTATGCCATGCTTAATTAGCTAGGAGTTTATAATGGTTTACCTTGCGTGCCAACATGCTATTAAAATGGTTGTGATGTGGTATGATGGGATGGCATCCTCCTTTGAATGATTCGAGTGACATGACTTGGCACATGTTCACACATGAAGTTGAAACAAATCAACATAGCCTCCACGATATTTACGTTTATGGTGGATTATATCCTACTCATGCTTGTACTCAATGTTTATTAATTTTAATGCATGTCCATGACTATTGTCGCTCTCTAGTTGGTCGGTCCCCAGTCTTTTGCTAGCCTTCACTTGTACTAAGCGGGAATACTGCTTGTGCATCCAATCCCTTAAACCCCAAAGTTATGCCATATGAGTCCACCATACCTTACTATATGCGGTATTTACCTGCCGTTCCAAGTAAATTTGTATGTGCCAAACTCTAAACCTTCAAATGAAATTCTGTTTTGTATGCTCGAATAGCTCATGTATCAACTAGGGCTGTCTGTATCTTCCATGCTAGGTGGGTTATTCTCAAGAGGAGTGGACTCCGCTCCTCATTCACGAGAACATGGCTGGTCACCGGGATGCCCAGTCCCATGCTTTATGCAAACTAAATCAAAATAACTGCAAACAAAACTCCCCCAGGGTTGTTGCTAGTTGGAGGCACTCGTTGTTTCGAGCAAGCCATGGATTGATGCTTGTTGGTGGAGGGGGAGTATAAACTTTACCATTCTGTTTGGGAACTGCCTATAATGTGTGTACCATGGAAGATATCGCCATCTCTCGGTTGTTATGTTGACAATGAAAGTATACCGCTTAAAATATTATTTATCTCTATTTCAAAATCGAGCTCTAGCACCTCTACAAATCCATGCTTCCCTCTGTGAATGGCCTATCTATTTACTTTTATGTTGAGTCATCACCGTCTTATTAAAAAGCACCAGCTGGAGAGCACTGTTGTCATTTGCATCCATTACTATTAATTTATATTGGGTATGACTATGACTGGATCTCTTTTACCATGAATTACAATGTTTAGTCAGTCCTTGATCTTTAAAGGTGCTCTGCATTTATGTTTTGCGGTCTTAGAAAGGGCTAGCGAGATACCATCTTGTTATATCATATTACGATGGTTTTGAGAAAGTGTTGTCATCCGAGATTTATTATTATTTCTCGCTAGTTGATTATGCCATTGATATGAGTAAACATGACACCTAAGTGTTATTGCGAATATGGTTAGTTCATAATCTTTGATGAAAACTTGAATGCTGGCTTTACATATTTACAACAACAAGAGCAAACAGAGTTTGTAACAGTTTTTCTTTATCACTTTCAGTTTATCAACTAAATTGCTTGAGGACAAGCAAAGGTTTAAGCTTGGGGAGTTGATACGTCTCCGTCGTATCTACTTTTCCAAACACTTTTGCCCTTGTTTTGGACTCTAACTTGCATGATTTGAATGGAACTAACCCGAACTGACGCTGTTTTCAGCAGAATTGCCATGGTGTTATTTGACTCCCCCCTGGGACCGCCCCCTGCCTCGTGGGCCCCCTGGTGCTTCACCGACCTCAACTCCAACTCCATATATTCGTGTTCGGGGAGAAAAAAATCAGAGAGAAGGATTCATAGCATTTTATGCTACGGAGCCGCTGCCAAGCCCTAAACTCTCTCGGGAGGGCTAATCTGGGGTCCGTTCGGGGCTCCGGAGAGGGGAATCCGTCGCCGTCGTCATCATCAACCATCCTCCATCACCAATTTCATGATGCTCAACGTCGTGCGTGAGTAATTCCATCGTAGGCTTGCTGGACGGTGATGGGTTGGATGAGATCTATCATGTAATCGAGTTAGTTTTGTTAGGGTTTGACCCCTAGTATCCACTATGTTTTGAGATTGATGTTGCTATGACTTTGCTATGCTTAATGCTTGTCACTAGGGCCCGAGTGCCATGATTTTAGATCTGAACCTATTATGTTTTCATGAATATATGTGAGTTCTTGATCCTATCTTGCAAGTCTATAGTCACCTACTATGTGTTATGATCCGGCAACCCTGAAGTGACAATAATCGGGACCACTCCCGGTGATGACCGTAGTTTGAGGAGTTCATGTATTCACTATGTGTTAATGCTTTGTTTCGGTACTCTATTAAAAGGAGGCCTTAATATCCCTTAGTTTCCATTAGGACCCCGCTGCCACGGAAGGGTAGGACAAAAGATGTCATGCAAGTTCTTTTCCATGAGCACGTATGACTATATTCGGAATACATGCCTACATTACATTGATGAATTAGAGCTAGTTCTGTGTCACCCTAGATTATGACTGTTACATGATGAACCACATCTGACATAATTATCCATCACCGATCCAATGCCGACGAGCTTTTCGTATATTATCCTTCGCTTATTTACTTTTCCGTTTCTATTGTTACAATCACTACAAAACCCAAAAATATTACTTTTGCTACCGTTACCTTTGCTATCGTTACCACTACTATCATATTACTTTGCTACTAAATAGTTTGCTGCAGATATTAAGTTATCCATGTGTGGTTGAATTGACAACTCAGCTGCTAATACTTGAGAATATTCTTTGGCTCCCCTTGTGTCGAATCAATAAATTTGGGTTGAATACTCTACCCTCGAAAGCTGTTGCGATCCCCTATGGTGTTTGAGATGGTTTGTAGTCTGAATATCCAGAACGACTCAACACCTTCTCAACATAATAGTACTACAAAAGTGTAATCCCATCCTCATTATCTCTAAGTAGCTTGATGTTCAAGATAACATCAGCCACACAAAGGTCCTTAATCTCAAAGTTCTGAGATAAAAACGACTTAACCTCCTCAATCACTTTGAGGTTGGTTCCAAATATCAGTATCTCATCAACATACAAGCAAGATATAACCCCTTCGCCCCCACCATGGCGACAGTATACACATTTGTCAACTTCATTAAGAATGAAGCCAACAAATGTCATAGTTGTATTAAACTTGCCATGACATTGCTTAGGTGCTTGTTTCAGGCCATATAAAGATTTCAACAACCTACGCACCTATCCTTCCTGACCATCTATCACAAAGCCATCTGGCTGTTGCATATAGATTTCCTCGTCTAACTCTTCGTTCAGGAAAGCCGTCTTAACATCCATCTGGTGGATGAGAAAAGCATGTGAGGCTGCCAATGAGAGTAATACTCGAATGGTGGTCAGTCTGGCCACAGGTGAATAAGTATCGAAAAAATCTTCCTCTTCTTTCTGGTCATAGCTCTTGGCCACAAGCCTAGCCTTGTACTTTTCAATCGTACCATCAGTCTTAAACTTCTTTCTGAACTCACACTTACATCCCAATGGTTTGCCACCATAGGGACGTTCAGTGATCTCCCATGTCCCGTTAGCCATGATGGAATCCATCTCGCTACGGACCGCATCCTTCCAGTTGTCAGCTTCTGGAGAAGCATACGCTTCTGAAATAGAAGTGGGGGTATCATCCATGAGGTACACGAAGAAATCATCAGCAAAGGTCTTTGCAGTCCTTTGTCTCTTACCCCTACTAAGGGTATCCTCGTCATCCTCCTCAGGATTTTCACCATGTGTTTGTTCATAATATTCCATGGAATGGCAGGCTCAGGAGTCTCCTCAGATTCCTGTCTAGAAGTGCTTTGCATATCTCTCATAGAAAAAATATCCTCGAAGAATGTAGCATCCTTAGACTCCATAATTGTACCAGCCTTCTGGTCAGGTACCTCGGATTTTACTACTAGAAGTCTATAGCCAATGCTATTCTTAACATAGCCCAAATTAACGCAGTCCACGGTCTTTGGTCCAACCTTACGCTTTTGGGGGATCGGCACATTGACTTTCGCCAAACAGCCCCAAGTACGCAAGTATGAGAGTGTTATCATTCTCTTTGCCCATTTCTCATAGGGAGTGATCTCATTATCCTTTGTCGGAACTTTATTCAGGACATAACATGATGTCAATATAGCCTCCCCCACCATGCCTTGGATAAACCCGATGTATTTAACATGGCGTTAACCAAATCAGTTAGAGTACAGTTTTTCCGCTCAGCAACCCCGTTTTACTGGGGTGAACAGGAGGCGTCCTCTCATGAATAATGCCGTGTTCCACACAGAAGGAGTCAAACTCACTAGAGAAGTACTCTCCACCATGTTCTGACCAGACTTGTTTAATTTTCTTTTGAAGTTGATTCTCAACTTCAGCCTTATAGATTTTAAAGTAGTGTAGAGAGCCTCATCTTTAGTATTTAACAGATACACATAGCAATATCTAGTGGAATCATCTATCAGTGTCATGAAGTATTTCTTTCCACCTTTAGTCAGCACACCATTCATCTCACAAAGATCAAAATGTATGAGTTCTAATGGTGCCAAGTGTCTCTCCTCCGCAGGCTTGCGAGGTTGCTTAGCTTGCACACATGAAAGACACTTAGAACTCGGGATTAAATTCAACTTAGCTAAGTGCGTCATAACACCGAAATTAATGTGACAACGATGTGAATGCCAAACTTCAGATTCATTAACACTCGAATGAATATGGTTCACGACTTTATTATACAAATCTGTGAGGGAAAGGCGAAACATCCCTCCGCTCTCATAACCTTTTTCAACAAAGAGTCCATATTTCGTAACAACTAATTTATTAGACTCGAAGACCAACTTAAACCCTTCTCTCCATAGAAGGGAGCCACTAACGAGGTTCTTCTTGATGGCAGGGACATGCTGCACGTTCTTCAGCTGCAAGATCCTTCCTGAAGTAAACTTCAGATCGACAGTGCCAACATCATGAACAGAAACACTCACGCCATTCCCCATCAATATGGACCCATGGCCTGTGACCTAGTAAGAAGAAAACAATGAAATGTTAGCATACACATGAACACCTGCACCTGTGTTCCTGCCCAAGTACCGCCTCGAGACGGTGGCGCTTCGTCCTGAAAGTCCTCTCTCTATTTTTTCTAGGTCAAAATGACTTATATACCAGAAGAGGGGCAGCGGAGGTGGGCCGAGGAGGGCACAACCCACCAGGGCGCGCCTGGGCTCCCTGGCGCACCCAGGTGGGTTGTGCTCACATGATGGGCCCCCTCTGGTAGTTATTTGCTCCAATATTCTTCATTTATTCCAAAATAATTCTCCATAAATTGGAGATGTGCAGAATAAGTAACTCTAACATAGCTTTTTCAGGTCCAGAATTCCAGCTGTCGGTATTCTCCCTTTTTGTGTAAACCTTGCATATTATGAGAGAAGGCATTAGAATTACTCCAAAGAGCATTATTGTACATAAAAGCATTATAAGTAACAGTAGGAAATCATGATGAAAAATGGACATATTAACAACTCTTAAAGACTTCAGACCCATTAGTCTTTGCCTTGTGCTATATAAAGTGATCGCCAGGTGCTTAGCAAATAGACTCAGACCCATTCTGGCAGAGATTATTTCCAGTAACCAAAGTCCGTTTGTCCCTGGGAGATTGATCACGGACAACGCACTAGTGGCGTTCGAGTGCTTCCACTTCATTGAGCAAAATAAAAATCCAGAGAACTTTTGTGCGTATAAGATTGACCTCTTGAAGGCGTACGACCGTGTGGACTGGGGTTTCTTGGTGAATGCGATGAAAGGCCTAGGTTTCGCTCACCATGATGAGTTATTCTGTCAAATTTAATGGAACCTTGCTGGAGTCGTTCCTCCCCACCCGTGGTCTGCGCCAAGGAGATCGCCTTGCGTCCTTTTTGTTCCTTTTTGTGGCAGATGGATTGTCAGCATTGCTCCAAAGAGAGATCAATAACAATCAGATTGTGCCACTAAAAGTTTGCTGAAATGCCCCTGGAATATCACATTTTCTTTTCGCCGACGACACACTCCTTTTCTTCAAGGCGGAGGTGGACCAAGCTGCTCGGGTTCAGCAAGTTATCAATTCATATGTTCAAGGGACGGGCCAACTTGTTAACCTTGGCAAGTGCTCTCTCATGTTTGGAAAATCATGCCCTACTGATATTCAGGAAGGAATTAAAACGTTGCTGCAGATCATCCAGGTGGAGTTCGAGCCTAAGTACCTAGGCTTGCCGACGCCGGAGGCGAGAATGACTCGGGGTAAATTCCAAAGCATACAAGAGAAAATGGTTAAGAGAATTGTATAATGGGAAGAGGGCTCCCAAGGAGGGGAAGAAGCGAAAATTTGAATCTGAGCCCTAGCTCATCTGCACCTGCGCTCACGAAAAAACAAAATAAATACTAGAAAAATTCAAACAATTCCAAAAACAATTGGGTGGTAGAAAATTTGATGCGTGAGGTATGCTCCAATTTTCAAAACATTTGGACTTTTGTGCAGCTCTCAGCAAAAAAGACAAATCGGAGGTCTGTAAAAATGTGTACTATTCATATACTGTTCTGGTCTGATTTATCTTTTTTGCTGAGAGCTGCACATAAGTCCAAATGTTTTGAAAATTGGAGCGTACCTCACGCATCAAATTGTCTACCACCCTAAGTTTTTTCGGAATTTTTTGAATTTTTCTGATTTTTTTACGAATTTCTTTTTGACCGGGTGCAGATGCACCCGGGCACCGAAACGCCGCTCTTTCATATTAAGGCGGTTGCGCAAGCTCTTCCCACGTTTTTAATGGGCATCTTTAAGCTTCCCGACGGCTTATGTGAGGATTTGAAAAAAAATGATATGCAACTTCTGGTGGGGAAGGGGGGGAGGTACAAGGACGACGCCGTACTCACTGGGTATCATGCTCAGACTTAAATCACATGGTGGCATCGGGTTTAGGAACATGATGCTTTTTAATCAAGCGTTGCTCGCCAAGCTGGCCTGGAGGCTTATTGAGAACCCCCAAAGCTTACGTGCGCAAGTGCTCAAGGCGAAATACTAGCCCAACGGGTTTCTGGTCGATACCGTCTTTACTGGCAATGCATCGTCGACATGGCAAGCTATTGAGTATGGATGGGCTAGAGCTGCTCAAAAAGGGGATCATTTGGCGTATTGGTAATGGCTCGCAGGTCCGCATTTGGCGTGACCCTTGGCTCCATCGCGACCAGCCTCGACGGCCAATCACCCCAAAGTGTCGTTATCGTCTAAAGTGGGTTTATGAACTGCTCGACCTGAATGGTACATGGAACTTTAGTTTGCTCCAGTAGCACTTCTATCAAGTGGATATTGATTGTATCCTTCAGATCAAGGCCTCGAGCAGGTTAGACTCTGACTTCCTTGCTTGACACCTAGACAAACGTGGCTGTTTTTCAGTATGCAATGCCTACTACCTTGGTCTGCAGGAACATATGGCTAAACGGGATACTGGCGCCTCGAGCGGAGCCACGGAACAACGGCCGCTGGTTGTTGAGGTGGTGATGGACCAACACGGCAGCCAATATCTCCTCCTCGTCGTCGGACGACGAATCGTCGGAGTCGCAAAGGAAATTGTGGAAAAAGAACTCGTCGGCGGAGTCCATTTTCGTACCTTGGCAAACTGTCGAACAGCTTGCGGGCGTCGGAGAAGGAGACGGCCGGCGAGGGGAGACGTGGCGCCCACAGACCAGCTAGCTGCCCTGCCGGCGTCCGACGGGTGTGACGGCGTCCGACGAGCGTGGCGACCGGATGTGGCGGGGCGGTGAGGCGTCTTCTTGGTCGCGGGCGGCTGTGCGGTGGGGGAAGCGGCGGCGGGAACCAGTTTGCTCCCCGACGGCAAAACGGCGGCGATGGGCGACGGGGGGGGGGGGGGCAGGGGCGGCGTTGCTGGGCGGATGTGGAGGCGGCGACAGCTAGAAGAGTCGCCGGCAAAAATAGGCGGCGGCGTCGGAGGAGGCAGGGCGAGGGTTGCTTGTTGGCCGGGGGAGGGGGGTGAGGGGGGAGGCCAATGTGCCATAGACCAACGGGCCCAGGGACAGGAGTAGGCGAGCACGCGCGTGTCCGTGCCGACGCAAATCAGGCTAAAAAAATGGGCCGGGAATGGGTCGGCTGTGGACGAAAAACGGACGCGCGTCCGTTTCGGTCGACGCGTTGGGCCGCCTTTTCTATTCACGCCGACCCAAACGGACGGCCGCGGACGAAATGGGTCGCCCCATTGGAGTTGCTCTAACTTTATTCCATCTTCGAGAAGCCGTCGCGGTCTCGTATTCCCGAGCAGAACATAAATTTTAACAAAACTTGAAAAAACACCTAAAAACAAAGCCCTCCCGCCAGCAAGGACCGGGATCCATAGCACACTCATTATACTAAGACCACAGGAGACGTGGCAGATCGGCGATGTTGCTAACAGGAGACAGAAATCCTGGACGTCTTTCCGTGGAGGAGAGACACAGGGACGAGAGACAACATATTCGTTTGTAGCTTTCTAAAAGTTATGATATAATAGCTTTTTGTGTAGAAAAAAACCTATTTTATCACATGAATTATCCAGCGTCTCCGTATATACGAACTAAAATACAGATTCAAACCATCTTAAGTACTCCCATTCCTTGAAAAAAAAAGTACTCCCGTTTTAAAAGATTGTCTTAGATTTGTCTAAAAAAATGTGTCTAGATACGGATACAAACATGTCTAGATACATCTATATACAGATAAATCTAAAACAACTTTTTCCCGGTAATAAATGTTTTTTTTTTCATGGGCTGGGGGGAGTATTGATCTGAGGCTTGATCGATCGTCCCAACATAGCTACGTACGCCCTCAACAACTGGAAAAACTTTCAGCATTGGATTGGATCTCGCGATGGCGGCGGGCGCGACAACGACTCTTGACGGCACGACCGACCTCTCCGGCAAGCCGGCGGTGAGGGGCAAGACGGGGGGCTGGAGGGCGTGCCCCTTCATCCTGGCCAACGAGTGCTGCGAGCGGCTCGCCTACTACGGCATGAGCTCCAATCTGGTCAACTACATGATCGACCGCCTCCACCAGGGCCAGTGGTAGAAAATGTTCCCGTCGATGACGAGACGTCTACGGTGACTTCGTAAATCTCAAGATGACATGTCGGCCCAGTCTTTCGGAGGTGCTCATAGGGATAGGGTGTGCGTGTATACGTAGAAGTGAGTGTATACGCGTATATATGAGCACTTGCATCTATACTGTGTTAAAAAAATGTTAGTGCATTCTGCTTCAACCATTCAAATTTAATTTCATGCTGCCAATGTCCCAATGTTTTACGGATGTGTATCCATACATAAATTTATCTGTATACATTCAAGCAAATTCCATTAACCATGGAATCAAAATCTACACTCGATTTGGAAGCGTGGTTTGACACGTTGAAAAGAAACTATTTGGAAATAATTTCCTTACACTAGTAGAAAACCGGGTAATAGCACCGGTTCGTAAGGGCCTTTAGTGCCGGTTTAGGAACCGGCACTATCATTTCGGCACTAAAGCCCCCCCCCCCCCTTTAGTACCGGTTCAACACGAACCGGTGCTAAAGGGGTACCACGTGGCACGAGCCAGCTCCGGGGACCGGGAGCCCTTTAGTACCGGTTGGTGGTACTAAATGGTTTGGGGGGTTTTTGGTTTTATGATTTTTTTTCATTTAATTTTGTGTTTTTCATTTTAATTCTTTTTCGTTTGCTGATATTTTACGGTACTATACATTGTACATGTTATGCATATATATATATATATATATATATATATATATATATATATATATATATATATAGAATTTCTAGTAGAACCAATCATATATATATCATCAATCATCTCTCACAAACCACTATATTAATTCACACATACACACATGTATAGCTATATACAATTTCTCCTACATATGCATATGTTGCCTTCGGAGCCAGTGGCATTAGCCTGATTGGTCATATGCAACGAGGGGGAGAGTCTGATCTACGTACCCTTGTAGATCACAACGGAAGCGTTGACACAACGTAGAGGAAGTAGTCGTACGTCTTCTTCCCGATCCGACCGATCCAAGCACCGTTACTCCGGCACCTCCGAGTTCTTAGCACACGTTCAGCTCGATGACGATCCCCGGGCTCCGATCCAGCAAAGCTTCAGGGAGGAGTTCTGTCAGCACGACGGCGTGATGACGATCTTGATGTTCTACCGACGCAGGGCTTCGCCTAAGCACTACAACGATATGATCGAGGTGGAATATGGTGGCAGGGGGCACCGCACACGGCTAAGGAACGATCACGTGGATCAACTTGTGTGTCTTGGGGTGCCCCCTACCCCCGTATATAAAGGATCAAGGGGAGGAGGCCGGCCGGCCAGGTGTGGCGCGTCAAGGAGGAGTCCTCCTCCTAGTAGGAGTAGGACTCCTACTAGAAGGGGGAAAGAGGTGGAGTGGGAGAAGGAAAGGGGGGGGCGCCACCCCCCTCCCCTAGTCCAATTCGGACCAGGGAGGAGGTGGCGCGTGGCCCACCTCTGGCAGCCCTTCTCTCTCTCCACTAAAGCCCATAAGGCCCATTACTTCTCCCGGTAGGGTTTCGGTAACCCTCCGGCTCTCCGGTTTTCTCCGAAATCACCCAGAACACTTCCGGTGTCCGAATATAGTCATCCAATATATCAATCTTTATGTCTCGACCATTTCGAGACTCCTCATCATGTCCGTGCTCAAATCCGGGACTCCGAACTAACTTCGGTACATCAAAATGCATAAACTCATAATAACTGTCATCGTAACGTTAAGCGTGCGGACCCTACGGTTCGAGAACAATGTAGACATGACTGAGGCACATCTCCAGTCAATAACCAATAGCGGGACCTGGATGCCCATATTGGCTCCTACATATTCTATGAAGATCTTTATCGGTCAGACCGCATAACAACATACGTTGTTCCTTTTGTCATCGGTATGTTACTTGCCCGAGATTCGATCGTCGGTATCCAATACCTAGTTCAATCTCGCGGTAAATTAGTAAGAGACATCACAGATCGCACCATATCTAGTAAAGTACGATTACGACGTTCGGACACACCATTACGCTGTGGTGTTCCAGGTGGCGTGAGTTGTGAAACTATTCCACAATTTTTCAAATGTACACCAAACTCGTAACTCAAATATTCTCCTGCATGATCAGATCGTAGAAACTTTATTTTCTTGTTACGATGATTTTCAACTTCACTCTGAAATTCTTTGAACTTTTCAAACGTTTCAGACTTATGTTTCATTAAGTAGATATACCCATATCTGCTTAAGTCATCTGTGAAGGTGAGAAAATAACGATATCCGCCACGAACCTCAACATTCATCGGACCACATACATCGGTATGTATGATTTCCAACAAATCTATTGCTCTCTCCATAGTACCGGAGAACGGTGTTTTAGTCATCTTGCCCATGAGGTAGGGTTCGCAAGTACCAAGTGATTCATAATCAAGTGGTTCCAAAAGTCCATCAGTATGGAGTTTCTTCATGCGCTTTACACCGATATGACCTAAACGGCAGTGCCACAAATAAGTTGCACTATCATTATCAACTCTGCATCTTTTGGCTTCTACATTATGAATATGTGTATCACTACTATCGAGATTCAACAAGAATAGACCACTCTTCAAGGGTGCATGACCATAAAAGATATTACTCATATAAATAGAACAACCATTATTCTCTGATTTAAATGAATAACCGTCTCGCATTAAACAAGATCCAGATATAATGTTCATGCTCAATGCTGGCACCAAATAACAATTATTTAGGTCTAATACTAAACCCGAAGGTAGATGTAGAGGTAGCGTGCCGACTACGATCACATCGACTTTGGAACCGTTTCCCACGCGCATCGTCACCTCGTCCTTAGCCAATCTTCACTTAATCCGTAGTCCCTGTTTCGAGTTGCAAATATTAGCAACAGAACCAGTATCAAATACCCAGGTGCTACTACGAGCATTAGTAAGGTACACATCAATAACATGTATATCACATATACCTTTGTTCACCTTGCCATCCTTCTTATCCGCCAAATACTTGGGGCAGTTCCGCTTCCTGTGACCAGTCTGCTTGCAGTAGAAGCACTCAGTTTCAGGCTTAGGTCCAGACTTGGGTTTCTTCTCCTGAGCAGCAACTTGCTTGCCGTTCTTCTTGAAGTTCCCCTTCTTCTTCCCTTTGCCCTTTTTCTTGAAACTAGTGGTTTTGTTAACCATTAACACTTGATGCTCCTTCTTGATTTCTACCTCCGCAGCTTTCAGCATTGCGAAGAGCTCGGGAATAGTCTTGTTCATCCCTTGCATATTATAGTTCATCACGAAGCTCTTGTAGCTTGGTGGCAGTTATTGGAGAATTCTGTCAATGACGCAATTATCTGGAAGATTAACTCCCATCTGAATCAAGTGATTATTATACCCAGACATTTTGAGTATATGCTCACTGACAGAACTGTTCTCCTCCATCTTGCAGCTATAGAACTTATTGGAGACTTCATATCTCTCAATCCGGGCATTTGCTTGAAATATTAACTTCAACTCCTGGAACATCTCATATGCTCCATGACGTTCAAAACATCGTTGAAGTCCCGATTCTAAGCCGTAAAGCATGGCACACTGAACTATCAAGTAGTCATCAGCTTTGCTCTGCCAGACGTTCATAACATCTGGTGTTGCTCCAGCAGCAGGCCTGGCACCCAGCGGTGCTTCCAGGACGTAATTCTTCTGAGCAGCAATGAGGATAATCCTCAAGTTACGGACCCAGTCCGTGTAATTGCTATCATCATCTTTCAACTTTGCTTTCTCAAGGAACGCATTAAAATTCAACGGAACAACAGCACGAGCCATCTATCTACAATCAAACATAAACAAGAAAGATACTATCAGGTACTAAGTTCATGATAAGTTTAAGTTCAATTAATCAAATTACTTAAGAACTCCCACTTAGATAGACATCCCTCTAATCCTCTAAGTGATCACGTGATCCAAATCAACTAAACCATGTCCGATCATCACGTGAGATGGAGTAGTTTCATTGGTGAACATCACTATGTTGATCATATCTACTATATGATTTACGCTCGACCTTTCGGTCTCCGTGTTCCGAGGCCATATCTGTATATGCTTGGCTCGTCAAGTATAACCTGAGTATTCCGCGTGTGCAACTGTTTTGCACCCGTTGTATTTGAACGTAGAGCCTATCACACCTGATCATCACGTGGTGTCTCAGCACAAAGAACTTTCGCAACGGTGCATACTCAGGGAGAACACTTCTTGATAATTTAGTGAGAGATCATCTTATAATGCTACCGTCAATCAAAGCAAGATAAGATGCATAAAAGATAAACATCACATGCAATCAATATAAGTGGTATGATATGGCCATCATCATCTTGTGCCTGTGATCTCCATCTCCGAAGCACCGTCATGATCACCATCGTCACCGGTGCGACACCTTGATCTCCATCGTAGCATCGTTGTCGTCTCGCCAATCTTATGCTTCCACGACTATCGCTACCGCTTAGTGATAAAGTAAAGCATTACATCGCGATTGCATTGCATACAATAAAGCGACAACCATATGGCTCCTGCCAGTTGCCGATAACTCGGTTACAAAACATGATCATCTCATACAATAAAATTCATCATCATGCCTTGACCATATCACATCACAACATGCCCTGCAAAAACAAGTTAGACGTCCTCTACTTTGTTGTTGCAAGTTTTACGTGGCTGCTACGGGCTTAAGCAAGAACCAATCTCACCTACGCATCAAAACCACAACGATAGTTTGTCAAATAGACTCCGTTTTAACCTTCGCAAGGACCGGGCGTAGCCACACTCGGTTCAACTAAAGTTGGAGAGACAGTCGCCCGCAAGCCACCTGTGTGCAAAGCACGTCGGGGGAACCGGTCTCGCGTAAGCGTACGCGTAATGTTGGTCCGGGTCGTCTCGTCCAACAATACCGCCGAACCAAAGTATGACATGCTGGTAGGCAGTATGACTTATATCACCCACAACTCACTTGTGTTCTACTCATGCAAATAACATCAAACCATAAAACCTAGGCTCTAATAGCACTGTTGGGGAACGTAGTAATTTCAAAAAAATTCCTACGCACACGCAAGATCATGGTGATGCACAACAACGAGAGGGGAGAGTGTTGTCTACGTACCCACGCAGACCGACTGCGGAAGCGTTGACACAACGTAGAGGAAGTAGTCGTACGTCTTCCCGATCCGACCGATCCAAGCACCGTTACTCCGGCACCTCCGAGTTCTTAGCACACGTACAACTTGATGACGATCCCCGGGCTCCGATCCAGCAAAGCGTCGGGGAGGAGTTCCGTCAGCACGATGGCGTGGTGACGATCTTGATGTACTACTGTCGCAGGGCTTCGCCTAAGCACTGCTACAATATAATCGAGGTGGAATATGGTGGCAGAGGGCACCGCACACGGCTAAGGAACGATCTCAATGATCAACTTGTGTGTCTAGGGTGCCCCCCTGCCTCCGTATATAAAGGAGCCAAGGGGGAGGGGGCGGCCGGCCAGGAGGAGGGCGCAGGAGGAGTCCTACTCCTACCGGGAGTAGGACTCCCCCCCACCCCCCAATCCTAGTTGGAATAGGATTCCCCGAGGGGGAAAGAGAGAGAGGGGGCCGGCCACCTCTCCTAGTCCTAATAGGACTAGGGGAGGGGGGTGGCGCGCGGCCCACCTTGGGCTGCCCCTTTCTCCTTTCCACTAAAGCCCACTAAGGCCCATATGGTTCCCGGGGGGTTCCGGTAACCTCCCGGTACTCCGGTAAAATCCCGATTTCACCCGGAACACTTCCGATATCCAAATATAGGCTTCCAATATATCAATCTTTATGTCTCGACCATTTCGAGACTCCTCGTCATGTCCGTGATCACATCCGGGACTCCGAACTAACTTTGGTACATCAAAATGCATAAACTCATAATAACTGTCATCGTAACGTTAAGCGTGCGGACTCTACGGTTCGAGAACAATGTAGACATGACTGAGACACATCTCCGGTCAATAACCAATAGCGGGACCTGGATGTCCATATTGGCTCCTACATATTCTACGAAGATCTTTATCGGTCAGACCGCATAACAACATACATTGTTCCCTTTGTCATCGGTATGTTACTTGCCCGAGATTCGATCGTCGGTATCCAATACCTAGTTCAATCTCGTTACCGGCAAGTCTCTTTACTCGTTCCGTAATACATCATCTCGTAACTAACTCATTAGGTGCAATGCTTGCAAGGCTTATGTGATGTGCATTACCGAGAGGGCCCAGAGATACCTCTCCGACAATCGGAGTGACAAATCCTAATCTCGAAATACGTCAACCCAACATCTACCTTTGGAGACACCTATAGAGCTCCTTTATAATCACCCAGTTACGTTGTGACGTTTGGTAGCACACAAAGTGTTCCTCCGGTAAACGAGAGTTGCATAATCTCATAGTCATAGGAACATGTATAAGTCATGAAGAAAGCAATAGCAACATACTAAACGATCAGGTGCTAAGCTAATGAAATGGGTCATGTCAATCAGATCATTCAACTAATGATGTGACCTTGTTAATCAAATAACAACACCTTGTTCATGGTTAGGAAACATAACCATCTTTGATTAACGAGCTAGTCAAGTAGAGGCATACTAGTGACACTAAGTTTGTCTATGTATTCACACATGTATTATGTTTCCGGTTAATACAATTCTAGCATGAATAATAAACATTTATCATGATATAAGGAAATAAATAATAACTTTATTTTGTCTCTAGGGCATATTTCCTTCAATGCCTACATTACATTGATGAATTAGAGCTAGTTCTGTGTCACCCTAGGTTATGACTGTTACATGATGAACGGCATCTGACATAATTATCCATCACCGATCCAATGCCTACGAGCTTTTCCTATATTCTCCTTCGCTTATTTACTTTTCCGTTGCTATTGTTACAATCACTACAAAACCCAAAAATATTACTTTTGCTACCGTTACCTTTGCTATCGTTACCACTACTATCATATTACTTTGCTACTAAATAGTTTGCTGCAGATATTAAGTTATCCAGGTGTGGTTGAATTGACAACTCAGCTGCTAATACTTGAGAATATTCTTTGGCTCCCCTTGTGTCGAATCAATAAATTTGGGTTGAATACTCTACCCTCGAAAGCTGTTGCGATCCCCTACACTTGTGGGTTATCAAGACTAATTTCTGGCGCCATTGCTGGGGAGCATAGCTCTATTCTTTGAGTCACTTGGGATTTATATCTGCTGGTCACTATGAGGAACTTGAAAGATGAGAAAACTAAAATTTATCCCTCAACTACGAGGCGAGGTAAGGAACTGCCATCTAGCTCTGCACTTGATTCTCCTTCTGTTTTGAGTAAATTTGCGACACCTAAACCTGCTACTGTTATTAATCCTGATATGTCGCATGTTATTGATGATGCCACTCCTGCTATGTGTGATACTTATGATGAAACTACTTCTATGCTTGATACTACTGTGCCACTTGGTGAATTTCTTGATGAACAACTTGCTAGGGCTAGAGAGAATGAAATTATTGATAATATTGAAGATAGTGATTATGAAGGCTCTACCCCTAATAAATATGAATTGCCAGTTGTTCCTGACGGCTATGTTATGGATGAAGAAACTAAAAGAGACTTTCTTGCTTGCAATGATAGAAGTGATCTTAAGAAATTAGTAGCTAAGCTTAAACAAAAATCTCTGAATTCTAGAATGAAATATGTATTGGGGATCGTTGCAGAAATTAAAATTTTCTACGCATCACCAAGATCAATCTATGGAGTCATATAGCAACGAGAGAGAGAGAGGATCCTTGTAGATCGCGAGCGGAAGCGTTCAAGAGAACAGGGTTGATGGAGTCGTACTAGTCGTGATCCAAATCACCGATGATCCTAGCACCGAATGGATGGCACCTCCGTGTTCAACACACTTATGGAGCGGAGACGTCTCCCGCGCCTTGATACAGCAAGGAGGAGGGAGAGGTTGAGGAAGAGGGCTCCAACAACAGCACGACAGCGTGGTGGTGGAGCAGCAGTACTCCGACAGGGCTTCGCCAAGCTCTTAACGGAGGAGGAGAGGTGTTGGGGAGGGGAGGGGTTGCGCCTTGGATGTCGTGTGCAGCCCTCCCCTCTCCCCTCTATTTATAGGGGAAGGGGGAAGGGGGTCGGCCCCCTCTAGATGAGATCTAGAGGGGGGCGGCGGCCAAGGGGAGGGGTCTTGCCCCCCAAGCAAGGGGGCGCCCCTCTAGGGTTCCCCCCCCCCCAACCCTAGGCGCATGGGCCCAAGGGGGGATGCGCCCAGCCCTCCAAGGGCTAGTTCCCTTTCCTCTACGGCCCATGAGGCCCTTCGAGAGAGGTGGCCCCTCCCGGTGGACCCCCGGAACCCCTCCGGTGGCCCCGATACGATACCGATATGCCCCCGAACCTTTCCGGTGACCGTATGACAACTTCCCATATATAAATCTTCACCTCCGGACTATTCCGGAACTCCTCATGACGTCCAGGATTTCGTCCGGGACTCCGAACAACATTCGGTAATCACATACTAGTCTTCCTAATAACCCTAGCGTCATCGAACGTTATGTGTGTAGACCCTACGGGTTCGTGAATCACGCAGACATGACCGAGACAGCTCTCCGGCCAATAACCAACAGCGGGATCTGGATACCCATGTTGGCTCCAACATGTTCCATGATGATCTCATCGAATGAACCGCGATGTCGAGGATTCAAGTAATCCCGTATACAATTCCCTTTGTCAATCGATACGTTACTTGCCCGAGATTCGATCGTCGGTATCCCAATACCTCGTTCAATCTCGTTACCGGCAAGTCACTTTACTCGTACCGTAATGCATGATCCCGTGATCAACCACTTGGTCACATTGAGCTCATTATGAATATGCATTACCGAGTGGGCCCAGAGATACCTCTCCATCATACAGAGTGACAAATCCCAATCTCGATTCGTGCCAACCCAACAAACACTTTCGAAGATACCTGTAGTGCACCTTTATAGCCACCCAGTTACGTTGTGACGTTTGGCACACCCAAAGCACTCCTACAGTATCCGGGAGTTACACAATCTCATGGTCTAAGGAAATGATACTTGACATTAGAAAAGCTCTAGCAGACGAACTACACGATCTTGTGCTATGCTTAGGATTGGGTCTTGTCCATCACATCATTCTCCTAATGATGTGATCCTGTTATCAATGACATCCAATGTCCCTAGTCAGGAAACCATGACCATCTGTTGATCAACGAGCCAGTCAACTAGAGGCTCACTAGGGACATGTTGTGGTCTATGTATTCACACATGTATTTCGGATAAGACAATTATAGCATGAACAATAGACAATTATCATGAACAAGGAAATATAATAATAACCATTTTATTATTGCCTCTAGGGCATATTTCCAACAATATGATCCCGCTTATGCTACTTCGCCTATCTTTGTTACTGATAAGGATTATGAATTCTCTGTTGATCTGGATATAATTACTTTGGTTGAATCTGATCCTTTCTATGGCTATGAACCTAAAACTGTTGTGGCACATCTTACTAAATTGAATGATATAGCCACCCTATTCACTAATGATGAGAGAACTCGCTACTTTTATATCCTTAAAATATTTCCGTTCTCATTAAAGGGTGATTCTAAGATATGGTTTAATTCTCTCGCTCCTGGTTGTGTGCGTAGTCCCCAGGATATGATTTATTACTTCTCTGCTAAATATTTCCCTGCTCATAAGAAACAAGCTGCCTTAAGGGAAATATATAATTTTGTGCAAATTGAAGAAGAGAGTCTCCCACAAGCTTGGGGGAGGCTTCTCCAATTACTTAACGCTTTGCCTAATCATCCTCTCAAGAAAAATGAAATACTTGATATCTTTTATAATGGACTAACCGATGCTTCCAAGGACCACTTGGATAGTTGTGCTGGTTGTGTTTTCAGGGAAAGAACACCGGATGAAGCTGAAATTCTATTGAATAATATGTTGACTAATGAAAATAATTGGACACTTCCTGAGCCTATTCCTAAACCAACTCCGAAGAAGAGGGGTGTTCTATTTCTCAGTCCTGAAGATATGCAAGAGGCAAAGAAATCTATGAAAGAAAAAGGTATAAAAGCTGAAGATGTTAAGAATTTACCTCCTATTGAAGAAATACATGGTCTTAATCTACTGCCTGTGGAAGAAATACATTGTCTTAATCCATCACCTATTTAAGAAAACACGGTCTTGATAACCCGACACAGGTAGTAAAGGTAAATTCTCTCTATAGATTTGATGAAGGTGATATTCCTCGTTATAAGTCTGCTAGCCAATGCTTAGATGAGTTTGATAATTTTATTGTTAAACAAGAAAACTTCAACGCTTATGTTGGTAGAGAATTAAAGCAAAATGCTAATATGCTTGAACACTTGGGTGGTTATATGTCTAGAGTTAAAGGTGAACTTAAACTCATTAGTAAACATGCTTCTATGGTTACCACTCAAGTAGAACAAGTACCTAAAGCTCAAAATGATTTTCTCAATGAATTAAATAGTAAGAATAATGATTTTGCTGTTAGAGTGGCTACTAGAACTGGTAGAATGACTCGGGAACCTTTGTATCCTGAAGGCCACCCTAAGAGAATTGAGCAGGATTCTCAGAGAAATAATGTTGATGCACCTAGTCCTTCTAAGAAGAAGAAAAAGAAAAATGATAAGACTTTGCATGCTTCTAGTGAACCTATTCTTGACACACCTGAGAATCCCAATGATATTTCTATCTTTGATGCTGAAACACAATCTGGTAATGAACATGAACCTAGTGATAATGTTAATGATGATGTTCATGTTGATGCTCAACCTAGTAATGATAATGATGTAGAAATTGAACCTGCTGTTGATCTTGATAACCCACAATCAAAGAATCAATGTTATGATAAGAAAGACTTTGTTGCTAGGAAACACGGTAAAGAAAGAGAACCATGGGTTCAGAAACCCATGCCCTTTCCTCCCAAACCATCCAAAAAAAGGATGATGAGGATTTTGAGCGCTTTGCTGAAATGATTAGACCTATCTTTTAGCGTATGCATTTGACTGATATGCTGAAAATGAATCCTTATGCTAAGTATACGAAAGAAATTGTTACAAATAAGAGAAAGATACTGGAAGCTGAAATTTCCACCATGCTTGCTAATTATACATTTAAAGGTGGAATACCTAAGAAACTAGGAGATCCAGGAATACCAACTATACCATGCTCCATTAAAAGAAACTGTGTTAAAACTGCTTTATGTGATCTTGGAGCCGGTGTTAGTGTTATGCCTCTCACTTTATATCGTAGACTTGAATTGAATAAGTTGACACCTACTGAAATATCTTTGCAAATGGCTAATAAATCAACTGCTATACTTGTCGGTATTTGTGAAGATGTGCCTGTTGTGGTTGCAAACGTGACTATTTTAAAGGACTTTGTTATTCTTGATATTCCCGAGGACGATAGTATGTCTATTATTCTTGAAGACCCTTCTTGAATACTGCAGGGGCTTTTATTGATTGCAACAAACGAAATGTCACTTTCCATGTTAATGGTAATGAGCATACGGTACATTTTTCGAGGAAACAACCTCAAGTCCACAGTATCAATTCTATTGGAAAAATTCCAACTATCATTATTGGAGGTTTTGAATTTCCTCTTCCTACTGTCAAGAAGAAATATGATATTCTTATTGTTGGGGATGTGCATATCCCCGTTGAGGTAACCTAGTGCTATTCGAAAATTCTCCGGTTTCATGCAAGTCGGAATGAGTTTGTTAACAAGACCTGATCAACCTTGTTAGTGGATTCCTTTTGATGAGCATGAGATGGATGAAGTTAGAAAGCACAACTTTCTGTACTCTTCTTTTACTTTCTGTTATTTAGAAGAAATAAAGTAAAATTAGTATTTTCTGCCTGTTTTCTGAATTATCCGTGCAATATAAAAATACCCCGAAAATAAAAGTTCTCTGAATGCCCCGAAAATGAAATATGATTTTTTTTCTAGAATACTCAAGAATATCTGGCACTGAGAACACATCCGGGGGAGCAAGCACCTGGCCACGAGGGTCCAGGGCGCGCCCCCTGCCTCGTGGGCCCATGGTGGCTCCCCTCCACTTATTCCTGCACCCACACACTTCTTCTTCCTCCCAAAAAAATCACCAACCAGCTCAAGCACGAGTTCTAGCTCATTTTGCTGCAATTTTCGATCTCCTTGCTCAAAGCCTCATTCACAAAACTGCTTTGGGAGATTGTTCCTTGGTATGTGACTCATCCAATGGCCCAATTAGTTTTTGTTGTAGTTCTTTATTCATTGCTTAATTTTTGTTGCTTAGGTGACCCTGTTCTTGAGCTTGCATGTCAAATTTATTTAGTCCCAAGTAGTTCTAATGCATGATATGGTCTCTAGGCACTTGTGGGAGTAGTTGCTATCAATTTTATTGAGTTTGGTTCACTTTTATTTGAAGTTACTAAAAATTTCAGAATTTTTCAGAAAATGATGAAGAGATTTTTGAGGGGCTCATCGAGCCGAAGCTCGAAGGAAAAGCAAAGTGAAGAAAAGGAGAGGCCCAAATATAATTTGCCTCGTACCGCGGAGGTCCGGCCGTGTGAATGGCCTTGTGATGATTTCTTGATAGCAGCCGGGATTTATGATGATTTTTATGAATTGGCTGAGAATGCAGGCCTCACCGACTTCCTCCTTGACCAACGCGAACAGTATCTCTTACTCACCAATACTTTTGCGCAAAACTTCTACTATTATCCTAAGGAATCACCTCCTTCAGTAGAGTTTCATTTATATGATGTGGTTAAGAAGATGTCACTAGATGAATTTTGCAGGGTTTGCAAAATATCTTTCGAGGGTGGCTTAGAGGAACCACAGCGTAAAGATGTGGAAGGGTTTATTGATACTATTACTATAGGGGAAACTAGGAAGGTTTCCGATGCAAAAATCACTAGCATACATTTCCCTGTTTTACGCTACTTTGCATTATTTGCTATTCGTTGCTTAATTGGTCGCGGAAACTGTGGAAACCTTAGTGTTCCTGATATTATCATTTTGTTCCATGGTTTATTCCGTGATGACTCTGTTAGTATGGGCGGTATTATTGCCAAACGGTTAAGTCTGAACCGTACAAAGGGCCCCATCTTTGGAGGTATCTATGCTTCACGCCTCACTTCATACTATAACTTACCCATTAGGCATTATGAGAAAGAAGAAAAATTGCTACCTAATGTTTATTTAGATTATAAGAGTATGGTAGCGCATGATTTTATTGTTAAGAACAGGGAAGGGGCGCTTAAATACAAATTGTTCTTGGATAAACATCACCCTGAGACTATTACCTTGCCTGCTCCTTCTTTGTTTGATTTATCTGCAGGCCAGTATCTCATTCCGCTGGCGACCATCCAAGCATACCGGAACCCTACATCAGCCACAGAGCCAGAGCTAGAGCCACAATTTGATCCTCCACGACAGTCTAATTACCAGTGGGATCTGGAGGTGATTGCCAACCAGTGGCAATCAGAGTCCTCATCTTCGCAGTACGACCCCAGCTATAACTTTGGATATCCGCCAGGCCATCCGTGGCAATAAACCAACTTAGGCCAAAAGCCTAAGCTTGGGGGAGTACGCATTTCTCACTGACATTACGTTCATGTTCACACACTTATTCTAGTTGTCGGTGCTTATACTCTTTCATTGTACTATCCATGCTAGTTTTTTTAGCTTTCTTCTTGTGTGCTTGAAAAACCTTAAAAGAAAACCCAAAAAAAAGATTTACCGTTCTTCTTTTGCTTGTTGGGAGCTTTCCCGTGTAAATAGTTTTATTTCTTTTCTTTTCTTTGGGAGTCGATAGGACGAGACCATAATTAAAATGATGAAGTGGCTCTTATATGCATTATTGTTGATTTAACCAAGAGCCCATATTGCCTTGTCTTCTCCTGTTTATTGAATGCTTGCAGATTCCAGCTTAGTCCAATGCACGTGCACTATTATCATTTTACACACCGTTCGGTCGTGCGAGTGAAAGGCAATAATGATGATATATGATGGACTGATTGAGATAAGAGAAGCTGGTATGAACTCGACCTCTCTTGTTTCTGTAAATATGATTAGTTCATCATTCCTGATTCAGCCTATTATGAATGAACATGTTTGCAATGACAATTAGAGATTAGAGTTACTTATGCCATGCTTAATTAGCTAGGAGTTTATAATGGTTTACCTTGCGTGCCAACATGCTATTAAAATGGTTGTGATGTGGTATGATGGGATGGCATCCTCCTTTGAATGATTCGAGTGACATGACTTGGCACATGTTCACACATGAAGTTGAAACAAATCAACATAGCCTCCACGATATTTACGTTTATGGTGGATTATATCCTACTCATGCTTGTACTCAATGTTTATTAATTTTAATGCATGTTCATGACTATTGTCGCTCTCTAGTTGGTCGGTCCCCAGTCTTTTGCTAGCCTTCACTTGTACTAAGCGGGAATACTGCTTGTGCATCCAATCCCTTAAACCCCAAAGTTATGCCAGATGAGTCCACCATACCTTCCTATATGCGGTATTTACCTGCCGTTCCAAGTAAATTTGTATGTGCCGAACTCTAAACCTTCAAATGAAATTCTGTTTTGTATGCTCGAATAGCTCATGTATCAACTAGGGCTGTCTGTATCTTCCATGCTAGGTGGGTTCTTCTCAAGAGGAGTGGACTCCGCTCCTCATTCACGAGAACATGGCTGGTCACCGGGATGCCCAGTCCCATGCTTTATGCAAACTAAATCAAAATAACTGCAAACAAAACTCCCCCAGGGTTGTTGCTAGTTGGAGGCACTCGTTGTTTCGAGCAAGCCATGGATTGATGCTTGTTGGTGGAGGGGGAGTATAAACTTTACCATTCTGTTTGGGAACTGCCTATAATGTGTGTACCATGGAAGATATCGCCATCTCTCGGTTGTTATGTTGACAATGAAAGTATACCGCTTAAAATATTATTTATCTCTATTTCAAAATCGAGCTCTAGCACCTCTACAAATCCATGCTTCCCTCTGCGAATGGCCTATCTATTTACTTTTATGTTGAGTCATCACCGTCTTATTAAAAAGCACCAGCTGGAGAGCACTGTTGTCATTTGCATCCATTACTATTAATTTATATTGGGTATGACTATGACTGGATCTCTTTTACCATGAATTACAATGTTTAGTCAGTCCTTGATCTTTAAAGGTGCTCTGCATTTATGTTTTGCGGTCTTAGAAAGGGCTAGCGAGATACCATCTTGTTATATCATATTACGATGGTTTTGAGAAAGTGTTGTCATCCGAGATTTATTATTATTTCTCGCTAGTTGATTATGCCATTGATATGAGTAAACATGACACCTAAGTGTTATTGCGAATATGGTTAGTTCATAATCTTTGATGAAAACTTGAATGCTGGCTTTACATATTTACAACAACAAGAGCAAACAGAGTTTGTAACAGTTTTTCTTTATCACTTTCAGTTTATCAACTAAATTGCTTGAGGACAAGCAAAGGTTTAAGCTTGGGGAGTTGATACGTCTCCGTCGTATCTACTTTTCCAAACACTTTTGCCCTTGTTTTGGACTCTAACTTGCATGATTTGAATGGAACTAACCCGAACTGACGCTGTTTTCAGCAGAATTGCCATGGTGTTATTTGACTCCCCCCTGGGACCGCCCCCTGCCTCGTGGGCCCCCTGGTGCTTCACCGACCTCAACTCCAACTCCATATATTCGTGTTCGGGGAGAAAAAAAATCAGAGAGAAGGATTCATCGCATTTTATGCTACGGAGCCGCTGCCAAGCCCTAAACTCTCTCGGGAGGGCTAATCTGGGGTCCGTTCGGGGCTCCGGAGAGGGGAATCCATCGCCGTCGTCATCATCAACCACCCTCCATCACCAATTTCATGATGCTCAACGCCGTGCGTGAGTAATTCCATCGTAGGCTTGCTGGACGGTGATGGGTTGGATGAGATCTATCATGTAATCGAGTTAGTTTTGTTAGGGTTTGACCCCTAGTATCCACTATGTTTTGAGATTGATGTTGCTATGACTTTGCTATGCTTAATGCTTGTTACTAGGGCCCGAGTGCCATGATTTTAGATCTGAACCTATTATGTTTTCATGAATATATGTGAGTTCTTGATCCTATCTTGCAAGTCTATAGTCACCTACTATGTGTTATGATCCGGCAACCCTGAAGTGACAATAATCGGGACCACTCCCGGTGATGACCGTAGTTTGAGGAGTTCATGTATTCACTATGTGCTAATGCTTTGTTTCGGTACTCTATTAAAAGGAGGCCTTAATATCCCTTAGTTTCCATTAGGACCCCGCTGCCACGGAAGGGTAGGACAAAAGATGTCATGCAAGTTCTTTTCCATGAGCACGTATGACTATATTCGGAATACATGCGTACATTACATTGATGAATTAGAGCTAGTTCCGTGTCACCCTAGATTATGACTGTTACATGATGAACCGCATCCGACATAATTATCCATCACCGATCCAATGCCGACGAGCTTTTCGTATATTCTCCTTCGCTTATTTACTTTTCCGTTTCTATTGTTACAATCACTACAAAACCCAAAAATATTACTTTTGCTACCGTTACCTTTGCTATCGTTACCACTACTATCATATTACTTTGCTACTAAATAGTTTGCTGCAGATATTAAGTTATCCATGTGTGGTTGAATTGACAACTCAGCTGCTAATACTTGAGAATATTCTTTGGCTCCCCTTGTGTCGAATCAATAAATTTGGGTTGAATACTCTACCCTCGAAAGCTGTTGCGATCCCCTATGGTGGTTGAGATGGTTTGTAGTCTGAATATCCAGAACGACTCAACACCTTCTCAACATAATAGTACTACAAAAGTGTAATCCCATCCTCATTATCTCTAAGTAGCTTGATGTTCAAGATAACATCAGCCACACAAAGGTCCTTAATCTCAAAGTTCTGAGATAAAAACGACTTAACCTCCTCAATCACTTTGAGGTTGGTTCCAAATATCAGTATGTCATCAACATACAAGCACGATATAACCCCTTCGCCCCTACCATGGCGACAGTATACACATTTGTCAACTTCATTAATAATGAAGCCAACAAATGTCATAGTTGTATTAAACTTGCCATGACATTGCTTAGGTGCTTGTTTCAGGCCATATAAAGATTTCAACAACCTACGCACCTATCCTTCCTGACCATCTATCACAAAGCCATCTGGCTGTTGCATATAGATTTCCTCGTCTAACTCTTCGTTCAGGAAAGCCGTCTTAACATCCATCTGGTGGACGAGAAAAGCATGTGAGGCTGCCAATGAGAGTAATACTCGAATGGTGGTCAGTCTGGCCACGGGTGAATAAGTATCGAAAAAATCTTCCTCTTCTTTCTGGTCATAGCTCTTGGCCACAAGCCTAGCCTTGTACTTTTCAATCGTACCATCAGTCTTAAACTTCTTTCTGAACTCACACTTACATCCCAATGGTTTGCCACCATAGGGACGTTCAGTGATCTCCCATGTCCCGTTAGCCATGATGGAATCCATCTCGCTACGGACCGCATCCTTCTAGTTGTCAGCTTCTGGAGAAGCATACGCTTCTGAAATAGAAGTGGGGGTATCATCCATGAGGTACACGAAGAAATCATCAGCAAAGGTCTTTGCAGTCCTTTGTATCTTACCCCTACTAAGGGTATCCTCGTCATCCTCCTCAGGATTTTCACCATGTGTTTGTTCATAATATTCCATGGAATGGCAGGCTCAGGAGTCTCCTCAGATTCCTGTCTAGAAGTGCTTTGCATATCTCTCATAGAAAAAATATCCTCGAAGAATGTAGCATCCTTAGACTCCATAATTGTACCAGCCTTCTGGTCAGGTACCTCGGATTTTACTACTAGAAGTCTATAGCCAATGCTATTCTTAGCATAGCCCAAATTAACGCAGTCCATGGTCTTTGGTCCAACCTTACGCTTTTGGGGGATCGGCACATTGACTTTCGCAAACAGCCCCAAGTACACAAGTATGAGAGTGTTATCATTCTCTTTGCCCATTTCTCATAGGGAGTGATCTCATTATCCTTTGTTGGAACTTTATTCAGGACATAACATGATGTCAATATAGCCTCCCCCACCATGCCTTGGATAAACCCGATGTATTTAACATGGCGTTAACCAAATCAGTTAGAGTACAGTTTTTCCGCTCAGCAACCCCGTTTTACTGGGGTGAATAGGAGGCGTCCTCTCATGAATAATGCCGTGTTCCACACAGAAGGAGTCAAACTCACTAGAGAAGTACTCTCCACCATGTTCTGACCAGACTTGTTTAATTTTCTTTTGAAGTTGATTCTCAACTTCAGCCTTATAGATTTTAAAGTAGTGTAGAGAGCCTCATCTTTAGTATTTAACAGATACACATAGCAATATCTAGTGGAATCATCTATCAGTGTCATGAAGTATTTCTTTCCACCTTTAGTCAGCACACCATTCATCTCACAAAGATCAAAATGTATGAGTTCTAATGGTGCCAAGTGTCTCTCCTCCGCAGGCTTGCGAGGTTGCTTAGCTTGCACACATGAAAGACACTTAGAACTCGGGATTAAATTCAACTTAGCTAAGTGCGTCATAACACCGAAATTAATGTGACAACGACGTGAATGCCAAACTTCAGATTCATTAACACTCGAATGAATATGGTTCACGACTTTATTATACAAATCTGTGAGGGAAAGGCGAAACATCCCTCCGCTCTCATAACCTTTTTCAACAAAGAGTCCATATTTCGTAACAACTAATTTATTAGACTCGAAGACCAACTTAAACCCTTCTCTCCATAGAAGGGAGCCACTAACGAGGTTCTTCTTGATGGCAGGGACATGCTGCACGTTCTTCAGCTGCAAGATCCTTCCTGAAGTAAACTTCAGATCGACAATGCCAACATCATGAACAGAAACACTCGCGCCATTCCCCATCAATATGGACCCATGGCCTGTGACCTAGTAAGAAGAAAACAATGAAATGTTAGCATACACATGAACACCTGCACCTGTGTTCCTGCCCAAGTACCGCCTCGAGACGGCGGCGCTTCGTCCTGAAAGTCCTCTCTCTATTTTTTCTAGGTCAAAATGACTTATATACCAGAAGAGGGGCAGCGGAGGTGGGCCGAGGAGGGCACAACCCACCAGGGCGCGCCTGGGCTCCCTGGCGCACCCAAGTGGGTTGTGCTCACATGATGGGCCCCCTCTGGTAGTTATTTGCTCCAATATTCTTCATTTATTCCAAAATAATTCTCCATAAATTGGAGATGTGCAGAATAAGTAACTCTAACGTAGCTTTTTCAGGTCCAGAATTCCAGCTGTCGGTATTCTCCCTTTTTGTGTAAACCTTGCATATTATGAGAGAAGGCATTAGAATTACTCCAAAGAGCATTATTGTACATAAAAGCATTATAAGTAACAGTAGGAAATCATGATGAAAAATGGACATATTAACAACTCTTAAAGACTTCAGACCCATTAGTCTTTGCCTTGTGCTATATAAAGTGATCGCCAGGTGCTTAGCAAATAGACTCAGACCCATTCTGGCAGAGATTATTTCCAGTAACCAAAGTCCGTTTGTCCCTGGGAGATTGATCACGGACAACGCACTAGTGGCGTTCGAGTGCTTCCACTTCATTGAGCAAAATAAAAATCCAGAGAACTTTTGTGCGTATAAGATTGACCTCTCGAAGGCGTACGACCGTGTGGACTGGGGTTTCTTGGTGAATGCGATGAAAGGCCTAGGTTTCGCTCACCATGATGAGTTATTCTGTCAAATTTAATGGAACCTTGCTGGAGTTGTTCCTCCCCACCCGTGGTCTGCGCCAAGGAGATCGCCTTGCGTCCTTTTTGTTCCTTTTTGTGGTAGATGGATTGTCAGCATTGCTCCAAAGAGAGATCAATAACAATCAGATTGTGCCACTAAAAGTTTGCTGAAATGCCCCTGGAATATCACATTTTCTTTTCGCCGACGACACACTCCTTTTCTTCAAGGCGGAGGTGGACCAAGCTGCTCGGGTTCAGCAAGTTATCAATTCATATGTTCAAGGGACGGACCAACTTGTTAACCTTGGCAAGTGCTCTCTCATGTTTGGAAAATCATGCCCTACTGATATTCAGGAAGGAATTAAAACGTTGCTGCAGATCATCCAGGTGGAGTTCGAGCCTAAGTACCTAGGCTTGCCGACGCCGGAGGCGAGAATGACTCGGGGTAAATTCCAAAGCATACAAGAGAAAATGGTTAAGAGAATTGTATAATGGGAAGAGGGCTCCCAAGGAGGGGAAGAAGCGAAAATTTGAATCTGAGCCCTAGCTCATCTGCACCTGCGCTCACGAAAAAAACAAAATAAATACTAGAAAAATTCAAACAATTCCAAAAACAATTGGGTGGTAGACAATTTGATGCGTGAGGTATGCTCCAATTTTCAAAACATTTGGACTTTTGTGCAGCTCTCAGCAAAAAAGACAAATCGGAGGTCCGTAAAAATGTGTACTATTCATATACTGTTCTGGTCTGATTTATCTTTTTTGCTGAGAGCTGCACATAAGTCCAAATGTTTTGAAAATTGGAGCGTACCTCACGCATCAAATTGTCTATCACCCTAAGTTTTTTCGGAATTTTATTAATTTTTCTGAATTTTTTACGAATTTCTTTTTGACCGGGTGCAGATGCACCCGGGCACCGAAACGCCGCTCTTTCATATTAAGGCGGTTGCGCAAGCTCTTCCCACGTTTTTAATGGGCATCTTTAAGCTTCCCGACGGCTTATGTGAGGATTTGAAAAAAAATGATATGCAACTTCTGGTGGGGAAGGGGGGGAGGTACAAGGACGACACTGTACTCAGTGGGTATCATGCTCAGACTTAAATCACATGGTGGCATCGGGTTTAGGAACATGATGCTTTTTAATCAAGCGTTGCTCGCCAAGCTGGCCTGGAGGCTTATTGAGAACCCCCAAAGCTTACGTGCGCAAGTGCTCAAGGCGAAATACTAGCCCAACGGGTTTCTGGTCGATACCGTCTTTACTGGCAATGCATCGTCGACATGGCAAGCTATTGAGTATGGGCTAGAGCTGCTCAAAAAGGGGATCATTTGGCGTATTGGTAATGGCTCGCAGGTCCGCATTTGGCGTGACCCTTGGCTCCCTCGCGACCAGCCTCGACGGCCAATCACCCCAAAGTGTCGTTATCGTCTAAAGTGGGTTTATGAACTGCTCGACCTGAATGGTACATGGAACTTTAGTTTGCTCCAGTAGCACTTCTATCAAGTGGATATTGATTGTATCCTTCAGATCAAGGCCTCGAGCAGGTTAGACTCTGACTTCCTTGCTTGACACCTAGACAAACGTGGCTGTTTTTCAGTATGCAATGCCTACTACCTTGGTCTGCAGGAACATATGGCTAAATGGGATACTGGCGCCTCGAGCGGAGCCACGGAACAACGGCCGCTGGTTGTTGAGGTGGTGATGGACCAACACGGCAGCCAATATCTCCTCCTCGTCGTCGGACGACGAATCGTTGGAGTCGCAAAGGAAATTGTGGAAAAAGAACTCGTCGGCGGAGTCCATTTTCGTTCCTTGGCAAACTGTCGAACAGCTTGCGGGCGTCGGAGAAGGAGACGGCCGGCGAGGGGAGACGTGGCGCCCACAGACCAGCTAGCTGCCCTGCCGGCGTCCGACGGGTGTGACGGCGTCCGACGAGCGTGGCGACCGGATGTGGCGGGGCGGTGAGGCGTCTTCTTGGTCGCGGGCGGCTGTGCGGTGGGGGAAGCGGCGGCGGGAACCAGTTTGCTCCCCGACGGCAAAACGGCGGCGATGGGCGACGGGGGGGGGGGGGCAGGGGCGGCGTTGCTGGGCGGATGTGGAGGCGGCGACAGCTAGAAGAGTCGCCGGCAAAAATGGGCGGCGGCGTCGGAGGAGGCAGGGCGAGGGTTGCTTGTTGGCCGGGGGAGGGGGGTGAGGGGGGAGGCCAATGTGCCATAGACCAACGGGCCCGGGGACAGGAGTAGGCGAGCACGCGCGTGTCCGTGCCGACGCAAATCAGGCTAAAAAAATGGGCCGGGAATGGGTCGCCCGTGGACGAAAAACGGACGCGCGTCCGTTTCGGTCGACGCGTTGGGCCGCCTTTTCTATTCACGCCGACCCAAACGGACGGCCGCGGACGAAATGGGTCGCCCCATTGGAGTTGCTCTAACTTTATTCCATCTTCGAGAAGCCGTCGCGGTCTCGTATTCCCGAGCAGAACATAAATTTTAACAAAACTTGAAAAAACACCTAAAAACAAAGCCCTCCCGCCAGCAAGAACCGGGATCCATAGCACACTCATTATACTAAGACCACAGGAGACGTGGCAGATCGGCGATGTTGCTAACGGGAGACAGAAATCCTGGACGTCTTTCCGTGGAGGAGAGACACAGGGACGAGAGACAACATATTCGTTTGTAGCTTTCTAAAAGTTATGATATAATAGCTTTTTGTGTAGAAAAAAAACCTATTTTATCACATGAATTATCCAGCGTCTCCGTATATACGAACTAAAATACAGATTCAAACCATCTTAAGTACTCCCATTCCTTGAAAAAAAAAGTACTCCCGTTTTAAAAGATTGTCTTAGATTTGTCTAAAAAAATGTGTCTAGATACGGATACAAACATGTCTAAATACATCTGTATACAGATAAATCTAAAACAACTTTTTCCCGGTAATAAATGTTTTTTTTTCATGGGCTAGGGGGAGTATTGATCTGAGGCTTGATCGATCGTCCCAACATAGCTACGTACGCCCTCAACAACTGGAAAAACTTTCAGCATTGGATTGGATCTCGCGATGGCGGCGGGCACGACGACGACTCTTGACGGCACGACCGACCTCTCCGGCAAGCCGGTGGTGAGGGGCAAGACGGGGGGCTGGAGGGCGTGCCCCTTCATCCTGGCCAACGAGTGCTGCGAGCGGCTCGCCTACTACGGCATGAGCTCCAATCTGGTCAACTACATGATCGACCGCCTCCACCAGGGCCAGTGGTAGAAGATGTTCCCGTCGATGACGAGACGTCTACGGTGACTTCGTAAATCTCAAGATGACATGCCGGCCTAGTCTTTCGGAGGTGCTCATAGGGGTAGGGTGTGCGTGTATGCGTAAAAGTGAGTGTATACGCGTATATATGAGCACTTGCATCTATACTGTGTTAAAAAAATGTTAGTGCATTCTGCTTCAACCATTCAAATTTAATTTCATGCTGCCAATGTCCCAATGTTTTACGGATGTATATCCATACATAAATTTATCTGTATACATTCAAGCAAATTCCATTAACCATGAAATCAAAATCTACACTCGATTTGGAAGCGTGGTTTGACACGTTGAAAAGAAACTATTTGGAAATAATTTCCTTACACTAGTAGAAAACTGGGTAATAGCACCGGTTCGTAAGGGCCTTTAGTGCCGGTTTAGGAACCGGCACTATCATTTCGGCACTAAAGGCCCATCCCCCCTTTAGTACCGGTTCAGCACGAACCGGTGCTAAAGGGGTACCACGTGGCACGAGCCAGTTCCGGGGGCCGGGAGCCCTTTAGTACCGGTTGGTGGTATTAAATGGTTTGGGGGTTTTTGGTTTTATGATTTTTTTTTCATTTAATTTTGTGTTTTTCATTTTAATTCTTTTTCGTTTGCTGATATTTTACGGTACTATACATTGTACATGTTATGCATATATATATATATATATATATATATATATATATATATATATATATATATATATATATATATAATTTCTAGTAGAACCAATCATATATATATCATCAATCATGTCTCACAAACCACCATATTAATTCACACATACACACATGTATAGCTATATACAATTTCTCCTACATATGCATATGTTGCCTTCGGAGCCAGTGGCATTAGCCTGATTGGTGCCTTCGGAGCACGATGACAATTGGAAGTGGTTCATGACTTGGTCGATGGGGGCGGTAGCGGGTAATAGTATTCTCCCTTCGGATTTATGACCTGGTCGAGCAAAAATCCCGCTATTTCCTCTTGAAGTGCTTGTACGCGCTCCGTTGGTAGGAGCTTGTCCCGCACCTCTTTGAACTGTTAAGAAGGAGATAAATATGCATGTGTATTAGTTGTGTGACAAGATATCGATAATGGTGTAAAAATTGTGAATAGTGTTCTGACAAGCGTACCCATTCCTGTCTTTGAGATCTGCTCCTTTCGAACGCCATCATGCGAATGTTCTCGCAAACACAGTATGCACACAGATCAGTCCCCTGCGCCTGCTTCAGGGCCTTTATTACGAGAATGGAATTTAATTTGATCAGATAATAATTAATCAAGCATGATAATTAAAGAGATGGCAGCTAGCTAGCTAGTACTACTTAATTACTTGCCTTGGATCGAAACCATTTCAGCTGTGGTTTCCATTCGCCTTCCGTGACGCTGATGAACCTTGCCCAAGCCCTGTCCGCCGACAAAGAAAATGAATAAAGGGGTTATTAAATAGTTCATATCATGAAATGATGAACTAAATAGGCCGAGATATGTAGTTATAAATAATGATTGAAATTACCTGTTGACTATCCCATACAAGATGTTGTAGTCACCTTTTGCTGTGAGTAGCGAGTCCAGTATTTCAACTGTTCCGGCGTCAACTTTAATGATACACAAGATCCAGTGAAATCTGCATGCACACACGTTTGCATGTCTTAATTAAGCGGGCATATGTAAGCAAAAACATGTAGCTAGCTAGTAGGCAAAAACAGAGAATTTGTAGTACAAGAAAGTGTGACTCACTCGAAGTTGTAAGGAAGTAGTATATCTTCATTATATTTGAGGCGCTTGAAGAACTCTAGCATGCTATCCTCTACCTCTTTTTCATAATATGGATCTAATTTCCATGTGTATTCATTAACGGTGTTTGGGTCAATGAACCCAATGCCATAGCGTCCACCTTTTCTCATTTCATACATCTTCATCCTGCATAATACCGCAGAAAAGAATATAGTGAGGATAATTACACGTAATGATTGATCAAAAGGATCACTACAGCTAGCTTGAGACTTAAATTACAGAAAGAAATCACTTACAGACAATAGCAACTGACGATAGATTTGTCGAGTGCGTCTTGATTGTATAACTGAAACAGTTCAGAATACTCAACGGCCACAGCTTTCTCATGGTAGTAATCATCCTTCTTGACATACACCATGAGGGACTCTCAATCGGATCTCTTGCTAATGTCCATGTACCATTGATGCAATTCATACATTCTCGTTGGGAGCTTCTTGACATCTTCTGTCTCGACCAAAGGTTGGCCCCGGACAAATTTCCGTTTTATTTCCTCCTCTCTAATCGGAGGCATGTCCTCGATCTCGAGGAGTTGTCCAACAGTGATCTTGAGTTCTTCAGCCTGCATTATATGCTCCTGGGTTATTACCACATCGCCCACCTCAGGAACGTAAACTGTTTGGCCACAATAATATTGGGCGCGCGTACTGTCACGTGTTGTTGGCGGCACAACAAGCGGGGGGATCGATTGCGCCGCCTGTTTTCCCAGCTGGGCAACGGTTTTTCCGCATTTTTTGACAGCTGCTTGTTGTTTGCTCGAGCTCGAGCTCGCCTCCTTCTGTAGACGTTGTCGATGTAACTTCCTGATGTGGCGCTCATAGTCTGAGTCAACAGGCTTAGAAGCTGGTGGTTGAGCCATACGAATGAAGTGGTCAACTACTACCACAGGCACTTTCTCCCTTGGCGGCGGTGGCGGTTTCGGTCCAAAATGGGCGTCGACTTCTGCCCGCACTATGGCATTGGTTTGCTCCTCGGTCCTATCGTAAGCCCTCACAGGAAGAGGAGTACTGAGGTTTGGACCATATTTATATCGCTTGCCTCCGCCTGTACTTCCTGTACTATGACCTCGACTCGTACCGCTACGCACCATAGCTGCGGGGTGTCTCTTCTGCGATTGCTGAGGCGGCGGAGACGGCTGACGGGGCTGAGTTGGACGAGGAGGAGTGGCCTGAAGCTGTGCCGGACTTGGAGGAGGAGTGGACGTCTGACGCTGTGTCGGACTTGGAGGAGGAGTGGCCTGACACTTTGCCGGACTTGGAGGAGGAGAAGTGGCCTCACGCGTTGGTGGACTTGGAGGAGCGGGAGTCTGCTGACTCGGTGACGGACTTCGATGAGGAGTCGGGTGACACGGTGTCGGTGGCCTTCGAAAAATGATGCAATCCTTTCTCCATAGGATGATACGATGTTTGGCATCTTCGAGTGTGTGCTCCTCGTCACCTCCAGGAATGTCAAGCTCTAGCCCCGAATATTGGTCCGCCACCTCATCAACCAAGACACGAGCATAGCCCGCTGGAATCGGGTTGCAATGGAAGGTTGCCTCCGCACCGAAAGTGGCCCACGCGAATGCCACCAAAGGAGATGAGGGTCGACGACGGGACCCGGGGCCGGGTTCCTCACCAAGCGTCGCGCCCCTGAAGGTAGCACCTCCCAGTGCCAGCCCGGCGGAGCCCAGTCCCGGACATGGGTCCTCTGAAGTAGGACGTCGTCGCGAACGGGTCGACGGCAAGGATGCGGGCCGGGCATCGTTGACAACAAATACTATATGCAAATTAAATGTAACACTAATTATGCTATCATTGCATATGTCAAAATTCTATATGCTATTTCATACTAATTAAGCATCTAACACTAAAAACAGAAAAAACAACTTCTATACATCCATTAAAAACAGAAAAACAACATTATATAAAAAAATTCCATACTAATTAAACACTAATTATATCCGGGCTCACTAAAAACACTAAGCATCTAACACTAAGCATCTAACACTAAGCATTGCATATGTCAAAATTCTATATGATATTCCATACTAATTAAACACTAAGCATCTAACACTAAAAACAGAAAAAACAACTTCTATGTGCGTGTGTGTGTGTGTTCATCATGCATGCTTGTGTGTGTATATGGGCTCGGGGGGCGGCGCCCATGGTGGCCACCGAGGGCGAGGGAGAGAGGTTAGAGAGGGAGAGCTCACAGCGGGGCGACGGCGACGGCGAGGCGACGACCCGGGGCGGCGACGGGCCGGGGCGTGACGGGGCGGCGACGCGGGGACGGCGCGACGGGGACGGGCCCGGGGCGGCAACGAAGACGAGGGCGGCGACGGCGACGGGGGCGGAGATGGGGATGAGGGCGGCAACGAGGATGGGGGTGGCGACGGCAACGGCGCGCGACGGGGGCGGCGTAGGACGGGGACGGCGATGGCGTCAAACGATCGGGAAGAAACAGAGTGAGAATGAAATTTTGCGAAGTGTTGTATATATAAAAGGCACCTTTAGTACCGGTTGGAGCCACCAACCGGTACTAAAGGCCTGTTTTGGCCAGGCCAAGCAGCGGGAAGGGCAGGCCTTTAGTACCGGGTGGTGGTTCCAACCGGTACTAAAGGCCCCCCTTTAGTACCGGTTGGTGCCATGAACCGGTACTAAAGGGGGTGCGCTGGCGCAGGTGCGGTGCGCAAGTTTAGTCCCACATCGCTAGCCGAGGGGCGACCGCACTGGTTTATAAACCCCCGTGCGGTAGCTCTCTCGAGCTCCTCTTCAAAGCAGGCCTACTGGGCCTACATGTTCTATGCTACCCTGTGGGGCCTATTGGGCTTGCGGGCCTGCATCCTGGCCCAATAACAGATTGGGTTTCTAGTCGTATGCAGGCCGCTGTGGCCCGGTAGGTGGGCTTTTTTCATTTAGTTTTTTCTTTTCTGCTTTATTTATTTTGTTTTATTTATTTTTAGTTGTTTTTTGCTGTATTTAGAGTTTCTTTGTGAATATTTTTGACAGTTTTTAGAAACTTTCCGTTAGTGCCGGTAGTTTTTAAATTTAAATAGTTTAAATTTTGAATTATTTGAAATTTGTGTGAATCACTAGTTTGTGAATAACTTAACTTTAAAAATACATTTTCTAGTGATTCTTTTTTCTTATGTTTAATATTAGTGTGTTTTATCATTATATTCAATTTGGTAATGCTTAAGTTATTTAAAAAATGAAATGACTTTGTAACGGATGAGTTTTCGTCCGAAACCCTGATACTTCGAAACAGATTGTCCATTTTGTACACGAAGTGCATTCAGTTTTTGCGGTAACCCTCTCTACTTTTTTGCACATGCTATGTGGGTGAAATTATGATGCCATGCCAACTTTCATCCTTTTCTGAGTTCATTTGAAATGCTTTTCAACTTCAGGGTCATTTAGCTGAAAAAAACAGTAAATGCATGAAAGAATTTGCTTGCATCCCAGATCACATCCCAGATCTTTGGGTGTGAAACTTTTTCTTCGCGTGTGTCCCTTTGTGTCGTAGCCATGGAAAATCTTCATCATTTAACGGGATGCTCGGGTCAATATTCACTGTGAATGGAGCAATTTCATCAAACTTTTCATAATCTTCTGACTTGTCTGTCTTGTCATCCACTCCCACGATGTTTCTCTTCCCAGAAAGAACTATATGCCGCTTTGGCTCATCGTACGATGCATTCGCTTCCTTATCTTTTCTTTTTCTTGGCTTGGTAGACATGTCCTTCACATAGAAAACATGTGCCACATCATTGGCTAGGACGAATGGTTCGTCTGCATACGCAAGATTGTTGAGGTCCACTGTTGTCATTCCGTACTGCGGGTCTTCCGTTACCCCGCCTCGTGTCATATTGACCCATTTGCACCGAAACAAAGGGACCTTCAAACCACGTCGATAGTCAAGTTCCCATATGTCCTGTATATAACCATAATATGTTTCCTTTCCCGTCTTGGTTTCTGCATCAAAGCGGACACCACTGTTTTGGTTGGTGCTCTTCTTATCTTGGGCGATCATGTAAAATGTATTACCATTTATCTCGTACCCTTTGAAAGTCATTATATTCGAAGATGGTAACTGGGACAGCAAGTACAGGTCATCTTCAATAGAGGTGTCATGCATTGTACGTGCTTGCAACCAGCTGGCGAAACTCCTGGTTTGTTCACGTGTAATCCAGTCATCAGACCGCTCCGGGTGTTTGGAGCGTAGCAAATTCTTGTGTTCATCCATATACAGAGCCACCAAGGCGGAATTCTGTAGAACTGTGTAGTGTGCTTTAGTGAGAGAATGTCCGTCCATACATATTATTTGTTCCCCTCCTAGCGTGCCTTTTCCATCCAGTCTGCCCTTATGCCGCGATTCAGGAACACCAATCGGCTTAAGGTCAGGAATAAAGTCAATACAAAACTCAATGACCTCCTCATTTTGACGGCCCTTGGAGATGCTTCCTTCTGGCCTAGCACGGTTATGAACATATTTCTTTAAGACTCCCATGAACCTCTCAAAGGGGAACATATTCTGTAGAAATACAGGACCCAAAACGTTAATCTCTTCGCATAGGTGAACTAGGACATGCGTCATGATGTTGAAGAAGGATGGTGGGAACACCAACTCGAAACTGACAAGACATTGCACCAAATCATTCTGTAACCTTGGTATGATTTCTGGATCGATTACCTTCTGAGAGATTGCATTGAGAAATGCACATAGCTTCACAATGGCTAATCGAACGTTTTCCGGTAGAAGCCCCCTCAATGCAACCAGAAGCAGTTGCGTCATAATCACGTGGCAGTCATGAGACTTTAGGTTCTGGAACTTTTTCTCTGCCATGTTTATTATTCCCTTTATATTCGATGAGAAGCCAGACGGTACCTTAATACTGAGCAGGCATTCAAAGAAGATTTCCTTCTCTTCTTTGGTAAGAGCGTAGCTTGCATGACCCTGATGTATGCCGTCTTTTCCGTGCATACGTTGCTGGTCCTCCCGTGCCTTAGGTGTATCTTTTGTCTTCCCATACACGCCCAAGAAGCCAAGCAGGGTCACACAAAGATTCTTCGTCACGTGCATCACATCGATTGCGGAGCGGACCTCGAGGTCTTTCCAATAGGGCAGGTCCCAAAATATAGATTTCTTCTTCCACATGGGTGAGCGTCCGTCAGCGTCATTCGGAACAGGTTGTCCACCAGGACCCTTTCCAAAGACCACCTTCAAATCCTTGACCATATCATGTACATCAGCACCAGTACGGTGGCGAGGCTTCGTCCGGTGATCCGCCTCACCTTTGAAATGCTTGCCTTTCTTTCTTACGGGATGCCTGCTCGGAAGAAATCGACGATGTCCCAGGTACACATTCTTCTTACAATTAGCCAAATATATACTGTCGGTATCGTCCAAACAGTGCGTGCATGCGCGGTATCCCTTGTTTGTCTGTCCTGAAAGGTTACTGAGAGCAGGCCAATCATTGATGGTCACGAACAGCAATGCCTTTAGGTCAAATTCTTCCCCCATGTGCTCATCCCACGCACGTACACCTGTTCCATTCCACAGTTGTAAGAGTTCTTCAACTAATGGCCTTAGGTACACATCAATGTCGTTGCCAGGTTGCTTAGGGCCTTGGATGAGCACTGGCATCATAATGAACTTCCGCTTCATGCACAACCAAGGAGGAAGGTTATATAAACATAGAGTCACGGGCCAGGTGCTATGGTTGCTGCTCTGCTCCCCAAAAGGATTAATGCCATCTGCGCTTAGACCAAACCATACGCTCCTTGCGTCATCTGCAAACTCCTTCCCGTACTTTCTTTCGATTTTTCTCCACTGCGACCCGTCAGCGGGTACTCTCAACCTTCCGTCTTTCTTATGGTGTTCTCTGTGCCATCGCATCGCCTTGGCATGCTCTTTGTTTTGGAACAAACGTTTCAACCGTGGTATTATAGGAGCATACCACATCACCTTGGCAGGAATCTTCTTCCTGGGGCGCCGGCCCTCGACATCACCAGGGTCATCGCGGCAGATCTTATAGCGCAATGCACCACATACCGGGCAAGCGTTCAAATCCTCGTACTCACCGCGGTAGAGGATGCAATCATTAGGGCATGCATGTATCTTCTGCACCTCTAACCCTAGAGGGCAGACAGCCTTCTTTGCTTCGTATGTACTCTCGGGCAATTCGTTGTCCTTTGGAAGCATATCCTTTATCATTACCAGCAACTTTCCAAATCCCTTGTCAGATACACCATTCTCTGCCTTCCATTACAGCAAATCCAGTGTGGTGCCCAGCTTTTTCTTGTCACCTACGCAATTCGGGTACAACAATTTTTTCTGATCCTCTAACATGCGCTGCAACTTCTTGTCCAAATCACTTGCGCAGTTTCTCTTTGCATCGGCAATGGCCCGACCTAGATCATCAACGGGCTCATCTGATGCCTCTTCTTCAGCTTCTTCCCGCATTGCCGGCTCAGCTTCTTCCCGCATTACCGGCTCAGCTTCTTCCCCCATTGTTGTATCATCGTATTCAGGGAACCCATGGCCAGGATAGCTGTCGTCGTCCTCTTCTTCTTCATTGTCTTCCATCATAACCCCTCTTTCTCCGTGCTTGGTCCAAACATTATAATGGGGCATGAAACCGGACTTAAACAGGTGGACATGAATGGTTCTTGACGTAGAGTAATTGTGACCATTCTTACAGCGAGCACATGGACAAGGCATAAAACCATCCGCCCGCTTGTTTGCCTCAGCCGCAAGCAGAAAAGTATGCACGCCCTCAACGAACTGGGGAGAGCATCGGTCATCGTATATCCATTGCCGGCTCATCTTCATTACACAACACCGAATAGACCAAATTAATACAAGTTCATACAATTAATACAAGTTCATACATAAAGTTCATACAACACTTAAATCCAACAAACAAATAACTCTTTAGCTAAAGCATTTAAATGCAACAACAAATATGATCAAGATCGCAACTAAGGTAACAATGGATCCAACAGCATAATGATACCAAGCCTCACTATCGATGGCATATTTTCTAATCTTTCTAATCTTCAAGCGCATTTTCTCCATCTTGATCTTGTGATCATTGACGATATCGGCAACATGCAACTCCAATTCCATCTTCTCCCCCTCAATTATTTTCAATTTTTCTTTCAAGTACTCGTTTTCTCTTTCAACTAAATTTAACCTCTCGGCAATAGGGTCGGTTGGAATTTCCGGTTCACATACCTCCTAGAAAAAATTTCTATGTCAACTTGATGGGCATAATTTGTCATAAACACGAAATGCAACTAGTTTTAAAAGAGAATATACATACCACATCCGAATCATAACAAGGACTAGGGCCGACGGGGACGGATATAAAAACCATGGCACTATATGTATAACAAACAACGTACGGGTAAGATAATTATACGAGTAACTATATATCCAAATCACACAAACATCAATTTTTATATAAAATTTCATGAACAAGAGGCTCACCACAAGGTGGTGCCGGCAACGGGACGGTGCGGGCAATCGACGGTAGCTACGATGGAGATTTAGAAGGCACTAAGTAAACCACACCTACATATGCAAACTAAGTGTTATTTTTGACCTCAAATTGCATAGAAATCAAATACTAGCACATATATATATCCTCCCAAATTACTAAACTCACAAATTAATCACTATATAAACCAATGCAAGAGCTAATCTAGCAATGAGAGATGAAGGACAAAGTTGCTAACCTTTGTGATCATTTGAATGGATGAGGGCCTTCAAATCTTGACAAATTTTGGGCAAATTTTGTGATGAACTCGAGAGGAAGAAGGGAAGAATAGTGGAGAGGGAGAGGGGAAAGGGGGAAGAACAGAGTGCTGGTGGACGAAGGGTCTATGTAGGACGACCTTTAGTACCGGTTCGTGCCAAGAACCGGTACTAAAGGGGCTGGAGGGGCCCCATTCCGACAACATCCTGCCACCACTCTCATTAGTACCGGTTCGTGGCACGAACCGGTGCTAAAAGTTCGCCACGAACCGGTACTAATGATGGAGGCCCGGCTAGCCGTTGGAACCGGCACTAATGTATACATTAGTGCCGGCTGAAATACAAACCGGCACTAATGTGCTTCACGTTTGACCCTTTTTCTACTAGTGTTATGAGTTGAAGCAAAACTGCACGCACGAAATTTTGCTATTTCCTCCGTCACAGTTTAGAAGGCACAGCTAAATTTGCGTGCGTTTCCACAATAGATAAGGTTTAGGGCGCATTGCATTTATTTCTAATAGCTAATTAGTGCTTCGATATACTATTTCTATATGCATGCGTAGTGTGAATGCTATTTTTTAGCCCATCTCACAACCAATACATAACCACCTAGGTCTCAGAGAATTTTCAAGCGCGTCTACTAAACCGTGACGGAGGGAGTACAGTTATTAGTGACCTTGGTGAATGTTTATAGGAGCAAAACGTGTTGGGCGATGCTATTCCGCGCGCGAGCGCTGGAACGATCGGTTTCCGACAGGCGCAAATCTTTCCTGTTTTGGTTAATTGAGGGGGGAAAGTGCCACGCGCCTGGGCCCCCGCCGTTGGAATCAGGGGGGGGGGAGAAAAGATTAGGATTGAGCGCTGTAGCGGTCGGTCGCGCAGGAGTAAAACCGAAACGTGTTTAGCACCCACAATACTATATATAATTATTGTGGTAATTATTACTATCCAATTATAGTTGTCCTGTAATTATTATTATCCAAATAGTATCATTGTTATGTAATTATTACTATCCCTAATTATAATTCGGCGATCAAAGCTCACCTAAACAAGCGCCATCCTCCAGCTAGCACCCCTCCACATACGAATTCGTTGCGTGTCACCAGTCGATCCGCCGCCACCGTCATGCATAAGTTGCCGCCGATGCATGATATTTCTTTTTCCAAAAACTTTTAATCTATTCATCTCCAATCATAACAGTATAATGAACATCAGAAATAATAAACAATTACATCAATATTCGTAGACCACCTAGGAACGACTACAATCACTAAAGCGAGCCAAAGGTGCGCCACCGTCATCGCCCCTCCCTCGGTAGAGCCGAGCACAACTTGTCGTAGTGGACAGTTGGGAAGTCGTCGTGCTAAGGCCACATAGGACCAACACAACAGAAAAGCAACCGCCACCGATGAAGAAAAGTTTATATCAGAAGGATCCAACCGAAGACACAAGAACAAAGATGAACAAATACCGGATCCGAGTAGATACATCAAAGACAACCACCGACCGAATCTCGCGAGATCAGTCGGAGACACACCTTCACACGCCCTCCAACAATGCTATACGGACCATCGAAACGGGGCTAGGCGGGGAGAACCTTATTCCATCTTCAAGAAGCCGTCGTCGTCTCGACTTTCTGAGCAGGACAGAATCCCAAACAAAACTTGAAGAAGAATCTAAAAATGAAGCCCTCCCACTGGCAAGGACCGGGATCCACGGCTCACCCATAGCTCTACGGCCACAGGAGACGTGGCAGATTTGCAACGTTGCCGACAGGAGACAGAAACCCTAGCCATTTTCTATTTTTTTTCTTGGAGGAGAGACGCAGGGATGAGAGACAGATTCGTTTGTAGCTTTCCAAAAGTTTTAATAAATAGGTTTATGTGCTGAAAAAAGGAACCTATTTATCACGTGAATTACCAAGCGCCTCCGTATATCTCTACTCCTAATGGAGCAGTTGGTAGCCTGGTACTCCGGTTTTATTTTCGTCGGGTTTTATTTCGTCCCACCTCCCACCACTCCGTACTACTGGTTTTTTATCTATCTACAAATCTCCCCTCCCACTGGTTTAAGCCGGTTATCAATTTTTGGTAATGCAATAAAAGTCATACGGGAATAAATCATATCACGGTCGGCAGTTAATCTCAAACCTGCCAAGAGATTTGGTAACAGAATAAATTCAAAAGGAATGTTCCTATACATAAGGATGGTAATCTCCATCGCATACCATTTACTCCAGAATCAATCGCATTAATAATCTCCATCGCATAAATAATTACTCCAAAATCAATCACAATCATAATCTACATCGCATAATTAACTTCTTCCTATGACCACCTCGCTCCACCAATCCCACCTGCCGTTTTCTACCATCACGATCGATTCTCTCGCGTCCTCTCCTGCACGCACAAAAATATAGGCCCAGCCTCGACCGTGGGCTGGGACTCACCCGCCGCGCACCGCCTGCTCTGCAACGACGCCCAACGCAACCTCTTCTTTGATGCCCCCGCGCACCCCTCGCCGCCGCCACCGACGCCCTGCGCGTTCGCCTCTACGGCCTCGATGATTGCACCCGCTTTCGTGAGGTCCTCGCGCTCAAGCGCCGCCGGCGCATCCACGCATGCGTCAGCCATGCCGAGGAGGTTGAGGAGCCCCTCGAGCCGGCCCTCGCCCTCGCCTACGTCAACGACCCCGCCCATCTTGGCGGGGTCGATTCCCCCATCGCCCGACTCACCTCCGATGAGTATGGCGTCGGTGGGTACGCCGCGTCGTTCGTATGCTTGGCAGGTTCCAGAACACCCCACGACATGTATGAGGCTGCTAAGCTTGACCATGGCGAGGGGCTCATGCTTGAGCTCGACGAGACGCAATTCGACCTCGGAACCAACTACGAGCTGGATGGTGAGACTGCAGAGCAGGCAGGGGGCGCGACGAAGATGGAAGTGGCGGCAGTTCAAGCTTGTCGCTGCCGAAGACCCTAGAGAGGTGCGTGAAGAGACCTGGTTAGATTTGCTGGGCCCCACTGGTAGATGCTCCATGTCTCCTCCTCTGGTTCCTTGTGCATTATTGGGTTGTCATAATTTTCAGTCTGGAACACGTAGCCGTGAATTTTTTTGATTAATATTGATGTCATCGTTACATATTGGTACCGGGTAGATTTGATGTATTATCGTTAAGCTCTCACGACCAGGCCTGGTTTTACAGATGTTTAGCGCACCGGTTCCTGTTCATTTACAACACAGCCATGCGATCTATCTCTACTCCTAATGGACGACTTGGTTGAATAGTCCCCCCCCCAACTTTCAACTGGTTTATTTTCAACCGGTTTTTTTCCATCAAATTACCCCCACCCCCACGCCCACCCACCGAAACGCGCCCAGCGAACCGGGGAGAGATCCGTTGATTTGGCTAAGGTAGGAAAGAATCTATTATTTGTTTGCTAAAGCAAATTGCATTAATAGAAGAGATCCGTTGATTTGGCTAAGGCAGGAAAGAATCTATTCTTTGTTTCCTAAAGAAAAATTGCATTAATGAGAGAGATCCGTTGATTTGGCTAAGGTAGGAAAGAATCTATTATTTCTTTCCTAAAACAAATTGCATTAATGGGAGAGATCCGTTGATTTGGCTAAGGTAGGAAAGAATCTATTATTTGTTTGCTAAAGCAAATTGCATTAATGGAAGAGATCCGTTGATTTGGCTAAGGTAGGAAAGAATCTATTCTTTGTTTCCTAAAGAAAAATTGCATTAATGAGAGAGATCCATTGATTTGGCTAAGATAGGAAAGAATCTATTATTTGTTTCCTAAAGCAAATTGCATTAATGGGAGAGATCTGTTGATTTGGCTAAGGTAGGAAAGAATCCATTATTTGTTTGCTAAAGCAAATTGCATTAATGAAAGAGATCCGTTGATTTGGCTAAGATAGGAAAGAATCTATTATTTGTTTCCTAAAGAAAATTGCATTAATGAGAGAGATCCGTTGATTTGGCTAAGGTAGGAAAAAATCTATTATTTGTTTCCTAAAGCAAATTGCATTAATGGGAGAGATCTGTTGATTTGGCTAAGGTAGGAAAGAATCTATTATTTGTTTGCTAAAGTAAATTGCATTAATGAAAGAGATCTGTTGATTTGGCTAAGGTAGGAAAGAATCTATTATTTGTTTCCTAAAGAAAATTGCATTAATAAGAGAGATTTGTTGATTTGGCTAAGGTAGGCGGTTTTTGTGAATTTCCAACGCACAACTACACAAACACCAGTGACATAGAAAATCACCGCCTCCTCCTCCGCGCCACCGCCTACTCTATTTTCCCCCTCTGTGTGGCGACCTGAATGGAAGGCGGTGGATCTGGGATGCACCTGGTTCCACAAGACGTCAGGCGTAAGGAAGGATGGAAAACCACCGGCTGGATGGCCAAGGGTGGCCCATTGAAGGTTTGAAACCTCCTATGGCGTAATTTTGTGCAACCTGCATGAAGATTGTAGGAGCTATCCATGTGGTAGTTCCATCGGCAACAAGTACGTATTGGATAGCACATAATTTGAAATTCTTGACGGAGTTGACTGACTATGACTTTGACTCTCACAATGTTGCATGTTCTTCGGAGTTGACTGGTGGCGTTTTTAGTTTATTACTACCATGAAGATGAGAGGAACATCGAGAAAAATCCTTTCCCTAAAAAATGGATGGGAGGAATATCTTGGTCTATGATTTCATGATGAATAGGACCCTGAGAAAGCAGTGGATGATGCCCCGTTGATTCTCTTTGAATTCGGCTACTGTGGGAATGTGTATAGTGAGGCTTGGAGTGAGCGCTCCATGCATGTGTGTCAGTGGCACTCAGAGATTGGTTGTGCCGCTCTTGTGAGGGTGTGTGGGAGTGATGTGCTCGAGACACGCCAATCTCGTGAGCAGGTGCGGAGATGAGTTGCACAAGAGAAACATTGGTGGGATGAACCCAAACCTTTATTTTTTTTCTAATATGAATTATCCTTCCTTCTTAGAAAAACATGTTTTGAGTAAAGTTATCTTTACTGTAGACATATATTGACAATTAATCAAGTATCAACATCATTGCATGCTTATTATGTGGAATGTGTGTCCCAATGTTGACAGAAGGTATAAAAAGATTGTCTTGGAATTATTATTTTCTTGGGAAGATATTGCCCTGAATTCTCATTTCTCATCAGAAATTTAGTATCCATTTTCGTTGATCTTATTTGCAACATGTACAAGTCAGTAATAATCTAAGAGGGTGCCCTACCGGAGAAGATTATGATAGTTGGACAAGAAACTTGGTACTGTTGTGCAAGGTAGAGGTAGGAGAAATAGGAGATAAAAGCATGCATGGTGGGAGAAGAAAGTCGAGTGTCGCGTGGTAGCTCAGACATGGAGTGTGGAAGAAAGACAATGATGAGATGTATGTACCTACTAGATCATGACCATGAGATATCATCCCATAAAAATGGCCTTTGACTCTCATGTCACATGAATTTTCTCTTTGTATATATATATATATATATATATATATATATATATATATATATATATATATATATATATATATATATATTTGTTAGTCCGTGGCAACGCACGGACACTTAGCTAGTACAAACTAAAATACAGATTCAAAACCATCTTAAATACTCCTCCCGTTTTAAAAAGATTTGTCTACTTACAGCGTGTCTGCGTACGGATACAAACGTGTCCAGATACATCGTTATCTAAACAAATCTAAGACAACCGTTTCTTAGGTAATACATGTTTTTTTTTGCATAGCTTGTCATGGAGGGAGTATTAATCTGAGGCTCGGGCCCAAGAGGAGTTGACGTTGGATACGTGCAGAACCAAATTCAGACTCCGATACGTATGGATCTTGGAATAACCTGCTGCGACTTACCCTATATCTATATACCAACTAGCTAGCTACGTACAGTAGTATATCCCTCAACAACAAAACAAAACAAAAGATCCCCCGGCGAGATGGCGGCGGGCGCGACGACGATGGATGGCACCACCGACCTCTCCGGCGAGCCGGCGGTGAGGGGCAAGACGGGGGGCTGGAGGGCGTACCCCTTCGTCCTGTCCAACGAGTGCTGCGAGTGCCTAAGTGTATGTCATATTGAAATTAAAAAATTGCATTTATTTATATTGAACATTTATACTCTGACATACTTTATCCGGTTCCTAAGTGTATGTCTTATTTTACCACAACCTTTAATGTACTATCTTTAATTTTATCTTAGATATAAATAGTTGCATTAAATATGTAATCTTACCATGTTTTAAGATTACAAATACATTTTCACGGGCTAAATGAAATTGTATAGATTTTATATTCTAATTGAGTTGGAGGTGTAAACTTGTGTTACATTGGATTTTACTCTAAATGGAAGCAAACATTAATATTATAGTACAATTGAATTTAGTCCTTGCAATGTGATGTGGTGCATTCATGTGTTTCATTTGTCTAAGAAATATTTAGGTTGGTTGACTAATTATTAGTAGACCGAAATTAGTTAAATCTCAATCAACAACTTGTAGCATCGATTCGATGTTGAGATCCATGCAAGAATTATTTTCTCTATGCTCTAACATTATTATTGTTTGCGCCTTTATGAATATCTTTTGTAATGTCATGAACATTTTTTTAGACATGTATGAAAAATGATTGAGAATTGCTCATTCAAACGAGCAAGTCACTATCGTATTTAAGTATCTACAGAACCTGGTAGAGTTATCAATCTAACAAATAGTTTTTAAAATTTTATGACACACAATAGTATCAAGATTGAATGTAATGGTGTGTTTTGTTGGTGGAACATAGTACAATATAACCCCCAACAAAGAAATCTAGTAGAATATAATGGAACATATCTAGATTTTAGTGATGGTGCAGTATAACAACTACTCCCTCCGTTCCTAAATATTTGTCTTTCTAGAGATTTAACAAGTGACCACATGCAAAGCAAGATGAATGAATCTATACTATAGAATATGTCTACATACATTCGTATGTTGTAACCATTTGAAATGGCTAGAGAGACAAATATTTGGAAACCAAGGGAGTAGGATGGAATGAGATGGCTCCACCAGAGGGAATATTGAGCCAATATAATACAGGTGGTCGGTGAAATTGAATCCCTGAAAGTAAACATGTTGCATGCGTGCAGCCTCTTTAGATGCACTCGTGGCTTACTCGTGGCTTCACCACGAGCGATACGGGCACACCTTGTGCACATCATCCAACTCACTGTGCATGTAGTACCAACGGTTGCTTCCGACCTTGGATACTTACACATCATGCCTAACTGATATATTCTTCAAGAAGGTGGGTGCTGGCTTCAGGGTAGATAGGTGTCGGCAAGACAGGTATATATGAAGGCGACCAATGCAAGCACTAAGAAGCATGCAAGTACTTGGATGTATCTCACAATGAAGATAACCACAGGCTTATAAAGGGAAGCGGGTCTCTAGTATTTAGGAAACATACAATGCGAACTTAGGAAGCATTGTACTATTGGCAAATATGTTGTTTGAAAGGATGAATCACGGAAACAAGTTTATGTTAGGTTAGAAGCAAATTAATAAGTTGCCTCATCGACATGCTCTAGCAAGCTCAACCCATGGGGTCGCCATTGTCGCACATGGAATACATTACGACTGTTTATCCATTTTGTATCCAACTTGGCTGAAGTTTTTGTTAAACTAAACATGCCTCTAAGATTTAGTGCATTGTGCTTCTTAGACAGTTGAATAAAGCTTCTTTCCCACAGAAAAAAAGCTTCTAACACACTGTAATAACTTATGCTTTCAGTGGTAGAAGAAGTTCCCGTCGACGATGAGACGGCTATGGTGACTTTGTAAATCTCAAGATGATATGCCGGCCCAGTCTTTCGGAGGTGCTCATAGGGGTAGGCTGTGCGTGTGTGTGTAGGAGTGAGTGTATACGCGTATATATGAGCACTTGCGTCTATACTGTGTTAAAAAAAATCTTAGTGCATTTTGCTTCAACCATTCAAATTTAATTTCATGCTGCCAACGTCCCAATGTTTTACGGATGTATATCCATACATAAATTTATGTGTATACATTCAAGCAAATTCCATTAACCATGGAATCAAAATATACAGTCAATATGGAATTTGGAAATAATTTCCTTATGAATTGAAGCAAAACTGCACGCACGAAATTTTGCTACAATTATTAGTGACCTTGGTGGATGTTTAGGGCCAAAACGTGTTCAGCACACAATACTATATATAATTATTGTGGTAATTATTACTATCCAATTATAGTTGTCCTGTAATTATTACTATCCAAATAATATCATTATCATGTAATTATTACTATCCGTAATTATAATTCGAAGATTAAAACTCACCTAAACAAGCGCTCCTTTCCTCCGGCTAGCACCCCTCCGTATACGAATTCGTCGCGTGTCACCAGTCGATCCGCCGCCACCGTCGTGCATATGTTGCCGCTGATGCATGATATTTCCTTTTCCGAAAAACTTTCAATCTATTCATCTCCAATCATGACAGTATAACGAACATCAGAAATAATAAATAAATATATCAATATTCGTAGACCATCTAGGGACGATTACAATCACTGAAGTGAGCCAAAGTTGTGCCACCGTCATCGCCCCTCCCTTGGTTGAACCGGGCACAACTTATCATAATGGACAGTTGGGAACGCAACAGAAAAGCAGCTGCCGCCTATGAAGAGAAGTTTATATCGGAAGGATCTAACCGAAGACACAACAACAAAGATGAACAAAGACCGGATCCGAGTAGATCCAGCAAAGACAACCATTGACCGAATCTCGCGAGATCCGCCTGAGACACACATCCACATGCCCTCCAACGATGCTAGACGGACCACCGAAACGGGCTAGGCGGGGATAACTTTATCAGTTTATCAGATTCACATCTAGATGTTTTTTAAGGATGTCACATCTAAGCTCCCACAAATATATAATGCAGCAACAAGAAATAAATAAACTAGGACAAAAAAATAGACCACAAACAGAATGGACACGAGCTTAGATGTGACATAACTATGTCTCATCTAGATGTGTCCTAGACAGACCCTAAGAGCAACTCCAACGGGCCGACCCAAACGGACAGCGATTTCGTCTGCTTTTTATTCGTTTGGGTCGGCCGCCCGCACGGCGTCCGCCCTGTTTTTCATATGGGTCGGCAGCGCGCCCAACGCGCCGACCCATATGTGCAGGCGTGGCCGGCTGGCAGCCCAATTTTACATTGATTTGCATTCAAACATATTGTGAAATAAAAATGTTAACAAGCAAAATAGTTTAGCCGCCCAAATAAATAGTATAGTTTTACAAGCCAAATACAAATAAAAATGTTTCACATAGTTTTGCAAACGAATAAAAGAAGATACATCTATTGGTTGCCAACATGAGTCCACATATGCTCAACCAAATCATTTTGGAGTTGCACGTGAGTTTCCCAATCACGCATGTCTTCATGAACTGAGTGAACTGCTCAAATGTTGCCGCTACTCCATGCTCAGGCACAACATTCTCACCCTGAAACTGAAAGCCTTGATCGTACAGATGTTCCGGGCGCTCGTCTTCTACGATCATATTGTGCATGATCACACAAGCAGTCATCACCTTCCATAGTTTCTGCATGCTCCAAGTATTAGCAGGATACCGAACGATGCCCCATCGAGATTGCAAAACACCAAAGGCAAGCTCGACATCCTTCCTAGCACTCTCTTGCTCTTGGGCAAATCTTTTCCTTTTCTCTCCGACAGGGTTGGGTATTGTCTTGACAATAGTGGTCCACTAAGGATATATACCGTCACCATAGTACCCTTTGTCGTAGTTGTGGCCGTTGATAGTAAAGTTCACTGGTGGGCTGTTGCCTTCGGCAAGCCTAGCAAACACCGGCGAGCGCTGAAGCACGTTGATATCATTGTGTGATCCAGCCATGCCAAAGAAAGAGTGCCAGATCTAGAGATCTTGAGATGCCACGGCCTCTAGTATGATAGTGCAAGCCCTGACATGTCCCTTATACTGCCCTTGCCAAGCAGAAGGGCAGTTCTTCAACTCCTAGTGCATGCAGTCTATGCTGCCAAGCATCCCCGGGAAGCCCCTGCTGGCATTCATCGCCAGCAAACGGGTTGTATCTTCAGCTGTCGGCTCTCTCAAGTACTCAGGGCCAAACACATCAATCACAGCCTTGCAGAACTTATACAGGGACTCTAGGCATGTAGACTCGCTCATACGGACGTACTCGTCAATGAGATCACCGGGCACTCCGTATGCAAGCATTCGGATGGCGGCAGTGCATTTCTGATAAGAGGAGAAACCAATCTTGCTGACTGCATCCTCTTTGCACTCGAAGTAGTCATCATAGCCGACCACTCCCTCTCTAATACGGTTGAAAACATGCCTACTCATACAGAACCGGCGGCGGAATTTGTGATGTTTGAACAATGGGTTTGTTGTATCAAAGTAGTCCTTCCAGAGAAGGAAATGCCCGCTCTCTCGGTTACGATTCAACGCCGGAAGGTGGCCCGGAATGGAGCCACGGAACAACGGCCGCTGGTTGTTGAGGTGGTGATGGACCAACACGGCAGCCAATATCTCCTCCTCGTCGTCGAACAGCTTGCGGGCGTCGGAGAAGGAGACGGACGGCGACGGGAGACGCGGCGCCCACAGACCAGCTAGCTGCCCTGCCGGCGTCCGACGGGTGTGACGGCGTCCGACGAGCGTGCCGACCGGATGTGGCGGGGCGGTGAGGCGTCTTCTTGGTCGCGGGCGGCTGTGCGGTGGGGGAAGCGGCGGCGGGAACCAGTTTGCTCCCCGGCGGCAAAACGGCGGCGATGGGCGACGGGGGGTGGGGGGGCAGGGGCGGCGTTGCTGGGCGGATGTGGAGGCGGCGACAGCTAGAAGAGTCGCCGGCAAAAATGGGCGGCGGCGTCGGAGGAGGCGGGGCGAGGGTTGCTTGTTGGCCGGGGGAGGGGGTGAGGGGGGAGACCAATGTGCCACAGACCAGCGGGCCCGGGGACAGGAGTAGGCGAGCACGCGCGTGTCCGTCGCGTGTCCGTGCCGACGCAAATCAGGCTAAAAAATGGGCCGGGAATGGGTCGCCCGCGGACGAAAAACGGACGCGCGTCCGTTTGGGTCGACGCGTTGAGCCGCCTTTTCTGTTCGTGCCGACCCAAACGGACGGCCGCGGACGAAATGGATCGCCCCATTAGAGTTGCCCTAACTTTATTCCATCTTCGAGAAGCCGTCGCGGTCTCGTATTCCCGAGCAGAACATAAATCTTAACAAAACTTGAAAAAACACCTAAAAACAAAGCCCTCCCGCCAGTAAGGACCGGGATCCACAGCACACTCATTATACTAAGATCACAGGAGACGTGGCAGATCGGCGACGTTGCCAACGGGAGACAGAAATCCTGGACGTCTTTCCGTGGAGGAGAGACACAGGGACGAGAGACAACATATTCGTTTGTAGCTTTCTAAAAGTTATGATATAATAGCTTTTGTGTAGAAAAAAAACCTATTTTATCACATGAATTATCCAGCGTCTCCGTATATACGAACTAAAATACAGATTCAAACCATCTTAAGTACTCCCATTCCTTGAAAAAAAAAAGTACTTCCGTTTTAAAAGATTGTCTTAGATTTGTCTAAAAAAATATGTCTAGATACGGATACAAACATGTCTAGATACATCTGTATACAGATCTAAAACAACTTTTTCCCGGTAATAAATGTTTTTTTTCATGGGCTGGGGGGAGTATTGATCTGAGGCTCGATCGATCGTCTCAACATAGCTACGTACGCCCTCAACAACTGGAAAAACTTTCATCATTGGATTGGATCTCGCGATGGCGGCGGGCGCGGCGACGACTCTTGACGGCACGACCGACCTCTCCGGCAAGCCGGCGGTGAGGGGCAAGACGGGGGGCTGGAGGGCGTGCCCCTTCATCCTGGCCAACGAGTGCTGCGAGCGGCTCGCCTACTACGGCATGAGCTCCAATCTGGTCAACTACATGATCGACCGCCTCCACCAGGGTAACGCCGCCGCCGCCACCAACGTCAACAACTGGTCCGGCACCTGCTACGTCATGCCCCTCCTCGGCGCCTTCATCGCCGACGCCTACCTCGGCCGCTTCCGCACCATCGCCGCCTTCATGTCCCTCTACATTGCCGGCCTCGCCCTCCTCACCCTCACCGCCACCGTGCCCGGCCTCAGGCCGCCCGACTGCGCCGGGTGCAAGCCCGCCGGGGGCCAGACCGCCGCCTTCTTCACCGCGCTCTACCTCATCGCCGTCGGCACCGGCGGGATCAAGCCCTGCGTCTCCTCCTTCGGCGCCGACCAGTTCGACGACGCCGACCCGCGCGAGATGCGCAGCAAGAGCTCCTTCTTCAACTGGTTCTACATGTCCATCAACGTCGGCGCGCTCGTCGCCTCCTCGGTGCTCGTCTGGGTCCAGATGAACGTCGGATGGGGCTGGGGCTTCGGCATCCCCGCCGCCGCCATGGCCGTCGCCGTCGTCAGCTTCCTCATGGGCAGCAGGCTCTACAGGTACCAGAAGCCCGGGGGCAGCCCGCTCACCAGGATGCTGCAGGTAGTGGTCGCCGCCTGCAGGAAGTCGCACGTGCCGCTGCCCGCCGACGCCTCCCTGCTGCACGAAGTCGCCTCGCCCGACGGCAAGGCCGCCATCGAGGGCAGCAGGAGGCTGGAGCACACGGATCAGCTGAGGTGCCTGGACAAAGCCGCCGTGGTTGTGACAAGGCCCGGTGGCGCTGAAGAAGACGAGGGCCCATGGAGGCTGTGCACGGTGACGCAGGTGGAGGAGCTCAAGAGCATGGTGCGGCTGCTGCCGGTGTGGGCGAGCGGCATCGTCATGTCGGCGGTGTACAGCCAGATGAGCACCATGTTCGTGCTCCAGGGCAACACCCTGGACCCGCGCATGGGCGCCTCCTTCAAGATCCCCGCCGCGTCGCTCTCCATCTTCGACACCATCGCCGTGATCGTGTGGGCGCTCGCCTACGACCGGCTCATCGTCCCAGCCGCACGCCGGATCACGGGCCACCCGCGCGGGTTCACGCAGCTGCAGCGCATGGGCATCGGCCTGGTGATATCCATCTTCTCCATGGTGGCCGCCGGGGTGCTGGAGGTTGTCAGGCTCCACGTCGCCGCCACACACGGCATGCTGGACTCCAAGGAGTACCTGCCCATGTCCATCTTCTGGCAGGTGCCGCAGTACTTCATCGTGGGCGCGGCGGAGGTGTTCACGTTCGTGGGGCAGATCGAGTTCTTCTACGACCAGTCGCCGGACGCCATGAGGAGCATGGGGTCGGCGCTGTCGCTCACGTCCAACGCGCTGGGCAACTACCTGAGCACGCTGCTGGTGGTGATCGTGACGGCCATCTCCACCAGGAACGGCGGCCTCGGGTGGATCCCGGATGACAACCTCAACCGGGGGCACCTCGACTACTTCTACTGGGTGCTGGCCGTGCTCAGCGCCCTCAACTTCATCGTCTACCTCTGGATTGCAAAGTGGTACAAGTACAAGGCCACAGCACCTCCTGCAGCAGCTTCAGTCGTTGCCATCGGCGACGACACCAATTAGAATTAATTTGTACTCCTACTAGTGTTAATTCCTTCCCTAAATATATGCATGTTTTAGGGGTGAACACAAGTTAAGTTTGAGATGATTTTATCTTGAAATTGTAGCTTTTGCTTTTGAGTGCAAAATTCTAGCTAGTACCAGTTCCAGTTAATTAGTGGGGAATCTGATCTCATCTTCTTGATATATCAACTAGACCTGGTGTTTTGTTTTTTCACATGACTCGTTTTCTCAGACTGTTTCTAATTACTTTACTATAGTTAGATTCATCACTAAACCATTGTAAACAGCTAAACATCCTGACATATATAGGATGCATGCATATCTTGCTTAATTATACTAGTCGTGATCAGCATGTTTTCTGAATCTGGGGCATTATATATTAACAGTAGCTTCTCTGTTCAGGTAAAATTAACAGCTAGCAGCAATCATTTTCAAACATATATACATGACAGTAGGTAAAAAAGCATTCATATGTGCCCACTGGACATTTTATTAACCTAAAAATTAAGTAACAAACACATTAGCAATGCACCAAGGATGAACTCTAAAAAAGTTGACTGTTAAATTTGTCACGAACAAGCTAGATTACATGAGATTTATTTGTTTTTCTCTTCTCTCATATATGGCGTTGGATTGTTAGATACAGGTTACATGAGATTGCCACGAACAAGCTAGAGCCAGGTTTGTTAAGTTTAAATTTAAATGGCTAGCTGTTCAAATGGCAGATACTCTATGTGATGGACAGAGGTGGGTTATAATGCTGAATGATTAGATTTGATATTTCAACAAACAAATTAACATATACACTATGATCTAGTCAAGCATATATATTCCAAGCAAATCAAATTTTACTTAATCTCCTGCATACCATACCACCACATGGATGGAATACAACAGACCACACCACACCAAGATTCCACTACATCGACGAACGACTTGTGCCTCAACTGCAATTAAACTAGGGCAAAACAAATCTGGCTTGATGGGTTCTTTTGGATCCACAAGGTGAAAAGCAACTAGACAGGAAACAACACTTGCACAAAGCAACAACTAGTAGCACCAGCTGAATTGTTGGAAAACTCTTGCAGCTGCACCATCAGTTGCCATCGATGACACCAATTAGCTAGAATTTACAACTGCTTTTGATTCATATTGTACTATTGGGTGAAATTAAGTTTCAGATGATTTTATTGTATGTACTAGTATTCCTCTCCCCCATATTGTACTACTGGGTCAAATTAAGTTTGAGATGATTTTATTTTGACATTGTTGCTGTTATCTGCTTTAAGTTTGCTTTTGAGTGCAATTTGTACCAGGTAATCTATGTGCCATAATTCATGGTTTGCTGAACATTCTACTTTTCTCATGCATGTCTCAGGTTAGTGTCATGCATGATTCTGGTTTGTTGCTGATGGAATTGATTTTTCTGAAGGGAATGTTCTTCTTATTGGTGCTTGTTGAACAAATAGTTTGCCTTGAACATTCTACTCTTGTCATTTCTTCGATTAGTGTCATCTTCAATAAATATGATTCTAGTTTGTTGATTATGGAATTGATTTTTCAGTCTCTTATTCAGTGAAATCTGTATCATGGAATCTTGAGTTGCATCTGCTCGGGTTGATGGGGAACTTGCTAGTTTTGTTTTGATTGATAGCCAGCAAGGCTAATTTGAATGACTCCTGCTGATTCTACACTTACAAGTTATGTTTCTACTTAGGTCATCCTGGATGCTACTTTGATCACTATATATCAATGCTTTGTACATATGCCAGTTTATTTTGTACTGTACTTACAAAGCATCTTTCAATACATCTTGCGGTCTTCTGACTAATTTGATCACGATTACGGAATCTTGAGTTAATATTCTTTGTTTGCTGGGGAACTTGTAATTTAATTGACAGCTCGCTAGTTAAACACCTGCCGATTGCATTTTTCTTACATGCATCCTGGATTTTTAGGACACAAGGTATCCGTTCATGTTGTTATGTTCCATATTTCACATATATTTATTAATGGCTAAAACAGCAGAATCTTTTTCTGTACCGAGTGATGAAGATAATCAGGCTCTGTTTACTTAGGTCCTGCTAACAATTTATTGTTTGTTGTTTTATGCCATTGTGTGTGTGTGTGTGTGTGTGAATATTATTGTTGTATGCCACTGTGTATGTGTGTGTGTGTGTGTGTGAATATTGCCTTGGTGTTTACTGCCACTTTTGAAATATATTCAGGTGAGCATTTCCAAAAAAAAAAAAAACAATGCCTTGGTGAGTGTGGCTGTGCGTTTGTAATTCGTGTTTTGTACTGTTGCAGTGTAACACTGTGCCGGTCCCAAGCCGGCGCGGATGAGAAAATGTGGAGGGAACTCAAGTACAAGTGTTATGGTCCAGTTATTATTTTATAGTATTGAGTAGCAGCGAATGAAGTGAATAGAAATTAAACAGTATTCTAAACACATGCAGATTAATAGCCAAAAATACAAAATCATCTTGAACAATTCAGAAATTTAAATCCATGAAATGAGCCTTGAAACCTCTTGTCAGCTTCTTTGTTGTGCATCGATCTTCCTAATAAATTAATTAAATCATCAAAAAAAAAGTATCAGAAGAAATCATCCTAGGAGAAGGAGAAGAGGGAGAAAAGTTAAGTTAGCAGAGGGAGGCGTCCACCAACACCATAGCATAGCTAGCTGGCCCCAAGGAAGCATCAAGCATCAGGAACTTGAGCACATCAAGCATGCATACCCGGTTTGGCTTGAGCACATCAAAGCCACCAACAACTTACTGTATTTCTCAACCAGAATGCATATCATCATCGTCGTCTTCATCAGAGTTGTGCTCTTCCTCAGCCTGCAACTCTAAGTGCAAGCAACACACATGACATCTTCTGGTTGCCTCCAATCCATCTTCTTACAGTAAGTACCAAGTATAAAGTACAAATACAAACAAAGTTACAAGTCAGTCACTACAGCAATGCAAATGCAATGGTCGTCTCACCTCATCTCATCTCATCTCATCTCATCTCATCTCATCTACTACTACAGCGTCTGACTGCCTACCTTACCTCACCCACCCCTTGGTCTTGTTGCTGCTCGCCACCGCCGCCGCCTGCTGCTGCTGCTGCCTGGTCACCCTGGAACCAGGAGCCACCACCACCCTCTGCGCAGCAGCAGCAGCGCTTGCCGCCATGGCCCTCGAAGACGCCGACGTTGAAGGCCGAGCCGGGATCGACGCCCTCTTCGACCTCACCTCGCCGCCCTGCAGGCTCCTCTTCCTCGCCACGGCCGCGGCAGTAGCAGGGACGTGGTTCTCGACCTCACCCTGCATGCTGCTCCTCTTCCGCCCGGCGTTCTGCCTGCCACCGCCACCGCCACCAGGGTGGCTCTCCTCCCCTTTCCTCTTCCTCTCGTTCACGACGGCCGCCTCCGGGGCGAACAGGGAGCTGGGGACCCGCTTGTTGGCCGAGTCGGAGCTCCTCAGGATGCGGCGGTGCTGCTGCGCCTTCTCGCTCATCACGCCCTCCCTCGCGCAAGAAGCCGGCACCACGTTTGTCTCCACAGGGGTGGCAGGAAGAACCCTTGTGATTGGATTACTGTTTGAGGGTTCAGGCATCGTCGTGCTACTAGTGTCTTGAAGCTTTGGATCAGGCATCGTGCTAGCAGTGTCTTGAGGCTTTGTGTCAGGCATCGTGCTTGCGCCTTGGAGTTTTGTCATCTCCTGCAGCTTCTTCTCGAGGTCGAGCAGCTGAAATAACATGGACACAACATCAGGCTCTGCATTACTAACTAGTGCCCTCCAAATGTAAGACAAGAATGAGAGCAGAGCTCTGAGAAAAGGCTAATCCACCTTGCTCTGAAGCATTGACTCTGTTTTCTGTGCTTCCAAGAGTTCTTGCCCCATTTCCATTGCCTGCACATTTTTTAGTTTTAGGAATGATGATGAATAATATACAAGTGTCAGCTACCCTACCCGGTGGTTTCAGAATCTACACCAGGATGGATGATCAAAGAAACCAAATACGTGCAGATGCAGCGCAGCTAGAAAATAACCAACCTTTGATTCTGCAGCTGATCTTTGCTCTTCCTGCTCCTTTAGTTTCAGCTCCACCTCCTCAATCTGAAACAAGAAAAAGGTACATAATCAAATCAACCCAAGTCTCTTGTTGTTAATAATGCCCACTGACTGATGATTGTTATCCAGGTATCTGCCTTTCCTTAAACAATTACTAGCTGTTAACGACATTAATTAACCACTTTCAATTCCTACGTTACCTTGTGCTGTAGCGCACTACATGCTTCTTCCTTCTCCTTAAGTTTTCCAGAAAGCTGATTCTGCTGCTTTTCCGACGTAATTTGAGAATGCGTCTTAGAGTCTAGCTGGCTTTCAAGCTCCTTCACCTTCAATCAAGTTATTACAGAAAGTCTGTCAGCCACAATTTACAAGTGAAGAAAAGCAGTCTAGAAGAATCAACACAAGATTCAGTCAGATATTTGAAACTGAAATATTAGCCTCCTCCTCAACTGCACATACCTTGTCTTGCAAGTTTTTGTAAAGCTGCTCTTTTCCCTTGGCTTTACTCTCTAAATTTTGACAGTTCTCTTCCAGCTTTCTCAAAGATTCCTCCTTAAGCTTGGCTTCCTGCTTAGACCTTTCAAGCTGACACACGTTCACCAAGCAGAAATACCCATCAGTTCAGCTTCAAGCAGGCGCAGAACTAAGAAGCTTCAGCAGAAGGCAATACCGACACTCACCATCTGTTTGACCTTTTGAAGCTCGGCTGTGTCCACCTGCTTCTTCGCTGGGCCCAGTTCTATGCCACGGACACGGCTTGCAAAGTTCAACGAACTCAAGGTTTCTGACACGTCGTTGTCCGATGGGCTAATTTGCACAAACATTAGGGCTTTCGAATCGCCTCCTGTTACCGCAATTGTGGAGAAGAACAGAAAAGAGCAAATTAATCACGTAGCCAAGTGAGAGAATGCAAGAGGAACAGAAATGGTTAATATTTGGTATATTGTTGATATGGTATTTGTTCCACAGCAACAAACAGATCAAGTTACCTAAAGAGTCTTGGAGCAAGTGCGTCAGCTTGGAATTCCTGGGCAGAAGAAAAGCATCAAGACAGTGAGAAAACAGGAGCTGATAGGTGCAAACCCGTTACTGACTCAGAGTGCAAACCTGTAAGGGATGTGGCTGCTTCTGGAAGCAAGAGCAGAAATGACATCCCCTAAAGCAGAAAGCGACCTGTTGATATTTTGTGCTTCCTTGAGCCGATCACCTTGCGCGTCTGTCTTGGCTAACCGCTCGCTTCCAGCAAGATCAACTAACCAAAGCTTACTTCTTGTACAGTCCCCATTTATCAGGTTCTTTGCTCTAACCATGATACAAAGCATGCTGAAAAAAATGATAAAGGTCAAACCATTTTTACCACAAGCAGGAAGGTGCTCCATGGAGAAATGAAAAATAATGTTAGTTATGACCAACCAGTGTGAGCGACTGCTGTGTTCATTCACATTGTTTGACCCTACAGCCCTCGAATTGCTTCCAGTTTGTAAGACATCCCAAACTTCATTTATGTCCTCAACTTTGGCCTCGACTATGCCGGGCACATGATGGGATCCTTCACCTGCTTGTTTGATCTCCAACCTACATATGCAAAGATATACAGGTTACCACAGCATGGTACTATTGTGAACAAAAAAATAAGGAAGGGTGCAAAAGGGAAGTGGATGTACTTCTTAGATGAACTATTGTGAAACAAAATGAAGGGTACTAAAGGAAAGAGATTGTACTTCTTAGATGAAGGGGATGTTGCGAGGAGGTCTCTGATTTGTTCATTGTACACCTCAAGCACACTAACAGATATGTTGTACGTGACAGTGTCTTTTCTCTCCTCAGCAATCTTGAACAACTCCTCCAGAGTTCTATAGTTTACTCCTCTGTTCCTTTCAGTCCCTTCCATGGTGAAGGTCTTCCCGGTTCCTGTTTGTCCGTATGCAAATATGCATACATTGTATCCATCTAGCACTGACGTGACTAGTGGAGATGCATCGGCGTAAACCTCAGCTGTTCATGGATACAACTTGTATATTAGACAAACAAAGAAAATTTTATGATTGGAAACTCCAACATTACTTGGAAGTATAAAAACTAGAATTAGCAACATTCGCATTGTAAGAACAGTTGTGAAAGACAACAAAAAGCTAATACAGGCTCCATAGTACCAAGAGATACCTTGGTCATCCTTTGGGGTGTAGACTCTGTCAAACTTGAATGTCTTTTTTGCTGTTCCACCATTTATAATCCCAATGTCGCCATCATTTGCTCCATCAAAATCTACAACACATTTGTACCCTGACGATGTCTCAACTTTGCTCAAGGGGCGGCATCTGCAGAAAACTCTAATATTTCCTGAAATAAAAGAGATAGCCAGAGTCATTGTCCCGACCAAATTCTGGAAATGAGTGTAAGAATCTGAATACAGAGGGGGCAATAGGCACCTTTTGTCTCCTGGACAATATTATGAAGTTTCTTTCTCTTGGCCATCTCCTCGTGGTACTTCATTTTCAGATCGTCACACTGTGCAACTGCAATACCAAAAACATGCAATGCTCTGTTAAATACTTGAAAAGCTGTGTAACAATCCCACTTCAGAGTCAGGTATTACCTAAGGCTCGAACAGCTTCAATCATCTTACTCAAATCAGGAATCGCGTGCGCGCAGTCGTGTGCTTCAAGAGATAACAGTGCTTGCTCTTGTTTCATGGCCTGAGTATTACGAAGATACAATTAGCAGCAGCTACTGCAATCATTTACCATTTCTTGTGGTTGTTGTGATCTTGCAGACAGTAAATCAGAGCATTACCTTGATTTTGCTCTCCAAGTTAGATATGGCAGCAGCCCATAGTTTCTTGTCATTTTCGTAGTTCTGAGAAACTTTTCTTAGTTGGTCTGTTTGTGTGTCAAGGACTTGTTCTGCAAGTTATTATATTATATATTAGAACAATCATATACCTATATAAGCAAAACAAGGATAGGACGATGCTTAATGCAATAGTCTGGTACTTACCAAAATTATCAGTTTGCACAAGCTTTTGGTGAAGCTCCATCTTAAGCCTGTCAAGTTCTTGATTGGTAGTTTCTACTAAAGACCACGCCATGGAGCACTCGTCGGACTTGATGGAGCACTGGCTGGTTAGCTCCTCGATCTGTTTTTCGTACTTTGAGATGAGTTTAGCTGTCCTTTTCTGCAATTTGGGTACATTGATCATGTATCAGGATTACATACATGAGATAGGATGGTAAAACAGTTTGTGAGAAAAACTGACCTGAATAGGTGAAGAAATCTCAACATCAGTTAAGCATTTTTTGCATAAGCCACTCCCGCGTGCACCTAACTTTGCCGCTGCATGTTGAACGCAAAGATTATTTATCGACGGGAAAGGAATGCAAGCACATACATTGTTTGTTGTTTGCATCTAAAATAAATAAAGCAGCTACCTGGTGTTGCTGGGGATTTGCGAATGCAGATGCCACAAACCATGGGGTTTCCTCTTACTCCCTTGAAATCGATGATGATGGCACCATTGCTCCCGACAAAAGCCCTGATGTCAAGAACCTGAAGGGGCCTGTTACCTCCGACCACCTTGAACACATCAAGTTGAGACAAAATCTGTGAAGAAAAAGGCAGACTGTTTGAGGCACCAGATGTGGATAAGGAAAGCATGCAACGAAATTTATGAGAGAAACAAGTGAGTGAGCTTGCCTTGTCTTGTTGCACGAGGACATCAAAAGATCTGATTCCTGTTGGGCCGGCAGTGTGCACTATCTCGGCGAAATGCAGATCCAGGTAATAGTCTCCAGGGGCAAGGCCATGGAATGTGTAGCTGAAATCGCCGTAGCGTGCCGAGCTGTAGAGCGAGGGATAGTCGCCGGCTTCAACTATGGTCTCGGATGTCTCTATCGACTCCCCTCCTTGAAAGAAAGAGTCGCTGGAAAACAAGTTTGCAGAGGGATGGTGGGCTTGGATGGCGCACCCGCCGGCGTTGACGAACAGGACGCATTCACCTGTTAGTTTCAAGATGAGAAATGTACTTTGTGGAGGAATGTAGCAACAGAAATGAGATTTATTTATTATGAATCTTGCAAGTAGCCAGATCTCATCTATTATGTACTTTGTGGACGGACGGACGGACGGACGGACAGCAGGAGCCAAATCCATCCAAATCCTAGACACGGCTGATGGACGACGGCCAAGGGGAAGGGGAGGGGAGGGGAGCAGCACCTGCGCGGCAGTCGGCCCGCCTGAGCCCGGAGACGGCGACGCGCGGCCCGGAGACGAGGATCATGGACTCCGCCTCCGCCTCCTGCGGCGCCGGCGGCGGGTCGGGGTCGGGGCTGGCGTCGACGCAGGCCGCCTCCCAGCCGGCGGTCCAGGTGAAGTCCATGGGGTCGTCGCCTTCCATGGGGTCGGGTCGGGTCCGGTCCGGTCCGGCCGAGAGAGAGCCTGCCTGGGAGAGGAGGATGGAGGCGCGGCGTGGATTTGGATTTGGATTTGGGTTTGGGTTGTTTGGATTGGAGCCGCCGTCCGATTTCGAAACTGCTCTGCTCTCCTCATATGGGTGGGGGTGGGTGAGGACCGTTGTTGTGTGCTCCCCTTACTTCCCCCTTTCATAATTTGTCATCCACTGTCTTAATGACGGCCGGGCCGCCATTTTACCTAGGGCCAGGTCTGGGCCTACGCAAGCATCTTCGACCGATTCGGAATTCAGCTCCCCTGCGCGAGCATCTCCGACCGATTCGGAATTCAGCTCCCCTGCGCGAGCATCTCCGACCATCCGCAATTCAGCTCGCCCGCGCCTTCCGGTGAGCAACGGTTTGCCATCGCCACTGTGCCTTTGATCATCATCTTCCTCTGTTTCTTCTTCTGCTTATTTCCTATTCTTGTTTAATTGTTCAGCGGTGACCATGGGAAAGGAGAAGATGACCGGCCCAGATGTTGCCAAAATCGGGGTAAGAGCTATGTGTTAAGATGAGGGGGCCAATGACCCCCTCCCCGCTATGTGTTAAGATGAGATAGCATTGATATGGTCTTCAAGCAAAGGTCGGACTTTGGATACACAAAGGATTCATCATGAACAACTTGTAGAATAAGTCTTACAATTTCCTCATGGAAGAATGGATAACCTTGCTGAAAAGGAAACTATAACAATAGGGCCTCCGGCCAGATGTGCTAGGCACGACATCACCTCACCGGGTCACATAAGAACAATGTTATAACTCTTGGAATTATGTTCCAACCATCATATCTGACCGAGATTCAGATCTGATTGGTGTTAGGATAACTCAGATTTAGGATGCCTGAGTAGAAAGGTGCAACACAAATAGACGAGATGACATTGTAGATTCTCGGGAAATAAACTATGGAAGCAAGTTCCTAAACAAGAGTTCATCATTAAACCAAGGGAGGATGAAGAGGTGGCTGATGGACTCAACGACAATTCATCGAGACTTCCCTAAAGATGGATTTCCACAGCTATGTGAACAAGGAGATAACATTACTCAGATCAAATAATATAATGATGTAGACTCGAGGGAAACATACACAATTGAACAATGATAGAAAGGTGCACCCGGAAATCTAGACTAGGTAGCACGATCAATGTTCGAATGATGATTCAATAAGCATGTAACGCCCTGGACACACCCGCCGGTGGTCGTTGAAGGAAATATGCCCTAGAGGCAATAATAAAGTTATTATTTATTTCCTTATATCATGATAAATGTTTATTATTCATGCTAGAATTGTATTAACCGGAAACATAATACATGTGTGAATACATAGACAAACAGAGTGTCACTAGTATGCCTCTACTTGACTAGCTCGTTAATCAAAGATGGTTAAGTTTCCTAACCATGAACAATGTGTTGTTATTTGATTAACGAGGTCACATCATTAGTTGAATGATCTGATTGACATGACCCATTTCATTAGCTTAGCACCCGATCGTTTAGTATGTTGCTATTGCTTTCTTCATGACTTATACATGTTCCTATGACTATGAGATTATGCAACTCTCGTTTGCCGGAGGAACACTTTGGGTGCTACCAAACGTCACAACGTAACTCGGTGATTATAAAGGAGTACTACAGGTGTCTCCAATGGTAGATGTTGGGTTGGCGTATTTCGAGATTAGAATTTGTCACTCCGATTGTCGGAGAGGTATCTCTGGGCCCTCTCGGTAATACACATCACATAAGCCTTGCAAGCATTATAACTAAGATGTTAGTTGTGAGATGATGTATTACGGAACGAGTAAAGAGACTTGCCGGTAACGAGATTGAACTAGGTATTGGATACCGACGATCGAATCTCGGGCAAGTAACATACCGATGACAAAGGGAACGATGTATGTTGTTATGCGGTCTGACCGATAAAGATCTTCGTAGAATATGTAGGAGCCAATATGGGCATCCAGGTCCCGCTATTGGTTATTGACCGGAGACGTGTCTCGGTCATGTCTACATTGTTCTCGAACCGTAGGGTCCGCACGCTTAACGTTACGATGACAGTTATTATGAGTTTATGCATTTTGATGTACCGAAGGTTGTTCGGAGTCCCGGATGTGATCACAGACATGACGAGGAGTCTCGAAATGGTCGAGACATAAAGATTGATATATTGGAAGCCTATATTTGGATATCGGAAGTGTTCCGGGTGAAATCGGGATTTTACCGGAGTACCGGGAGGTTACCGGAACCCCCCGGGAACCAAATGGGCCTTATTGGGCCTTAGTGGAAAGGTGAAAGGGGCAGCCCAAGGTGGGCTGCGCGCCTCCCCCCTCCCCTAGTCCTATTAGGACTAGGAGAGGTGGCCGGCCCCCTTCTCTCTCTCTCTCTCTCTCTCTCTCTCTCTCTCTCTCGGAATCCTATTAGGAATAGGATTGGGGGGAGTCCTACTCCCGGTAGGAGAGTAGGACTCCTCCTGCGCCCTCCTCCTTTGGCCGGCCAGCCCTCCCCCTGGCAACCTTTATATACGGGGGCAGGGGGCACCTCTAGACACACAAGTTGATCATTGAGATCGTTCCTTAGCCGTGTGCGGTGCCCCCTGCCACCAAATTCCACCTCGATCATATCGTTGTAGTGCTTAGGCGAAGCCCTACGTCGGTAGTACATCAAGATCGTCACCACGCCGTCGTGCTGACGGAACTCCTCCCCGAAGCTTTGCTGGATCGGAGCCCGGGGATCGTCATCGAGCTGAACGTGTGCTAAGAACTCGGAGGTGCCGGAGTAACGGTGCTTGGATCGGTCGGATCGGGAAGAAGACGTACGACTACTTCCTCTACGTTGTGTCAACGCTTCCGTTGCGATCTACAAGGGTACGTAGATCAGACTCTCCCCCTCGTTGCTATGCATCACCATGATCTTGCGTGTGCGTAGGAAATTTTTTGAAATTACTACGTTCCCCAACAGTCGTTACTCCTGGCGGGATCTAGACTGGCCCCACAAATCAACACTAGTCTTTTCTGGGCACTTTGTCCTCACTCATGCGCACATGATTCAATAAGCATGTAACGCTCCGGACACACCCGCCGGTGGTCGTTACTCCCGGCGGGATCTAGACTGGCCCCACGGATCAATACTAGTCTTTTCTGGGCACTTTGTCCTCACTCATGCGCACCCGAGAGCAACTTCCCGATGTGCTAGGCACGACATCACCTCACCGGGTCACATAAGAACAATGTTATAACTCTTAGAATTATGTTCCAACCATCATATCTGACCGAGATTCAGATCTGATTGGTGTTAGGATAACTCAGATTTAGGATGCCTGAGTAGAAAGGTGCAACACAAATAGACGAGATGACATTGTAGATTCTCGGGAAATAAACTATGGAAGCAAGTTCCTAAACAAGAGTTCATCATTAAACCAAGGGAGGATGAGGAGGTGGCTGATGGACTCAACGACAATTCATCGAGACTTTCCTAAAGATGGATTTCCACAGCTATGTGAACAATGAGATAACATTAGTCAGATCAAATAATATAATGATGTAGGCTCGAGGGAAACATACACAATTGAACAATGATAGAAAGGTGCACCCGGAAATCTAGACTAGGTAGCACGATCAATGTTCGAATGATGATTCAATAAGCATGTAACGCCCTGGACACACCCGCCGGTGGTCGTTACTCCTGGTGGGATCTAGACTGGCCCCACAGATCAATACTAGTCTTTTCTGGGCACTTTGTCCTCACTCATGCGCACATGATTCAATAAGCATGTAACGCTCCGGACACACCCGCCGGTGGTTGTTACTCCCGACGGGATCTAGACTGGCCCCACGGATCAATACTAGTCTTTTATGGGCACTTTGTCCTCACTCATGCGCACCCGAGAGCAACTTCCCAGTCGGTCACCCATCCTGACACTACTCCAAGCTGAGCACACTTAACTTTGGAGTTCTGTCCGAATGGGCTACCAGAAAAGAAGGAATTCCTTATTGATATGAGTAGTCTATCATCCCTAATAAGCCAGGCTATCACATACACCCCCACTCAGAGGAACCGACGTCCTCGTCGGGCCACAGGAACATTCCCTCTTGGTACATACGTCTGTGCATCCAGTCCGGTACATGTGCCATGCCGGATGCCACGACGGGTCACAAACGTCATGAACAACATGACCGCGCACCTGTCCACAAACATCCATGTAACCGTGAGGGTCGGCTCTGATACCAACTTGTAACGCCCCGAACACACCCGCCGGTGGTTGTTACTCCTGACGGGATCTAGACTGGCCCCACAGATCAATAGTAGTCTTTTCTGGGCACTTTGTCCTCACTCATGCACACCCGGGAGCAACTTCCCGGTCGGTCACCCATCCTGACACTACTCCAAGCTGAGCGCGCTTAACTTTGGAGTTCTGTCCGAATGGGCTACCGGAAAAGAAGGAATTCCTTATTGATATGAGTAGTCTATCATCCCTAATAAGCCAGACTATCACAAAGCAATAGACTTAGAATGAAACTATCGACCAATAACTTCAAAGCAATAGGGTTGCTAGAAGTTTAGAATTTACACAACACAGACCATTGGTTGGTATTCCGGTTAGAAACAACACGTGGACCGAGGAATGAAGAGATATGGCAAGAAGTATCACCTGTATCAAGAATTCTTAAGAGGTGGTGAAATTCTCATGACATTCTTGACATAAATGATGGTAATACTCCAAGGTAAAGAACAAATGCTGGATAGCAAGGATCTCAAGGTATAACACGAAACACGAACAAGTTTGTGTTGAACGGAAGGCAATATAGTGGTCGATGATAACACAAATCATCGAGGGCAAGAATGGTATTTGTCATCATGAATTCAATTGATATCTTGGAAGAGCTCCGAATGCTGATGATGATCATGACAAATTTTGTCGAGAGGCTCCACGTAGAAGCAATTGATCAACGGCTACATCAAGCAACATGACTAATCCAGAGAAAGATTATTGGAACCACGGATACGACACCAACTCGGAATGAAGCTTGTTGTTCGAGGTGGAACGATGAGACAAGGAAGATCGATGTAAGCTTAGCTCATCACCGAAAGTGGTGCTCCGGAAATAAGGACCAGGTAGCCCAATTAAAATCAGCACGATACTGATATAGCTGATCACGCTAGAAATGACGTGAATGAGTACAAACTCGTAAGTAAAGAAGACTACTAATAGTTGTTTAAGCAAGATGCGGACTCGATTCAGTTATCAGTGCCCTTGAGTGTTTAATGACTTAGAGCCCGTGAAAAATTTGGAATCAGTGAGAATGTAGTACTTGATGGAGAACTCATAAGAAGTTATGCAGTTCCGTGATAATCTCGAGATACCATGGTGTAATGCTCGATGGAAGATCAAAGTAAAGGTAGGAATGGTGTATTGATCCATAGAAGACAAGTGCTTAAACTTGCCCGAGAAATGGGGTCAAAGAAGAACATATGGTCGGAACCACAATTGCAAAGGATCAATTCACCGGTACCAATGGATATTATATCAAGGAAATAGTTATTTTTACAATAAGCTTCCATGATAGGATCTACATCGTGTCCATGAGCATGAACACAAAAGTTCAAGGTCGACTCCCACTTCCACAACGCATAACCTTCCATTCATCTCTTGCATTTCAAAAATGACATTATTTGTTGAAAGTTTTACATGGTGCAATACCAGATAAGTATGACCCATGAAATCTTTCGGGTTCACACAGATTAGGGAAGGCGTTGGTTCAACCCATCAGGGCATCTTAGGAACATAGATCACAAACTTCAGAGTAAATAATACAAGCTCGAAAGTAGAGTATGGTTATCAAAGCAGAGGATACAAATTACAAAAGGCATTATATATCCATGGAAATGCTCACAAGGTTATTGAATATGAAGGACAATGTCGGGTAATAATCCAACAAGGGGTCTTGTGGTCTACAACGGAGCTGCTGCGAGTATCGGTACTCTATCAGAGGAAGAAGGAACGAAAGGGCATCGGATTATAGAAACAACTGACTAATTCAATGCTCAAATGCAAAGGAATTATCATTTACAAATCAAGGGATTGGAAGCCAACGGTCTGATTAAGAATGGATAAGTTGAATAGACATTAGGGGTACAATCGACGTCAATTTGATTGGTCGATAACCAGCTCAAGTTCAAAATGACATCTGAGCCGGAAAGATAATTTAGAAGGGTCAATTGATGATTGTGTGACGCCCCCGATTCAATCGTACACTAATCATACACGCAAACGTGTATGATCAAGATCAGGGACTCACGAGAAGATATCACAACACAACTCTACAAATAAAATAAGTTATACAAGCATCATATTACAAGCCAGGGGCCTCGAGGGACACGACTATTCAAATAGATAAACTTCCCTGCAGGGGTGCACCACATTTTCCAACACGCTCGATCCCCTTTGTCCGGACACACTTTCATGGGTCATGCCCGGCCTCGGAAGATCAACACGTCACAGCCCCACCTAGGCACAACAAAGAGGTCAGCACGCCGGTCTAAATCCTATGGCGCTGGGGTCTGGGCCCATCGCCCATTGCACACATGCACGTTGCATACGCGGCCGGTGAGCAGACCTAGCAACCTCCATTACAAAGGAAGTTGCGTTACGCGGTCCAACCCAGCGCGCGCCGCTCAGTCGCTGACGCCACGAAGGCTTCGGCTTATACCTCGACATGGAGTGCCCATAACTGTTCCCGCGTAGTTGGTTAGTGCGTATAGGCCAGTGGCCAGACTCAGATCAAATACCAAGATCTCGTTAAGCGTGTTATCTTGAAGTAACCGCGAACACTGACAAGGGCCAGACCCACCTCTCTCCTGTGTGGTCTTAACCTGCCCTGTCGCTCCGCCACAAAGATCCACCCAGAGGGCCGTCGGGACAAAGGTCCTTTCACCCCCCAATCTGTGAATCACTCGCGGGTACTCTACGAGTCGACCCGTCTTTAGGCATCACATGCATCATGTATATGTATATAGATATATACATATACCCGTGATCACCTCCCTAGTGATCACGGCCCGATAGTATAGCACGGCAGACTGACAAGAATGTAGGGCCACTGATGATAAACTAACATCATATACTAAGCATTTAGGATTGCATGTAAGGTATCAACAACTGTAGCAACAATGACAGGCTATGCATCAGAATAGGATTAACGGAAAGCAGTATCATGCTACATTACTCTAATGCAAGCAATAGAGAGAAGAATAGATGATATCTGGTGATCAAGGGGGGGGGGGCTTGCCTGGTTGCTCTGGAAAGAAGGACGTGTCATCAACACCGTAGTCGAACTGCGGGTCGCCGGCAGTCTCAGGGTCTACCGGAAAGAAGTAACGGAGGGGGACACAATAAATAACAGGGCAATCAAAGTATCAGAAAGTGACACACGTCAATACTTTGTGCTAGGGGTGACCTAACGCAGGGATAGGTGATACCGGCAAAGGGGAAAAACATCCAGGAAAGTATTCTCGACGTTTCGCGTTTTCAGACGGACGAACCGAAGGGGAAAAGTTGCGGGTTCGCTATGCTAGGGATGTGTGGTGGACGAACGGGCTGTGTATTCGGATTCATCTCGTCGTTCTGAGCAACTTTCATGTACAAAGTTTTTCCATCCGAGCTACGGTTTATTTTATATTATTTTTAAAAGATTTAAATCAATTTTAGAATTTATTTAATTATTTTAAATCAACATTACCTAGAATAATGTTTGCTGACGTCATCATGACGTCAGCAGTCAATAGAGCATTGACTTAGTCAAACTGACATGTGGGTCCCACATGTCATAGGCTGAAGACTAACTATTTTGTTAACATTTAATTAGCAGGTTACTTAGAGTTAATTACTTAACTAAACAGTGTTAGTTAAACATGATTAATTAATTAAATTTATTATTATTATAATTGATTTTTTTTTATTTTTTATTTTTTAGTTTTTTATAAATCGTTCTGGGGTTGGGGCCCCCTTGTCATAGGCCCTGGGGGCCTTATCGGGCACACAACCGTGGGTGGGCGCCGCCTGAATTGGCCCGGGCGCGGGCACCAGGCAGGGGTCGCCGGGGCGAGGCCGTGGCCTCGGCAAGGCTTGCCGGCCGGCCGCAGCGGCAAAGGCGGACGCAGGGAGGCGAGCGGGACTGCAGGCGGGCGTGGACGGGCGGGACGGACGGCGGGCGTGGTCGGGCGGAGCCGGCGTGGGCGCGGGTGACTGACGGGGGGGCGGGGCGCGCGGGCCTGGCGATGCGGTGGTGCGAGGCCGTGGTGGAGCAGAGCTTTGGGGCTCGCGTGGCCGGAGCGGACGCTGGACAGGGGACGGCGAACGCAGAGGCGGGGCACCGCGGGCGCGCGGAGCGAGGGCCGCGGTGAGCGCGGACGCCGGCGTGAGGAGGCAACCGGCAGCGCAGGCGAGCAACGGCGGGCGAGCGGGGCGCGCACGGGGCAGCCAGGCGAAGCGGGGACGGAGCAGCAGCGACGGCAACAACGTCAGAGGCCTTCGCGCGGTGGTGGTGGCGCATGGCGATGACGAGTGGGTGCGGACCGGTGAGGGGATGACGGAGAGGAGGACGGGGCGGTCCGGTGGGCGGCGACGGGGACGAGCCGGGGTGTCGAGCGCCCCGATCCCGATCCAGAATGGGGAAGGGGAGAGAGGAGTGGGTCGAGAGGGGGAGTGGGGATGCTGGGTGTCGGCTAGGGTTTGGGCAGGGGGTGTACAGGGGAGTGGGGTGGGCCGGCCAGGCGGCCTGCTGAGCCGAAGCCCAGTTTTTTTTGTTACTTTCTTCTCCTCCTTTTCTATTTTTAATTATTTTTTACTGTCTTTATTTCATTTCCCAATTTATTTTTGTTTGTAAAATATAGTACTAACACCCAAAATTTGCATTACTAAAAATACCTCTGCCACAATAACTTTGGCACCTAAATAAAACAGTTTCGTAATTATTTATTATTTAAAAGTATTTAAATAACAGTTTTTGCTATTATTTTATTATCATTTGAATATTTAATTTTTTTATTAAAGTGTGGTTTCTCCATTATAATTACCTATGCATTGTTTGGCTCACTCCGAACATTTTAGTTTTAATATTTGAACACTTCTATTGTTTGCTTAATTTTGAATTTGAATTTGAATGGGTTTCGAACTAACGCGAGATTAGCAATAGTAATCGAGGTGATGTGCCATCATTAATAGAGGGTTACTGTAGCTTAATTATCCTGGCATCACAGCGTGCGCCGGAGCCCTCGCGCCTTGCCACTGCTCTCCCCATCAAGGTTTCCCCTCCAACCGGAGCTCCTCCTGATCCGCCGACTGGCGCTCATCCCCACCGCAGCGACGCTCGTGCCGCTGCTCTCCGTCGAGCTCGCGTGCGCGGCGCATCTGATGGCCAACACAGCCATCGTCCTGCCCTCCTTGATGCGATGGTGCGGACTCGCCTCTTCCTCCCTTCTCCTCCGGCGCCTCCTCCCCATCGGCTCCCTCTCTGGAGGCATAGGTCACCGCCTCCCGTGCTTGCCGTCTCTTGCAAGCCCCTCCCCCCCTCGACCGGCGGCGGCGTCGACCCTGACGAGGAGCCCATCCTGCCCCTCCTCCAGGAACTAGCAGTAAGCCGTATTCTCGTCTGGCTCTTCGTATCTACATTTAGTTAAATTTTTGACGAAGTCTGGATTCGAAGAGGTTCTGATTGTGTTGTTCTGTTGCTAGGATAGTTTAGTGCCCCCTCAAGCAATTTGGGCTTCTATCTTGATGTAAGTAGTCACTATCCCCTTCTCAGCTTCGATTCAAACTCACCTAGTGGCTAAGATTATTTGGGTTGTCAGCAGTTAATAACCACTGTTACCTTTAACAATGGTAGTAAAGGAAAATCTAAATGGTTAATGTAGACACTTGTGTATGTGGCTTTGCTTCAAACAGAATAAGGCAAGCAGCATTGTTATGACCCCAAAAGGATAATTAACTAATGTGTGATATAAATAATTTACCTTTGGATGATATGCAGAGAGGGCCACTCTTAAATATATGTGGTTATGAGGTAATTCGTTGCTATGTGATGAATCATTTGGTCCTGCTCTAGTGTTGTTTCGCCTTCTTTTGCTCAGCTCATGTTGCTTTGGCTTGGAGACTACTCAAATGGAAATGTGTTGGAGCGATTATGTGTTGCAGGTAAAGAATTTTTTTTTCATTTCTTTTGGCTTGCTATTAATTGTCACTTGCGTACACATGATTAGGTTGGTCACGGATTTGTGCAGCTAGCTAGCATTGCTAATATTATGTGCTGCTCTAGAAATAGATCAAGTGATACTTTAATTTTTGTTCATCTAATGATTTTTTGTTATTTCCTTTTGAATGCTTAGCCATGTTGTGTCTCACTCGTGTGAAACTCAAGATTTGATATTAGCACATAACTCATGATTTGACAAACAATTAAATTCCTATATTTTAGTATATCTTCTTATCTTTCTTATTTCTGTTCCTGAACTGAACTTCGCCCTTTTCTACAAAATTATAAGAGCAATGGTGGTTTGGACAAATGATTATGATTGCTTATTTATTTTCTTGGTGTTAGATTACTAATGAAGAGAAATACAATTATATGATTTTACCATTATTATCAGATGAGGAAGTGATAGGTTCGGAAAATGACAATATTTACCTATCTCTCATCTCTAATGTATTCATGTAAGTGCCCATGTCTTTTTCCATTATTATCAGTTGATATGTTCTTCATTGCACACAAATCATTCTTACTATACTATCAGACATTATTAGCACATGCTCTTTTGAGGGAAATGGGGATGGCACTATCTTTTGGTCTTCTGCCCAGAAATCTTTAGAGTACATTATCTTTCGTCTTCCTAATTATAAATTATTGGAATTTCTTATGCTTTCAGTAATGCAACTTTATTGTTTTACTGTTGTCTTTTGAGGGAAATGGGGATGGTATCTTTCGGTCTTCCTAATTAGATATAAGCAACTGCTTACTGTAACACCTCGGATGTAATTTACCTTATCTGTATCCCACCTCTTGCCGTTTCCGGCCTAAGTTATTTTATTTTTCCTCAGGTTTGGGTTTTTTGTCTTCGTGTGTTGTTGCCTTTGTCATGCATCTCATATCATGTCATCATGTGCATTGCATTTGCATACGTGTTCATCTCATGCATCCGAGCATTTTCCCCGTTGTCCGTTTTGCATTCCGGCGCTCCTATCTCCTCCGGTGGTCCTTTCTACTTCTTTTCGTGTGTGGGGGTTAAACATTTCCGGATTGGACCGAGACTTGTCATGCGGCCTTGTTTTACTACCGGTAGACCGTCTGTCAAGTTTCGTACCATTTGGACTTTGTTTGATACTCCAACGATTAACCGAGGGACCGAGAAGGCCTCGTTTGTGCTGCAGCCCAACACCCTTCAAATTTGGCCCAAAACCCACCAAAAACCCTTCCATCATCTAGAGCGTTCGATCACGATCGCGTGGCCGCAAACCGCACCTCATTTGGAGCTTCCTAGCTCCCTCTATGCCTATAAATAGCTCCTCCTCCAAAAATCCTGGGTCTCCTTCCACCCTAACCCTAGAAAAACTCCACCCGCCGCCGCCGGACAAAAATCCGGGCAGCGGATGTGTCCGCCCGCTCCGCCGGACCAACCCGCCGTCGCCACGTGTCCCTGGGCCAGTCCCCACATCGCTGCCGACCGCGCGGGCCCGCTAGGCCCGTGGTCGGCCCTCCCGCCGCCCGACTAGGGTCGAGGCGCTCCCTCCGCGCCGCCTCACCTTCCCCGTGCCCAGCGCCTCTTCTCCCGGCCGGCCGCCGCGCCGCCATTGACGACCGCCGCCGCGCCGACCACTCGCCGGCCGGACCTCGCCCCGCCGCCACAGTGAGCTCGCCGGACCTCCTCCGCAGCCGCGCCACCGCCGCCTACAGCCGCCCCGGCGTGCTCCCTGGGCCAGATCTCTTCTCCGGCAAACTCTCCAGCCTCCGAAGAACTCGGCAAGTCCGGCTACAGTGAACTCCGGCGGTGCCTCGATCCGCATGCGGTCTGGATCAAGATCTCGGTTGACTTTTTCCTAGGAAACCCTAGGTTTTTTTTGCAATTTTCATCATGTCGTAACTCTGCATCCGTAGCTCCGATTCGTGCATGTAGCATATCAAAATGTTTGTCATGAAGAGTACATCATTTCATCTCATTGCATCATTTTAATTTGAGCTCATGTTGATGCCCGAAATGCTGTTGGAAGAGGGCTATGTGGTAAATTTGGCAGATTTGTTTCATCAAATAGCTATTTGTCATTTTTGCCATGATTTATGTGTGCATGATATGATCCTGAGCTCTACATGTGTTTTGTTATATACCATGCCATCTTTAGAGTGGTGCTTGCCATGTAGTTTTGTGATATTTATGGTGACTAGAACAAGCTTGCAAAGTAGCGTAATCGGTAATGCTGATTTCAGGGACTTAGAATTTCACTAAGTCCTTGTCCTGATTTTGTCGTTATGCCATATGTTCATGTTGTTTCCTAGTGATCCGTGCCTCTTTTGAGGATGATCAGTAAGGATGATTTGTTAATATTGTGGTGCTCTATCCATAAATTTCTTTGTTTGCATTTATGGAGCACCCTAGCTTGAGTCAATCGAGCTCTACTTTTGCTATATCGTGAATCCTGGCAGATTGTTGACATGTTAGTGATTTTGCCGAGGATATTGCTATTGATCCGTGCATGCTATGTTGTTGTTCTTGCCATGTCTAGCTTCTATGTCATGTATTATTGATGGGTGTATTCTTAGTTTGTCATGCCATGCTCTGTAGTGAGTGCATCGAGCTCGTAAACATGCCTACTCGTTAACTGATTTGCATGTCTGAGATCTGTTTATGTTTTTGCCATGTTCACATGCTTGCAATTGTATTTTATGACCCCTTTTGGCTCAAGGTAACTAAGGGACTTTTGTTAAGTGCTTTGCGTAGCTTCATGCCATGCCTTGCTTTGCCATGTTAAGTTCCTGTAGCATGTAGTTTTCATGCTCTAAAGTGTGCTTCCTGATGATAAATTCCAGACTTGTGTTAATTTCACCAAGTCTGAAACCTGTTATCATTTGCACTTTTGCCATGCTTGTTTGAACCTGTTAATGGATGAATTAGCCGTAGCTCAGTGTTCATCTTTTGTCAAGCATCATGAGTGGCACTAGTAGAAAAAGGGTCAAACGTGAAGCACATTAGTGCCGGTTTGTATTTGAGCCGGTACTAATGGTACCATTATTGCCGGTTCGAACGGATTTGCATTAATGCCGGTTCGTGTTGAACCTTTAGTACCGGTTCGTGGCACGAACCGGTACTAAAGGGGTGGTGGCAGGCTGGCGTCAGGCCGGGGCCCCACGATCACCTTTAGTACCGGTTCATGGCACGAACCGGTACTAAAGGTCTAACCTTTAGTACCGGTTCGTGCCATGAACCGGTACTAACGGGGTCTGACCTATAGTACCGGTTGGAGACACAAACCGGCACTATAGGGCAATTTTCAAACTCTACCCCCCCCTGTGGATCGCCTTTTCAATTTTAAAAAAAATAAACGAAAATGATGGAAATGTCAAAAAAATAAAAGAAAATAAGTTTCCCATGTGATATGTGGTCTAGTTGTTGGGAAAATTTGCAAATGTGAATTTTGACTTTATTTGCAAAATCTCTCTGAAATTTGTAAAAATGGGCATAACTTTTGCATACTAACTCGGATGAAAAAGTTTTATATATGAAAAATCATCTAATCGAAAAGTTACATCGGGGAAACCCCGTTAAACATTTGCAAAATCCTCAAAAACCTAATAGAAAAAAGTTACGGGGCTTTTAAGATCTAGAGTGGAAAAAATTAAAAAAATATTCAAACTGTGGGCAAACTATGGTCAAACAATGGTCAAACTAGTTATTCTAGAATATTAGTGTTAGTAAATAATATTTTAGTTATTTCAATTTTTTGAATTTTGGTCAAATCTGGTCAAAACTATGGTCAAACTGTGGTCAAACTTATTCAAGAAATATTAGCGTTACTAAATAATTACTGTTTTTTTAGAATAATAGTTTCAAACTCAAACGGTGAAATGTGTGACTTCATGCTCAAGCTAAACTCCTGAGGGTTAATAGGATTGACATCTTACTATTGTCAGGAAAACAACAAGTGCAGACTCGGAAACGAAGGAGAATAGAACCTGAAAGTTAAGCGTGCTCGGGCTCGAGTAGTGAGAGGGATGGGTGACCGGTCGGGAAGTTAGATGATTTGGAATGAGTGATCCACACTTGAGCAGTTAAGAGAGGTGATTAGAGACTAAATCATCAAATAATTCAGAAAAATAAAAAATAAAAAAAATCAATTTTTTTTCAAAAATTTCAAAAAAAACCTTTAGTACCGGTTGGTGGGTGGCACTTTAGCGCCGGTTCGTGCCGAACCGGCACTAAAGGGGGGGGGGCTTTAGTGCCGAAATTTTAGTGCCGGTTCCATAACCGGCACTAAAGGTCCTTACAAACCGGTACTAATGATCCGTTTTCTACTAGTGTGGATACCTGCCATGTATTTTGTTGTCATGTTTGAGTGCTGTAGCATATTTAACTTGTTGCATTTAGTTGGTCACTTGCTGATTATCGCAGACCGGTGCCATATTTGTTTTGCTTGCCATTTCCAAACCGTGCATCCGATTCCGGTGATATTTATACCGATTTCAACCGAAATCACCTCACCTTTCCAGTGGCACTCTTGGATTTCCAAGTTGAGGCCAGGTTCAATCATTCCTTGTCAAATCTTGCATATGCATCACATACCGCATCCCGCATATCATACCATGTTTGCATCATGTTGTTTGAGCATTGCACGTGGTTGACTGTGTTCCGTTTTGTTTGTTGTTCTTGTTTGGGTAGAGCCGGGAGACGAGTTCGCGAACGAGGAGCCCGTTGAGTTTGCTTACGAGGATCAAGTCAACTCTGACAACTTTGCAGGCAAGATGATCATACCCTCGAAATCACTTCTATCTTTGCTTGCTAAATGCTCGCTCTTTTGCTATGCCTATGCTACGATACCTACCACTTGCTTATCATGCCTCCCAAATTGCCATGTCAAACCTCTAACCCACCATGTCCTAGCAAACTGTTGATTGGCTATGTTACCGCTTTGCTCAGCCCCTCTTATAGCGTTGCTAGTTGCAGGTGAAGATTGAAGATCGTTCCTTATGGAACATTGTTTATTGTTGGGATATCACCATATTATCTTGTTATCTTAATGCACATATATACTTGGTAAAGGGTGGAAGGCTCAGCCTTTTGCCTAGTGTTTTGTTCCACTCTTGCCGCCCTAGTTTCCGTCATATCGGTGTTATGTTCCCGGATTTTGCGTTCCTTACACGGTTGGGTTATAATGGGAACCCCTTGACAGTTCGCCTTAAATAAAACTCTTCCAGCAATGACCAACTTTGGTTTTACCATTCGCCACCTAGCCTTTTTCCCTTGGGTTCCGCGGACTCAAGGGTCATCTTTATTTAAACCCCCGGGCCAGTGCTCCTCTGAGTGTTGGTCCAACCTGTCAGCTGCCGGTGGCCACCAGGGGAAACTCTGGGCTGGCCTACCGGAACCTTGGACAATCCGGTGTGCCCTGAGAACGAGATATGTGCAGCTCCTATCGGGATTTGTCGGCACATTCGGACGGTGTTGCTGGTTTAGTTTTACCATTGTCGAGGATGTCTTGTAACCGGGATTCCGAGACTGATCGGGTCTTCCCGCTAGAAGGAATATCCTTCATTGACCGTAAGAGCTTGTGATGGGCTAAGTTGGGACTCCCCTGCAGGGATTTGAACTTTCGAAAGCCATGCCCGCGGTTATGGGCAGATGGGAATTTGTTAATGTCCGGTTGTAGATAACATGAAACTTAACCTAATTAAAATGAATCAACCGCGTGTGTTACCGTGATGGTCTCTTCTTGGCGGAGTCCGGGAAGTGGACACGGTGTTGGAGTAATGTTTGATGTAGGTTGTTCTAGGATCACTTCTTGATCATAGTTCTTCGTTCGTGCTTTGCCTTCTCTTCTCGCTCTCTTTTGCGAACAGGTTAGCCACCATATATGCTAGTCGCTTGCTGCAGCTCCACATATTACCTTGCTTTTACCTATAAGCTTAAATAGTATTGATCGTGAGGGTACGAGATTGCTGAGTCCCCGTGACTCACAGATTACTTCCAAAACCAGATGCAGGGACCGTTGATACCGCTCCAGACGATGCGCTTGAGCTCAAGTGGGAGTTCGATGAAGACTCTCGTCGTTACTATGTGTCTTTCCCAGATGATCAGTAGTGGTGCCCAGTTGGGGGCGATCGGGGACTTTGTCGCATGTGGGGGTTGATCTTTATTTTGGTACCGTAGTCGGACCATGAGTGTATTGCACGATTGTAATGTTATTCATGTATTTGTGTGATGTGGCGAGTGTAAGCCAACTATGTATCCTTTCCCCTTTTATATATTTACATGGGTTGTTGTGAATATTACCTTACTTGCGACATTGCTTTCAATGCGGTTATGCCTCTAAGTCGTGCTTCGACACGTAGGAGATATAGCCGCATCGAGGGCGTTACACTTACCCACACCATATAACTTCGATTTGCTCCCTCGTTGCAGCATCACTCTGTTCCATACACTAAGAAATGTGAAGTCTGCCGGTTGCCACTCGCGCTGCTGCTCTGCTTGGAGGCGTCGTCGTCGACTGGAGGAGCGCCGAATCATCGTTCTCGAGTTCATGCACTTCAGGAAGAAGATGGCCCGAGGTGAGACACCACACATCCGCCGTGCAAAGGTAGAGGTGAGTGCCCTCTCCATTTCCCCATTTCCTCCATCTCTCTCTGGCCTGATCCATTTTTTTCTGCAGCTTGACATATAGGTCAGTGTGTGTGTGCAGCAGCTCTAGAGAGACCAACGTCGAGGTACCTGTTGGAAATATGCCCTAGAGGCAATAATAAATTGGTTATTATTATATTTCCTTGTTCATGATAATCGTTTATTATCCATGCTAGAATTGTATTGATAGGAAACTCAGATACATGTGTGGATACATAGACAACACCATGTCCCTAGTAAGCCTCTAGTTGACTAGCTCGTTGATCAATAGATGGTTACGGTTTCCTGACCATGGACATTGGATGTTGTTGATAACGGGATCACATCATTAGGAGAATGATGTGATGGACAAGACCCAATCCTAAGCCTAGCACAAAGATCATGTAGTTCGTTCGCTAAAGCTTTTCTAATGTCAAGTATCATTTCCTTAGACCATGAGATTATGCAACTACCGGATACCGTAGGAATACTTTGGGTGTGCCAAACGTCACAACGTAACTGGGTGGCTATAAAGGTGCACTACGGGTATCTCCGAAAGTGTCTATTGGGTTGGCACGAATCGAGACTGGGATTTGTCACTCCGTGTGACGGAGAGGTATCTCTGGGCCCACTCGGTAGGACATCATCATAATATGCACAATGTGATCAAGGAGTTGATCACGGGATGATGTGTTACAGAACGAGTAAAGAGACTTGCCGGTAAAGAGATTGAACAAGGTATCGGGATACCGACGATCGAATCTCGGGCAAGTATCGTACCGATAGACAAAGGGAATTGCATACGGGATTGATTAAGTCCTTGACATCGTGGTTCATCCGATAAGATCATCGTGGAGCATGTGGGAGCCAACATGGGTATCCAGATCCCGCTGTTGGTTATTGACCGGAGAACGTCTCGGTCATGTCTACATGTCTCCCGAACCCGTAGGGTCTACACACTTAAGGTTCGATGACGCTAGGGTTATAAAGGAAGTTTGTATGTGGTTACCGAATGTTGTTCGGAGTCCTGGATAAGATCCCGGACGTCACAAGGAGTTCCGGAATGGTCCGGAGGTAAAGATTTATATATGGGAAGTCCTGTTTTGGTCACCGGAAAAGTTTCGGGGTTTATCGGTAACGTACCGGGACCACCGGGAGGGTCCCGGGGGTCCACCAAGTGGGGCCACTAGCCCCGGAGGGCTGCATGGGCCAAGTGTGGGAGGGGACCAGCCCTAGGTGGGCTGGTGCACCCCCCACCAAGGCCCAAGGCGCCTAAGGGGAGGAAGGGGGCAAACCCTAAGGGCAGATGGGCCCTAAGGCCCATGCTCCCTGCACCTCCCTTTCCTCCCCCCTTGGCCGCCTCCCTTAGTTGGGATCTGGGGCTGCCGCACCCCTTGGGGTGGGAACCCTAAAGGGGGCGCAGCCCCCTCCCCTTCCCCTATATATACTTGAGGCCTAGGGGCTGCCCAATACGCGATTTGATCTTTCTCATGGCGCAGCCCTGCATCTCCCTCTTCCTCCTCTCCCGCGGTGCTTGGCGAAGCCCTGCAGGATTGCCACGCTCCTCCACCACCACCACGCCGTTGTGTTGCTGCTGGATGGAGTCTTCCTCAACCTCTCCCTCTCTCCTTGCTGGATCAAGGCATGGGAGACGTCACCAGGCTGTACGTGTGTTGAACGCGGAGGTGCCTTCCGTTCGGCACTAGGATCTCCGGTGATTTGGATCACGACGAGTATGACTCCCTCAACCCCGTTCTCTTGAACGCTTCCGCTTAGCGATCTACAAGGGTATGTAGATGCACTCTCCTTCCCCTCGTTGCTGGTCTCTCCATAGATAGATCTTGGTGACACGTAGGAAAATTTTGAATTTCTGCTACGTTCCCGAGCAGTGGCATCATGAGCTAGGTCTATTGCGTAGATTCTATGCACGAGTAGAACACAAAGTAGTTGTGGGTGTTGATTTTGTCAATTTACTTGCCGTTACTAGTCTTATCTTGATTCGGCGGCATCGTGGGATGAAGCGGCCCGGACCGACCTTACACGTACTCTTACGTGAGACTGGTTCCACCGACTGACATGCACTAGTTGCATAAGGTGGCTAGCGGGTGTTTGTCTCTCCCACTTTAGTCGGATCGGATTCGATGAAAAGGGTCCTTATGAAGGGTAAATAGCAATTGGCATATCACGTTGTGGTTTTTGCGTAGGTAAGAAACGTTCTTGCTAGAAACCCATAGCAGCCACGTAAAACATGCAAACAACAATTAGAGGACGTCTAACTTGTTTTTGCAGGGTATGCTATGTGATGTGATATGGCCAAGAAGAATGTGATGAATGATATGTGATGTATGAGATTGATCATGTTCTTGTAATAGGAATCACGACTTGCATGTCGATGAGTATGACAACTGGCAGGAGCCATAGGAGTTGTCTTTATTTATTGTATGACCTGCGTGTCAACATAAACGTCATGTAATTACTTTACTTTATTGCTAACCGTTAGCTGTAGTAGTAGAAGTAATAGTTGGCGAGACAACTTCATGAAGACACGATGATGGAGATCATGATGATGGAGATCATGGTGTCATGCCGGTGATGATGATGATCATGGAGCCCCGAAGATGGAGATCAAAAGGAACAAAGTGATGATGGCCATATCATGTCACTATTTGATTGCATGTGATGTTTATCATGTTTATACATCTTATTTGCTTAGAACGACGGTAGTAAATAAGATGATCCCTCATTAAAATTTCAAGAAAGTGTTCCCCCTAACTGTGCACCGTTGCGAAAGTTCGTCGTTTCGAAGCACCACGTGATGATCGGGTGTGATAGATTCTTACGTTCACATACAATGGGTGTAAGCCAGATTTACACACGCGAAACACTTAGGTTGACTTGACGAGCCTAGCATGTACATACATGGCCTCGGAACACAAGAAACCGAAAGGTCGAGCATGAGTCGTATAGAAGATACGATCAACATGAAGATGTTCACCGATGTTGACTAGTCCGTCTCACGTGATGATCGGACACGGCCTAGTTGACTCGGATCATGTAATCACTTAGATGACTAGAGGGATGTCTATCTGAGTGGCAGTTCATAAGATGAACTTAATTATCCTGAACATAGTCAAAAGGTCTTCGCAAATTATGTCGTAGCTCGCACTTCAGTTCTACTGTTTAGATATGTTCCTAGAGAAAATTTAGTTGAAAGTTGATAGTAGCAATTATGCGGACTAGGTCCGTACACTGAGGATTGTCCTCATTGCTTCATAGAAGGCTTATGTCCTTAATGCACTGCTCAGTGTGCTGAACCTCGAACGTTGTCTGTGGAAGTTGCGAATATCTGACATACACATTTTGATAACTACGTGATAGTTCAGTTATATGGTTTAGAGTTGAGGCACCGAAGACGTTTTGAAACGTCGCAAAACATATGAGATGTTTTGAGGGCTGAAATTGGGATTTCAGGCTTGTGCCCACGTCAAGAGGTATAAGACCTCCGACGATTTTCTTAACCTGCAAACTAAGGGAGAAAAGCTCAATTGTTGAGCTTGTGCTCAGATTGTCTGAGTACAACAATCATTTGAATCGAGTGGGAGTTGATCTTCCAGATGAGATAGTGATGTTTCTCCGAAGTCATTACCACCAAGCTGCTAGAGCTTCGTGATGAACTATAATATATCAGGGACACATATGATGATCCTTGAGATATTCGCGATGTTTGACACCACAAAAGTAGAAATCAAGAAGGAGCATCAATTGTTGATGGTTGGTGAAACCACTAGTTTCAAGAAGGGCAAGGGCAAGAAGGGATACTTCATGAAACGGCAAATCAGCTGCTGCTCTAGTGAAGAAACCCAAGGTTGAACCCAAACCCGAGACTAAGTGCTTCTGTAATAAGTGGAACAGCCACTAGAGCAGAATTACCCTAGATACTTGGTAGATTAGAAGGCTGGCAAGGTCGATAGAAGTATATTGGATATACATTGTGTTGATGTGTACTTTACTAGTACTCCTAGTAGCACCAGGGTATTAGATACCGGTTCGGTTGCTAAGTATTAGTAACTCAAAATAAAAGCTACGGAATAAACGGAGACTAGCTAAAGGTGAGCTGACGATATGTGTTGGAAGTGTTTTCAATGTTGATGTGATCAAGCATCGCACGCTCCCTCTACCATCGAGATAGGTGTTTGCGTTGAGCATAGACATGACTGGATTATGTCTATCGCAATACGGTTATTCATTTAAGGAGAATAATGGTTACTCTGTTTATTTGAATAATACCTTCAATGGTCTTGCACCTAAAATGAATGGTTTATTGAATCTCGATCGTAGTGATACATATATTCATGCCAAAAGATAGTAATGATAGTACCACCTACTTGTGGCACTGCCACGTAAGTCATATCGGTATAAAACGCATGAAGAAGCTCCATGTTGATGGATCTTTGGGCTCACTCGTTTTGAAAAGTTTGAGACATGCGAACCATGTCTATTGGTGTATATGCATGAAGAAACTCCATGCAAATGGACCGTTTGGACTCACTTGATTTTGAATCACTTGAGACATGCAAATCATACCACATGGGCAAGATGACTGAAAGCCTCGTTTTCAGTAAAATGGAACTAGAAAGCAACTTGTTGGAAGTAATACATTTTGATGTGTGCAGTCCAATGAGTGCTGAGGTGTGTAGTGGATATCGTTATGTTCTTACTTGACAGATGATTTGAGTAGATGTTGAGTATATTTACTTGATGAATCACGAGTCTGAATTATTGAAAGGTTCAAGTAATTTCAGGGTGAAGTTGAAAGATCGTCGTGACAAGAGGATAAAAGATCTATGATATGATCATAGAGATGAATATCTTAATTACGAGTTTGGCACAGAATTAAGACATTGTGGAAATTGTTTCACAACTAATACAGCCTGGAACACCATAGTGTGATGGTGTGTCCGAACATCATAACTGCACCCTATTGGATATGATGCATACCATGATGTCTCTTATCGAATTACCACGATAGTTTATGGGTTAGGCATTAGAGACAACCACATTCACTTTAAATAGGGCACCGCGTAATTCCGATGAGATGACACCGTATGAACTATGGTTTAGAGAAACATAAGCTGTCATTTCTTAATAGTTTGGGGCTGCGATGCTTATGTGAAAAGTTTCAGGCTGATAAGCTCGAACCCAAAGCGGATAAATGCATCTTCATAGGACACCCAAAACAGTTGGGTATACCTCCTGTCTCAGATCCGAAGGCAATAAGGGATTGTTTCTAGAATCGGGTCCTTTCTCGAGGAAAAGTTTCTCTCGAAAGAATTGAGTGGGAGGATGGTTGAGACTTGATGAGGTTATTGAACCGTCTCTTCAACTAGTGTGTGGCAGGGCACAGGGAGTTGTTCCTGTGGCACCTACACCAATTGAAGTGGAAGCTTATGATAGTGATCATGAAACTTCAGATCAAGTCACTACAAAACCTCGTAGGATGACAAGGATGCGTACTACTTCAGAGTGGTACGTAATCCTGTCTTGGAAGTCATGTTGCTAGAGAACAATGAACCTATGAGCTATGGAGAAGCGATGGTGGGCCCGGATTCCGATAAATGGCTCGAGGCCATAAAATCCGAGAGAGGATCCATGTATGAAAACAAAGTGTAGACTTTGGCAGAACAACTTGATGGTCGTAAGGCTGTTAGGTACATATGGATTTTAAAAGGAAGACGAACAATGATGGTAAGTATCACCATTAAGAAAGCTCGACTCGTCGTTAAGATGTTTTCCGACGAGTTCAAGGAGTTGACTATGATGAGACTTTCTCACTCGTAGCGATGCTAAGAGTCTGTTGGAATCTTGCAGATATGATGCCAAAACATTGTTTCCTCGATGATTTTCTTGAGGAAAGGTTGTGTGTGATACAACCGGAAGGTTTTGTCAATCCTGAAAGATGCTAACAAGTATGCAAAGCTCCAGCAATCCTTCTAAGGACTGGAGTAAGCATCTCGGATTTGGAATGTATGCTTTGATGAGATGATCAAAGTTTTTGGGTGTATACAAAGTTTATGAGAAACTTGTATTTCCAAAGAAGTGAGTGGGAGCACTATGGAATTTCTGATGAGTATATATTGTTGATCGGAAATGATGTAGAATTTCTGGAAAGCATGCAGAGTTATTTGAAAAGTGTTTTTCAATGGAAAGCCTGGATTAAGCTACTTGAACATTGAGCATCAAGATCTATAAGGATAGATCAAAACGCTTAATGGTACTTTTAAATGAGCACATACCTTGACATGATCTTGAAGGTTTTCAAGATGGATCAGTCAAAGAAGGAGTTCTTGCCTGAGTTGTAAGGTATGAAGTTAAGACTTAAAGCTCGACCACGGCAGAATAGAGAGAAAGGACGAAGGTCGTCCCCTATGCTTAAGACATAGGCTCTACAGTATGCTATGCTGTGTACCGCACCTGAAATGTGCCTTGCCATGAGTCAGTCAAGGGGTACAAGAGTGATCCAAGAATGGATCACAAGACAACGGTCAAAGTTATCCTTAGTAACTAGTGGACTAAGGAATTTTCTCGATTATGGAGGTGGTAAAAGAGTTCGTCGTAAAGGGTTACGCCGATGCAAACTTTGACACTAATCCATATTATTCTGAGTAGTAAAACTGGATTCGTATAGTAGAACAGTTATTTGGAATAGCTCCAAATGTAGCGTAGTAGTTGCATCTACAAGATGACATAAAAATTTGTAAAGCACACATGGATCTGAAAGATTCAGACCCGTTGACTATAACATCTTTCACAAGCATAACATGATCAAACCCAGAACTCATCGAGTGTTAATCACATGGTAATGTGAACTAGATTATTGACTCTAGTAAACTCTTTGGGTGTTAGTCACATGGGGATGTGACCTTTAGTGTTAATCACATATCGATGTGAACTGGATTATTGACTCTAGTGCAAGTGGGAGACTGTTGGAAATATGCCCTAGAGGCAATAATAAATTGGTTATTATTATATTTCCTTGTTCATGATAATCGTTTATTATCCATGCTAGAATTGTATTGATAGGAAACTCAGATACATGTGTGGATACATAGACAACACCATGTCCCTAGTAAGCCTCTAGTTGACTAGCTCGTTGATCAATAGATGGTTACGGTTTCCTGACCATGGACATTGGATGTCGTTGATAATGGGATCACATCATTAGGAGAATGATGTGATGGACAAGACCCAATCCTAAGCCTAGCACAAGATCATGTAGTTCGTATGCTAAAGCTTTTCTAATGTCAAGTATCATTTCCTTAGACCATGAGATTGTGCAACTCCCGGATACCGTAGGAGTGCTTTGGGTGTGCCAAACGTCACAATGTAACTGGGTGGCTATAAATGTACACTACAGGTATCTCCGAAAGTGTCTGTTGGGTTGGCACGAATCGAGACTGGAATTTGTCACTCCGTGTAAATGGAGAGGTATCTCTGGGCCCACTCGGTAGGACATCATCATAATGTGCACAATGTGATCAAGGAGTTGATCACGGGATGATGTGTTACGGAACAAGTAAAGAGACTTGCCGGTAACGAGATTGAACAAGGTATCGGGATACCAACGATCGAATCTCGGGCAAGTATCGTACCGATAGACAAAGGGAATTGTATACGGGATTGATTAAGTCCTTGACATCATGGTTCATCAGATGAGATCATCGTGGAGCATGTGGGAGCCAACATGGGTATCCAGATCCCACTGTTACTTATTGACCGGAGAACGTCTCGGTCATGTCTGCATGTCTCCCGAACCCTAGGGTCTACACACTTAAGATTCGATGACGCTAGGGTTATAAAGGAAGTTTGTATGTGGTTACCGAATGTTGTTCGGAGTCCCGGATAAGATCCCGGACGTCACGAGGAGTTCCGGAATGGTCCGGAGGTAAAGATTTATATATGGGAAGTCCTGTTTTGGTCACCGGAAAAGTTTCGGGGTTTATCGGTAACGTACCGGGACCACCGGGAGGGTCCCGGGGGTCCACCAAGTGGGGCCACCAGCCCCGGAGGGCTGCATGGGCCAAGTGTGGGAGGGGACCAGCCCCAGGTGGGCTGGTGCGCCCCCCACCAAGGCCCAAGGCGCCTAAGGGAAGAAGTGGGGGCAAACCCTAAGGGCAGATGGGCCCTAAGGCCCATGCTCCCTGCGCCTCCCTCTCCTCCCCCCTTGGCCGCCTCCCTCAGATGGGATCTGGGGCTGCCGCACCCCTTGGGGTGGGAACCCTAAAGGGGGCGCAGCCCCCTCCCCTTCCCCTATATATACTTGAGGCCTAGGGGCTGCCCAATACGCGATTTGATCTCTCTCATGGCGCAGCCTGCATCTCCCTCTTCCTCCTCTCCCGCGGTGCTTGGCGAAGCCCTGTAGGATTGCCACGCTCCTCCACCACCACCACGCCGTTGTGTTGCTGCTGGATGGAGTCTTCCTCAACCTCTCCCTCTCTCCTTGCTGGATCAAGGCATGGGAGACGTCACCGGGCTGTACGTGTGTTGAATGCGGAGGTGCCGTCCATTCGGCACTAGGATCTCCGGTGATTTGGATCACGGCGAGTACGACTCCCTCAACCTCGTTCTCTTGAACGCTTCCGCTTAGCGATCTACAAGGGTATGTAGATGCACTCTCCTTCCCCTTGTTGCTGGTCTCTCCATAGATAGATCTTGGTGACACGTAGGAAAATTTTGAATTTCTGCTACGTTCCCGAGCAGTACCCACTGCTCTTGTTGAGGATAGCCTGCCGTAGGTACAAATCATGTCCCTAGACCATTATGAGGCCTAATTTTCATGGAGCAAGGTACAGCTTGCTGCTTTTTCTTTTGGTAAAAAGGAATCCCTATTGTTATGTTGGTAGCCTCTTTGCGAGTTTATTATGCCTTTTTGACATTTTTTGTTCTATCTTGCTATGCATTGTATCATATTACAATTGTGTGCTCACAGTTGTGTGCTCAAACCAACTGAGCTTAATTCACGTATATAGATATTTAAGAATGTGGGGATGAGGCCCAATTGGCAAGGTTTGCAATATTTTAGGAATCATTTGGAGATGGGTTGTAGATATTAAGCTATGTAGGAGATGATTTTGAGGTAACAAGCCTTCAGCTTGCTTTCTGTTGACCTTTTTATGCATGGGCTCGGTTTGATGCAATCAAGGCATTGTTTGTTGTCGAACGGATTATTTTTTCCTGCTAGGTAACATCTGATGCTTAGAATGCATTATTTCTGATGGCCCAGAAAAAACTCTGTGTACATATTGTTTTGTTTATATGCATACAAGATGCATGTTTATGCCTCATACCTGCTGATTTATATGACTGAGGAACTCTCTTTCTTCCTAGATGTGCCCATATGCCCTTCATCGATATAGCATCTCCTTACTTGTATATTATTCACATATAGCATCTCATTCTTTGGTTGATTGCTTATATATATATTCTGTTGGGGAACGTTGCAGAAAACAAAAAATTTCCTACTCGTTTCACCAAGATCATCTAGGAGTTCATCTAGCAACGAGTCACGAGATGCATCTACATACCTTTGTAGATCGCGAGCGGAAGCGTTCGTTAGAACGAGGTTGAAGTAGTCGAACACGACGTGATCCAAATCACCGATGACCAGCGCCGAACGGACGGCACCTCCGCGTTCAACACACGTACGAGACGGGAGACGTCTCCTCCTTCTTGATCCAGCAAGGGGAGAGGAGAGGTTGACGAAGATCCAGCAGCACGACGGCGTGGTGATGGATGCAGGGCGTCATGACAGCAGGGCTTCGCCGTGTACTACGAGAAAGGGAGAAGTAACAGGGGGAGAGGGAAGCACCAAAAGTGTGTGGTTCAAGTCCCTCCTCTCCCCCACTATATATAGGGGTGCCCAGGGGGGGCGCCGGCCCTGGTAGATGGGATCTACCAGGGGGGGCGGCGGCCAGGGGTGGGGGGCTTGCCCCCCAAGCAAGGGGGGCGCCCCCTTTAGGGTTCCCCCCCAACCCTAGGCGCATGGGCCCTTGGGGGGGTGGCGCCCCAGCCCACTAAGGGCTGGGTTCCCACCTATTTCAGCCCATGGGGCCCTCCGGGATAGGTGGCCCCACCCGGTGGACCCCCGGGACCCTTCCGGTGGTCCCGGTACAATACCGGGTACCCCGAAACTTGTCCCGATGGCCGAAACTGCACATCCTATATATAATTCTTTACCTCCGGACCATTCCGGAACTCCTCGTGACGTCCTGGATCTCATCCGGGACCCCGAACAACACTCGGGTTACTGCATATACTTATCTTCACAACCCTAGCGTCACCGAACCTTAAGTGTGTAGACCCTACGGGTTCGGGAGACAAGCAGACATGACCGAGACGACTCTCCGGTCAATAACCAATAGCGGGATCTGGATACCCATGTTGGCTCCCACATGCTCCACGATGATCTCATCGGATGAACCACGATGTCGAGGATTCAATTAACCCCGTATGCAATTCCCTTTGCCAATCGATATATTACTTGCCCGAGATTCGATCGTCGGTATCCCAATACCTCGTTCAATCTCGTTACCGGCAAGTCACTTTACTCGTACCGTAATGCATGATCCCGTGACCAGACACTTGGTCACTTTGAGCTCATTATGATGATGCATTACTGAGTGGGCCCAGTGATACCTCTCCGTCTTACGGAGTGACAAATCCCAGTCTTGATCCGTGTCAACCCAACAGATACTTTCGGAGATACCCGTAGTATACCTTTATAGTCACCCAGTTACGTTGTGACGTTTGGTACACCCAAAGCACTCCTACGGTATCCGGGAGCTACACGATCTCATGGTCTAAGGAAAAGATACTTGACATTGCAAAACTCTAGCAGACGAACTATACGATCTTTATGCTATGTTTAGGATTGGGTCTTGTCCATCACATCATTCTCCTAATGATGTGATCTCGTTATCAATGACATCCAATGTCCATAGTCAGGAAACCATGACTATCTGTTGATCAACGGGCTAGTCAACTAGAGGCTCACTAGGGACATGTTGGTGTCTGTTATTCACACATGTACTACGATTTCCGGACAATACAATTATAGCATGAACAAAGACAATTATCATGAACAAGGAAATATAATAATAATGCTTTTATTATTGCCTCTAGGGCATATTTCCAACAGTCTCCCACTTGCACTAGAGTCAATAATCTAGTTACATTGTGATGAATCGAACACCCATGGAAGTCTGGTGTTGATCATGTTTTGCCCTAGGGAGAGGTTTAGTCAACGGATCTGCTACATTCAGGTCCATATGTACTTTACAAATCTCTATGTCTCCATCTTGAACATTTTCACGAATGGAGTTGAAGCGACGCTTGATGTGCCTTGTCTTCTTGTGAAACCTGGGCTCCTTGGCAAGTGCAATAGCTCCAGTGTTGTCACAGAAGAGCTTGATCGGCCCCGACGCATTGGGTATGACTCCGAGGTCGGTGATGAACTCCTTCACCCAAATTGCTTCATGCGCTGCCTCCGAGGCTGCCATGTACTCCGCTTCACATGTAGATCCCGCCACGACGCTTTGCTTGCAACTGCACCAGCTTACTGCCCCACCATTCAAAAATATACACGTATCCGGTTTGTGACTTTGAGTCATCCAGATCTGTGTCGAAGCTAGCATCGACGTAACCCTTTACGACGAGCTCTTCGTCACCTCCATAAACGAGAAACATCTCCTTAGTCCTTTTCAGGTACTTTAGGATATTCTTGACCGCTGTCCAGTGTTCCTTGCCGGGATTACTTTGGTACCTTCCTACCAAACTTACGGCAAGGTTTACATCAGGTCTGGTACACAGCATGGCATACATAATAGAACCTATGGCTGAGGCATAGGGGATGACACTCATCTCTTCTATTTCTTTTGCCGTGGTCGGACTTTGAGCTGAGCTCAATTTCATACCTTGTAACACAGGCAAGAACCCCTTCTTAGATTGATCCATATTGAACTTCTTCAATATCTTATCAAGGTATGTACTTTGTGAAAGACCTATGAGGCGTCTCGATCTTTCTCTATAGATTTTGATGCCTAATATATAAGCAGCTTCTCCAAGGTCCTTCATTGAAAAACTCTTATTCAAGTAGGCCTTAATGCTGTCCAAGAGTTCTATATCATTTCCCATCAAAAGTATGTCATCTACATATAATATGAGAAATGCTACAGAGCTCCCACTCACTTTCTTGTAAACACAGGCTTCTCCATAAGTCTGTGTAAACCCAAACGCTTTGATCATCTCACCAAAGCGAATGTTCCAACTCCGAGATGCTTGCACCAGCCCATAAATCGAGCGTTGGAGCTTGCACACCTTGTCAGCATTCTTAGGATCGACAAAACCTTCCGGCTGCATCATATACAATTCTTCCTTAAGGAAACCATTAAGGAATGCTGTTTTGACGTCCATTTGCCATATTTCATAATCATAAAACGCGGCAATTGCTAACATGATTCGGACGGACTTCAGCTTCGCTACCGGTGAGAAAGTCTCATCGTAGTCAACCCCTTGAACTTGTCGATAACCTTTAGCGACAAGCCGAGCTTTATAGATGGTCACATTACCATCCGCGTCTGTCTTCTTCTTAAAGATCCATTTATTCTCTATGGCTCGCCTTTCAACGGGCAAGTCAGTCAAAGTCCATACTTCGTTTTCATACATGGATCCTATCTCGGATTTCATGGCTTCTAGCCATTTGTCGGAATCCGGGCCTGCCATCGCTTCTTCATGGTTCGAAGGTTCACCGTTGTCTAACAACATGATCTCCAAGACAGAGTTGCCGTACCACTCTGGTGCGGAACGTGTCCTTGTGGACCTTCGAATTTCAGTAGGAGCTTGATCAGAAGTATCTTGATCATTATCATTAACTTCCTCTCTTGTCGGTGCTGGCACCTCAGGAACATTTTCTTGAGTTGCGCCATTTTCCGGTTCAAGAGGTAATACTTCATCAAGTTCTACTTTCCTCCCACTTACTTCTTTTGAGAGAAACTCTTTCTCTAGAAAGGATCCATTCTTGGCAACAAAGATCTTGCCTTCGGATCTGAGGTAGAAGGTATACCCAATAGTTTCTTTTGGGTATCCTATGAAGACGCATTTTTCCGACTTGGGTTCGAGCTTTTCAGGTTGAAGTTTCTTGACATAAGCATCGCATCCCCAAACTTTTAGAAACGACAGCTTAGGTTTCTTTCCAAACCATAATTCATACGGTGTCGTCTCAACGGATTTCGACGGAGCCCTATTTAAAGTGAATGCGGCAGTCTCTAAAGCATAGCCCCAAAAAGATAGCGGTAGATCGGTAAGAGACATCATAGACCGCACCATATCCAATAAAGTGCGATTGCGACGTTCGGACACACCGTTTCGCTGAGGTGTTCCAGGCGGCGTGAGTTGTGAAACTATTCCACATTTTCTTAAGTGTGTGCCAAACTCGTGACTCAAGTATTCTCCTCCACGATCTGATCGTAGAAACTTGATTTTCCTGTCACGTTGATTCTCGTCCTCACTCTGAAATTCCTTGAACTTTTCAAAGGTTTCAGACTTGTGCTTCATTAAGTAAATATATCCATATCTACTCAAATCATCAGTGAGGGTGAGAACATAACGATAGCCACCGCGAGCCTCAACACTCATTGGACCGCACACATCGGTATGTATGATTTCCAACAAGTTGGTTGCTCGCTCCATTGTTCCTGAGAACGGAGTCTTGGTCATTTTACCCATAAGGCATGGTTCGCACGTGTCAAATGATTCATAATCTAGAGACTCTAAAAGTCCATCTTTATGGAGCTTTTTCATGCGTTTGACACCTATGTGACCAAGGCGGCAGTGCCACAAGTATGTGGGACTATCATTATCAACCTTGCATCTTTTGGCACTCACATTATGAACGTGTGTAGTATTACGTTCGAGATTCATGAAGAATAAACCATTCACCATAGGAGCATGACCATAAAACATATCTCTCATATAAATAGAACAACCATTATTCTCCGATTTAAATGAGTAGCCATCTCGAATCAAACGAGATCCCGATACAATGTTCATGCTCAAAGCTGGTACTAAATAACAATTATTAAGGTTTAAAACTAATCCCGAAGGTAAATGTAGAGGTAGCGTGCCGACGGCGATCACATTGACCTTGGAACCATTCCCGACGCGCATCGTCACCTCGTCCTTTGCCAGTTTCCGCTCATTCCGCAGCCCCTGCTTTGAGTTACAAATGTGAGCAACTGCACCGGTATCAAATACCCAGGAGCTACTACGGACACTAGTAAGGTACACATCAATTACATGTATATCACATATACCTTTTGTTTTGCCGGCCTTCTTGTCTGCTAAGTATTTAGGGCAGTTCCGCTTCCAGTGACCGCTTCCCTTGCAATAAAAGCACTCAGTCTCGGGCTTGGGTCCATTCTTTGGCTTCTTCCCAGCAGCTTGCTTGCCGGGCGCGGCAACTTCCTTGCCGTCCTTCTTGAAGGCTTTCTTACCCTTGCCCTTCTTGAACTTAGTGGTTTTATTGACCATCAACACTTGATGTTCCTTCTTGACTTCTACCTCCGCTGATTTCAGCATTGCAAACAACTCAGGAATGGTCTTTCGCATCCCCTGCATGTTGAAGTTCATCACAAAGCTCTTGTAGCTTGGTGGAAGCGACTGGAGGATTCTGTCAATGACCGCATCATCCGGGAGATTAACTCCTAGCTGAGTCAAGCGGTTATGTAATCCAGACATAGTGAGTATGTGCTCACTGACAGAACTATTTTCCTCCATCTTACAGCTGAAGAATTTATCGGAGACTTCATATCTCTCGATCCGGGCATGAGCTTGGAAAACCATCTTCAGCTCTTCGAACATCTCATATGCTCCATGTCTCTCAAAACGCTTTTGGAGCCCCGGTTCTAAACTGTAAAGCATGCCGCACTGAACGAGGGAGTAGTCGTCAATACGTGTCTGCCAAGCGTTCATAACGTCTTGGTTCTGTGGGACGGGAGCTTCACCTAGCGGTGCTTGTAGGACGTAATCTTTCTTGGCAGCTATGAGGATGATCCTCAGGTTCCGGACCCAGTCCGTATAGTTGCTACCATCGTCTTTCAGCTTGGTTTTCTCTAGGAACGCGTTGAAGTTGAGGACTACGTGGGCCATTTGATCTACAAGACATATTGTAAAATATTTTAGACTAAGTTCATGATAATTAAGTTCATCAAATCAAATTATTTATGAACTCCCACTTAGATTAGACATCCCTCTAGTCATCTAAGTATTACATGATCCGAGTTAACTAGGCCGTGTCCGATCATCATGTGAGACGGACTAGTCAACGTCGGTGAACATCTTCATGTTGATCGTATCTTCCATACGACTCATGCTCGACCTTTCGGTCTTCTGTGTTCCGAGGCCATGTCTGTACATGCTAGGCTCGTCAAGTCAACCTAAGTGTTTGCATGTGTAAATCTGTCTTACACCCGTTGTATGTGAACGTCTGAATAAGACACCCGATCATCACGTGGTGTTTTGAAACAGCGAACTGTCGCAACGGTGCACAGTTAGGGGGAACACTTCTTGAAATTAATATGAGGGATCATCTTATTTACTACCGTCGTTCTAAGTAAACAAGATGCAAAACATGATAAACATCACATGCAATCAAATAATAAACGTGACATGATATGGCCAACATCACATAGCTCCTTTGATCTCCATCTTGGGGCTCCATGATCATCCTGTCACCGGCTTGACACCATGATCTCCATCATCATGATCTCCATCATTGTGTCTCCATGAAGTTGCTCGCCAACTATTACTTCTACTACTATGGCTAACGCGTTTAGCAATAAAGTAAAGTAATTTACATGGCGTTTCTTGATGACACGCAGGTCATATAAAAGAATAATGACAACTCCTATGGCTCCTGCCGGTTGTCATACTCATCGACATGCAAGTCGTGATTCCTATTACAATAGCATGAACATCTCATACATCACATATAGATCATTCATCATTCATCACAACTTTGGCCATATCATATCACAAAGCACTTGCTGCAAAAACAAGTTAGACGTCCTCTAATTGTTGTTGCAAGTTTTTACGTGGCTGAATTAGGGTTCTAGCAAGAACGTTTTCTTACCTACGTGAAAGCCACAACGTGATTTGTCAACTTCTATTTACCCTTCATAAGGACCATGTTCATCGAATCCGCTCCAACTAAAGTAGGAGAGACAGACACCCGCCAGCCACCTTATGCAACTAGTGCATGTTAGTCGGTGGAACCGGTCTCACGTAAGCGTACGTGTAAGGTTGGTCCGGGCCGCTTCATCCCACAATACCGCTGAAGCAAGAAAAGACTAGTAGCGGCAAGAAAGTTGACAAATCCATGCCCACAACAAATTGTGTTCTACTCGCGCAAGAAGAACTACGCATAGACCTAGCTCATGATGCCACTGTTGGGGAACGTTGCAGAAAACAAAAATTTTCCTACTCGTTTCACCAAGATCATCTAGGAGTTCATCTAGCAACGAGTCACGAGATGCATCTACATACCTTTGTAGATCGCGAGCGGAAGCGTTCGTTAGAACGAGGTTGAAGTAGTCGAACACGACGTGATCCAAATCACCGATGACCAGTGCCGAACGGACGGCACCTCCGCGTTCAACACACGTACGAGACGGGAGACGTCTCCTCCTTCTTGATCCAGCAAGGGGAGAGGAGAGGTTGACGAAGATCCAGCAGCACGACGGCGTGGTGGTGGATGCAGGGCGTCACGACAGCAGGGCTTCGCCGTGTACTACGAGAAAGGGAGAAGTAACAGGGGGAGAGGGAAGCACCAAAAGTGTGTGGTTCAAGTCCCTCCTCTCCCCCACTATATATAGGGGTGCCCAGGGGGGCGCCGGCCCTGGTAGATGGGATCTACCAGGGGGGGCGGCGGCCAGGGGTGGGGGGCTTGCCCCCCAAGCAAGGGGGGCGCCCCCTTTAGGGTTCCCCCCCAACCCTAGGCGCATGGGCCCTTGGGGGGGTGGCGCCCCAGCCCACTAAGGGCTGGGTTCCCACCTATTTCAGCCCATGGGGCCCTCCGGGATAGGTGGCCCCACCCGGTGGACCCCCGGGACCCTTCCGGTGGTCCCGGTACAATACCGGGTACCCCGAAACTTGTCCCGATGGCCGAAACTGCACATCCTATATATAATTCTTTACCTCCGGACCATTCCGGAACTCCTCGTGACGTCCTGGATCTCATCCGGGACCCCGAACAACACTCGGGTTACTGCATATACTTATCTTCACAACCCTAGCGTCACCGAACCTTAAGTGTGTAGACCCTACGGGTTCGGGAGACAAGCAGACATGACCGAGACGACTCTCCGGTCAATAACCAACAGCGGGATCTGGATACCCATGTTGGCTCCCACATGCTCCACGATGATCTCATCGGATGAACCACGATGTCGAGGATTCAATTAACCCCGTATGCAATTCCCTTTGCCAATCGATATATTACTTGCCCGAGATTCGATCGTCGGTATCCCAATACCTCGTTCAATCTCGTTACCGGCAAGTCACTTTACTCGTACCGTAATGCATGATCCCGTGACCAGACACTTGGTCACTTTGAGCTCATTATGATGATGCATTACTGAGTGGGCCCAGTGATACCTCTCCGTCTTACGGAGTGACAAATCCCAGTCTTGATCCGTGTCAACCCAACAGATACTTTCGGAGATACCCGTAGTATACCTTTATAGTCACCCAGTTACGTTGTGACGTTTGGTACACCCAAAGCACTCCTACGGTATCCGTGAGCTACACGATCTCATGGTCTAAGGAAAAGATACTTGACATTGCAAAACTCTAGCAGACGAACTATACGATCTTTATGCTATGTTTAGGATTGGGTCTTGTCCATCACATCATTCTCCTAATGATGTGATCTCATTATCAATGACATCCAATGTCCATAGTCAGGAAACCATGACTATCTGTTGATCAACGGGCTAGTCAACTAGAGGCTCACTAGGGACATGTTGGTGTCTGTTATTCACACATGTACTACGATTTCCGGACAATACAATTATAGCATGAACAAAGACAATTATCATGAACAAGGAAATATAATAATAATGCTTTTATTATTGCCTCTAGGGCATATTTCCAACATATTCAACTTTTGTTTCCTGGCATTCACATATTACAAGCTAAATAAAGTTTGCCATTCCTTTTGGCCACTTATAGATGTAACTAGAAGCATGGATGATCTGTGATGCTGGCAATTGTCAGATTGCACCCATTTAATTATAGCACAATATATCACATTTGTGGTAAATTTAGCAAAGCTTGTGCCTATCCTTTTAGTAGTCAATATGGTTCAGATGCAGTATTTTTTATTTCCTTTTTTTGTTTTCAGCACGCACATATGGCATTGAAGTTCTTTATCATGTATGTAGACAGAGTAGTTGTGTCACTTATTGAGCTCTTATGGTACACAATACACTATTAAGGTGTTGGGCCCAGAAATAGGAAGAGTAATCCCATTCCAAGGTTAATTTTGTGCCTACTTCTTTATGTACATAACTCATGATTTGACAAATAGTTAAGTTCCCTATATTTTAGTATTTCTTTCTCTTTCCTATTTATGGTTCTGGAACAAAACTTCTATCCTTTTCTACAAAATTAGAAGAGAAAATAATGTTGGGAAGTGATTATGACTGCTTATTTATTTTCTTGGTGTTAGATTACTAATGTGGAGAACTATAATTTTTATTGATGGTCGCTCGATGGCGCTGAGCATCATGTAAGGCCATTATAATTCATATATGAATCAACATATTCTTCTGCTACTAATTAGCATGTTTGGTCTATTTAATTTCAAACATATCTATTATTCACCAAGGCGCCTGACTACTTCCATAATGATGTTATAACATTAGACGTTAGGTCATTATAAGTCGTAGATGGATCAACATGTTCTTCCTCTTGTAATTAGCATGTTTGGTCTATTTATTTCAAACATATCTATTATTCGCTAAGGCTCCTTCCTACTTCCATAATGATGTTATCCCATAGTTAGATTGGTGTCTAAAACTGAGCCCCCTCTTAACTCCATTTCTCTGCAGTAAATGAAGCCCAGAGGTGGAGGGATTTGGATGATCTATAGTCAAAGGGCACCATCAAGCAAGAGGACGCACAAGGAGGGTCGCCCTGGAGTAGAGGTAGAGGACGTTGCCAGTTGCATCTCTCTCTGACCTGAAGCCCACCTTGGCATGGATGTGACCAGTGTTGATCCCCAACATTGGCAAGCATTGTAAGGTCCCTCTTCTTATGTTTCTGGTACAAATATACCACATATATGTTCATATGCAGAAGATAAAGATCGACTATTATCGGCGGTTATTTTACTTAGTTGTAGATACTGACTAGTTTGTTTAGAATTATGATAGTTTAAAAGAAGTATTATGGTGTAGTGCAGTAATAATTTTAATTTAAAATTGCAGACCTTGTATCATATTTTTGTTGTGTATGTGGGTAGTGTGTTCAAGTTGATTTGGAACAATTTGAAGGGTTTCCTCGACACAAAATCTTCAACCAAGGTTTACTTAAGCACCTCCAATTATGTATAGAAGTTTAAAATTGTAATTGTTTCAGGTTCTTCGCCACATTATGTATGCTTTGTTAATTTTTTTAATAATTGGACCTATTTGCTATGTGGAACATGTAGCATTTACTTGATCATAATCTAATTCAATTTTTGACCACCGTCTTTTGGCTCTTGCTTTCAACATATGCAGTATCGGTTAGTCATTTTCTTGACACAACACTTTAGGCAACGGCTCAGACTTCTTGAGCCATTCTCTATTTATTGTCTATACATCTTCCAGAATAAACGAACAATGTTTCCTCCATATATGAATGACACAATGACACTATGAATTTTTTCCAGTCATCTGATCATCCTAAGCCTCATCATGTATTCAATACATTTATGTTCCATTGCTAACTAACATTCATTTGTGATGTCTTTCTTAGGATGGAAATGTTCCTCGGCACCATGACGAACATCAACGGAGGAACAACCTTTTTATTTATTTTCTGTTGCCTCTACTGTATTGTTGCTGCCACAAAGATTTACCTGGACATGGAGCCATCATGATGTGTTCAAAAATGATTACATTATCCTTTTCTAACCTGATGGTGTTAGAAACATCTTAGCATTCAAGCAGGTTTAGTTCATTGTTTATTAATTCCTATTATGTAAAAAAATCACTGATCATCGCTTGACAGAAAATATTTTGATATGCAATCATGTGCATGGGCGAAGAACCTGGATGTTATTTACAGGTTTTGGATCATGGATGATTGTTTTGAATGAAAAAAATATGAGATAAAAGAAAGCATGTAGTCTTTCTAATCCAGCAAAGCCTTGAAACCTTGATGCTTCTAAATTTGTGTGAGCTAAATGATAAATTTTGCAACACCCAAGACTGTATATTGCCTTATAGTTTCATGACGATGTTGAACTTAATGGTGCTTTGCTCCAATTACATGTGAATGTTTCTTCTTCCTTTTATTTTGTTATATCCTATTTGAATACGTACGCTAAACTTGATTTCCTACTAAATTGAGCATTCACTACTTGGCCATAGCGTTGTGACCGGCACCCTCGCGCCAAGGCGCGATTCCGATCTAGTAGAAGAAATTCACAGTCACCTCCACAGCAATACAGGAACACAAGTACTGCTAGGCAGTATGGGCGGTAAAGGACATAATGCTTTTTTCATGGGGGGTGACAATAGTCAATGTTAAGCATGGGTGAGGTAAACAATCAATAGTCAGAAAGTCACATTATTGAGAATATTAAGCCGTACAACATGTTTGGTGACTTATTGGGCAGATGTATATACGCAAAAAAAGGGTGACATTAATTTTTCAAACAAACTGAAGAAATAAGCATACCATCCATTCAGTAACCAAAAAATACCAATCCCTGTAAATGCATATTACAACAATGGGCAAGTATAGAATTGTGCACTTACTACTGCACCCATGGGATACTGATGGTTTAGTAATAATATATATAGAAGAAAACAAACAGCAGTCCATGCTTGCATGTATAGAACAAAATGAGAAGTTAAGCAAGCAGTTGGATGGGGTACAAATGACAAGTGGAAATGGAAGCCCATAGCGGCCAGCTGCAGAGCGAGGCGACCATGGGTTTCTCTCTCGCGCGCGCGGTGCAGAGTCGTTCGTTGCCGCCGCTCGAAGAAGGCTCTGGACTGGAACATTCCTGCGAGAATCAATTGAAATATAATTTCGATGGTTTGATTGTATGAAGCATGAATAGTTAGTTGACTTGATAATATATGATGAACTAAAATTAAAAATACATGTTATATTGCTTCTTTGGATGGCACCAAACACAAGACATAGAAACAAGGAAACAAAATGCTATTGCCACGTGCTATGAATTCCTTCACGATTTCAAACACAACGGAAATTTTGCAAAGGGTACCTTTGCACGTATGGTGCGTTGGAAAAATACATTGGAAACTTGGCCTTTTTTTTCTTTTTTTAACACAGTACAGACACAAACACTCATATACACGCGCATACATTCACTCCTATGAACGCACACACGCATAGCCTACCCCTATGAGCACCTCCGAAAGACTGAGCCAACATATCATCTTCAAATTTACGAAGTCACCGTAGGCACCTCGTCATCGATGGGAACGTCTCCTCCCACTGAATGTGCATCGTCGGAAATCCAGAAATAAATCCAGGAATAAATGCGAGCACCAGGACTTGAACCCTGGTGGGTTGGGGATACCACTGTCCCTTTAACCATCCAACCACATGTTGGTTCGCCTACATTACATTAGCTGGGGTGTGGGCGATCTAGCGAACCTTTTCAGTCGCTGGGGGCTGGCACGATCCAGCAAACCTACCAAATAGCAGTTTTTTTAAAACATTTTTGCAATTGACAAAAAATAAAACTACTTTCTAGTAGAGAAAAAGGCAAAGAAAAAACACAATTTACAGCTGACATGGTCTAATTTGTAAAATAAATGCCATGGTATACTTTATAAAAGCTGTCTATTTTCTAATTTACAAAGTTACCATGGTATAGTCAATAAATGTACCACACCCTATCTTTGTGTGCTAAAAATCACTGCATCTACGCACGAATTATCATCTAGTTACTTTAGACTAGCCACAGTGGGAGTAACTTCAGCAGTAACTTCAAGTTCAACTCAGCAAATTTGTCTATATGGCAATGAGTTAATGAAGAGAGAGATAGTTCTAGTAACTTAGCTAGTTACTGTAGCATCACATGTCCCAATGCAGTATGAGTCTAGAATATAATAAATGAAGCTTTGCATGACACCACATTTATGTTACTACCCACTATGAAGGTACTCCCTCCGTTTTTATTTACTCCGCATATTAGCTTTGGTTAAAGTCAAACTTTATAAACTTTAACAAAGTTTATAGACAAAAATATTAACATATACAATAACAAATCAACATCATTAGATTCATTATCAAATGTACTTCCACATCATATAGATTTGTTATGGTAAATATTTATATTCTTTTTTACAAACTTGGTCAAACTTTAAAAAGTTTGACTTCAATCAACTCTAATATGCAGAGTAAATAAAAACGGAGCGAGTAGTAACATAGTCTAGGGATATGTGTATGTTACTCTTCATTGTGGCTACTCTTAATGATTATTAAACATACGCGCATGCATTATCAGTGCATATTATTGCAGATAGCTCACAAATGGTCTGCTTGTTTTTTTTTTTGCGACTTGTTAGCTTCACTTTTTGAGCATGTTCGGTTGTTTATAATTGATATGATCTAGACAGAAACAAGGGGACAAGTTTATAGACTAGAAACAATAGGTGGCAGGTTGTTAATGACCAATTGGTTAATAGCTCGTCTTTCTTTGCACACAGCTCAAGCTTTAACTCTATTCCAGCTGGAATTTCCCCCATTATTGGCTAGCCTGATTTCGAGCTCTCACTTACTTTATTTCTTCCAGGAGTTTTTATTTTGCGATCAAGGCATGAGTTTTGTCGATTCTCTTAAGATAGGAAAAAGCAAAAGGTAATTAAAAAACATTAAAAAAAAGAAACCGCGCCGACGCGGATCCAAATAGCCCACCATCACCCGGAGAGACAGAAAGCGAGGTCTTCTAAAACGCCTTCAAGACGGGAAACGACACCCGAGGGCACCGTTGTTGCCGGCATTGACCCCCATCGACCATGAAGCTTTCGTGCGGACCTGTGCTCGACTGCTCCAACGAACCTTGGATAATGGTGCGACCAAGCCAACAACGATTGTCGTCGCTCCCGCGGCACGATCCATTGTTGAGGAAGTACTCGTCGACAATGCCTCCAAGGAGGAAAAGAGCGCCCTCGAGCGCCATCATCATCGGGAATGACCCTCGTCGAATCAAAGCTTTCAACTTGAGCCTTATTCCTCACCACCTCAATAGACTCCAGGTAGAGGGCCCAGCCGTTGCGAACCTGCAAAACTGAGCCGCAGCTCCGTTCATATTCATCAATGGCGGGTCACACCAACACGGAGCAAAAGTACAGGGCGGCGACGCAACACCATGGAGGACTGTTGGAGTCAACACCAACACCACACTTGTCCAGATCTAGCCCACGACACCACTGCGCCCCACAGCCAGCACCACCACTGCACACCATGGCGACACCAATACCACAATGCCACGCAGGCACAACCCCGTCAATCATGATACCAATGCCATGAACACGCAGTCATAGTACCGACAACTACCATGAGAGCAGCCCACCCGGGCCTAGATCGGGTTCGCAATGCAATTGTGCACCGACCGCGCAGTCATCACCACCGCAGCTCCCTGCCGATGGTAGTAAGCAGCCACGCAACGACGGAGAGAGCAGCTCCAGCTGCCGTCGGCTCCACATAGGCTTTGCCTCCCGAAGGCTACCGACAACGATGGGAAGGGGATGAGGGAGGGGGTTGCAGCCAGAGAGCTGGCGCCACCGCCCGTGTCATGCTGGGGGAGGAGCGACGCGGTGGGCAAGAGGGAGTTTAATATCTGAGGTATTAGGTGAAGATGGAAGAAAGAGTTTTACATAGAAAGAAAGTGTTGCCAAACTTGGCAGTGATAATTTGCGTAGGATGTATGATTTAACACCCAATAAATGACTTTAAATGATTATATGTTGTTTAATTATAATCATGAGTTGTTCAAATTGATACTTTGCAAACATGGATAATTTACCCACGGATATTCGTATACCCTGTCGAGTAATCGGTATGGAAAAAAAATTATACCTTTTGGCAGGTATGGGGTGGCTCCACCCATACCGGGTACCATCCTTACCTCCACTCAAATGGTCAAATAGTGTCACCGGCATTCCATCGAGCAGTGCCATCAATCCGTTTCATGTTCACGTAGTGGCGTCATAAAAGCCATTTCTGCTGAAAGCAAAGCATTTTGTTTCTGTCGAGAGCAAAGCATTTCCTTTTAGATTCCCCTCGTTTTATTGCACTAGCTACCTCTTACACTTCGCATGAGGGAAATAGTCTATCCATTTTTTCGTCCCCTATAATCAATATCAATGAAGTAATACCAAAACTCTAGAAATTATGAAGAATTTGTTCTATTTACGCAGGCTGGCTGGCCTCGGCCCTCGGAAGAAAATTCCCCAAGAAAGCAAAGCACTAGTACTAGTAGAGGACAGTCGGTAGAAGGTTCCGTTTTGGCTTTTGCTCCCATCACCCTCATTTCTTTAAATGATTATTAAACGTACGTACGATGCACATTATTGCTTATTGTAGTTTACAAAAAATGTCTGCTTGCCAAGAAACAAACAAACAAATGTGGGAAAACTTCCAAAACTACGACTTCATCCTGTCCTAGCATCTCCGTGGCGTGAGTTCTCCCGCTAAGTCTAAGTACTAGCTTAACTAACCCCCACATGCCCAGCCTCAGCTAGCTAGCCGAATTGGCGAATTCAATTCAATTTCAGTACTCGCTTAAAGTCCAAACCACATTGGGCACACCAAGGTTTAAAGAGGATTCTGCTAAAGACACAACTCAACAGGTCCTAAAGAGAAAAAGAAAAAGGGGAGGGCGGGTGACTGAGACCAAGTGCCCAACAAGCACCGTCACTGCCATCGTCACCGCCTACGAACAAACTAATCCAGCTCTGGGGGTGGTGGGGGAAGCGCAGGAGCCAACCGGAAGGCCAACGCACGAAGATCTGCGATGAAGATGTCGATGGTGTCCGAGTCCTGCGGTGGCTAAGCGACCGCCGCTAGAGCTATAAGTAGCCACACATTTTAAAAACCGCGCCAGCGATCTGCGAAAAGGCGTACGCAGAATCACAAGTTTATTGCGGACCGTCCAAAGCGTTCAGATAAAGAACCTTATCCCAACCACCTAAAGTGACGGATACGCATCGCGGACGCCTGGAGTTTGACGAATAGGTCGGAGAAATTTGGTGTTGCACCAATGTTCATCTTCACCTGCTTGTAGCCCGACAAAAATGTCTGCTCGCTAGAAACAAACAAATTTGGGAGAAGTTCCAAAAGTGTTACTTTATCCTGTCCTAGCATCTCGGTGGCGCGAGTTCTCCCGCTAAGTCTAAGTAGCTAACTAACCCAACCCCCGCATGCCCAGCCCCAGCCCCTAGCCGAATTCAATTCAATTTCAGTACTAGTCGCTTTGTACGTGCCCATGAATCAATCATTTAAGATTCGATTTGTAGGACATACCACGATTAATAAGCAATGTACTAGAGCTTCACGTCCCCGCTGAGCTGATCGATATATTCTGGACAAATCAATATGTATATATATATGTAGCAGGTTGTTAAATGGCGAGAGATTGGAGGGGACTAGTATGTATATACACATGTACAGCTCAAGTAAGCTTTAACTCTGTTCCAGCTAGAATTTTCCCCATTCTTGGCTAGCTTAATTTCCTACTTTTCTACTCCCTTGGTCCCAGAGCGCTTTTGACACTACTCCTGCTGTCTGTTCAAAAAAATTTGTTCCTTGAATGAATGTATCTAGCATCACATTCATTTGAGGGACAAGCTTTTTTGGACGGAGATTCTTAATTTGTTTGCTCGATCACCATGTGTTCATGCAATGCAATGCAGAGGTAACCAATGGCGCTATCAGTATCAGCTGCTGCTCCCGGGCAGGGCCAGCAGGAACCGCCGTCGGGGAAGCAGCTCAGGTACCAGCTCGCTGCTGCTGTGAGGAGCATCAACTGGACTTACGCCATTTTCTGGTCCATCTCCACCGGCCCTCCGCGCCCAGACCCACACCCACCTGCAGGGTACGTAATTACACCTTATTTTCAGGGTTTTCATTTGTATTCTAGAGTTCTGGCGCGTGGAAGGACGGATTCTACAACGGCGAGATAAAGACGAGAAAGATCACCACGACGGAACCGACTGCAGACAAGTGAGCAGCTGAGGGAGCTCTACGAGTCGCTCTTGTCCGGCAACTCCGACCGCCGCCTCGCTGTCGCCGGAGGATCTTGGGGACGCCGAGTGGTACTACACCGTAAGCATGAGTTACACCTTCCGACCTGGCCAAGGGTACGTACCTACTCCCTCCCTCCCTCCCTCTGTCCAGCTGCATTATTCTTATTAGGCGCTCAACAAATATCAGTCCCACAACGTAACAGCTGCGCATACTGCAATAGAAAGAGCAATGAGAGCAACTCCAACGGGCCGATCTAAACGGACGGCGTTTTTATTTACTTTTTGTCCGTTTTGGGTCGGTCGTCCGCCCGCCGTCCGCCCTCTTTTAGTTTCGAATCGGTAGTGCGCCCAACGGGCCGACCCATTTCATGACCGCGCGCGTTTTAGATCATGCCGTCGCCCTGGTTTTGACGCTCCAGCGTGCGGGGGGAAAGCGGCCTAGCGCGCTGGTTTTGGCGCTCCAGCGCGCGGGAAAGGTTCGCGCACGCGCCGCGGCCGGCGCTCGTTATAAAGAAGGCGCTTCCTCCACACTTTGTCCGCCGCCCACTCTCGCCGCCTCTGGCGCCACCATGTCGATCCGTCGCCTGGGCGCTTCGGATTTTTACGGAGTCCGCGAGCGCCGCTCCGGCGCCTTCTCCTCCGAGATCTGGTTTCGTGAGAAAAGTCTCATCCTCGGCACCTTCGACACCGCAGAGGAGGCGGCCAGCGCGCACGACGCGGCGGCGTGGCGCCTCCTGAGACCTCGCCGGGATATGAATTTTCCCAACGTGTCTAGCCAGCGGGCGCAGGATCTAGCGCCTCTCCCGCGGCTTTTCACCGACAAGGATCGTCGTGTCCACCGGAGGCGGCAGCGTCGCCTCGCCATTGCGGAGAAGGACGTGGAAGCTTTAGTGGTGTGGCGTGGAGGCTTCCCGTAGGACATCGTCGACGAACGCCAGTTCTACAAGCAAAGGAGGTTGGAGAGGGACGCGAGGAGGAGGGAGCGATCCGCCTATCGGGAGGACAAGCGTTCGCGGAAGCAGCCAGCTCAATTGAAACTGAAGCTACGAGAAACGTCGGGTTGAGACTTTGAAGACGAGCAGCATGCTGACGCCTACATTCAGACGTCGGAGGAGGACATTACCAAGTCGGAGTCAGAAAGCGACGAGTAGTGGTCTTTTCTTTTATCTGTGTACGCTAAAACTATATATGTATCCATTTTGATCTGAAAAAATGGCCGACGGCGTCGGCGACGTAGCAGGCGGGCGAGGGTGTGAATCCAATGTGCCACCGACCAGCGGGCCCGGTGAGAAAAGAGGGCGAGCGCGCGCGCGTGCGTCTTGTGTCCGTGCCGACGTAAATCAGGCTAAAAAATAGACCGGGAATGGATCGGCAGGCGGACGAAAGCGTACACGCGTCCGTTTGGGTCGGCGCGTTGGACCGGCTTTTTTGTCCGCGCGGATCCAAACGAACGGCCGCAGACGAAATATGTCGCCCCATTGAAATTGCTCTGAATCTCCACCACATATACTAATATATACTCACCATCTTCGGAAGTGAACTAAGGGCCAGTTCTTTTGCTAGCTTTTTTAGGTTTTCAGAATAAGCTGTCCCCTACCCAGCTTATTCTAGAAGCCCAACCAAAATTTTCTTTTTAAAAGCCTACTAGTCAAGTCTTAATTATTAAGTTTTAAAAAAAATAAGTTTGGTTGAGCTTCTGGCCTTAAGAGCACTCGGCGACGCAGCACGCTGAAATCACGTCCACCACCGCTCTCGCTTGGAATGCGTGCACCTTTTGACAAAATGATTTCATTTTTGTGAAACAGTTCCTACATGTCCGTTGTCATTTAATATATGGCAGCGTGGTGGGTCCATATATAGTGTTAATTTGTCAGTAAAGTTTTCAAAACAGAGACTTGAGGGATGACTTTTGCATGTCGCATTGATTGTAGGGTCCAGGTAAACTTTGGTGTGTGAAGATGTGGGTGCTGGGGAAACTGGATGTGGCAGTAATAATAAATATGTAGGGCGCATTATGACATGTCGTCAGGCGAAATGAAGTGTACAGATTGAAGGTTCGTAATTAAATACAGTTTGATTCGTCCAAAGATTCACATAAACACATTTAAGGTCCGGTGCTTTGGAATAAAAAATAGTATAAAGTAGTTGACAATCCATGTGTACAGTTGGGCCGTTCGTTGGGATTACCGCGGCCCTGAACGGAACTGCATCGACCTGTACCACTTTCCTGTAAGTTACATTCCTGCTTTGCTTACCATCGACCAATGTATCTGAGCTCATTCCTGCTTTGCTTACATTCCCACCATTTTCCTGTATTCTCCATCGTGCACCAGTTTTCTCTTCTATTGTGAAAAGTGAATCATGTATGTAGTTATGCAAGCGACTTAAGTAAGCAGGCTATGGATAAGGTAAATGTAATATCTGCTATATGACTGGGGGTAGTTATGTAATATCTGATAGGTGATATTATTGACCAGTCACGACTTAAATGCCAAGCCTTGCTCAACACGCATAGGCTAGATGTGATTTGTTTCTCTTATGACATTTGGTAGAAAATGTATTGTTCCACAGTTTATATTGCTTATATGCATTTAGGTAATGCACAATATTTGCTTCACGGCATATGTTGAGGCTACCTTCATTCACCAAATTTCCACACCTCCCTCGGTAGCTCTGCAACTATTGACCAATTTAATCTGTTTTTGCAGTCCAGAAAATGTAGTCAGCACACTGGTAATCTAATGCTCAATTGCAAGTTGGGTCCCACTGACAGTGCCATGTCGCGCATCAAAGTAATGTATTTCCGTGAATTCCGAGGGGAGCAAAGCGAGATTGCCTTCCCCAAGCTCTTCTATAAGAGCGCGAAGGTGTTGGAGGCTGCAGTGGTAATCATGGCGAACCCAAGCTTCACACCGTTTCGGGAAGATGTAGCATTTTCCAAAGCGTGGCAAGCTTCTGAGGTGAGTAGGTGCCAACTCATCAGTGTTCATCTGGGTACAGGTCCTGAAGGAGGCAAGGCGTGGAGTTTCAAAAACGAGAGTTATTTTCCTTCCGAGGAACTTCTCCCAGTGAAGATCATCAGCCTAGGGCAGTAGAAGTATTTTGGGATGTGTTGAACTATGATCATGTGTGGTATCTGCCATCTGCTTCATTTGCTAGCCGCCCCTCAAATTTGTGGCCTGATATCTGGTGGAATCAGGCACACCATGAACTGGTATTTTTGCTTGCTGTGTACTCTGTGATATCTGTGCACAATATGGTCTTGCCATGCATTGCAGTGATCATCTATCTATCTATCTTTGAACTGCATGAACAGTGACTTTAAATACAAGCCTGAAAGTGCTTTTCCTGCTCTGCATGTACTCCCTCCGTTCCACATTACTCGTCGCTGAAATGGATGTATCTAGAACTAAAATACATCTAGATACATCCATACGTGCGACAAGTAATTCGGAACGGAGGGAGTAGCAGCGAATCGCAAGACTGGATTTAATTTGTTATTGGTTGCGTGCTTTATCCCTTCTATCTTATAGCGTTAGGTTAGATAATCTTTGCTTGCACAACGTTCGATGCCATCTTGGTCGACCTATAATGCTACTTTCATGTTGACATTTTATTTGGGTTGTTTCCTTTGGCCTATTCGGTACTTTCTGCAGCATAGCAGGTGGCCTTTTGTTGTTCTGGATAGAGTTTGAGTACTATGAACTGCATGCATGTGTATGCCACATGGAAAATGCAGAGAATGAACTGCTTGTATAACTTTTCGAGAATTGCGTGGAATTGGGCCCTTTCTCCCGCATCCCTTCACCGGGAGAAAGAAACAGACATTGTACCAGTTTGAGGACTGACTGATAGTGTGACAAGCTGAATTCAGTTCAGGCGTCGCGGTCATACGGGCTTGCAATGCCACAATCCTATCCTTTGATCACCTGAGAAAAAATAGCGTATCAGAAGAAGTAGAGGAAATACATCCTGACAGAGAATCGCATAGCCAAAGGGGCCAAATATTATAGGAGAGGAAATTTTGCAGATAGAATTAAGAGAATGCAGTAGCAGTTGCTGCTGCTGTAGGGTGGTGTTCCTTTCCTAGGAAATTGCATATTTCTTATATTTACAAAGTAAGGGAATTGCATATTTCATACAAAAAAATACAACATTTCAAATCAGTGCCTTGGTTGGCCTAAAAGCAGAGACAATTTAGCATATATAGCATGCCAGAATTCTATGACTTAATTTTAGATGGATAATATTGTATTCGACCAAATACATACCAAAAGCGTAGTCTTGAATTCTCGATTGAAGTCGTAGAATTTTTTTAGGATCCCAATAGCTGGCTGACGTCAGCTACAACGACCCCCCATCGAATGCATCCTTGGCTGGAGGAAGAAAAATAAAAAAAAAACTAAATTACCAAATTTCATAATTTATAAACTTTATGAGATTTTCATTTCCTTTTAAAAACGAATTGACTAATTGTTTTCATGAATATTTATCAAATTGTTGATTTCCTATATTTAATTGACTTTTGTATAATTAATAATATGTAAATTATTATTTGAATATTTTCGTATATCATTGTTTAGCCTGCGGCAGGGGAGCTCGAGATGGGCCGGCCCAGCAGCCCGGACGGGAGCCTCGCTTTTCTGTTTATTTTTACGTTTTCTGTTTTCCTTTTTTACTTTCTTTGTACTTTTGTTGTACTTTAAAATATTATCAATATATATTAAAAAAACTAGAAAAACATTTGAAAAATGTTGACAAAGCATTTGAAAAATGTTCAATGCGTATAGAGAAAATGTTTATCACGTAATAAAAATTGTATAAAAAATAGATCATGTATTCGCAAATTATTAATCATGCATTTGAAGAAGTATATTAAAAAAATTAATCAAACATTTGAAAAATGCTAAATGTGTAAAGAATAAATTCTGACCCTGTATGAAGAAAATGATGATTTATTTTTAGAAAAATCTATATAAAACATGTTAATCAAGCATTCAAAAAATATTGAGCAACTATTTGAAAATGTTAATCAACCATTTGGAAATCTTAAATGTGTATAAAAAAATGTTGCCATGTATTAAAAAAATGATGATTTTTTTGCCATGTATATAAGAATATTAAACAAGCACTTGAAAAATGTTCAACAAGTATTTAAAAATTGTTAATCAAGCATTTACAAACTGTTAAATGTATATAGAAAAAATGTTGACAATTTATTAAAAAATGATGAAATCTTGATCATGTATATAAATTTTTAATCGATCATTTGAAAATAACTGGCACAAGTATTTAAAAACATTTAATCAAACATTTGAAAAATACTAAATGTATATCGGAAAAATGTTGACAATGCATGTAAAAATGAGGGAATTTTTTATCATGTATATAAAAATGTTAATCAAGCATTTGAAAAAATGTTGAACAAGTGTATAAAAGTTTTTAATCCAGCATTTCAAAAATGTTAAATATGTTTAGAAAATACGTTGTCCATGCATTCAAAAAAGATGGAAAATTATGATCATCTATATATTTAAAATGTTATTCGAGCATTTGAAGAAGTATTTGAAAAAAATTAATCAACCATTTAAGAAATGTTAAATGTGTTTAGAAGAAATATTGACCATGTGTTCAAAACATGCTAATATTATAATTGAAATGGAAATCAAGCATTTTAGAAATTGTTCACTGTGCATAGAAAAATGCTAATCAAGCATTTGGAAAAGTGCAAATCTGTGTATAGGAAAAATGTTGACCATGTATGAAAAATGTTAATTTTGTGTTGGAAAAATATTAGACTTGTATTAGAAAAATGTAGTTGACATATACGAAAAATGTATATTTAAACCCAGAAAAAGGAGAAAAAAAAGGAAAACCAAACAAAGAACAAAGAAGACGAAAAAAGAAACAGAAAAATGATGAAAACGAGGAAGAAAGAAACAATGCTGAAGAAAAAATAAAAAAAGGAAAAAGAAAAACCCAGTGAAAAATGATAAAGTAATAAAGAAAACCAAAGAAAACAAAAAAGGAAAAAAACAATAAAAAGATAGGAAATATTTTTTGGGGCCAGATAGGAATTCTTTCTTTTCTCTTATTATTTCTTTTAAGTGCCCGCCATTGGGTTGGCCCTTTACTGTAACTTTCAGAGCGAGACTTTTTCTCGGAGTCGCTTTATGCGAGATATAGTCCCGCTGTCAGAAGAAGCCGTCACCCACGCATCAACTCATAGATGCGTCAGGTGGGCCACCAAGCGGAAGAAGTAGCACGTGTCAGTTCGGCAGCATGTAAGTTAGTTAGTTTCCCTTTTTCTTCTGTTCATGTTTCAAAACATATAATTACTTCAAAACAAGTAAAATCGCAAATTTGAAAAAATGGTGAAAATATATATTTGAAAAAACGTTAATCGTGCATCTGAAAAAAAATCTTAAACATGGATAAAAAGCATTTTCTAATGTATACGAAAAATGTACAACGTGTATGAAAAAAGTAGACAACACAACATAAATTTAAAAAAAATCATGTTTTTGGAAAAATGTTAATGCAGCATAAAAGAATTGTTAACATAGTTTTCAAAATGTTGATATCATTCAAAAATAAAGATTCAGCATATATTAGAAAAAAAAGTTTAAACATACTCAAACAAAAGTGTTCAAAAACATGTGTTGGATCAAAATGATAATTATTTATTCGAAAAATGTTTCATATGCATTATATAAAAAATTAGACATCAAAACATATATTTAAAAAATTATTATGTATTTGAAAAATGTTAAAGGTGCATAAAATGTCAGACGTATACAAAAAGTGTACAATGTTTATGAAAGAAGTAGACATTAGAACATATAATATAAAGTATCGATCATGTATAAAGAAAATGTTAGGCATGTATAAAAATGTTTCATATGTACACAAAATATGCAGAAAGAGTGTGAAAACGGTATATATGAAACCACAAAAGCATAAGAAAACCGAAGAGAAGTGTGGAGCACGATGATAATCAAAGAAAACCCACAAATACTGAGAAAGAAAGAAACAAACCAAAGAAAAGAAGAAAAACAAAAAGAAAAAGGAAAAAAATGGAAACCAAGAAAAAACATCAAAGAAAATAGAAAAAATAGGGAAACAAAATGGTGGTCTTATATCACTCCGGATCGAAGCCGGATCCGCACCACCACGCCTGTACAAGGTCCATCCATGTCCCAACCTTGCTAGTGGCGCCACGCCACCATATGGTGCGGGGAGTTGTCTCGAGGGTGCAATCTCATCGATCTTTGTGTCTTGTTCTCGGTGGCGCGCACCATCGCTCTGTCCTGATGCGCCGTTAGTCGGAGTAACTTAGCAAGTAACATAACGTATTCCAGGACAAGTTTGCTTATGTGGCATATAGTTAATGAGGAGAGAGGTGTTTGGAGTAACATAATATGTTACTGTAACATAACACAACCCAAAACAAAATGAATCTATAATGTAATAAATGCTATCATCTACTACTTTGCATCATGAAGGTAGTAACAAAGACTAGTATCATATGCATGACGCTAGTCTAAGTTACTCCCCACTATGACGAGCCTTAGACAACGAGCCACCACTCTTTGATCCTTCCGGATCCGAGACTGGCTCTACGTCATACGTCGATGAGCCTCCACCATCTCGGCGATGGAATAGCCGCATTGGAGCACTTTCTCCAACGGTGATTAGCAACTAACAAGTTACAACAGCAGCAAACTCCCTGAAGATGCTAGTCAGGTCAATGCTAATCTCATTGAATCACAAGCCAAGTCTCTGATGATGAATATCTGAGGATTATGCATCACAAACCGAGTCTTTTGTTTAACAGCTACAGCTGAAATAGGCGATATCGTATATAGTTCAAACGGTAATGCAAAAACAGAATAGTCTGGAAACGGAAACACAACTTACTCTCAGAGGGTGTTTGTTTCCAGGGACTTATGGGTTTAGGGACTTAAAAAAGTCCCTATAAGTCCCACCTAAACCAAACATCCTGGACTTATTGGGACTTATTGGGGTGATTAGGGACTTATCAAATAAGACTCTCAGGGAGGAGCTTATTGGGACCTATCGATCTGGACCCGCACCGCTCGATCCCCTCGCCTCGCGTACCGCATCGCCCCGCACGCCGCTCGTTCCCCTCCTCGCCTCGCCCCCTCGTTCCCCTCGTCGCCTCGCTGCATCGCGGGGATCGCCGCCGCCGCCGGTAGCTGCAACAGCCGCCGCCATGGCCGACGAGGAAGACGAGACCCCCTTCTTCTCTCAATTCCCCTCGTCTCAGGAAGCACCCCAAGGCTCATCCGCCGGTGGAAATCTCGGGAGAGGAATGAGTTTCTTGGATCTCAACAACAACATCGACGTCTTCCCGCAGTTGGGCTCGTACCAGCAACTTCTCTTTGACCAGTCGGCCAGTCATGGCCTTCCTACGGTTGGACGTGGTCGTGGGAGGCCCGTGCCCCAGGGCGGAGGAGGCCGCAGCCGGTCTCTGAACATCGGAGGCCGAGGCGGCTCTAACCTGCGTCCGTTCGTCGCCCCGGCCGCAGCTGCCGTTGAGGGAGGCGTCATAGGGCGTGGGAGGACCTCGTCCCAGGTCACCGGACGCGGCGTAGGTCGAGGCAATGGGTCCTCAGTGGCCGGCTGTAGAGGAAAAACTGCGGGGAAGCAACGTGTGTCGTCAACTGCTGCGTCTTCAGAAGATGTCGACGAGAATGAAGGCTTTGAAGATGATGATGACAACAATGCTTTTGGAGAGGTATATTTTTCTCGGTATATTGCACTGTACAATGGTATACAATGCTGTTGTTGCTATATTTTTGATTGCACTAGTATATTTTTGATTGCTATATTGCGCTGCACAATGGTATATTGCACTAGCAGTGATGATGGGAGCAGCAGTGATGATGAAGCACTGATGTTGTTCATGCACCAAAAAGGGAAGAGAAGAATGATGTAGATGGCCTGCATGATTGGTATGTACTACTTGGACTCTTACGGTAACAAAGGACCTAGAAGAGTACCAATACAATCTAGGCATGATTGGGTTATGACAACACTAGGCAACGAAACTGCTTGTTACAACATGTTTAGAATGCACAGACCAGTGTTTGAAAAATTGCATAGTGTGCTAGTTGATTCCTATAGTTTGAAGTCCACTAAAAAATGTCATCAGTTGAGTCTCTAGGCCTGTTTCTTTGGATAGTAGGTTCCCCACAATCTGTAAGACAAGCAGAAAACAGATTTGTTAGGTCATTGGAGACAATTGTAAGGAAGTTTGATAAGGTTTTGTTATGTCTGATCAAGCTTGCAAAAGACATCATCAGGCCAGTAGATCGTCAATTCAGAACTGTGCATTCCAAATTAAGATCTAGAAAGTATGCACCATTTATGGATATTGCATTGGTGCATTAGATGGGACACACATACAAGTTGTGGTACCAGTTGCCACTGCTACCCAGCATAGGAATAAACATAAGGAAAGAGTCAGAATGTGATGTGTGTGTGTGACTTTGATATGAGATTCACATTTGTCCCAGCTGGTTGGCCAGGATCAGTGCATGACATGAGGGTCTTCAATGATGCACGATCCAGATTTGGTGACAAATTTCCAAAACCTCCACCTAATAAGTTTTATCTTGTGGACTCAGGGTACCCAAATAGACCGGGTTATCTTGCACCATACAAGGGTTTAACCTATCATTTCCAGGAGTACCGTGATGGCACAATGCCTAGAGGAAAAAAGGAACACTACAATTTCACCCATTCTTCACTTAGAAATGTCATCGAGAGGTGTTTTGGAGTCTTGAAGAACAAGTGGAGGATTTTGTTTCATTTGCCTAGTTATCCACAGCCGAAACAAAGCAAAATCATTGTGGCTTGCATTGCACTGTACAATTTTATTAGACAAAGTCAACTGCCCGATATAGAATTCGACAAGTGTGATGAAGATGTAAATTATGTACCATTGTCTATGCCAACGACCACAACAAATGATTCAACAAATGAGACGGACAGTGCTGCTATGAATCAATTCAGAGTTTGGGTCGCTGATGGGTTGTGGTCGTTGAAACAACAATGATATGAACAAGTGTTGTTCGCTTATGTAAATTCTTTTATCTCGATTGTTATGTACTCTCTCTCTTATTTTTGTTCTTATGAACAAGTGTTAATCGTTTGTATGAACAAGTGTTATGGACAAGTGTTGTTTGCTTATGTAATTTTTTATCTCAGTTGTTATGTACTCTCTCTTATTCTGGTTCTTATGAACAAGTGTTAATTGTTTGTATGAACAAGTGTTATTTCGGTTGTCACTATTTTGTAATTCGTTTGTATGAACAAGGGTTATGTGAACAAGTGTTTTATCAACTTATAAGTCCCTGTAAACAAACAGGTAGGGACTCTGGACTTATAAGTCCTTGTAAACAAACAGGTAGGGACTTATGACTTATAAGTTGGGACTTAAAAAAGTCCTAGGACTTATGAAACAAACAGGGCCTCAGTCTCACGACAAGCACACAGGAATAGCAGTACGTGAATTAGTTTGAATATCGAAATACAACTGCTCGCAGTCCCACGAAAAAGAAATGAGTAGCAGCACAAGTGAAGCACTGTAGTGGAGGTAGCAGCAAACGGTGCAGACATGCAGTCGCACATTTTGAAACAGCAGAGGGAACCCGGACGGTGAAGGTAGATGCACATTGAGATGCACTGCTGCCTTAACTGAACAGAATCTGGACCGCGGCCCAAATAGTGAAGCGTCTTCCGTCCGGCCAGTGACCTGCATAGCCAACATCACATCAACATGTTACAGAAGTAAGATACAAGGAAGCAAAAGTAGCAGTACTAGTGGCCAGGTGAGTGGCCACAGCAAGTAGCAGTACAAATTTCCCTACCGGTGTGGCAGATCAGTCTCGGAGAGTATACCGCCACTTCCCTCGAATTGCAGAACATTGGAGCAGCAACGTCAAGAAGTCCCTAGTGATTTCCTTGAAGCCCAGATACAGAAGGGGCTTGAGGAACTCAATGCCAGATGGGACTTCTGTCATGCTCCTGAGGTTGATTAGGGCTAATCTTTCTAGGTTCACAAGGGCACCTTGCTGTATCGCTAGCCCATTCAGATTAAGCAGGTCTCTTAGAACGAGAATCTTTAACTTGGGAAACCAACCCGTGAGAAATGTCAGCTGCACTCCGTTGTATGCTCTGGTGAAATGTAAATGCGTTAGGTTTGACAGCCGAGAGAGGGATGGCAGGGGGTCTTCTCTCAGCTGTGACCATTGTAGATACAATACATACAAGTTTTGGCCCTGGACAGATTGGAAGAGATGAGACTTATCCAGCGCTCCTTCCGCTAGTCTTCCTCTCAAACACAGTGTTTGCAGGTTTGGCAGGCAGACATTCAACGAGAGAACCTCGTCCTCGTCGCTTGCAGTCAGATTAAGGTTGCACAAATGCCGCATCTGAACTAGAGACGCACTGATGCGTCCACAGTAGGTTCCCTTCACATTCCATAACCTCAAGCTTCTCAGTTGCCTCAGCTCCCCTAAATGTCTAACAGACCCATCTTGTGCTTCCAATGCTTGTAGCGTTTGCAGGCTTCTTAGATTTCCAAGACCACTGGGGATACAAATACCACTGCCCCATTTCAACCCTCTCGCATTTGAATCGGTAACCGTCTCAACAAATAAGTGCCTGAGCTTTTTCAGTTTCACAATCCCACTAGGCAGCTCATGTATATCAGATCCAAAAAGGTCCAATGTCAACAAATTTGAAAGCTTCTCAACAGACTTTGGGAGCTTCTTCACTTTTGAATTACGCAAACCCAAATAGCGGAGATTAAAAAGATCTCCAATAGCATTTGGAATATTCTCGATGGCTAGACCACTTAATTCTAGCACTGTCATATATCTTGACTCCATACATAGCACAGGTATAGTGGATGATGGAATGCTTTTGTCCAGTGTAATGACTGTACGAAGCTGGTGCATACCAGAAATTGGCTGATGGTTATCCTTCTTTAGTTTGTGTAGTACCAATCGACGCACATCTGTCCCAGGAGATCGCTCACACTTATCCTCGTATGCAACACCAAAACAATTCTTCTTGCACAAATCAACTGCCAATTCACGTAAGATATCATGCATTCAGAATCTCTTTATCCTACCAAATGTGTTTCTCTCAACAAGTTGTAACATGCTTCTGTCAATCAACTCCTTTAGATAGCCTTCTGCCACTTCTTCGAATGTGCTTTGACCTCTCTCCTCGATGAACCCCTCTGCTGTCAATAAACGTACAAGTTTTTTTCTTTTGAAAAGATAGTCTTCTGGAAATAAGCTGCAGTATAGGAAACAACTTTTCAAGTGTGTAGGAAGGTAGATGAAGCTCAGATGCAAAACATTCCTTATGTGACCGAGACTGAGAGTATTAACTAGCTCCCAACTCAGCTGGTCAATTATCCTTCTTCATTCTTCCATGGTACTCTCACGCACACGCAAGAGGCCACCAACTAGAGCTCTTTTACTGTACCCCGAAACTAATTTAGTCCGTTCATTTCTTCCGATCCTGTGGCTCATACGATCTGGTACTCCATTGCTAATCCCACGGAGTACTGACTTAAAAACAGTCGGAGTACCTTCACTTAAGGGGCAAAAAGGTAATCTCAGCAGCTCTGGTGTATTTTATTTTTTCCTTGGCTAAAATAATTTTGACCGATCTAGCCCTAATCCCCATTCATGTCGCGGCGAACAACCAGGCCGCAGGTGTCGGTGAGACCGGCGGTGGCGGCCGAACAGATCGGGGCTGAGGGCCGCAGTAGTGGCCAGGACGAGGGCGATGCCGCAGACGGAGGGGTGGCGACCGGAGGTCAGGTTGCCCACTATCGCGGAAGGGCGGCAACGTATTCGTTGGTACGGCGAACAACAGCAAGCTAGCCTCTCGGTATGTCCAGGCAATTTGTCAGTCTGTGTCCTCTAATCCTCTCGGTAGGTACAGGCGAGCTGCCCGTGGGCGAGGTTGAGCGGCTATGCCATGACGAGAGGTCCATGAGCGGTAACTATTGTGCCACCGTGGCTTCGAGGAGCCAGCCCCAGCCCCTGTACCTATGTCCACTGTGATTATTTGTTCCCCGTGACTTGTCAGATCGGAGTTGATTACAGGAGAAACTTGAGGTGGAGAAAATATCAAAAGAAAGAGGTAAAATTCAAACTGAACAAGAATGACCCCTCGCATAATTGGACCACGGACCTTCAGTTTACTAGACTGGGGATCTGATTATAATGCTTAATATGATTCAGGGGATGAAGAGAAGGAAAAATAAGCGCACACAAGAACAGCATAGGAAGATGGACATGATGGTAGCCATGAGATTATATTATCTAAAAATACTTATTTCTACCACGTCTTCATTCTAGGTACCACCGCTAGCAGTCTCTGCTTCAGTCTTGTTATTCCTTGCATGAAACAATATCACAGTTCTCTTCTTGGTTTGTCTTTTTGATATATTATGTAAAAAGCTGCAAGTGAAGTACCTGAGACAAACCATGAGCAATGTGCTAAGCAAAACATCAGTAGCTATCAACTGAGACTGTTGCGTATTTCCCCTCATGTTTTGTCGGTTGCTTTGATTGAAGGTCCATTTAATATCATGGTGATTCAGAGAAACATAAAGTTAGCAACTATACTATGTATGGAAATGAAAAATCTTCATATTTTAAATCCTGGTGCCATTTATCTGATACGACTGAAATGTTGATTTGACCAGGGTGGTAAACATGGATGGAGCCTTCATCCTTCCGCTAGAGCTTTTAAATGCATGGATGCAGAGCAAATCGACGTTAGATTTTTTTTTTTGAAAAATGGTCATCTATTTGGGAAAGACAAGTGTTATGTAATCTGTACCTTGTGTATGGGCAATAAGATTTTTATGTAATATGTACTTTAGCTGTAAAATTTCTTTTCATCATTAGATAGAAACTGAAGAATTTGGAGACATGATGTCAGGGAGTCCTGTACGTTTATGATCAATGATTGGACTGGTGATCTTATTCAGTGCAAAAAACAACCAAGCAGTGAATGAGAAGAGCATCCTATTGGAATTGCGATGACAACACTAATATGATAAAGAGACTTGTTCAGATGTAATGATGGTCGTTCAACTGTATTTACTACTACTATGTATCAATTTATAAGATAATTTTTTTGAAGAAACTACCTTGATCTTAACAGAACTAAGATAGATCTCAAATCAATTCTTCACATGAAACTCTACTAGTAAAGGAGATTCATTGTATCATTTGCATTGATGATCTATATGCGACGTCGGCATTGCAAATTGCGATAAGTTAGCAAAAAAGATGAACCAAGCGAAGACTAGCAGCAATGCCATGCCAATTCAGTCGCCATTCTAAACAAAACATCATCATATTATGTTGTCGATGGACATATTCTGCGCACTGAATTCATCTGACCAAATCTCTGGACTGGATTTACATAATACATCACAAATCGAAAAACAAATGAACTACTAACAAAGCCCCAACTCGTCACACAATGGATATGCTTTACAAGAACGGAAACCGTGACTCCAAGAATCATGGTGTCAAATAGTGAGGAACATTGAAGAATTAGCGGCACCGCTATTTCAAGATTTTCATGATATCTCCGACTTTCCTTTTTGCTACGCTTCTGGTTTTCTTTGTCACTACACTTCACATTAATTGTGGTCCGACAAGCTCAACACAAACATCAAAGAAAAAATAATCTAACTAGACCATGTACAAGAAGAATGTTATCATCATCAACAGTGGAACTGGTTGGGGATCACCATGCCCTCGTGGTGTGGCACCTTAAAGGACCTCGAACCATGGCTCCAATGGTTGCTGCAGCGGAAGGAGTATCCTTGCTGAAGAATTTGTTCAAATGACTAAACTTATTTGGGATTGCAGATAATGAAACAACAACCTCTGTGGTTTTTGTAGCTAGAGCACTTTTCATCTGCAAAAAGAAAGTGTACTAACATATATAATTCAGCTGGTTTTAGTTCACATTAAGCAAATCCTTAATTTTGCATTGGTTTCTTAACAGTCCGGAATTATTTAAGCTACAGAGATTAATAGGAAACCCTTTAATAGATCGTACAAACATATGTAAAATGGGAAAAATCCACAGATGTGTAAAGTTACTATTTGATGATCATGGCTATAGGTAAGAAATTCAGTGTTTCCTGTAAAATTAAATCACTCCAGTGCAGTATATCGCTTAAAGAAGTACAATCCAGGAGGAGGTATGTCACGAACGACCAAACATGCACCTTCATGTATGTACGAGCTATTACGGTACTGCATTAAATACGAGAGATGATGCTTAACAAAGCTGAGATAAGACTGTAAACAGTTAAGACTGTCCGGTGAGGCAGAATTTCTTATCTCAGATATGCAAGATCCTCTTTAACCATTTAACCCTCTTTCACAGCGAAATAAGTGCAGTACTGCTGTGCTTTTCCCATGTGCAAACAGACAACCACGAAGATGCATGGAGAATGGATTCGGAATTGTGTGATCCGATTGAGAAGAAACGAGATGACGAACCTGTGGTCTCTATTTTCAGGCGCAAGGACAAAGAGGGGTTATGCGCGACCAAAGATACTGTAATCTACAGGGACGGCGGCACCGCGGCGACCGAAGACGCTGCAGACTACATGCACGACGACTGCAGGACCTACGATCACTCGATCGAACGTGATGGACGGGGACGGCGGCGACACCGGCAAAGAATCGCGGGGGATACAGCGAGGGCAGGGCCTACAATCCTTTGACGGGGGAAGAGAGGAGCGAGGCGCGCCGGCCGATCGCTGCCGGCGATGGCAGGGGCGAGCGCCGCCAGGGAAACGGGATTTAAGAAAAATATAAATCCCAATCAGACTGTGGGCTATGGAAAGACAAAAATCGGAAAAAACCTTTGAAAAAAGACAGGATTGCCCTTTCAAACGAACGGCCAGATTTATGTGGTACTCCGGTGTATGTTTTGGGAGTACCAGGGTACTGTAAAAGAGCTCAAGTGACACAATAACAAGAGGCAAGCCTTTGCACCAGCTAACTATGTCCTCTGACAAAGGTTTCAACTCTGCGGGACATTCATGATTTCTATATCTTGGAAAAGCCTTCTTACAAAAAAGATCCCATGCCTTGTTCTCTGGTAAAGCTTCCAGTGTTAGGATATGTTCTCGAGGTACAAGTGTAGCTACATGGTGTTGCCTTGTTGTGATTATAAGTCTACTGCCCTTACCATTATGAATAAGCGCCCTAGATAAATCAGCAAATGCTTCTGGAGTCCAAACATCATCCAATATGATTAGATACTTTTGTTGCTCTAGAAATTCCTTCAATTTCTCTTCAAGGCATGTGATGTCCATATCTGCAGTGTTAGACAAAACACTGGCGTTATCCCTGGAAAGTTCCTTGCTTATTTTCTGCAAGACATCCTCTTTAGAATATGTTTGAGAGATGGAGACCCAAGCGTGGCACTGGAAACTTTTTCTCTCATTCTTGTACACATTTGCAGCTAAAGCAGTTTTACCAAGCCCTCCCATTCCAAGCAATGCTACAACCGAGCATTGCAAATCATCACCTGCCAACCACTGTTCAAGTATTTCTATTTCTTTGTCCACCCCCACTAGATCTTCATCAAGGGAACGTGAGATGTTTGCTAGATCTTGGGACATCTTGACAATGTAATTTGAGCTGCTAGTATCTCCATCGTTCACGGGAACCCAACGGGTTTTTAACTCTGAAAGGTATGAAAGGTCTTTCTCTATTTGCTTCACACTAAAAGCCATCCTGTTCAAAGAAAGCAGAGATCTTGGTTTTTTCAACCCTTTATTCAAGTAAAAGCAACATCCTATATCATGTTCCTGACCAACTAGATACAAATACTCATCCACCATGTCCTCTATCAGATGCACTACTTTCCGTACCTCTGCCAACCAGCCCTCATATGCTTGGATGCTACGGTTTCGAATGTCCATTTGACAGAGAAAATCACGCATTACATGAAGCTCCCTCACAACACGATCCATGCTGCGCTGTAACTCTAGTAGTTGTGTCCCATACTTCACAAATAACGCACTGGCCTGGAGCGCCGCTGCATTTGCGAAGGCAATTCCAATCTTTTCAATGGATAGAAGAATCACAATTTCCGCCATTAGTTCCTGCTATATGTTAACGTCTCACTGTTGGCTGGTGGCCTAGTTGTATATTCTTCCTCGATATAATTAGAATGGGCACTGCAAAAAGAAGGAACTGATGTATTAAGTAAACTTTAGTGTATTCTGCTAGCATTTGCAAACACTTCAGAAATCTCCCACCCCAATAGAACAGTGAAATAAACACTTCAGAAATCTCCTACCCCTATCTAAGTCAAACCCACACAATCAAATAAAAACACTCAGGACTATGCTACAGTACTTAGAACAGGCAGGTCCATGAGAATTTTAAAACACTCAGGGCCGTGCTATAGTCATCGACTGCAGCAAACTTATGTTCATTAACCGAAAAGAACGAGTGAAACTCAACCAAATAACTGCATGATTTTTTTTTATTACTAGGTATGTGCCCGTGCATTGCCACAGGGGTCAAATATTTTTTAACACAATAAGAATACCATACCAGACAAATCTTGATGGAAAGCAAATATAAAAAATAAGATTATGTTTTGATTATAAAGTATAGATTTTTTAGTATTTCTTAAACTGATAAAAAAGGTATATGCCCACAATTAATCTGCTTTATTTGGTTACCAAATAAAATAGAAGAGATTGACTGATATTTATTTGCTTCTCGGTTGTAAATTTGTTGCTCTTTATTTCGTTACCAAAGATGTCTGACCGTGAATTTATTCAATGTAGCTCATTTTGGTAAATGCCAACAAGAAATCAACCAAGTTACCGGTTCAAATGCACTCGCCCAAATTATAACTTGGTTAAGCTAGTTATTCTATAACCAAGTTACCGGTTGTTCTATAAGCAGGACTAGTTCTTCTAGAACAACCAGGCCAGGCTATATCATTTTAATTATAATGGGTACAGTTTCGAGGTAAGCGTGCGGGTGGGGAATGAGGAGGAAGCAAGAGGAGATGAGCCGGCCCAATTAGCAACCGTTACACGGGTTTGGGGAGGTTTCGGGTCTGATTTTTTCGGTTTTACCAGGGTTCTAGAAGGTTCCTATTCGCTTTTTTTTTCATTTGCTTTTTCGCTGTTTCCCTGCCGGCATTTATATTTTTTTTATTTCATTTTCCCTTTTTATGGCTTTCTTTTCCTTTAATAAATGTTCATAGTTTCTGTAAAAGTTTCTAAAATTAAAAAATTACTTAAACAATTGTCCAAAATTTATATCAAATTTAAAAAATGTTCAATAAAATTTATATCGGTTTATAAAATTAAAACACTTTTTTATATTTTATTACATGCTTTAGAATCAAGAACTCTTTTTATTTGAAAACATGAAATTTTCAATTGAAGGAAAAAATAAAACAAACCTTTTAAATTTTGTTATTTTTACATTTTTATTAATATTTTTTTCAAAAATTAAGTTTTTTAAATAAAATACTGTAGCCTTTGTTTTCTCATGGGTAGAAAAAAAATAACAGATGTAACTAAAAGGAAATCGATGTATACTTGCAGAGAGCTAATGGGCTGGCCCAACTAGGGATGTTCTATGCATTTTCCCGTCGTTTAAATCCGAAATCACTAGTTGAGGAGTACACGTTACGAAGATCACTCCCACCTCCCAGGTTGTGACAAGTGGCGTACTGCATGTGCACCACTTGTCGCAATCTGGGAGTTCTCTTTTTTCGTAGATCCGTTTATTCAAAACGTTTTATCTCTTAAACCATGCATCCAAACCTTGAACCGTTTTCATTGTTGGATTCCTCAAGATCTTCAAAACTAGATCTCAAGTTGATAGGTTTTGACGAGCTTTTTTTCATGAAAAATATCAGACGAAAAAACCGACGAAAAAACCGACCCTGGACCACGGGTTTTTTCCCTTTCCGAAAGAGGCATGCCCGTGCCTCTCGCGGAAGGGGAAAGACAGAAAACACATTTTTTTCGTTTTCAAGAGGCACGGCCGTGACTCTTGGCGAAAGCACAACCGTGCTTCTCGCGGAAGGAAAAAAAGAAAATGTGTTTTTTTCGTTTTTGAGAGGCACGATCGTGACTCTCGCGAAAGCACAACCGTACCTCTCGCGGAAGCAAAACCGCGTCTCTTGCAGAAGAAAAAAAAAATAGAAAACGCGTTTTCTTTTCCTTTTTCAAAAGGCATGGCCGTGACTCTCGCGAAAGCACAACCGTTCCTCTTACGGAAACAAAACCGTGCCTCTCGCGAAAAAAAAACCAGAAAACGTGTTTTTTTGCTTCCGTTTCTGAAAGACACGGTCGTGACTCTCACAAAAGCACAATCGTGACTCTCGCAGAAGCAAAATCATGCCTCTCGTGGAAGAAAAAAAAACCAAAAACATGTTTTTTTTTCATTTCCAAAAGGCACGGATGTGAAGCAAAACCGTGACTCTCGTGAAAGAAAAAACGTCGAAAAAATTTTTGACCCAAAAAGCTGAGGACCTGTAGAAAACCGAAACGTAAAAAAACCCGGAGAAAAAACCGTTTAAAAGCTGAAAACACGTGCGGCAAAATATAAAAAAACAAAATCCGGAAAGAGCGCCTGGAGCGCGACACATGGCGAATGGCTGAGAGCATGACAAGTGGCGCTGATCATTGTGAGGCTCCCGAATGAATGCTCGTTAATTAGTTGCTCTCTTTTAAAGCACAGTGCGTCAAATACAGCCTCCCGTGCTATTAGTTTTCTCTCTGGACGCGCTATTAGTTCTTGACTTGAAAGCAATGTGTCATTAACAAATGGTCACGCTATTTAATTTTGTGAAACAGCAAGCGCTGGCGGATGGATTAATAAAATGTATTAAAAGGATAGTTAATACACAAGTGGTTGCAACTCAAAGGAAAATACAGGAGTGATTGGGGGCAATGTATTTGGGCAAATAGCTCCCATGCGACGTCGTTGATGTGAACTGTCTCTCATGCGACGTTGTTGGCTGTAATAGCTCTCATGTGACATCTGCGTTGGAAAAAATAGCTCCCATGCGACACACCATTTACGCGGCTAGTTGGCTGTTAGTTAGGCTGAGGTTTGGTTAGGACACTGGGGGTTATGTGCTCTGACTGGTGGGGTCCACCTATGGCCACGTAGACAAGAGTCAACCGTCCACGACTCGACCTGGGACTGTGTGACCGTGCTCGACTCGCCCGTGCTGGACCGAGCGAGCGGCGCCGCCGTAAGCATCTTCTCCGGCAGCGGTTTCTTCTCCGCGGTGGTGGAGCGCATTTCTCGGCAGCGGCAGAGCTATTGCGAGGTGAGCCCGAAACCCTAGTCCCACTCCCCAGAATTTTGGAGGATCTATGGCCTCATGCTGCCCTCTGTTTCTTGGCGATTTAGAATCGGGCTCCATTGGATCCGGGGGTTGTTTCTTCTCCGCGGCCCGGTGGTGGAGCGCCTATCTCTGCAGCGGCTATTGCGAGTGAGTAGCCCATTTTCCAAACACTACTCCCATTCCACTGAATTTTGGATAAATTTGTGGCCTCATGCTGCCCCTGTTTCTTGGCGTTTTAGAATCTCGATTGGATAGGAGATGGAGCGAGGGCTGGATGAGATGGAGCGAGGAGACAGTGCTTCAAATCGGTAATGCCACCCTCTTTTCTTGGCGATTTAGAATCAAACTCGATTTGGTAGTGACTGCCGCCGCTGCCTGCCATTGACAAAACAGGGGAGGTTCAAGTTCTGCCACCACATTCGCAATTATAGTGGAATTTTTTCCCTGTAAAGCCAAGCTTAGTGATGGCAGTGTCCAAGACATTGATAGAGATACCACCGTGAGGTTGGATGTCGAATTTGCAGATGTTGATCCCCAGGAATTGGAGAGTATGAAGGAGAAGGCCGTGGGCAATTTGGTGGAGAGAATTGGGGAGAGTATTGTTTGGGGTCCAGAACAAGAGGTATGTCTGCAACGTTTCGATAACTATAATGGTGAATATGTGAGAATTGAAGATGGAGAATCCATGGTTGCTGAAATTGATCAGCAAGAAGGGTGGGCAAGCAAACAAGTAACATTTTATGCAGAGCTAATTGATCTACAAACTCATTCCAGAGTTGGTTATGTGCCATCAAAGATGGCTGCACAGATGGAAGATGATGAGTGGGTTTCATAGAAGAAGATGTTGGCATTGTTGACTGAACCGACTGTAGTAGCTGAAGATACAGGGATTGATGCAGATGGAGAGGAGGGAACCCATGATGCTAGGAAGATTGTTGTTGACTGGAATGTAGTAGAGTTGAATGAAAAAACAGATTTGGTCATTACACCAATATCTGACATTGATATGGCCGAAATGTTTGGCATTCAAGTTGATGACAAAGATAAGGAGAAGGATGACAGTTCTTTGCCTGCTGAAGGTAACACAGGCCCTAGAAATGCAAATGAGGATGAAGAACAACTGATGAGAGAGGCTGTAGATGATGTGCATGATGCAGATGATAATGAGCTGGTTTGTTTGTATGACAAAGAGAACCCAGTTATTGAGGTGGGAAAGTTGTGGCCAAGCATGAAGGAGTTTAGGATGTCTTTCAGGACCTATGCAGTGAAAAAAGAGTTTGATGCCAAGACTATGTGGACTGATCGAAAGAAATTTTATGCTCGGTGCAAAGGTTATGATGGTGGTGGCAATCCTTGCAAATGGTACTTGTCTGCCAGACTACAACCTGATGGAAGTACAGTAAGGATAAATCAAATACCACACCAGCATACATGTATGACCACTTCACAGAGAGTTTCAAAGATGACATCACAGCTTTGGGTTACAGAGAAGATTACTCCTATTTTAGCCAAGACTCCAAACACTACTGCAAAGAGGCTTAAAGTTGACTTGGAGAAGCTGTACCCCATCCAGCTGCAATATACCACAGTGTGGAAAGCAAAACAAAGGGCCATGAAATCATTGTATGGTGATTGGGCAAATACATTTAGGATGTTGTATAGTTTTAAAGCAGAGGTGGAGAAGAGGTCACCTGGGAGTGTGGTGGAGATAGATACAGAGGTAACAGAGGATGGCAAGGTTTTATTCAGCAAGTTTTTTATGTGTTTGAAGCCTTGCATAGATGGATTCAAAGCAGGTTGTCGTCCATATTTGAGCATAGACTCATCTTTTTTGACTGGAAAGTGGAATGGTCAGTTGGCTGCATGCAATGCTCTAGATGGACACAACTGGATGTTCCCAATTGCAATAGGAATGTTTCAATCAGAGACAGAGGCATCATGTATATGGTTCATGATGCAACTGAAAAGATGCATAGGGCCAGTTTCTCCTTTGGCCATCCACACAGATGCATGTAAAGGGTTGGAAAATGCAGTAAAAAATGTTTTCCCCCATGCTGAGCAGAGGGAGTGCTTTGGACATATGTGGATGAATCTGATAAAAATTTTTAGAGGAGATGAATTTGGGCGCATGTGGCCAGCAGCAAGATCCTACACCAGACAGACACATTCCTATCACCTTGGTAAGATATTGGCATCATGTAGTGATAATGAATTTGCTTCATGGTTGAACACCCACCATTCTCTGTTGTGGTATAGATCAGGTTTTAATACTGCCATAAAATGTGATCATATCAATAACAACTTGGCAGAAAGTTTTAACAACAAAGTGAAGGATTTGAAAGACTTGCCTGTGCATGACATGGTGGACCAAATAAGGATCATGATCATGCGTTTGTGGGAGTTGAGAGGAAAAATTGCTAATATTTTGGAAGGGGACAAGCTTCCAGCAGTGGTACAACACGTGGTCAACAGGAGTAGAAATCTTTTACATCTATCTGTTGAGAAATCTTCCTTGTGGGGTGCTGAAGTTAGAGATACAAAGAGTGGCAAGAGGCATGTGGTAAATACTGAGTTGCATGAGTGCACTTGCCAAGAGTGGCAACACACTGGAAAACCATGTGAGCATGCCATACTTTTTTTGGCATCTAAACTCAGGTTAAATATGCACCCATATATGCATGAGTATTATTCAGTACAAAAATTCAAAGCTGCATATGCAAGTCCAATTCCTGCACTGACTGACCAATCTCAGTGGCCTGAGGTGGAAATAGAATTTACCTTGTGTCCCCCTGTCACTAGAAGAAAGGCTGGGAGGCCTAAACAGAGCAGATTCAAAGCTTGGTTTGAGAAAGGTGGTTGTAGTAAGAAGGGGAAAAAGAAAAGGAAAAGAATGATAAGCCCAAAAGGGCTCAAAAAGGTAACAAAAATAGGTGCAAGTTGTGTGAGGTACTTGGGCACAGAATTGGTTCATCCAAGTGCATCTACACTCCTCAGAGGCCAAAGTATGTTCATGTTACTGTTTTTACAAGTTTTTGATTTTGCTACTTGTTCTAGTATCTAACCAAGTCAAATGCTTTATTTTTTAGGAGGAAGCGTGCAGAAAAAGCCCCACCTCTTGTTGTTGAACAATGCTGGCCAGTGAAAAAAGCAAGACTCAATGGCTATAGAAGGAAGAGCACTAAGCAGATAATGTTTGGTGACAAAGATATGGAGCTAACTGAAACTGTTACTGCTGAACATGAGCTAAGTGTTTCTGTTTTGGACGATGTGATGCATACTGAATCTGTTTTGCAGACGCTAGGGCAATCTGAAACTGTTGCAGATGAAGCAACTGTTGTGCTGCCATGCGAATCTGCTTTGACAACTGTGTTGCCATGTTTGGAGGTTGTGCTGCCAAGTGTTGAGTTGCAAACTGAAGTAGTTGAACAATTTGTGCCATCTACTCAATCTGTAGAAGTGCAAACTAAAGAAGTGCAAACTGAAGAAGTGGGACATGGTCAGGTGAAAAGGTTGAGGGAGCCTAGTGGAGTTTGCAAGGGGCCAAAAAGCAAGAGCATCAGCATCAACAAACTATGCACCGTGGAACCAAACGGTGGAAAAAAGCAGAAGAAATCGAGTGGTAGAAAGAAGCAAAATAAATAGAGTCGAAATCATTCAAATTTGATGTGAAAACTTAAGTTTGTTGTCATTTGATGTGAAAACTTATGTTCTTTCATGTGAAAACTTATGTGCTATGACGTTGATTTGACTTGAAATAAAATTCAAATTTGAACCGACATTCAAATTTGAACCTATCTCCAATATTTTTTGAGTTCATTTGTTTGTTCTGTGATGTTGCATCGTTTTATGTACTACTATGCACTTTAGTTCATAAATCCAACCCTTTTTGTGAAGTCCAACTCATAGTCACTGAAAATGTTGTACAAATAGGCTCCAAAGTAAGGGAAAACGGCCCCATTTCTAAGCAAATTTTTTTCGATCTTCTCAAAATCACCCAAAAAAGATTTTCTTAGCTTATATTATACCTATATAGGATCAATACGAAGTCTCACATTTTTTTGAATAAGTATTCATATTATTTAATTTATTTTTGAAAAAACACCCTTTAATACAAAGTCAGCAATAAAACAAGTTTAAAAATTTTAAATGCAAAAATAACTTCAGATCCTCCTTAGTCACTCTAAAATGAAGCTAAGGTGATGTTTTTTGATTTTTTTGCATTTTCAAAACCTCAAACCCTCTTCTCACTCGTTTGAACTCTATGCAACCTCAGTCGAGATAGTCCAATTTGTGAAGGTTTTTTCATGCAAAGATCATTAGATCAAGTTTATCATTTTATATCATAACTATGTAACATAAAAAGGCTATATGCGCAGGTTTTTCATTTTTTAGATTTTTTTTTAAATTAGTTATACACATTTGAATGTTCGGTCAAACCTTTCAAAACCCCGTTGACGGCCTCAAAACCCCATGTAACCCTAGCGCCAAACGTCCACCGTCGATCTAATCCTAACGCCAAACTGCGGCCGTCGGATAGGACTTCTAGAAGGATTCCGCGGGGGCGATCCGTGGGCTCCAATCTGATTGGCCATCGTTTTTTCTCTCTGATGAACAGATAACGTTGAGCGGGGGAGCATCTAAGTGCCCGTTGGGCCGAGCGGATCGGGCCTGGCAAAGCCTGGCGTGCGTGCACACGGCTGTCGAGAGGGGGGATGGGCTGCATGCGAGAGGGTCAATGACATGTGGGCCATCCTTGTCCCATGCATGCCATGCAACGTCGCAACCTAGCTATTCTTTGCTCGTGAACGCCTAGCCATTTGCATGCGGGCTTGCATGCACGCATCGACGCAGAGTACGGCAAGGGCGCAGCATATAGGTACGTCGCATCTAGGCTATTTTAACAAATGCATGTTTGAACGAGACGGACGCGTCGGTGGTGCAGCTCCTTTTTCAGTGTCACGCGCGGATGAACGGGCCTGTTTCCCACACGGCGTCACCGCCGATGCAAGTGCCCGTGCCTCTTTGGATGCTCTGGCCGCCGTTTTTTGAATTAATGCCCGCAATTACTTATGCCATGCGAAAAGAGAAGAGAAAAAGATCGAGAAGGGGCACCGTGTACACATTGACCACGGTTGCAATGCGGCTATAAAAGGGCACCATTTCCTCATTCTCCCACACTCATCTCTCAAGCCTCATCCCCTTCTTCTTTTCGAGCCAAATCCACCACTCGAGCCACCATGCAGTTCAACGGCCCTACCTACCGTCGCCCTCACACCGTGCCGGAGAGGCAGTACCCGGCCGGAGTCGTCGTCGAGAACAGCCTGAGGGTGTGGGCCATCTCTAGGTGGAGGGGCCCTAGAGAGTTGGCTCGCTTCTTCCTCCAAGCCGGCTACCGCCACCTCCCTCCGGGCACTCCGCCCATGTTCCACCTCCACGAGTAGTACGATGGGAACGCCGGCCCCAACGGCTTCGTCATCGGCCTCTACGTCACCTTCACCAACCCCTACGACGCTCACCACCTCCTCGGGGAGGTGTTCTGGTGTGGATGCGAGTTTATCGCGTTCACGACCTACAACATCTTCACCAACTTCCACCACATCTTCCCTCACCCCAACGGCATGCACACCCTCCCCTACCAGATGCCGGAGGACGACGAGTGAGGGGCCCAAGGAGGAGGGGCCAAGGAGTGGCAAGGAGGAGGGGCCAAGGAGTTGTTCAAGGGGCGAGTCTTCTATCAATCTAGTTTGGGGCTCTAGTTTGTGTTTGTGTTGGTTCGGGCGTGTGTGCCCGTGTCTTTTATATATCTAGTTTTAATTATTTTACTTTCATGTTTTATGAACTATATGTAGTGGGGGGATGCCCCTCTATATGTTTTATCTATCTATGCTACTAGGGTACCCGATGCCCCTCTATCTATCTATATGTTTTTTCGGTCCTAAAGTTTCTCCATTGCATTTTATTTATGTGGCCATGTGTACCAAGAAATTGACAATAAAGATTATGTACTGTACTACATAATCATACAGTTGGTATACAATGCATTTGAAGACAATGGGCAAGAAAAATGCTAATTATCTGGTGCTGATGACATGCGTAAGTGTTGTCTGATGTTTAAATCATGCTTGCTATGTCATTTTTTGCTGCCAAACATGGCATTAGCGAGAAAGGTTATTTGAGCACTGAATGTATTAAAGTATACACTATATATAAAAATGTCTAGCCAAAAGATTTGGGTGTACAACTATACACCCATGACCAAGTATGGATCCGCCCCTGGTTGTAAGGGGATGCCCCTCTATGTTGTAAGGAGATGCTACTAGGGGCACACTGGGCGCCCGGGCACACTAGATGTCTTCTTTTTTTGAGAGGGGCACAACCTTTTTCGGTTGAAACACACGAGTAAAAACTTTGAAAACACCATAGCACAAGTAAAAAAAATATATTAAGAAATGGTGCTTGGTTGAAATAAACTAGAACCAAACAATTGCAACTTTTTTGGTTCACAAAGACTGCTCAAATAATTATCTCAAATAGCTTATGCATAAAAATATCTCAAATAATTATCAGATGAGTTATCTCAAAAAAGTGACTGCAGGAAACTTAAAATTTATGAAATGATCTAAAGCCGAAAAGATATATCGATGTCAATGACCGTGTGCACTTTTTTGCACTCCTTTTATCAATGGGCCTGGATATGTTCTATTCGGCCCTGCCTAACTTCTATATGGGCCTGGCCTTTTCGGGCAACTGTGGACGAACCTTTTTTTTCCTTTTCTCCCTCTACCACTGAAACTGATGACGAACTGAAGAACTAAAAAACGGGGCCGAAACAGAGTGGAGAGGACATGCTGAATTCGTACAATGCAACACTTTTATTCAAATATACATATCATTAGGATTACAAATGATGCCCAATCTATTCACTTACGACTAATTATCATCACATAAACAAATGCGAGAGCAATTACACAAACATAAAAAAGTCCGGCCATCAGCCCCATCAAATTGCCCTGCTTCTGCAATTCGATGAGTTTCTTCATCTGCTTGTTTAGCTTCTTCAGCTCTGCCATCACTACTGCATCCCCCACAGTAGCCCCAATGGAATGGGCAGATCCAGGGGCCCCAGATCCAGAAGCGCCCGATCCAAACTTGCCCAACTTCTCCGCCTCCAACGGTAAATCGAGCTCCCCGGATGCACCCTCCAGTTGAATCCGCTCTATGTACTCATCTAGCCACTCAAAATGGGTGCATTGCTTCAATTTCTGAAATTGGAAAGATGAACCCTAAATCCCAAATCCGATGAAAAATGGGGAAAAATTGTGATATGAAATTGGGATACAAAAACCAAAATTGGCATATTGAGAAGTAAAATCTCACCTTTCCCTGCTCTGGTTTGCTCTCGCATTTCACGAATTCCCGCCCAAGGTTGCCATTCTTGTCGGTCGTTGTGACTAGCCGCTTCAGGGGTGCGATACGTGGGCATGCAGGGCACCTTGTCATGGGCACTGCGCCATAGCGCGGCCATGAGCGGCGGGAGGCTGAAGCGGAGCTCGACATTGCTAGGTCGCGGCCCGGAACGGCGTTGCTGCGCGTCGTCGCCGGAGAAGAAGAACAACAACGGTCGGGGAGGGGGGGTGGGGGGCGAGGATGGGCTCGGGTGCTGCACGGCTCGGTGTCCTCTTGTACCAATGCTGACCTGGATAAGTTAGTGGGTCCCATGCAGTGGGTCCCGCTCACCTGACCAATGCTGACCTGGATAAGTTAGTGGGTCCCACGCTGTGGGTCCCGCTCACCTGATTCGAGTTTTAAACATGTGTCTTTGGATTAGGCAGCAGTGTCGCATGGGAGCTATTTTTTTCAACGTAGATGTCGCATGAGAGCTATTACAACCAACAACGTCGCATGAGAGACAATACACACCAACGATGTCGCATAGGAGCTATTTGCCCCAATGTATTTTGTCTTCTACTAATGCATGTTTTATATCAAGAAGAAAAGTTTGGAACGGCATCGGATTATTATTTTGAAGTCTGGGATGGTATTCGGAATTTTGTCTACACCTTTAAAATGGAACCGGTATCCGTTCACAAACCGGTTTGGACCAGCTCACAGACAGTGATGTGTAAGCCGATCATTCAACCCTATTGTTAAATTATCCTTCTTTCTTCTTTGAAGTCTACAAGCTTAAATAACAAAATATCAGATCACATATGATTGTAAATATTCAAATGTAATAGTAGTTCTAATTTAAATATTACAATTCAACTAATGTTTTGTATGTTGTATGTTGTATGTAGTATCTGTCAAAATTGAAAGTATATACGTGTAGTATTTAGCATATATAGATTAGGTAGTATATAGACTACTTTTTAGGTAGTATATATCATATTTTGAGCATTTTTTACGTATGAATATGTACGTATTTTGCAAAAATAATAAAAACTATGGACTGATATGCAATTTTTTCATGTAAACTACCCCTAGATAGTAGGATGTATTCTCCCCGTGTACCCAATCCAACATTTCTTGAGTTGTTCATGAGTTACTCGATGCCAAATTTATTGATGCATTTAACAAAATCATGGAACATGATCAGACTTTGATGCAAAAGTTGGATAGAATCACCTATATTCTCAAAGGCAGACCTGTGACACCATCTTCATTCTCATATTCCGTTATCATATTATGCATGACTACACGACATGTCGTCACCTCCCACATGGTTACAGTATCTCATTGTTTAGCATGTCCACAACCAACTGCAAAACATCTTTGAACATTCAAAATGCTCTCTCCATATCCTCTCTAACTCCTTTTTGTCTTTGGGCGGAGTGTGATGTTTTCCGACCAACCGGCTCAAAGATGGTCTTGATGAAGGTACACCAAGGAGGATAGATATTGTCAACCAGATAATAGCCCATGTTCTGCAAGGAGGAGTTTGCCCTTCAGTTAGCTTGAGAGAACCGACTGTCACAACCATCGATAAGCTCTTAGCGATGTCAGAAACAAAAGGATGGTCAGGTTTGCTCGGATATATTTTGATTTCCAAACACCTCAACCACCACAGTAGTATATCTGACCATGACGTCTTCACATGTGCTTTCAGACATCTAAAGATATTCATCTGACGCATTTGTGACCATGCCATATACAGGCATCTGTAATGTAGTTATGCATTTCTAGTAACCAAAGAACTCAATCCTTGTTATGACATACTTATTCTTTTTTTGTGGGTATGACATACTTATTCAAGATGAAATAGTCATTCGAGATGAAATAGTTATTGTAGGATTGGTCGTCATTTTCCTTTTCCGAAAAAATAAAGACATTTTTCATATCCAAAAAGGCATGTTTCGATAATCTGATTCAGCACTCGATCGATCCCGTGGCTATTGACTTGGAATCGATTGGAACGTATAGCGCCAATATTATGTGTATCTTTCCTTGTAGCGAAATAAAGAAAATATCTCTGTCTTGATTACATGTATCTTTTAATTTATTTTTCGAATGGTAAGTGTCATATGTGTGGCATGAAGTAACACTGTCCTTACATTTTTATAACTAAATTTGCCATCCAAAAAAAAACTGAAATTTGTCGTGGTTCACAACTAAAGTTGCTATAAAAAAACGTCAGGACGGAATTGCTTCTTGCCACAGTACTTATCAGTGTCCTTATTTTTGTCTAATTGGTTTATTTGTCACTAACCAATAAATTTTCCCATGATAATTTCGCTCTAACTTCTTCATAATTATCTCTACTCCTAATGAAGCAGTTGGTAGTCTCGCTTTCAGATTTTTTTGCGTCCCACCTTTCATGGTTTTTTTGGTACCTCCTTCCATCTTTGCTGGGTTTTTTTCGTAGATTTTTTCGTTCCCTCCCTCCACTTCATCGGTTTATTTTCGCGTCACCCTCTCACACAACAAAAGAAATTTGAACAGATCAAAACTTTCCATACTGGCGCAAGTTATTTATTAATGTAGAATCAATCACGAACAATATCTAAAGATCAAATCTAAATTAATTAAACCTTACCTTAAATCACTCAATCACATTAATTAAAAATAATAATAATTAATTTTCAAAAAAATCGCTGAATCACATTAACCTTACCTTAACTCGTGGATGGTAATCAATCTCCAAACAAAAAAAACAATACATTGAGGGAGCAGTAAATAAACTCCCTTTCTTTTCTTATGACATGTATATGATTTTCCCTTCCCTCTCCGTTGTCGAGCGTTCTTGATTCTCGAGGCCGATGCTTGGGCTGCTTCACTGGGTCGCGACGGTGCCGGAGGACGAGGACGGCGAGGCCGGGTGCTGCGGCACCGCGTTGGCCGCGTCCTGTGTTTTGATTTTCGGCCGAATTTCGTCCATCTCGCCTGGGCCCGGTAAATGTCTGTGCCGGCCAAAATTTTCAGCCCAGTTTGAACTGTTTTTTGGCCCAATCCAACTGCTTGGGCCTTCCCTCAGTCTGCCTAAGTTTAACAGCAGCGAACCGAACACCCGAACCCTAAACAACTCACGACCCCTCTGCTCCTCCCTGTCCGTGCGGCGGCGGCGCTCCGCCCAGATCCTGCCTGCCTCCCCGCTCGAGCCTGCCGCTCCTGCCCCAATCGCATCTTCCTGACGGCAAGAATCATTTTTGCTCACCTCTGCTGGCTGCGGGCTGCAGCTGAATCCATCGGCGATTCCTCCTCACCTCTGCAGCACCTCTTGTTGTCCTTCTTTCAATTTTTCTTTTGGACCTGAAAGAGATCTTGTACTGATGCAGAGCTTTTAATCCCCAAAGCTAGTTCGGTAAACATTTATTTACGTACTCCTCAGTGTTGTTCAACTGCTATACTTTTCCTCTGTTTGTTTACAATATTTCGGCCGAATTTCGGACAAATTTTGGTCAATTTTTATTCAAAATTCAAATTTTGATTTTATAATTTCGTCCGAGATTTTTAAAATAGCCGAATTTCGGCCATTTCGTTCGGGGGCGAAAAAAAACGCAAACCGAAAACCAAAACGCAGGCCGCGGCTGGTGAAGGGGGTGAAGAAGGGCGGCTTCCCTGACCCTGGCCGTGGTCCTAGGAGTTGGTGCGGTGGAAGCGGCACTTGAAGGACCCGGCGTGGGTGGCCGGCGCGCAGACGCACTTGGAAGCGGGCCCATGGCCCGCGCCGGACGGCGCCGACGCTGAACCGGGCCACCTTCTCCGCGTATTCTTGGAGCTGTGGCTGGCCAATTTACATAAAATTAATTCCCTCAGTTGTGGTGGCAAATATAATATACATAATCCATATTGTTATGCACCAAAGTCAAGAACAAACGCGTACACAAGCTGAAAGGAAGCGGCAAGGATGAAGTCCATGGAGGAAGCGTCGTGTTTCGGCGGTCTGGATCCCGCAAGACTGGCGGAGGCGCCGCAGCGGGGCTGGCCGCCGTCATCCAGTCCTGCGGCGGGAGCCCCTTCCCGCTCTCAGGTGGTGCCGTTTGAACTACCTCCTTTCTGGATTAGTTGCGTGCAAACCACCCAACAACATCATGAGGGACATCGAAGTTGTGAATCAAGAAACTCGTAAGATTGGCCATCTGCTGGACAAGGCCGCCGGCAGCTCATCGTCCACTTGGCCGCCGCTGCCGCCATGGATGCCAGATTCAAGCAGGGAAATTCTTCAGACTAGGATATTCGTTGGGCGCCACAGGGAGAAGGATGATATTGTCGAAATGCTTATCAAGCCATGTGCCAAGTCTGTTATCTCCGTTGTTGGTGATGGAGGAATTGGGAAGACAACTCCAGATCCATCCAACTCCAGATCCTCCCAACAGGATTTTGCTGTGAATTTAAAAAGCATCCTGGAGAAGTCAAAACAGTTGCTTTGGCTCCCAAGAGGTTCCCCAATGCATTGATGACTTATTGCACCTCCGTTACCTATCTATCCATGGCTCCATCCAGAGGCTTCCTGAGTCGATTGGCAAGCTCCTGCATCTGCAAGTATTGTGCTTCACTGGGAAATGTTCTTTTGATAAGCTTCCTGAGAGCGTTACTATGCTGGTCAATTTGCGGCACCTTCTTGTTGAAACAAAGTGTACTGCAGGATTGGCGGGCATTGGTCGGCTAGCTAACCTTGAGGGATCACTTGAGTTCCACATTGAGAAGAAGGAAGGGCATAAACTAGAAGAGTTGAGGAACATCAATGGTCTCCATGGGTTACTGAAAATAAAAGGTCTAGAAAATGTTTCAAGCTATGAAGAAGTCAGCCTGGATGTGCCGAGCGGGCTTTTCGGCCTGCTCGTGGCCCGTTAAGGACCGGACCGTACGGTCCAGGACCGCCACAAAATTCGGTCGGTCCGAGCTCTGAATATCGGCCCGATAACACATCCGGTCCGGTCCTGTTTTTAACCGGGCTGACCGAGCGGACCGAGAGGCGGCCCAAGGCCCAGGCGCCCCCACAGTCCAACTCCTGTTCGTTGCTAGGGCACGGCGCACCCCCAGTCGATCCCCAGTCCCACGCCGCACACCAAAGACAGAGCCGCCACCTCCAGGTCAAAGGCGACGGCGCCGTCGGACCTCGCCCCATCCGGCCGTCCCTCTCCAATCTCCATCGCCACCTTGATCTCTCCTACCGCGCCATTGTCACCTTGCTCTTGTCCGAGCTGGAGCAGCACGAGTACGCTGGTGACGCATATCAAGCAGCAGGGACGCAACCCGCACGCCGTCGGTCCCGCCTCCCCTCGTTCCTTGCCGAGCGCCACGAAGAGGAAGGGACTCAGGTAACCTCGTCCTCGACTATCTCATCCTCTGTAGTTTGTCCTCTGTTTTAGGTATAGGTTGTTGTTTATTTCATGATTGATGTACACTTGCTTGTACCGATGAAGTGATGAGGTAGAGGTAGATGTTTAGGTTGCTGCTTTATTGTTGATAGATCTACACTTACAGATGAAATGATGAGTTATAGGCTGAATCAGACAGAGATAGATGTTGCTATTTTTATGACAATGTGCTTCTTTTTGTAGAGAATGGTGAAGGGGAAGGGGAATGAGAAGGAAAATGCGATTGGGAAGGAGAAGGAGAAGGGCAAGATGAAGGCAAAGGAGAAGAGCTTAAGTTACTTAATTAGGCAAGAATCGCCGCTGCCTCCGCCGGTTCGGAAGAAGGGCAAGCCGCCGAAGCCGATTAAGAAGGCGAAAGACTATACCAATGCCCCAATCGCAGATTTGATTTGTAGGGTAAAAAAACACCCTCCGCCGCCTCCGCGTCTCCCCGACCGCACCGGCGCTGGCGTGCGTGCTGCGGAAGCTGCTGCCTTCGGCTCCGCAACCAACTCCGAGATGGCTCATGCATCTACTATGGTATGATTGTTTTACTTGATGATGGATGTAGCCATATTCACATATATCCATATAGGTACTGTTTTTTCTTATTTGTGTGCTCATGTGTGTTAGGTGTCAGAGGAGGAGGAGGAGGAGGAGGACGACGAGGACGAGGGCATTCAGGAGGAGGAGGACAAGGACGATGAGGAATACGAGGAATTTGTTGTCCCGCCTGGAGGTGATTATATGTCGGATTCCGACGAGGATACGTCGGATGGGTACAAGGAATCAGCTGCTGAACTAGAAGCTGAAGGAGGTGATGATATGTCCGATGAAGAAATTGTGCATGTTATTTCCAGTGATGAGGAGGCAAGAGAAAGGAACAAGAAAAAGACCAAGAGGCCAAGAGCCAATGCTCCTATTAGGACGTCGTCAAAAGTTTGGGTCCATTTTCATAAGGATAAGAGGCCATCAAAGAAGCACCTTGGAAAGCTTGTGTTGAAGGCATGTTGCAATTATTGTGAGTCTGAATATGCATATAAACAAGGTGGTAGCACCTCAACTCTTAGAAGGCATCACAAAGTGTGTAAGAATTACAGGAACAAGAAAGCTAAGGAAGCCATCCAAGCAAATCTTTTCTTCCGAAGAACCAATGCTCCAACAATGGACCATTCCATTGAGTATGACCAAGGAATAATCAAAGAGCTTGTTGCGAAGATGATATGTGTGCATGAGTATTCATTCAGAATGGTTGAACATAAGTGGTTCAATATTCTAATGAAGAGCATGAATCCAAATTATCAACCCATTGGAAGGAAGGCAATAAAAAGTGAGTGCATGCAGGTTTTCCATAGAGAAAAAGAGGTGCTTAAATCCCTCCTAAAGGGTGTGGACTCCATTAGCTTAACTACGGATTTGTGGACAAGTAATCAGACCATATCTTACATGTGTGTGGTTGCACATTATATAGATGAGGATTGGAGGATGCAAACTCGTGTGCTTGCTTTCATAGAGTTGGATCCTCCTCACTCTGGAAATGTCATTGCTGATGCTCTCTATGCTTGTGTGACCGAATGGAAGATTGAGAACAAAATCACGTCCGTCACACTCGACAATGCTTCTAACAATGATGGTGCCGTTGATGCTTTGAAGGCAAAGTTCTTGGTTCGTAGAGGTATGCTTGCTGTTTTTCAACATATGCTTGCTGTTTTCGACTCGTATGCTCATATAGAAGTTGAATATAGATAAGGAGTTGAACATATGCTTGCTGTTTTGAACATATGCTTGTGGAGTTGAACATATGCTTGCTGTTTTTGAACATATGCTTGTGGAGTTGAACATATGCTTGCTGTTTTTGAACATATGCTTGTGGAGTTGAACATATGCTTGCTGTTTTTGACTTGTATGCTAATATGAGAGGTATGCTTGCTGTTTTTAACTTGTATGCTCCTATTCTTTTGCAGGTGCGAACTTCGATGCCCAATATTTCCATGTCCGTTGTTGTGCACACATCCTCAATTTGGTGGTGCAAGATGGGACAGAGGTCTTGGACCCTTTGATAAAGAGCTTGAGACAGACGGTGAAATATTTCAAGAGGTCACCTTCTCGTCTCAAAGCATTTGTTGACACTTGCAAAAGCTTAGGTGTCACGGTTGGTAAGCGTTTGCACCTAGATTGCAAAACAAGATGGAGTTCAACCTATAAGATGATTAAAACTGCCCGTAAATACAAAGGAGCCTTGACCTCTCATGAGGGTTCCGATGCCAACTATGCTTGGGCGCCATTAGAAGCAGAGTGGGATATGTATGACCTTATTGCTCCATTGCTTAAGAGTTTGGCTGTGGTGACGACCGCATTTTCAGGCAGCTTATATCCTACTTCAAACATCTTCTACTTACACATTGTTGGCGTCAAGGTTGCAATCAAAGAGGCAATGAAAAGTACAAGTGAACACTATAGGGTAATGGCCGAAGAAATGTTGGAGAAGTTTGACAAATATTGGGAAGAAAAGAACAACGCCATGGTGATTGCTACCGTGTTTGATCCAAGGTACATATGCTTGCTGTTTTTCAACAAATGCTTGCTGTTTTTACTCCTATGCTCATATAGAAGTTGAATATAGATGAGAATTTGAACATATGCTTGCTGTTTTTACTCCTATGCTCATATAGAAGTTGAATATACATGAGAATTTGAACATATGCTTGCTGTTAACTCATATGCTTGCTACCATCTTTGATACAAGGTACAAGATGAATTACATAGAGTGGGCCTTTGGAGAACTTTATGGACCGATGAGATGTAAACATGAGTTCGACCTTGTAATGGAAGAGTTGGAGACCTTGTATGACAAATGTGTGGCCCAAGATAATAGAGGTGGAGCAGAAGTAAGTGCATCCTTGTCTACAAGCATCCCAATTCAAGCTGGGTATGAGTCCTTCTTATCGGCCCGTTCAACACAAATATCAAAGAGTGAGCTTAGAAATTATCTAGAGGATAAATGTGAGCCTCCCACAGTTCCTCTTGATCTTCTTGGCTGGTGGAAGGTACATGCTCCTAGGTACCCAATGATGGCAAAGATAGCAAAAAAGTTCCTCACTATCCCGGCTACCTCTGTCTCATCGGAATCAACCTTTAGCACTACTGGAAGGATTTTAGGTATGTCAACTTATCCTTTTAAACTTTGGATATGAAATTGTCAACTTCTCACACTCGAACTAACATTTGTCAACTTGTGTTGTATTAGATGACTATAGGAGTTCTCTGAAACCCTCTACGGTGGAGGCCTTGGTTTGTAGTGCAAGTTATATCAAGGGTTCACACATCGACTTGAATGTGTTGGTATGTTTGCTATTATCTCTTTAAATTTTCTTTGTATTTTGTTTGTCATATGTGATGTGAAAATTTGGCTATGTAGCCGAGGGAGGATGAGGAGGATGAGGATGTTGAGACCATAAAGCTACCCTCCTAAAGTGTGGCAAGATGAACAACTGGTAACTACTATCCCTACATGTTTCACCATAATTGTCATATGATACCCAATATGTTTATGTGGACGTCTCTTTTCTTGATTGTAGACATGTGGATGTTGCTCTTGCTATTTTGGAGATGGATGCCAAAGAGATCTTCTCATGCGGATGCTACTTTTGCATTTGTGTTAATGCTGGACTTGCATATTGTCATTGCAAGTTTGAAGATGAACCATTCATTCGTGTATGTTTGAAACCACTCACTTGTGTTATGTTGGAACTTGCAATTGTTATGAACTATGAAATGCCATTGCAAGTTTGTAATCATGTCGTTCAATGATGATATGAACTCATGTTTGACTTGTGGATGTGATACATGCTGTTTGTTGCTGTTAAAATTCTGTGTTTTGATGTCCAAAATTTAATGAACTGTTATACAAATTTTTGGTGTATCCATTTTCTTTACAAATTAAAAGAGATGCCTACAGTGGCAAAATGCTCACTACGCGAGGCAACAACCGGTCCAAAGGAAATTCATAAGTTGTTTCTCAAGTTGACTGCTTGTTCTGCTACAAATAAATCAACCCATCGTCTTCTTTAGCTAGCTTGCATGCACTGATTCAGATGAATCGATCGAGCTGCCTACCTGCTAGCTTGCACGTACTCAAATCAATCGATCCAGCTGCCTGCTAGCTTGCACGTACTCAAATTAATCGATCCAGCTGCTAGCTAGTGTGCTAGCTTGCACGTACTGCATGAGAATGAATCGATCCAGCTGCCTGCTACTGTGCTAGCATCACATACTGCTACAAATGACAGATCCAGCTCTCGGTCCATTCGGTCCTCTCGGGCCTGACCGAGCTGGGGTACTGCCGGTCCGGTCTTGAGAAAGCGGACCGCTCGGCAGCTCGGTCCGGTTCGGTCCGGACCGGCCGCGGCCGGTCCAAAGCACGGCTCGGTCAAAGACCGGACCGCGTCCAGCCTGATGAAGAAGCCTGCAAAGCTGAGTTGAATAAGAAAACACATCTTAATTCTCTGAATTTAGAATGGAGCTCCGCTAGTAAGAACAACCCCCCTCCTGCTGACGCACCAAGACGTTAAGGTACTTCATATAACAAGGTATTGTGGCACCAAAGCTCCCAGTTGGCTACAGTCATTGCAGCAAGTGCGGTCTTTGCACCTTATCAATTGCGGGAATTTGGGCGTCCTTCCTCCATTGGGAAATTTGGGATCGCTCAGACATTTACACATGAAGGAGCTGTGTGCAGTTGAGCGAATTGGACATGAGTTTTATGGCAACTGTGACGTGGCATTTCCATCTCTATTGGTCCTTGAATTTGATGATTTCGTTCCCAAAGTTGCATGAGTGGGCTAGAATAGAGGACAAGAACTCGTTTCCATGCCTTCAAAGATTAGTTATAGTGGATTGTCCAGAATTGGTTGAAATTCCTCCCTTCTCCGCAACTACTTGTCAAGTTACCATTGAGCGTACATGCTTCATGCCATACATGAGGCTTGCGCCTTTTTCTTCAAGTTGAGAGAAGCTCCAGCTGGATGTTTGCACAACTTCTGTCTACTTCAACGGGTTACTCCATAAGCAGCATGTCGAGGCTGTTGTAGCCTTAAACATAAGTGGTGCTGAACAAGTCGTTGCTACTGAAGAATTAGGGTCACTTATTTCTCTAAAAAGGTTGCAACTTAATGGCTGCAACTTTACTGACCAGAATCTCCCTTGTTTGTCCACGTTGGAGATGATAGACCTGCCAAACATAACATCTCTTCCAGCATCGGAAACACTTAGGTTTTTTTTTCCGAAAAGGGGGGTCTCCCCGGCCTCTGCATCAAAATGATGCATCGGAAACACTTAGGTTCAGCACCATGCTCACTGAGTTGTCCGTACGCAGCTGCCAGTTTTTGCACTCTCTGTCCTCACTGCAGTTTTTTGATTCACTAAAATTTCTGGTGATCGAGAGATGTCCTAAAGTTACTGCAACATCATTTCCGTTGAATTTTAGGAGTCTTTCATCTCTCAGAGTCTTGAGAATATCATACTGCTCAGAGCTCCAATCCTTACCGTTGTTGTGCGGTCTGCCATCCTCATTGGAAACACTTAATATTATTGAGTGCCACCCGGAGTAGTCCAAGCAGTCAAGAAACAGGACAGGACATTACGTTGAGAAACTAGTGTGTTGATTCAGTGACAGAATACTTTGCAGGTCCTGCTTAAATCTCAACACACTCTTTTTCTACTTGTATTTTGTCAGTGACATAACAGTTGCTATTGTTAATTGCAGGGAGAGATGGCACTGCAAACGCCAAGGCCACCCAAACAGCTTGGACAGGACATTACGTTTCCGTTTTAACTCTAAACGCCAAGGCCACCCAAACGTTTGTCAGTGACTTAACAGTTGCTGTTGTTAATTCGACCAAATGCCTGAAAGGTGAGTTTGTCTTCTTTTTTCTGTTTTAACTCTAAATGATGTTGAATTGTCACTAATTGATTGTTTTGCACATTGCTAGTGCCAATTCTTTCATGAGCATGATGAGTGACTCTGTGTGCATAGGCGACATCAACAACTCGATGCCAAATTCTCAAGGAGATGTCGTGGAGTTGTTTGGCACTCCGTTTGATAAAAAGAAGGGGCAAAGGTCGGCCAATTACACTGTGGGTGAGGATGAGGCAGAATTGGTGATTGCACCAACTATTTGACTGAAAGTTGGCGAATTTGCGAGGAATGCGGCGAAGCATGTGGCTCTGGAGGCAGGGAGCTGAGCGTCCAGCCGTGGTTCTTGACTTCCTCCATTTTATATGTATTGGAGTATTTCCTCTACTAGTACGTACTGGGTGCTTGCAATCTTTGCTCTACTCTTTGCTCGTAGAGCAGAGCACTTGTTGGGTTGCACTACTCCCTTCATTTTATAATGTAGTGTATCCATGTTTTTCGAGATTCAACTTTGATCATAAATTAGATTAGTAATACATAAGTCATCTTAGTGAAAAAGTTATACATTTGAAAACTTCTTTTGAATACAAATTTAAAGGTAGCTGTCATGCTTCTGCTGCAGTCGCACATGTCGGTTAAATTTATGATCAAGGTTAAATCTCAAAAATCGTGGGCGCACTACATTATGAAATGGAGAGAGTACTACTTAGTTGTGGCATGCATTAGGTGAAGAATTTGTTCATGTCTTCGAATTATGCATACAAGTTGATGGCTTGGTTTAGCTAGGAATAAGCAAGTCTCCGCAAAAAAAAAAGGAATAAGTAAGTAAATGTGCATGTGCTCAGCCTGAGACCTTAGGAAAAAAACTACTGGAGTAAATGTCCTTGATGGGTGAAAATAGGGTAGATAAGGACAGGTTCGTCAGCAAGTCGACGGTCTCAGCCAGATGCAACTTTTGTTTTGAGTTGACAGATCCAACTGTTGTATTCATGGTGCGATATACGAAGATTGAAGGTACTCATTTTGTCCGTAAATAAGTGTACATCTAGCTTTTGTTTTAAATCAAAATTTTAAAACTTTGACCAATTTTCTAGGAAAAAATAAAAGCATTTATGACACTAAATTAGGATCACTAGATCCGTTTTGAAATGTACTTTGATAATATACCAATTTGATGTAATATATGTTATTATTATTATTATTATTATTTATAAAGTTTGTCAAAATTTTAAAACTTTGACTTAGAACAAAAGGTAGACGTACATTTATTCGTGGACGGAGGGAGTAAGCTTCAGGTCAATACCATCCACGGCTTTGCCAAGATTAACTCAAATGATCAACTTGTGAGGCGATATTTTTTTTAGAGAAAAGACACGGCCGAGCCCGAGTAGGGCGCTAGCCTTTTTTTTTAGAAAAGGAGGATGACCCCCGGCCTCTGCATCTGGGAGATGCATACAACCACTTTATTGATTATTCTCGAGGACCTTACAAAGTATTACAACAATGTGTCTGAATCCACCATCTTGGCAACACATGCCGCCACTCCTCTCCAAAATGATGAAGGGGCGCTAGCTGGGCCACTACCCAAACCACTCACCTAAGCCTAACATCAAAAGCCGGAAGCCGAAACATATTCGAAAGCCCCAGCCGAGCCACATACCGGGTCTGGGGCACAATCCGGTCAGACGCACTCGTGTGTCGTCGCCGCCATCTTCCACAGGTCCGTCTTCAGATCATATTGAGGCTTCTACCTTGTCTGGCCACTCCGCCATCGATGTCACCATGACGCCAGATAGCAACCTCCTCCTGCGCGAGTCCATCTCCGTGCATCGGACGCCGAGCCTCCACAGCTCCATGCCGACAATATCCTCCGCCATCGATGTGTGAGATAAAGCACCGCTCCACCGACTTTAAATTAATAAAGCCATCAACCGACTAGGATACAAGTGCAAAGTACAACAAAATCTAGAACAGAGAAAGCAGCAAGATACAGAGGCGCTGGAAAGCAGCTCACAAGCCTCAAGCACTTCATGCGGGAAGAATATACAATGGAGCACCTAGCTGAAGGAATTGAGGTCCTCCACCGCGACAACACATGGTCGGAAGCAATGCCGGCTCTGGAGAGGGAATGAAGCTGCACCTAGATGGCCTGCCTTCACTAGAAGCTAAGGACCTCGGCATGACACGTCCATCTGACCCCGTCTTCGGAGGAGGCCACAACCTCCTTGCCTAGATCGCAAGGCGCCGAACCGTCAAAGAATGGGAAGTTCCCATGAACATGGATGAAAGCCGACGGGTAGTCCCAAGGAGTGGATCAGAGCACCCAAATGTGTCGATGAGGCTCAGCCAAAGCAAAGGAAGCTGCACAACCAAGGACTAGAACACGTTGGAGGAAAAGCTAAAGCTTGGACGAAGAAGGACACATCAACGGCTGCTGTCAACGCACCCTAAAGCGTATGATTGGGCGTCGCTTTGATGACCCACGGACGCAGAAGGAGATGAACATGGTACCATATAAGATTGTGAAGGCTCCCAATGGAGACGCTTGGGTTGAGACCACAGATGGCAAGCAGTACTCGCCGAGCCAGATTGGTGGGTTTGTGCTGACCAAGATGAAGGAGACAGCTGAAGCTTACCTTGGCAAATCTATTTCCAAGGCTGTCATTACCGTTCCAGCTTACTTCAATGATGCTCAGAGGCAGGCCACCAAGGATGCCGGCCGTATTGCTGGACTTGATGTCCAAAGGATCATCAATGAACCAACTGCTGCTGCTCTGTCGTACGGAACAAACAACAAGGAGGGTCTGATTGCTGTATTTGACCTTGGAGGAGGAACCTTTGATGTCTCGATTCTAGAGATCTCCAATGGAGTGTTTGAGGTCAGTGTTTCAGGGTTTGTAACTTTCATCTTGCTAGTAGTAGTTTGCTTTAGTAAGGAAACTAATCAAGTTGTTATATCATGCTTCGTTCCCATCCCTGATATGCTGATTATGTTCTTGATTGTCAGGTCAAAGCGACAAACGGCGACACTTTCCTGGGTGGAGAAGACTTTGACAATACTCTGTTGGGGTTCTTAGTGAGCGAGTACAAAAACACTGAAAATATCGATCTGTCCAAGGATAGATTGGCTCTGCAGCTGAGAAGGCGAAAATCGAGCTGAAATCAATCTTCCCTTCATCACTGCTGATGCCAGTGGAGCAAAACATCTGAACATCACACTGACAAGATCAAAATTTGAGTCTCTGGTGAATGGTCTAATTGAGAGGACCAGAGAAAAATGCAAGAGCTGCTTGAAGGATGCCGGCATAACCACCAAGGATGTTGATGAGGTCCTTCTTGTTGGTGGCATGACAAGGGTCCCAAAAGTGCAGGAGATAGTCTCTGAGATCTTTGGCAAGGCCCTTAGCAAAGGAGTGAACCCAGATGAAGCTGTGGCCATGGGTGCTGCTATTCAGGGTGGCATTCTCCGTGGAGATGTGAAGGAGCTTCTTCTCCTTGATGTTACCCCTCTGTCACTTGGTATTGAGACTCTTGGCGGTATCTTCACCAGACTGATTTAGTTTTGGCGGGGCTGCTGGCGGTGAGCCGGGGTCGCATCGCAGCAGGGTGGTGGTGGCGACGAGGCCCCGGAGGCGGAGTACGAGGAGGTGAACAAGTGAGGCTGCGTTAGTTTTGTGGTGCTGTGCTCAAGGTGGTAGGGTAGGATCGGAAACGTGTGCTGTAATATAAGTTTCCTGTGTGTTTTGTCTTCTGTGTCATGAAGAAACATGGTAATTAAGCTCTGTCCCGTTGGTTGTCTTGTCATAGCCTGAAAATTTCAACTTTGTCAAACACCTTGATCTAAACGCTCTTATATTTGTGCAGATTAACTGCCTGCCAATGGCTCAACGATACCACCACAACTAGTACCTCTGCTTCCTCAGCTCTCAAGGAGATGATGAGGATCAGGAGCAGCAGAGGAAAATGAGGTCATCCATCATGGATCTCCTCTGCCTCTCCAACCAGCTCCTCCATGTCCTTGGTCAGTTACTTACATTCACATGAAACCCAGCTTGATTTCTTCTCTCTTTTTAAACCTTGGTTTGCTCTTTTTACCGGTCGTGGATATGATTTGTTTTTTTTCCTTGCTCACGTATAGATTTGGTCTTGCATGACTCAGTGGCGGAGCTACGTGAGATTCTTTGGGCGGGCCAAACAGGCAGATTAAAGCTAACCTCACAATTTTTTCTTTAATGGCCTCCTCAATCCTTCACTGTTTGTTGCTACGCTGGGTGGGCCATAGCCTGGTTTTGCCCCAACGTAGCTCCGCCTTTGGTATGACTCTGCTATTCGCTGGTGTGTTTTGTGTGCGTGTGTTGGTATTGGCTGTGTGCATCCTAGCTATGTTGAGGCCGGGTGTGCGCTCATTATGTTTGTATGCCCTTGATGCTCCATTTTGAGCCAATAAAGTCCACGCTTTATGAAAAAAACCTTGGCTTGCTCTTCTTTCACTACAAATATATCTGCAAATTCAAGGTTGAACTAACAAATGTGGGCGATACAAGTCATATTGCTTACCAGCATGTCACACTTTGGTTCGGCGATATTGTTGGATGAAGCGGCCCGGATCGACATTACGCGTACGCTTACGCGAGACTGGTTTTACCGCCGTGCTTTGCACACAGGTGACTAGCGAGTGTCAGTTTCTCCAACTTTAGTTGAACCGAGTGTGGCTACGCCCGGTCCTTGAGAAGATTAAAACAGCACTAACTTGACAAACTATCGTTGTGGTTTTGATGCGTAGGTAAGAACGGTTCTTGCTCAGCCCGTAGCAGCCACGTAAAACTTGCAACAACAAAGTAGATGACGTCTAACTTGTTTTTGCAGGGCATGTTGTGATGTGATATGGTCAAGGCATGATGCTATATTTTATTGTATGAGATGATCATGTTTTGTAACCGAGTTATTGGCAACTGGAAGGAGCCATATGGTTGTCGCTTTATTGTATGCAATGCAATCGCCCTGTAATTGTTTTACTTTATCACTAAGCGGTAGCGATAGTCGTAGAAGCAATAGTTGGTGAGACGGTAACGATGCTACGATGGAGATCAAGGTGTCGCGCCGGTGACGATGGTGATCATGACGGTGCTTCGGAGATGGAGATCACATGCAGAAGATGATGATGGCCATATCATATCACTTATATTGATTGCATGTGATGTTTATCTTTTATACATCTTATTTTGCTTTGATTGATGGTAGCATTATAAGATGATCTCTCACTAAATTTCAAGATAAAAGTGTTCTCCCTGAGTATGCACCGTTGCCAAAGTTCCTCGTGTCCAGACACCACGTGATGATCGGGTGTGATAAGCTCTACGTCCATCTACAACGGGTGCAAGCCAGTTTTGCACACGCAGAATACTCAGGTTAAACTTACGAGCCTAGCATATGCAGATATGGCCTCGGAACACTGAGACTGAAAGGTCGAGCGTGAATCATATAATAGATATGATCAATATAGTGATGTTCACCATTGAAAACTACTCCATTTCACGTGATGATCGGTTATGGTTTAGTTGATTTGGATCACGTGATCACTTAGATTATTAGAGGGATGTCTATCTAAGTGGGAGTTCTTAAGTAATATGATTAATTGAACTTAAATTTATCATGAACTTAGTACCTGATAGTATTGTATTTTGCATGTCTATGTTTGTTGTAGATAGATGGCTCGTGCTGTTGTTTCGTTGAATTTTAATGCGTTCCTTAAGAAAGCAAAATTGAAAGATGATGGTAGCAATTACACGGACTGAGTCCGTAACTTGAGGATTATCCTCATTGCTGCACAGAAGAATTACATCCTGAAAGCACCGCTATGTGCCAAACCTGCTGCAGGAGCAACACCAGATGTTATGAACGTCTGGTAGAGCAAAGCTGATGACTACTCGATAGTTCAATGTGCCATGCTTTACGGCTTAGAACCGGGACTTCAACGACGTTTTGAACGTCATGGAGCATATGAGATGTTCCAGGAGTTGAAGTTAATATTTCAAGCAAATGCCCGGATTGAGAGATATGAAGTCTCCAATAAGTTCTACAGCTACAAGATGGAGGAGAATAGTTCTATCAGTGAGCAAATACTCAGAATGTCTGGGTATAACAACCACTTGATTCAACTGGGAGTTAATCTTCCGGATGATAGCGTCATTGACAGAATTCTTCAATCACTGCCACCAAGCTACAAGAGCTTCATGATGAACTATAACATGCAAGGGATGGATAAGACGATTCCCGAGCTCTTCGCAATGCTAAAGGCTGCGGAGGTAGAAATCAAGAAGGAGCATCAAGTATTGATGGTCAATAAGACCACCAATTTCAAGAAGAAGGACAAAGGGAAGAAGAAGGAGAACTTTAAGAAGAACAGCAAACAAGTTGCTTCTCAAGAGAAGAAACCCAAGTCTGGACCTAAGCCTGAGACTGAGTGTTTCTACTGCAAGCAGACTGGTCACTGGAAGTGGAACTGCCCCAAGTATTTGGCGGATAAGAAGGATGGCAATGTGAACAAAGGTATATATGATATACATGTTATTGATGTGTACCTTATCAGAGCTTGTAGTAGCACCTGGGTATTTGATACTGGTTCTGTTGCTAATATTTGCAACTCGAAACAGGGACTACGGATTAAGCGAACACTGGCTAAGGACGAGGTGACGATGCGCGTGGGAAATGGTTCCAAAGTCGATGTGATCGCCGTCAGCACGCTACCTCTACATCTACCTTCGGGATTAGTTTTAGACCTAAATAATTGTTATTTGGTGCCAATGTTGAGCATGAACATTATATATGGATCTTGTTTGATGCGAGACGGTTATTCATTTAAATCTGAAAATAATGGTTGTTCTATTTATATGAGTAATATCTTTTATGGTCATCCACCCTTGAAGAGTGGTCTATTTTTGATGAATCTCAATAATAGTGATACACATATTCATAATGTTGAAGCCAAAAGATGCAGAGTTGATAATGATAATGCAACTTATTTGTGGCACTGCCGTTTGGGTCATATTGGTGTAAAGCGCATGAAGAAACTCCATACTGATGGACTTTTGGAATCACTTGATTATGAATCACTTGGTACTTGCGAACCATGCCTCATGGGCAAGACGACTAAAACGCCGTTCTCCGGAACTATGGAGCGAGCAACTGATTTGTTGGAGATCATACATACTGATGTATGTGGTCCAATGAATGTTGAGGCTCGCAGCGGGTATCATTATTTTCTCACATTCACAGATGATTTAAACAGATATGGGTATATCTACTTAATGAAACATAAGTCTGAAACATTTGAAAAGTTCAAAGAATTTCAGAGTGAAGTTGAAAATCATCGTAACAAGAAAATAAAGTTTCTATGATCTGATCATGGAGGAGAATATTTAAGTTACGAGTTTGGTCTACATTTGAAACAATGCGGAATAGTTTCGCAACTCACACCACCTGAAACACCACAGCGTAATGGTGTGTCCGAACATTGTAGTCATACTTTACTAGATATGGTGTGATCCATGATGTCTCTTACCGATTTACCGCTATCGTTTTGGGGTTATGCTTTAGAGACGGCCGCATTCACGTTAAATAGGGCACCATCGAAATCCGTTGAGACGACGCCTTATGAACTATGGTTTGGCAAGAAACCAAAGATGTCATTTTTTAAAGTTTGGGGCTGCGATGCTTATGTGAAAAAGCTCTAACCTGATAAGCTTGAACCCAAATCAGAGAAATGTGTCTTCATAGGATACCCAAAGGAAACTGTTGGGTACACCTTCTATCACAGATCCGAAGGCAAGACATTCGTTGCCAAGAATGGATCCTTTCTAGAGAAGGAATTTCTCTCGAAAAAAGTGAGTGGGAGGAAAGTAGAACTTGATGAGGTAACAGTACCTGCTCCCTTATTGGAAAGTAGTTCATCACAGAAACTGGTTCCTGTGACGTCTACATCAACTAGTGAGGGAGTTAATGATGATGACCATGAAACTTCAGATCAAGTTGTTACTGAACCTCATAGGTCAACCAGAGTAAGATCCGCACCAGAGTGGTACGGTAATCCTGTTCTGGAGATTATGTTACTAGACCATGACGAACCTACGAACTATGAAGAAGTGATGGTGAGCCCAGATTCCGCAAAATGGCTTGAGGCCATGAAATCTGAGATGGGATCCATGTATGAGAACAAAGTATGGACTTTGGTTGACTTTCCCGATGATCGGCAAGCCATCGAGAATAAATGGATCTTTGAGAAGAAGACTGACGCTGACGGTAATGTTACTGTCTATAAAGCTTGACTTGTTGCAAAAGGTTTTTGACAAGTTTGAGGGATTGACTACGATGAGACCTTCTCACCCGTAGCGATGCTTAAGTCTGTCCGAATCATGTTAGCAATTGCCGCATTTTATGATTATGAAATTTTGCAAATGGATGTCAAAACTGCATTCCTGAATGGATTTCTGGAAGAAGAGTTGTATATGATGCAACCAGAAGGTTTTGTCGATCCAAAGGAAGCTAACAAAGTGTGCAAGCTCTAGCGATCCATTTATGGACTGGTGCAAGCCTCTCGGAGTTGGAATAAAGGTTTTGATAGTGTGATCAAAGCATATGGTTTTATACAGACTTTTGGAGAAGCCTGTATTTACAAGAAAGTGAGTGGGAGCTCTGTAGCATTTCTGATATTATATGTGGATGATATATTGTTGATTGGAAATGATATATAATTTCTGGATAGCACAAAGGGATATTTGAATAAGAGTTTTTCAATGAAGGACCTCGGTGAAGCTTGTTATATATTGGGCATCAAGATCTATAGAGATAGATCGAGACGCTTAATTGGACTTTCACAAAGCACATACCTTGACAAAGTTTTGAAGAAGTTCAAAATGGATCAAGCAAAGAAAGGGTTCTTGCCTGTGTTGCAAGGTGTGAAGTTGAGTAAGACTCAATGCTCGACCACTTCAGAAGATAGAGAGAAAGTGAAAGATGTTCCCTATGCTTCAACCATAGGCTCTATCGTGTATGCAATGCTGTGTATCAGACCTGATGTGTGCATTGCTATTAGTTTAGCAGGGAGGTACCAAAGTAATCCAGGAGTGGATCACTGCACAGCGGTCAAGAATATCCTAAAATATCTGAAAAGGACTAAGGATATGTTTCTCGTTTATGGAGGTGACAAAGAGCTCGTCGTAAATGGTTACGTCGATGCAAGCTTTGACACTGATCCAGACGATTCTAAATCGCAAACAGGATACGTGTTTATATTGAACGGTGGAGCTGTCAGTTGGTGCAGTTCTAAACAAAGCGTCGTAGCGGGATCTACATGTGAAGCGGAGTACATAGCTGCTTCGGAAGTAGCAAATTAAGGAGTCTGGATGAAGAAGTTCATATCCGATCTAGGTGTCATACCTAGAGCATCGGGTCCAATGAAAATCTTTTGTGACAATATTGGTGCAATTGCTTTGGCAAAGGAATCCAGATTTCACAAGAGAACCAAGCACATCAAGAGACGCTTCAACTCCATCCGGGATCAAGTCCAGGTGGGAGACATAGAGATTTGCAAAATATATACGAATCTGAATGTTGTGGACCCGTTGACTAAGCCTCTTCCACGAGCAAAACATGATCAACACCAAGGCTCCATGGGTGTTAGAATCATTACTGTGTAATCTAGATTATTGACTCTAGTGCAAGTGGGAGACTGAAGGAAATATGCCCTAGAGGCAATAATAAAGTTATTATTTATTTCCTTATATCATGATAAATGTTTATTATTCATGCTAAAATTGTATTAACCGGAAACATGATACATGTGTGAATACATAGACAAACAGAGTGTCACTAGTATGCCTCTACTTGACTAGCTCGTTGATCAAAGATGGTTATGTTTCCTAGCCATAGACAAAGAGTTGTCACTTGATTAATGGGATCACATCATTAGGAGAATGATGTGATTGACTTGACCCAATCCGTTAGCTTAGCACTTGATCGTTTAGTATGTTGCTATTGCTTTCTTCATGACTTACACATGTTACTATGACTATGAGATTATGCAACTCCCGTTTACCGGAGGAACACTTTGTGTGCTACCAAACTTCACAACGTAACTGGGTGATTATAAAGGTGCTCTACAGGTGTCTCCGAAGGTACTTGTTGGGTTGGCGTATTTCGAGATTAGGGTTTGTCACTCCGATTGTTGGAGAGGTCTCTCTGGGCTATAAGCCTTGCAAGCATTGCAACTAATCAGTTAGTTGCGGGATGATGTATTACGTAACGAGTAAAGAGACTTGCCGGTAACGAGATTGAAATAGTTATTGAGATACCGACGACCGAATCTCGGGCAAGTAACATACCGATGACAAAGGGAACAACGTATGTTGTTATGCGGTTTGACCGATAAAGATCTTCGTAGAATATGTGGGAGCCAATAAGAGCATCCAGGTTCCGCTATTGGTTATTGACCCAAGACGTGTCTCGGTCATGTCTACATAGTTCTCGAACTCGTAGGGTACCAAAGGTAGTTCGGAGTCCCGGATGTGATCACGGACATGATGAGGAGTCTCGAAATGGTCGAGACGTAAAGATCGATATATTGGACGACTATATTTGGACACCGGAATGGTTCAGGGTGAGTTCGGGATAATACCGGAGCACCGAGAGGTTATCGGAACCCCCGGAAGGTATATGGGCTTTAATGGGCTTTAGTGGAAAGGAGGGGAAGGGAGCAAGGGAGGGGGCGGCCCCCCCAAGCCCAATCCGAATTGGGAAGGGGGCCGCCCCCTTTCCTTCCTCCCTCCTTCCTCTTCCTTCCCTCTCCCTCTCCAAATAGGAAAAGGGGGAGTCCTACTCCCGGCTCCCCCCCTTGGGCGCACCTCCTCCTCCTGGCCGGCCTCCTCCTTTATATACGGAGGAGGGGGGCGCCCCATAGACATAACAATTGATTCCTTGGATCTCTTAGCCGTGTGCGGTGCCCCCCTCCACCATAATCCACCTCGATAATATCAGAGCGGTGCTTAGGCGAAGCCCTGCGTCGGTAGAACATCATCATCGTCACCACGCCGTCGTGGTGACGGAACTCTCTCTCAAAGCTCGGCTGGATCGGAGTTCGAGGGACATCATCGAGTTGAACGTGTGCTGAACTCGGAGGTACCGTACGTTCGGTACTTGATCAATCGGATCGTGAAGACGTACGCCTACATCAACCATATTGTGTTAACGCTTCCGCTTTCGGTCTATGAGGGTACGTGGACACACTCTTCCCTCTCGTTGCTATGCATCACCATGATCTTGCGTGTGCGTAGGAATTTTTTTAAAATTATTACGTTCCCACATTTATACCCAGGAGGTTGTCTCATAAAGACATTCTCTTCCAGAACACCATGTAAGTACGCGTTCTTTACATCTAAATGTCGCATGCACCAATTGCGAGAGACAGCTACAGACAAAATTAATCGGATGGTGGCAGCTTAGACAACCGGACCCAGCGTAGCATCTATCGGTCAGGCATGACTTAACATCTCCACTGAAGCTCCGTGCAAGACTTAGCCGCTCCACCTCCTGCCCCTGTCTTCCAGCACTGCTCCACAAACGATGCTCCCAATAGAGTAACGACACCACAGTACCGTCATCGTCCAATCTGGATGACCAGATCTTAGGGCTCCCAAAGCAGCACGAGTGAGTCGACAGAAGTTACACGACGATGCCTTCATCAAGGTGACGATACAAGACGCCGCCATCACCCGCCATCAGCTCGGTTTTCACTGGCAACTCCGTCTCCCAAACTCGCAGCCGAGACTAGATGACGGATCTGGAGATCCGACCACCCAGCCTCAGGCTGACCATCTCCGGCGAAGGAGGCGGCCACCACCGCCACACCCAGGGCCGGAGCCCCCGACGTCCTCGTGATGCGGGTCGTTCCCAGGGGTACCCTGACGTTGACGAGACGGTACACGACATCAGCAAGTGCGGCCCGCCCGAAGCCCATCTGGACCCAGATCGGGTGCCCAAGCCGCTGGACCCGTCGCCGAACACCGCCGCCTGCCTGGCCGCCGCCACCCCGCACCACTGTTGTAGATCTGTCCATCGCGGACCGCCGCCGTCCTGGCCGAATCGTTGTTCTACATTTGCATTTGTTCACATAACTAAGTGACTGAGCATACCGACTTGATTTTGTTAATTGCAGTGAAGTGATTACAGTTACATTATACGCGAGTTTCCCTTTGCAGAGATTACAAGATCTCCATGCAAGAGACTCTTTGAAATGTGCGAGCTTGACGGCGATGGTGATGAAGGAAGTGGAGGAAGGGACCTCAAAGAAGGCCAATAGTTGTACCAGGGCAATTATCTGGCTGGCCAGGTAACATATGTTGTTGTATACCATATGTGTCAACTCTGTTTCAAAATCTTCGTTTTCATGTGTCGCCAAAATGCGTTGGGTTTAGGTCGGTGAATTTCTCCATTCATTTTGCTGGAGAGATTAGTGAAGAACTCGGAGTCAAGCCTGCAAGAGATGGTGGAAGAAGCATACAAGGGCACCCTCAAGCCATTCCATGGATGGATCTAATTAGCTGCTTACAAGTATGACCACTTTGATCAGCTGACATACTGCTGTTCATCATCACGACTTCTAGTTCTACATAATTACACTACTGTACAAGCTAGCAATTATTTGGAGATTGTTCACCTGATAAATCTAGTTCATTTTTTTTATGAAGGGCAATACATTAGTAATATCAAGTTGTTATTGCAGCCATTAGCTGGTTTGAGTTGTGTCCACGGAACTAATGTGTCGAGCATAATTGCAAACTGTCTGATAGCATTGCGCCTCATTCCGGAAAGAGACATCTTCATTCAGTTGCTGGTGGGGAGCTGCCAGGATCCTGCGGATTTCGGTGAAATCCACCTGAAACACAAGCTAGGATGACCAGTCACCACATCTTTAAGCACCGCATAAGCTTCTTTTTTTTCCCCCAAGGATAAGCTAATTAACCTGGTTTCCCTTGGGAAATGATTTTTTTTGCAGGGATTGCGAAATGAAAATTAAGGACCTATTTTTTTGGTGGTGAGCTCTGGACTCCTTCCGTTAAAGCTTTCACAAATGTCTGTGATGTATGTGTTCCTGTGGTACTTGTAGTTTAGTGGCCGGTTGGATCGATGTATCATACTCCCTCTGTAACAAAAATGTAGGACGTTTTTTCTGTAGCCAGCTACACCAAAAAAGTCTTATATTTTGTTACAGAGGGAGTATAGGACTTAAAATACTGGAACGCAATGCATATCTCTAGTCTAATATTTTTGATGGCTTGCCAGGATGCTAACTGCTCCTTTTGTTCCTGTTTTGGTTTGCATTAACCAAACGACGCAAAAAAAAGAGAGAAAGAAAAATCAAGATGCAGGGCTTGTGTGCTTTTGTGCAGTTTTAGAGAAGAAGCTCACAAATGTTTAAGCTCTGTTTTTACGTTGTTTTATATAGGGGACGAAAGCAGCAATCTCACTGCAATAAAATAAAAGATGTTTGCATCGTCGTGTGCAAGTAAGCACAAAGCTAGCTACACCCAGAATGAATCTTTTTTGAAAACATTAATTAGGATTGAGTTGACTGGGACACTACAGAGAAGGTACATGCACACCATACATATAACTTCATTGTCGACACTCAAACCCCACAAAGGGGCCTGGCTCGCTACATACTACAAGGTACACAACATGCAACATAACAACAAGATCACAAACATCCTATAGCTCAAAAGTGCTAATGTGATCACGAGCTGCAGTGAGCTCGTTATCTGTACCACATGTGCCCCTCGTGATGCGCGGTGGTGGACAGTTCTTTCCACCTGGGAATTCCAGTCCACAATTTTTATTATGGCCCATGGCCCACTAGTCGGGTGCAATCATGGGGTACTCTGTCACTCAAGCCCGTCGCGGAACAGAAATTCAGCCTGGCGGGGTAGAAACTCGCGAACGATATGCGCCGTCTCAAACGAGATTCTGGTCTAACGGGTGGGTTGTGCTTTCATTGAATGCATCTTCCCGTTGGAGGCAGCAATCATATCCAGCACGGTTCCCATCTACTTAAGCTTCTCCCCCAGTCGATTCATCTCATAGATCACTAGCTGATTTCCAATCGTAGCGGAGCCGTTCAACTATGTCTGCACATCTTCATCGGCAGGCCAGGATGAGATCTTGCCCCTGATTCCTTGTACACAATGCGGCGGCCGGGTGTACTCATACACATCAGCAAGCAATGCAGAAGCACCAGTTAATACATAACAAAGTTGATCAAACACTACGGTTCCCAATTATCATGATCACCATACACAGTTATTCCTCATACACAGCTAAACCAGTGACAAACTAGGGCAATTTCACATGCAGTTATTCCTCATACGAGTTCACAATGAATTACACAGATCATAAGCAACACAAAGAAAAAAATACAGTTCTCCATGTCGTGCAACATAACTTCAAGGCGCGATACGGTCAGCTCTTCAGCCTGAGCTCGGCCGCTTTGTGGCAGTTGTTCCTACAATGCCCTTCAACACCACAATTCTTGCATCTCCTAGGCTTCCGAGGCTGTTTGGCATGTCGCCGCGATCAGGGCAGGTTGTTCATTTATGCGCCTCTCGTCGGCATATTGTACAGAATCTTGTTCTCTTATTCAGACCTTCGTAAGGCGCTTTCTCTCGACTCGTGGTAGGCCAACCCATCTCCTTCCTCTTCGTTGTAGGCAGTAAGCCAGCAAAGACATTCACTGATTCATTACCTGAATTGTTATCATCGTCCACGGAAGCTCCGTTCATCTTTGCATCCACCCCCACTTTCTTTTCTTGTCCAACACCACCATTTTCAGCCATCCGGTCCTTTAGGCCATCACCACCATTTTCATTTCTTTAGCACAATGCTTAAACAGTGCAACGAGGCGTTCATATGCATCGCCCATTCTTACCAGCTCCATTGCTGAATGGACATGTTGAGGTGCCTGTAACTGAAGGGGTTATTGGTGTTAGCTTTGTCCTTTTGGTATTGACTAAGAAGTGGAGGCAAGATGTCCCGGGAGTCTCTTGTCCACCGCTTGACTATGTGCTTTGCTGGTATTTCCGTTATTCGGATAAAGTCCAGAACCTACATCAGATAATTCATCACATGAATGCATGACTGGATCATCAAAACTGCTTGAACCTATTATAAGTACTCTGCATGCATTTAGGTATATGTAAATACCTTCAGAACATGGCTGCACAGCATGCCCATGTGGGAGATTTGGCCACATTCACCACCAAATTCATGTCCACCATCTACGATGGTGACCTTGTATGAAACCCTGCACCACTTCTCCCTCCTCGCTGAGTCAGTATGTATTGCGACATATGTTTTCCCTTTCTCAACCTCTTCAACTTGGTAAGCACCACATTCATAGATGATATGCCCAAATTGCTTGAACATTTCTCTTGTGTATATCTTGCCAGCATGCCGTTCCGTTGTCATGTTCGCTCGAAACAGCGGTCTTCCCTGCCAATACATTTACAATGAGGAATTGGGGACCAGAAAAATGAAATGACAGTTGTTTCATATATGAGTAATATCTTACAATTCTGGTCCGCTTCTCTTCATAATTTTCCTCTGCTTCCAAACTGCAACACCATATATTTCCTCACAAACAGATGCATGGGACATCCTGGCGGTATATAGTTCTTCAACATATGGTTTGCGCTTTTCACAACACTGAGTACTAGTCACTTTAGCACAGAACACACCTTTAAAGTAAGGCTTCGCCCACTTGTGCGGGGTCTCATATATATTTGTCATGTACTCATGTGTCTTCAGGTTGCATTTATCGATTAGGTACTTCTAGGCCTCTTCGAATTCATCAATTGTCAACATGTGATTAACAACCTTATGAAACTCAGCTTGGAAATCACTCTTCTTGGAGTATAATCGTCCCAATGACTCCTTCGCCTTCTTTACCACGTGCCACTTGCACCACCGATGCATTGTATTTGGCATCACATTCTTTATGGCTACCTCCATAGCTCGATTCTGGTCAAAACATATGTATAGTATTTTTGAGTTAATCACTTAAGATCATATTCATTGCTTGCTAAAGTATTCCAATTATCCTGCTAACCAATGTTTTACCTGTTAGAATAGTTTGCGGTGCATTACCACCCATCATTCGCACAAATTCTGAAAAAACCCATTCGAATGTTTCGACTTTCTCATCCCTTACCAAAACGCCCGCTAGTATAATGCTTTGGAAGTGGTTGTTCACCCCTACAAAAAGCCAGAATGGCATGTCGTACAGGTTTGTCCTATAAGTCGTATCAAATGTCACAACGTCTCCGAAGAAGGTGTACTGCAATCTTCTGTTACCATTAGCCCACATAAGTGTACTGATCCTCCCATCCTTGTTGGCCTGTACTCGGTATGTGAATTGCTGATCCTTAGCACCCAGCTCTTGAAACACCTCCATTGTTTTCCGGACGTCATCCTCAGCCTGATCACGGCCAATTTTCCCAGACAAGTTCCGCAATGCTCTCTTCGTGAATGGTGCATTTCCCATTCTCCCAAAAAAACTACCTATGATGCTGTGCACTTTCGACAAGTTCACATTATTTTCCCTCAGCTACTTCACCAAATCTCTGTTGTATACATCAATATGCTTGTGTGACGGCCAGTGCAAGTCTGCCCATAAGTTGCTGACAACGAATGGTTGTGCTGCTCCCGGTGCTCTGCTATATACCACCCATTATCCTTTGACCGTAGCAGTCGCACTAGAGCAGGGCATTCACACTGACATGAACGGGTATTCTTAACAATGGGTTTCCCTGGAACAATATTAAGTAAGCAACGCCATCAGATTCATTGTATGATAATCAAGAATTACTGATGTATAAGGCAGTAGGACCAAGCAGAAGATAGCATACCGCACAACCACAAACTATCTCCTGCATGCACTTGGTCCTGTTGACATTTAGCCTTCTCTTTCCATATCTAATGCCGAACCCTTTCTTCCATGAATACATATTGTAAAAATCATATGCTTCTCCAAGTGTATCGAAGCTGATCCCTATCTTCGGCACAATGACATTCTCACTCGAAGATTCAGCAAAGACACGTACTAATTTCTCCAGTGCTGTCATCCTATCCGGGCAGGGTCCCATGAGAACTCTGAAGTTAAGCATGCTTGGGCGGGAGTAGTACTAGGATGGGTGACCTCCTGGGAAGTCCTCGTGTTGCATTTCCTTTAATGCTTTCAAAAAAAAATCCTGACCCTGCAATTTTTGGTCATGAAAATGTGCATTGCTGTTGGCTACACCAATGTTTAAACCACAGCAATTTTCAGTCATGCATATGTGCCGAACGCTACACTTTTACCATGCCAGAATTTGTTTTCATTCCCATGGTATAATTTCACTACATTACACATTCTAATGCAACTACCACCTTCTACTGATTACTCTAATTTCAGCTTCAACTCACTACTTGGTTTCACTCACGGCAAACCATCGGAAACTGAAGAGTGTATATTAAACTAACCCATACAGGCGGGGCTGAATCTAGTCACTGAATAGTGAATAGTGATGAATCTAATTATTTGGCTTAGATGTTCCTCCCGCAGTGCGTGTCAGCTAGGCATACCTTCTTGACTTCTTGTCCATCCTGGAGCTTGTGGATCAACCTGTTCTATTGAGTGTTGAGATGCCTGCGGCATGTCTGCACCCTCTCCTGTTGCTATATCCGCCGGCGAACAGACTAACGCATCTGCGCTGGATGCACTCGCCGCCGGCAACTCCGCGGCCGACATCGGGGTAACAGGATAACGGAGAGGCTCCTCAATGAGTGTTCTTCTGCACGAACACACAGACGATAGGGAAAGTTAGATCTTGCACCCAACGCCAATCCAAATCGAAATCCAAGTACAAATCTAGAGCGGACAAGCTGCCACAGAGGGCAAGTTTATCACCTGTTGAACGGCTGCATCAAGAACTCCATCGCCGCCGCCCAGCCGCTCGCAGTACTCCAACACCGGGACGCAGTGGAGGTAGGAGAAATCTCGCTCCACCTAGCTACCCATATCCGCATTTACTACCGCGTAATGACGTCGTTACCAGGCCTGATTTGTTAGAATAAAACGCTAATGCAAGATTATAGACAACACACCGAGACACGATATTTGTTAACGAGGTTCATCGATATGGCTACATCCCGAGGCATGACTACGGGCGTTCCTCCCCAAGATACCGCAACACCGGCCACCCGGGCGCCGGCACAAGCCGTCGGCTCCCCCGCGTACCTGTTGTTATTAAGTCGTCATGATGGGTTATAACGTGTGGTGCCCCTCCGTATATAAGAGGCCTAGGATATAAGTGTCCGACTTCTACACAACTCGTACCTAACCACACCAATTACAACTCTAAGTCCACGTAACCCCTCGCGTACATAATATTCGACACAAATATAACAAACTCCACCTTGGCAAATATTCTTCACCACTTAGAAGTCGTCCATGCTCGAACCTTCATGTACTCCGGACTTGGGTTGTCTCCTTTGTAGCTTACTGAAAGCTACCCGACGGGCCAGACCCGCCGCCACCGTGAGACTCCACTGCTACTCTTGCAGCTCTACTCCCCATGGCTCCACCTACAATAGTGCTCCCTTGCAACTTGTAAAGATGCGAAGCCGTCCTCTCTCCTATCATCACAGTCACCCCATCTCCCATGATTTTCATGGTCTTCGTATCTCGATCACAACGAAATTCCATACCACCATCATGAAGAACACCAAGCGAAATTAGATTCCTCCTTAGCCCTGGCACATGCCTGACTCCCCGAAGCATCCGCTCAACTCCGTCAAACATCTTGATTTTGATGTCACCTACTCCAGCAACACAATAACCTGTGTCATCGCCCACATAGGCTAAACCAAACTCACCAGACTTGTACGAAGAGAACCACTCCCTATTGGGCGTCGCATGAAAAGAGCAAGCTGAATCCAACATCCACGCTTCAGTTTTTGTTGACCGCCTGTTTGATATAACGAGAACATCACTACTGCTGTCTGAGTCATCACCACGAGTAGCCGCATTAGCACTTGCCCCACCCTTCAGTTCTGGGCATTCCCTCTTTATATGTCCCCAGTCCTTGCACCTGTAGCACTGCACCTTTTTCTTCTTTTTCTTCTCCGCCTCTTGTCCCTTCCTGAGCTGATAGCCTTTAACTGCCAACCCCAAACCTTGAGTACTCTCCTTTGTAGCATTCTTTTGCTTCCTCAACTCATGTCCAAGCAACGCTGCAGTGACTTCCTCATTATTGACGGTTGTCTTTCCATGTGTCAATGTAATGACCAAATGCTCATAGGACGGTGGCAACGAAACAAGAAGAAGTAGTGCCTTATCCTCGTCCTGAATCTTCACATCCAAACGCGCTAGATCCGTGACCAACTGATTAAAGGCATTCACATGCTCCACAAGATCCGACTCCTCCTGCATCTTCAGCCCATAGAACTTTTGCTTCAAATACAACTTATTGGTCGCTGACTTGGACATATAATGATTTGCCAACTTGTCCCAAATTCCCTTAGGAGTATCTACGTCCATGACATGATACATGACCTGATCCGCAAGACAAAGCCGTATGGTAGCGGCCGCCTGCACTTGCATATCCTCCCACGCATCGTTGTCAACCTTGGCCGGCTTCGTCTCCTCCAAACCCTTCAAGATTCCCTACTGCGTCAGAATATCCTTGACTCTTGTCTGCCATAGACCGAAGTTACCCATGCCATCAAATTTCTCCACATCAAATTTGATGAACCTCGGCGCCAATGCCGAGCCGCGATCTAACCGACCTGTTGCCGCCGGTCTGGCCGCCCTTGTTTTCTTCTGCGACTTCCTCACGAAAAAGATCACCGATCCCGTATTCCTCGTCTGAAGCCACGTCGCAGTCCACGATCTAACCAAGAAATCTGACCCGCACTATCCTTGTCCGCCCTTCAGAAAAATTCCGTGAAGCCTCGCTATTACAAGTGCTCCACCTTTTCCCGAACTTGCAAAAGATTTGTGTGCCTGTACACCTCGTCGCCCCCAGCCTTTTATTTCCTGCTGGTAGACCCGACCCTTTTCTTCCTCCCTGACACGGAAACCGAGCCTGAACCGTCACGGTCTCACAAATTCCATGCAGCAGCCGTAGTTGAATCCAACACTAGCAATCACGCCTCTGCCGCATACAAAGACTTCCCTTTACATAATCCAACTATGCACTACATGGAAACTCGCAAATCCAATCTGTAGACGAATCGCAACGTTGGCCTCTCCATTGCTAATCTTCTGGACTCCTGAACTACCACGCCTTTTGCGCACGCTGCCAATGGAGACCTGTTGCCGCACGCTACCGAAACACGCCATACGTGCGTACGTAGCATCAACACCGTAACTTTGCTTCTCTCGATCCGTTCATCTTGGGACAAATCCGCCGCTAATCCGACAAAACTTACGCCATCACCTGTGACCTTGGTTCTCGCCAGCGATCTGTACCGCCCCGTCGCGCGTACTCATCGACGCCAACCCTACCGTAACAGTCGCCACCTCGCGCATCATCCGTGCACGAGCCGTGCCGTACCCTGGCCATCCACGTCGCCAACACAATCCGTCCGCAGTGCCGCGCCGCCGCCCTTATACAACACCGAGCGCATCGTTTCGATGCTCTCACACCGATCTATCCGGCCGCCCCCCACGTCTGATCGCCGGTCTGATCGCGAGCCGAATCCGTCGCCTCCGCAACGTCTTCAACAGCCACTACGCCGGTCCGATCGCCACGTCTAGTCGATCCTTACCGACCGCAGCCCATCGAACGGTCCAGGCCTCCTGCCTGAAGTGTCCGACACCACCGACCGCATCCGCGATCACCGCCATGCTCCACCTTGCGCCAATCGAACGTTCCATGGCACCCGTCGAGCATGATCCTCGTACCTCCGGATGATCTTTCGCATAGCCTTCTCGCAACCTTGCTCATGATACCATTTGTTAGAATAAAACGCTAATGCAAGATCATAGACAACACACCGAGGCACGATATTTGTTAACGAGGTTCACCGATATAGCTACATCCCCGGGGCATGACTACGGGCGCTCCTCCCCAAGATATCGCAACACCGGGCGCCAGCACAAGCCGTCGGCTCCCCCGCGTACCTGTTGCTATCAAGTCGTCATGATGGGTTACAACGTGTGGTACCCCTCCGTATATAAGAGGCCTAGGATATAAGTGTCCGACTCCTACACAACTCGTACCTAACCACACCAATTACAACTCCAAGTCTATGCAACCCCTCGCGTACATAATATTCGACACAAATATAACATGATTCACGGATCAGGAATTGGTTGACGATCCGAGCGACGGATCTGAAGTCAATTAGCGATGGCCTGGAAACGACGCGCCCTTCAGACCCACCATCCAGGAAAATTAATTCATCTGGTTTCATTTTCCATGTCGACTGCTGGGACCGGCTGCGGTCACGTGTGCCGTCCAGAACACATCACGAGGACATATTCGACGGGACTGATACCAAGAGCCTGTGTGCTCGTGATCAATTCCTCCGCGTCCCCTATAGCCTCACCATATACGGTGTTTTCTCGACAGCCTTGCTAATAGATGCTCGACAAATATCCTCAACTCTGTGCGAGAAATAACAAGAGAAATTAGCACATACAATTGGCTCTTTACATAAAAGGCAGCTATACCATGCATGCGCGCACGCACACAAGAAGTCCTTTTCTTTTTAGCAAAGGAGGATGACCCCTGGCCTCTGCATCTGGAAGATGCATACGGCCACTTTATTGATTATTCTTGAGGACCTTACAAAGCATTACAACAATGTGTCTGAATCCACCATCTTGACAACACATGCCGTTACTTCTATCCAAAATGATGAAGGGGTGCTAGCTGGGCCACTACCCAAACCACTCATCTAAGCCTAACATCAAAAGCCGGAAGCCCCAGCCGAGCCACATACCGGGTCTGAGACACAATCCGGTCAGACACACTCGTGTGTCGTCGCCGTCATCTTGCACAGGTCCGTCTTCAGGTCATATTGAGGCTTCTACCTTGTCTGGCCACTCAGTCATCAACGTCACCATGACGCCAGACAGCAACCTCCTCCTGTGCGAGTCCATCTCCGCGCATCAGACTCCGAGTCTCAACAGCACCACGCCGCCGAGATCCGCCACCATCAATGTGAAAGATGAAGCACCGCTCCACCAAAGTCGCCGTCCTCTAGTCCCTCGAGCCCGTGTGCACCTCCAAGAATGACGCCCCCATGGGGGAAAACGACACCAGAGAGCCGCCGTCATCCGATCTATTGATCTAGGGTTTCCCCCGGAGGTAGCAGAGAGTGGCCTTAAACTTCTCCACGGCGATGCCTTCAGGAAGGGAACGACGCAGACATCGTCGGCCTTGGCAGAAGCCAATAGCAGGTTTTCACCCAGATCTATCTCTCGTGCACGGGTCGCCGCCGTCCTTGCCAGGATCTGGATGACCCCGCTTGCCAGATCTCAGCAATGGAAAGCCCCTCCTCCCCCCCCCCCCCCACCACCGAGACCCGCCGGCCGCCGCCCCTGGTAGCCAGATCCATATGCGACTCAGCCGACCGCGGCCAACTGAGCGCCCGGGAGCAGCACCAGCAGCCGACGCCCCCGAGCCACCACAGCATCAAAGAGGCAGCCGCCTTCGCACGCCCCGGAGGATAGACCCCAGATCCAACATGACGGCTCCGCCCCTCCTCCAGCGAAGCGGCCGCGAGATGCAGCAGAGGCGCCCCGCCGCCACCTTCCTCGGAGCGTGCGCGGCATTCGCCGGCGGCCTCCTCGGGTGGCGGCGAGACTGGGAGGGCAGGGGGTGGGACGCGGCGGCGCTAGATCGGGGTCCCCCCGGGTCGCCAAAGGAGGGGCGACGCGGGGGTCGGGCTTCAGTCAACCACTAATGGTCAGACAAGAAGTCCTTAATTAGCATTCGCAGGCACACTCGAAAAAACTCGTGCAATATTTCTGCTGGCAAGCTAGTGTCGTCGAGATATATAGATATTACCTTACCTTTTGGAGATCTCAAAAGACACAGGCTAAATCTAACATCACCAACCCGCCCTACATATATACATGCATGTGCCAGTTCGATAGTTCAGGCTGCTCGATGAGCTGCTACAATAAACCATATATACCCGTATGCAGTGGACTTATGTCATAGCAGGATGCATGGCCCGTTCCCAGACGTACCTAGCTACACGATCATCATCATCCAAGGAAACTCCGTTTCCCTGGATGGCGATAGATAATGTATGCAGCCATGCATCATGTGGCATAGTCCACTACATACTAGGGTTGGGGCTTACTGTGGCAGGCCACCAAGCGGGAACTGCCGACTTCTTGGCGCACAGATCGATCGATGGCACTATGTAGGATGTAGCTAGGCCTTTTCCCAGACGTGCATATGGCGCTAGCGTTTCTCCACGCCGCGCGATGTAACAGAGAGCAAGCCAACATATACATCCTCACAGTCATACAATCAATCCTACACCTACAGCTAGCACCATATGCACGTCTGGGAGAAGGCCTAGCTACATCCTAGGCCTTTTCCTAGACGTGCATATGGTGCTAGCTGTAGGTGTAGGATTGATTGTATGACTGTGAGGATGTATATGTAGCTAGGCCTTTTCCCAGACGTGCATATGGTGCTAGCTGTAGGTGTAGGATTGATTGTATGACTGTGAGGATGTATATGTAGCTAGGCCTTTTCCCAGACGTGCATATGGTGCTAGCTGTAGGTGTAGGATTGATTGTATGACTGTGAGGATGTATATGTTGGCTTGCTCTCTGTTACATCGCTCGGCGCGGAGAAACCCGTATATATAATATAGCACCCTCAACTGAACTTCCATGGAATTTGATGCTGCCGTTAGCTCTTGCAATCTTGAGCCCGGAAGCAGAAAGCAAGGACGCCCCTGCACAGTGTTACGAAGTCAAACCCGAATAAAAAAAACCCTAAATAACTGGTAACACGAAACCTTTTATCTCTTAAAACTTCTCTCTCACTCTGACGAAGAATGTAATAATTAAAAAGAATACTGACACTGATGTGAAACGTTGATCTGACCTGTCTAAAGGACACGTTGCAGAAGCCTTGGAGGGAACACCCCCACCCCCCCCTCCCTCGTGTCGCCCCGCTCGGGCGGCCCGAGGGGCGAAACCCTAGCCGCGCCGTCTTCCTCTTCTCCTAGATCTCCCCTCGCCGTCGCCTGAAGCAGCCGCCGGGCTTGATGAAGTGGTGGCGGGGCCCTCGCTGCCCCGCCTCGCTCGCGGGGGAGGGCCCGGGTTCTGGGGCGGCGGCCCCGGCTGGTGTGGCGCCCCAGCTTTCGACATCTGGTGGTGCGGGCGTGGGCCGGCGAATCTCGGCCGTGTGGACGGCGAATCCACCGGAGGACGCGGGCCAGGGCGCTGTGGCGGCGTTGGCCTCGGCGGCGTCAGATCTGGCCATCTCCACTCCTACACCTCTCCAGCGAGCTCACCCCCAGATCCGGCCTGCTCCGTCGTGGGGCTCCGGTTTTCGTCGGGTGGGAGCGGGTGCCGGGATGCAGGACCGGGGAAAACCCTGCCAGCCTTGCCGGCTGCGACGGCGGCGACGCCCATGGGCGCCGCTCACCTTCCTGGAGACGTCAGTCAGGTCCTGTTCCCCACCCCCGTCCCCTTTGTCTTCCGGGTTAACACCTCAACTCTGTTGGACAGCGGCGACGCCTCTGGCGCCGTACCCTTCTTGAAGGCGCTGTTTTTGGGAACAAGGATGGGATGTGGGCTTTGTTGCGGTGTGGGCGGAGGGCGTGTTCATCCTGGCCGCTCACCCTCTTTCGTGCCAGAGCTCTGGTCTTTGGCGTTTGGTTGCTCTAGGTGAGTCGACGGCGGCAAGTGGGGATGGCCTGGTTCCGCTCCTGTGGCTTCCTTCGATACCAGCCATCCAGGTTCTAGGGTGAAGATGTCCATCATTCAACGGTGCGGCGCCCTCGAGCCGGGCGAGGAGGCAGGGGCCTTCTTTGATGATGGATCTGGTAGGCTGAGTCTTTTCCAAGTCCCGGAGTTATTGGCAACGACATGCCTTGCTTTGTCGTTGTTTCCCTCTCCCGAGCCGGTTGTCGTCTCCTCCTTGGCTTTGTGCGTGCAAGAGGTCGCTTGCATCTCCAAGCTTTTGCTCTTTTTCTCTAGCTTGTTCTATGTGAGCATTGTGAGCCGCTCCCCGGTGCCTCTATACCTTTCGCCGTTTTTCTGTTTTTTTTTCTTTGTTTGGAGTGTGATTGTAATCTTGCATTGTAATCTTGACTAGTTGATGGCTTTGTTAATTTAAAATCGAGCTCTTCTGAAGCCTTCGTTCTAAAAAACAGGTTGCAGGATTGTAATCTACGACATGAGATACATCGCATGCAACGTGTATGGGTTGTCCTTTCACCGATGACCAGCCTGGCCTCTCTCCGAAACGAAAAGGTGCTGTCCGTGAGCTCCTACTCTGCCAGCTACAGCCTATAGCCTACGCTGCTTGTCTCCGTAAAATGCCTACTTAATTAACCCAACAACGCAAGTGGCCTGCTGCTGTGTAGTCCACAACACGAATCTTGAAATCGCTGAACAAACAGGATAAGCGGGTGTCGGGACCCCCAGGTGCCATCGCACCTTTCCGTTAAGTACCTCGGACACCGTGAGGACCCCGCCACCAAAACTGAGGAACTTCAAAGACTTGCACTTCAAAGACCGAACCACAAGGCGCCTCCCTCACGTGAACGACTACATCGTCGAACCACGGCACGCTGAACCACGAGACGACACATACTGGAAGGGGTGGTTGTTCTACATGAGACATTTTATGAGATCCACTCGAAGAAACTGGATGGGGTTATTTTCAAAGTGGACTTTGAGAAGGCGTACGATAAAGTAAAGTGGCCTTTTCTTCAGCAGACAATGCGCATGAAGGGTTTTAGTGAGACCTTGAGAAACCAAGTGGATACCCAAGTCCATAAGGGTAGTGTTAGAATCAAGGTGAACGATGACATCGATCACTATTTCGAGACACATAAGGGGTTGCGACAAGGGGATTCCATGTCTCCTATTCTTTTCAATATTGTGGCAGATATGTTGGACGTCATTATTGGCAGGGCCAAGCAGCATGGCCATGTAGAGGGTTTAGTTCCTCATCTAGTCGATGGAGGGGTATCCATTCTACAGTATGCTGATGACACTATTCTATTCATGGAATATGACATGGCTAAGGCACGTAATATGAAACTTATCTTGTGTCTCTTTGAACAATTGTCTGGCTTAAAAATTAATTTTCATAAGAGCGAGATGTTCTACTTTGGGAAGGCCAAAGACGAGGAACACACTTACAGAAAATTGTTCGAATGTGAATTAGGTGCTTTACCATTCAGTTACTTGGGTATACCGATCCATCACCGTAAGCTATCCAATAAAGAATGGAAATGTATTGAAGAACGAATTAAAAAAAACTTAGCTGTTGGAAGGGCAATCTTATGTCATATGGAGGTCGGCTAGTTCTGATTAACTCAGTACTGACTAGTGTGCCGATGTTTCTACTTTCGTTCTTCGAAATTCCGAAGGGGGTTTGAAAGCAACTTGATTTCTTTATATCTCGTTTCTTTTGGCAGTCTGATGAGGCCAAGAGGAAATACTGTCTCATGCGATTGGATATCCTTTGCCGGCCTAAAGACCAAGGGGGTCTCGGTATTGAGAATTTAGAAATTAAGAATGAATGTCTTATGAGCAAATGGTTATACAGATGAGAGACAGAGCCGGAGGGCATGTGATCTCAAATCCTGCGCAATAAGTATTTGCACTCGAAAACACTAGCCCAGGTTACCATGAGACCGACTGACTCGCCGTTCTGGAAGGGACTTATGCGAATGAAGGACCTGTTCTTTCGTAGGGTCAAATTCTTGGTTGGCAATGGGATGTCAATAAGATTTTGGGAGGATACGTGGTTAGGAGAGACGCCCCTGGCTGTCCAATATCCTACCCTTTATAATATTGTGCAACGTAAGGAGGATTACGTAGGCACCGTCCTTCAAACAATTCCCTTGAACATCCAGTTCAGACGTGTGTTAATTGGTGAGAGATGGACCGCCTGGATGCACATGGTTTGGAGATTGATAGAAGTTCAACTCTCCGACCAGCCGGATTCGACACAATGTAAGTTAACTAAGAATGAGATGTTTATAGTGAAATCATTCTATATGGATCTGATTAATTCTGCCCCCCTCTCAAGGTTGCTGCACATTTGGAAGGTTAAGATTCCTTTACGTATTAAAATCTTTATGTTGTTTGTCCACAAGCAAGTGATACTCACAAAGGACAACTTAATTAAGAGGCGCGGTGCTGTTTTTGTGATCATGATGAAACAATACAACACTTATTTCTTGAATGCCCACTTGCCAAGTTAATTTGGAGAACGATTCATATAGCTTTTAATATTAATCCTCCAGTAGATATTGCGTCATTGTTCGGGACGTGGTTAGCTGGGGTTGAACAGATTACTGCGGCTCGTATTCGGATTGGAATATGTGCGCTATTATGGGCTATATGGAACTGCAGGAATGATATGATTTTTAACAGACAACACACTTTAACTTTCTTGCAGGTTATCTTCAGGGCTACAGCTTGGATCCGTACGTGGTCCTTACTCACTCCTGTGGACTCCAGAGAGCCTTTGGTTACTGGGTGCAATAAATGGAAGATGGTAGCTCGGGTTATATTCAACCGGTTCGGATGGCGCTCGCATAACAGGATAGGAGTCTAGGGAGCTTATCCTTCTTATTACCATATCGGTTGTCTTTGTCAGCATGTAATTTTCCTTATTTTACTTTGTTCTGCTCCGTTTGCGAGCTGTAAAACTTTTATGACGATACTTTCTGGATTTTAATAAAATGGCCGCATGCATCATGATACAGAGGCCAGGGGCAATGCCTCCATTTCCAAAAAAGGGCACGCCTCACACGTTCCGAAGGTTACGTCTCCAGAAAAGAACCCTTGGTGTGATATCGATCATCCGATGGCCTACTTAGACGTCTGTAGACGAACATAACATCATAGCTAGCTGAAGCGTATAACGAACATAACATCTGGGTGGAGGTCATATGAGCGAGCCGAGTACAAGAGGTAAGTGAATGGTCTTTGGAAAGGAAAAATACCACAAATTGGGAGCTATAGCTAGCTGAAGCACATACTGCAGTCGTCAAGTCATTAAAATAAGTTTTTATAATGTAAGATTACTACACATGCTGCGGCAGCGCATAAAACAAGGGGGTGAAGTAGTATCAGGCAGCACGTGACCCAGAACCATCCGCACTTGTCCTCAAAATGGAATGGTGACCTCAAGAACTCGTCCACACCCTTCTTAAACCTACTGCGATTGAACATGGCAGTAGACAAAAGCCAGACAATGGTAATGAACTCTCCGCCACTGTTGAGCTGTCTGGCATGAGAATCCCTACTGCAGTCCGATCCAATGGAACCTGACCATCTTCTATTTCTTTCTGCAGCCTTCACACGCCGCCGGACACATACGACTATGCCGTGAAGGCGATGCCATCTTCTAGCACGTAACAATGCACACATCCATGTTGATCCCATTGCCCTCAACATTGAAGCCATCTCTAGGAGGACAGCCCCAGCTATTAATATGTATGTGACGATGGCATCAACTCTGCTAAATTCATTTTTGCTTATGCTTGATTGAAATAGGAAGAAAGCAATGATGGTGGAAACTGATGAAATGGCACGGATGAAACATCCATACCATGTGAAGACCACCGATGCCTTGGTATATAAGAAATCATACATCAAGGAGAGCTGCATCTCAACCAACTCGAACATTAGGTCCTTGTTATAGAATAGCTCTATGGCTTTACTCTGGAATGTGGATGGCCAGAACTTATAGTCCACCAACTGAGCCATGCAAATGGGGAGCAGGTCATGAGCTCCCTGCAGAACCTCTTCAGAATCCAACTTCTCCCCTGCGCCTGCGCCCCACTGTGCACGCGGTTCTCGTTTAGCCTCACTCAACTTCCTGCTGTCGATGAACTTACTCAGGTTGTGCAGGCTGGAGGAGTTGAGCGCCCATACTCTCTCCCCATACTTGAGAACACCGCTGACAAATATCAGCACCGCGGCTGTGACCAAGGTCCAACTGCCAGCGACATACTTGTAGAGGACATAAGCCACTCCCACCGTCTGCGCAACAAAAGAGAGCAGGTGGCGCAGCCAGAGCTGGCTGTCTCCTATGGAGTAGGCGGTGATGTTGTCCTGGCCACCGAGATGCACCAGCAAGAACGGCGCCCAAAATGCCATGAGCTGTTGGTGCCCATGGGACTTGCCACAGAACAGAAGGACATGTGGCCGAGGATGTATACCGCTATGTAGTCTGCCAGCAGGTATGCTAGCCAGAGGAGGGTCCTTGGGATGATGGAGATGTTTTGCCGTCGCATCCTAGCGAAAATAAGCAGGGACACTTGCAGCATGAAGCTAACAAGCACTAGGATTTGGAGCCCCCAACCGGTCCATAGGCGCACCACTTGAGCCATCAGTGACCACTGAATGCACACGAGAATCATCATATTATAAACAAAATAGTAGAAATACATACATATATTTCCTTCAAAAGAAGTACACAAGCAATCAGAGAGATAATATTACAGCCAACAGGACAGTCAATTAAACTAGTAGTAAAATTGCCCGAATACATGTGATATACTAATGGAATGTACACACATATACAATTTTCTACCATGATGGCCTCTAGGGAATCTATTTATAACTAATTAACTATTTGAGAAATATGGTGCCATTTAATTAATTGTTGGTGTACATAGTTCCTGGTTTGTAAGTTTTTCCTATATCTACACCGTTTAGATGTAGCCACGATTTAAAATTTTTCCTATATCTACCACATATATTCCATAGCAACAATCTATAGAGCTAATCACGCGAGTCACTTGTGCTGACTGATGTGCTTGGCTAGTAATTTTCCTACAACTAATGCTTCACCCAAATATGCTGTACAATTCTATGTTTGTAGATGCACAAAATACTCTACTAGCTAGTAGTATGATTTAAGCATATGTTTGAAAGTATAGGCTTGCTAAGTGGGATATTATCTGTAGGCCTAAGGACCAAGGAGGCCTAGGCATTGAAAATCTGGAAGTCAAAAACATATGTCTCCTTATGAAGTGACTATTTAAGCTGTCATCTGAGACGGGCGCAACTTGGGCTCAGATTTTGCGCAATAAGTATCTCTATGCTAAGACCTTGGCTCAGGTGAATGTGAGGCCTTCCGACTCTCCCTTTTGGAAGGGTTTGATGAGAGTTAAGCAACTCTTTTTTAACAAGACTAAATTTATTGTTGGGAATGGTGCCACTATGAGGTTTTGGGAGGATACGTGACTTGGGGAGACCCCACTTGCACTTCAAAATCCTTCTTTGTACAACATTGTCCGACATAGAGAAGCCTATGTTGCTAATGTTTTACAATCTGTTCCCCTCAATATCAGTTTTAGATGGACGCTTGTTGGAAATCGTTGGGAGGCCTGGCTCCATCTCGTTAGACGTTTAATGGAAGTCCGGCTGTCTCAGCAGCCAGATCAGTTGCATTGGAAACTTGCTAAGAACGGTGTGTTCTCGGTCAAATCAATGTATCTGGATGTCATTAACTCTAGCGTCATCCCTACCTCATTACATGTTTGGAAAGTTAAGGTACCCTTACGTATTAAAGTGTTTATGTGGTTTGTGCATAAACAAGTCATTTTGACTAAGGATAACCTTGCAAAACGAAATTGGGTGGGCTCGTCTAGATGTAGCTTTTGTGATCATAACGAAAATATCAAATACCTCTTTCTCGATTGTCCGTTGGCTAAGATTCTGTGGCAATCGGTTCATATTGCATTTAATATTAATCAGCCCACCTCAATCAGCATGTTATTTGGAACATGGCTTGATGGGGTGGATTCTGACACTGCAAGACACATTCGGGTTGGCGTTTGTGCATTATTGTGGGCAATATGGAACTACAGAAATGATTTAGTCTTTAACAGATCAACAACCATTCACTTTTTGCAGGTTATCTTCAGGGCCACAGCGTTCATCCGTATGTGGTCGCTACTCACTCCGACGGTGGCCAGGGAGCGTTTGGTTACTGCGTCTACCCGATGGGAGATGGTAGCTCGGGATATTTTCAATCGGTTTGGATGGCGGTCATGTAATAGGATAGGCATGTAGTGATCCTATTGTTTTGCTAGCCGGTTGTGGCTTTGGGTCTTTCCTCTTTTGAGATTTTGTTTTTGTTTGTACTACGACCTTTCGAGATTGTGTTACTGAACTGTCCTTTTAATAATATGAGCCGTATACATCTTTCTGATGCAGAGGCTGGGGTACATCCCCTTTTCCAAAAAAAAGATAGAAGACAAAGGATTTGCAGTGGAGGTAGATGTTAAACTTGTAAGCGAGATTCACCTTAAATTAACGGAAGAAGAGATGAGCGAGGCTTACTCCCACGTAGCAATCAGAAAAATATAGGAGGAGCACTTAATTTGGATGCTTTGGTTGATATATAAGCAACTTTGTAAGCTGCTGAGGGATCTGGTCCCTTGCCCAGTCCATAAGCCTCTCCATTGCTTCTCTTTGAAGGGAAAAAGCACTAGCTTTAGGGCATCTACATCAACAAATTTGGCCCCTCAAATGCCCGTGGACGCGCCCGGTCAGCGTCCGAGCGTGTCCGCTTTGACTCCCTTTTTTTCATTCATGTAGCTATGTTTTTCACTTTTTTCTTATATGTCCAGTCACATGCATGTTATTGGTGGAGAAGGAGAGAGAGAAAGAAAAATAATAATAAAGAAAGAAAATAGATGCTCTATGGGGAGCCCAATCCTATGTGACAGACGCAGGATCACTGACCAGGCACGCCCGGGCACTCCTCATACTCATCCCATATATGAGATGAATATGAGGGCTGCCGGACAGCCGGACATTCAAGGAGGCTTTGAGGGGTCCGGTTGAGTTAATTTTTTGCTTCTCTCTCCTATCTGGTCGTGGTTCCCGTGTGCCTGCCCGGTCAATTTGAGAAGTCCGACTGTGATGCTCTTATCCATATATAATTAGTTGGATAATTCGCTTGGGCTTTGGACGATTCCTCTGGGGAGCAATGTATCAAAGGCTGCTGAGGGGTCTGGTTCCTTGCCCAGTCCAGGGGTAAGGTATAAAAGCACTAGCTACCTTACTTTACCCATATATAATTAAGTCCAGGGGTAAGGTATAACAACACGAGCAGCCTTGCTTTACCCATATATAATTAGTCCAGGGGTAATTAACCCGCTTGCGCTTTGGACGATCCCAACCTTGCTTTTGCTTTTGCTTTTTTCTTTTGCTTTTGTTGCTGCAGAAACCGGAACCTATGAGATGCCTATATATATCTCCTCGCCAGCGAGCAGAGCACTCCACACTGCTCTGTTTTTCTGGCTGGCGAGGGGAGAGCTTTGTGGTGCTCTAGCTCACCTCCTATGCACATGAGGTGTTCGATAAAATGCCCAAGCCACACTTAAGCTTTCTCCTCTCGAAGCTCTTTGTCCAAACTTCATTTTCCTCAAGATTTGTTTAGGTTTGGCGGTCCATCCTGTCCCGTCCCCGTCCTCACCGCCGTCGATCGCCCACGCCGATCTCGTCGCCGTCACCACCGTGGAGCCTCTTGATCTTATCTTATTTCTAAAAGAAAAAAGTTTTTACGTGTATGATTTAGATATATACTTGTGTAATTTTCTTACTTTTATTATTGATTGTTATTATATAGTGTGATAGTTTTGGTATCCGCCTCCGTTGGTCCTCGTCCTGTCTATGATTCGGATGTGGTATATATTATCTTTTATAACTATTTGGTTCATTTATTGTTTATGACAATTATGCCGACCAACGTGACATCGATTTTTTTTATCTAGGAGGTATGTGAACCGGAAATTCCAACCGACCATATTGTCGAGAGGTTAAATTTAGTTGAAGAAGAAAACAATTACTTGAAGGAAAAATTAAAAAAAATTGAGGAGGAGAAGATGATATTGGAGATGCATGTTGCGAATGTCGTCGATGATCACAAGATCAAGATGGATGCAATGCGCTTGAAGCTTAGAAAGATTAGAAAATATGCCATTCATACCGAGGCTTGGTATCATTTTGCCGTTGGATCAATTGTTACCTTGGTTGCGATTATGATCGCATTTGTTGTTGCATTGAAATGTTTTACATAGTTTCAATGTATAGTTTAATTAGATGCTCTGGAGAACTATGTATGTACTTTGATTTTAATGTGATGATGACCTTCTATTAATTTGGTCACTTATCTATTAATGATGTTCTATAATGGTTTTTGACACACTTAATTATATATAATGCACGTAGAGGAACCGGCAATGGATGTACGGTAACAGACGCACCTCCTAGTACATTGTGGGCCTGCATAATTTTCTCACAGTGGCTGAGGCAAACAAGCAGAATGGTTTTATGTGTTGTCCATGCCCTAGCTGTGGGAATACGAGGTCTTACTCTGACTCAAAAACCCTTCACACCCACCTGCTTTATAAGGGTTTCATGCCACACTATAATTTTTGGACCAAGCACGGAGAAAGAGGGGTTATGATGGAAGACAACGAAGAAGAAGAGGATGATGAAAACTATGTGCCCCCTGAATACAGTGATGTTGCAACGTGGGAAGCTGAAGATCAAGAGGTACCAGACGATGTGCCCAATGATAATCTCTGCCGAGTCATTGCTGATGCAAAGAGACAGTGCGAAAGTGGAAAGGAGAAGCTGAAGTTTGATCGCATGTTAGAGGATCACAAAAAAGGGTTGTACCCCAATTGCGAAGATGGCAATACAAAGCTCGGTATCGTATTGGAATTGCTGCAGTGGAAGGCAGAGAATGGTGTGCCTGACAAAGGATTTGAGAAGCTACTAAAAATATTGAAGAAGAAGCTTCCAAAGGATAACAAATTGCCCGACAGTACATACGCATGAAAGAAGGTTGTACGCCCTCTAGAATTGGAGGTGCAGAAGATATATGCATGCCCTAATGACTGCATCCTCTACCACGACGCGTACGAGGATTTGAACGCATGCCCGGTATGCGGTGCATTGCGGTATAAGATCAGATGAGATGACCTTGGTGATGTGACGGCGAGCGCCCCGGGAAGAGGGTTACTGCCAAGGTGATGTGGTATGCTCCTATAATACCACGGTTGAAATGTCTGTTCACAAACAAAGAGCATGCCAAGTTGATGTGATGGCACATAGAGGACCGTAAGAAAGACAGGAAGTTGAGAGCACCCGCTGATGGGTCGCAGTGGAGAAAAATCGAGAGAAAGTACTGGGAGGAGTTTGCAGGTGACGCAAGGAATGTATGGTTTGGTTTAAGCGCAGATGGCATTAATCCTTTTGGGGATCAGAGTAGCAATCACAGCACCTGGCCCATGACTCTATGTATCTATAACCTTCCTTCTTGGTTGTGCATGAAGCGGAAGTTCATTATGATGCCAATTCTCACCCAAGGCCCTAAGCAACCCGGCAATGACATTGATGTGTACCTAAGGCCATTAGTTGAAAAATATTTACAACTGTGAAATGGAAACAATGTATGTGTGTGGGATGAGCACAAACAAGAAGAATTTGACCTGCATGCGTTGCTGTTTGTAACCATCAATGATTAGCCTGCTCTCAGTAACCTTTGAGGACAGACAAACAAGGAATACCACGCATGCTGTAACACCCTCGATGCGACTATATCTCCCACGTGTCGAGGCACGACTTAGAGGCATAATCGCATTGAAGGCATATGTCGCAAGTGAGGTAATCTTCACACAACCCATGTAATATAATAAGGAATAAGAGATACATAGTTGGCTTACACTCGCCACTTCACACAATTACATGAATAAAGCATTACATCAACCAAATACACTCATGGTCCGAGTACGGAACCAAAATAAAAGAAGAACCCCAAATGCGACAAAGGTCCCCGATCGACCCCAACTGGGCTCCACTACTGATCAACTAGAACGAAACAACACAAATGAACAAGGTCTTCAACGAGCTCCTCCTGAGCTGGGTTGCGTCATCTGCACGAACTCATCAGCACCTGCAAGCTGGTTTTGGAAGTATCTGTGAGCCACGGGGACTCAGCAATCTCGCACCCTCGCGATCAAGACTATTTAAGCTTATGGGTAAGGTAAAGGTATGAGGTGGAGCTGCAGCAAGCGACTAGCATATATGGTGGCTAACCTATTCACAAACGAGAGCGAGAAGAGAAGGCAAAGCATGGTCGATAAAAGTATGATCAAGAAGTGATCCTGGACTACCTACGTCAAGCATAACTCCAATAACCGTGTTCACTTCCCGGACTCCGCCGGAAAGAGACCATCACGGTTACACACGCGGTTGATTCATTTTAATTAAGGTCAACTTCAGGTTATCTACAACCGGACGCTAACAAATTCCCATCTGCCCATAACCGCGGGCACGGCTTTCGAAAGATCAATCCCTGCAGGGGTGTCCCAACTTAGCCCATCACAAGCTCTCACGGTCAACGAAGGAATAGACCTCCACCCGAGACATTCCGATCAGACTCGGTATCCCAGTACGACAAGACATTTCGACAGGGTAAAACTAAACCAGCAACACCGCCCGAATGTGCCGACAAATCCCGATAGGAGCTGCACATATCTCTTTCTCAGGGCACACTCAGATTGTCCAAACTTCCGGTAGGCCAGCCCAGAGTTGCCCCTGGTAGCCACCGGCGGCTGACGTTTCGGACCAACACTCAGAGGAGCACTGGCCCCGGGGGGGGGGGGGGGGGGTTAAAATAATGATGACCCTTGAGTCTGCAGAACCCAAGGGAAAGAAAAGGCTAGATGTCAAATGGTAAAACCAATGTTGGGCATTGCTGGAGAAGCTTTACTTGAGGCGAACTGTCAAGGGGTTCCCATTATAGCCCAACCGCGTAAGGGACGCAAAATCCGGGAACATAACACCGATATGACGGAAACTAGGGCGGCAAGAGTGGAACAAAACACCAGACATAAGGCCGAGCCTTCCACCCTTTACCAAGTATATAGATGCATTAATTAAATAAGATATATTGTGATATCCCAACAAGTAAATAAATGTTCCAACAAGGAACAACATCTTCATGTTCCAACAAGGAACAAACTTCAATCTTCACCTGCAACTAACAACGCTATAAGAGGGGCTGAGCAAAGCGGTAACATAGCCAATCAACGGTTTGCTAGGACAATGGTGGGTTAGGGGCTGAACATGGCAATTTTGGGAGGCTGACAAGCAAGTGGTAGGCATCGTAGCAATGGCATATCAAAAGAGCGAGCAAAACCAGCATAGCAAAGATAGTAGTGATTTCGAGGGTATGATCATCTTGCCTGAAATCCCGCAAGGAAGAAGAACGAGTCCATGAAGAAGACAAGCGGACGTAGTCGAACGGGTCCTCACAAACTCGACGTTACCGGAACCAACCCGAAGAAGCAATCACCGGAAAAGAAGCACACAACATAGTAAACATCCACGGCATAAACATGGCATGATGCATAATCGAGTATGATGCATGTTCGGTTTAAAGAGGCATGTCATGGCAAAATGCAATCCTACAAATTAAGTGGAGCTCAATATGCAACGAGTTGCATATGGACGGAACACCACGTCAATTATTTAGTTTGATCTCGTTTATGTACCCAACAATATTAAATGTTGTTAAACATGGCAAGAGGGTGAAGCAAAGCAAAACTACCTATCTAGTCAAGGTTAAATGAGTCCGGAAGCAACGAACAACAATTCCGGAAACTCCCCATAGCATATTTTTGGTTCGGTCCTGATCTGTCCTAAACACAATTTTAGAGTTGTTTAACATGCAAGATGAGGCCACCACGTTAAACTAGGCAAAATTCTACCCCATTTACATATAAAGTTTATTAAAATCGGAGTTATGGTTAAATAGTTATGAATTAAATCATTTTAGCATGGCATAGAGCAAATTTAATCAAACATCATTTAGACATTTTAAACATGGATGAAATGACATATTATGAAACTAGATGCAATTCTAAACATTTTTCATATTAAGTTTGTTTTAAACCGATGCACGATTAATTAGTTATTAAATGCATGAAGATGAAGGTCTTTTCTGTAAAACAGACAACTCTGGAAATTAGACAAATTCGCAGAACCTAAAAAAAACACTATTGGGCTGGGGGAACTACTCACATCGGGCCTGAGGAGGCATGGCTGGGCCCACAAGGAAACAGGCCGGCTCACTTGGCGCTGGGCCTTGGCAAGTCCGCCAAGAGCGAGGCAGGGGAGCGCTGACGATGCGGTCAACGCAGCTGGAGCGCTGCGCTCTGCTCCTCTCGAACAGCAGCGCAGGGGAAGAAGAGGATGCAGCGGCGGACTTTTCGCGATGCAGGGCTGCGGGGCGACGCTACTGGCGAGCTGGGGACGCCGGGACAAGAAGCAGAGGAGCGGGCGCTGCTCCGGCGGAGGCGGCAACCCGGTGAGAACCGAGGTGAGGCAGGGGCGCGAGCGTCCTCCTTCTGCTCGATGCAAAAGCAGAGGAACAAGGCGCGGCGGCGCAGAAACTTGGCGGACGGAGGCGAGCGACGCTGGGCGTCAGGAGGTGCGGGGAAGGCCGGGACGGTCCCGATCTGGGAGAAACCGAGGCGGATGAGCGGTTCCTGGTGGTGGCTTGAGCATCGGGCGGCCATGGAGCTTCATGTGCTCCTGTGTTCCCTGCGAGAGAGAGGAAGCAGGGAGATGAGAGGGAGAGAGAGAAAGGGAAGGGAAGGGAGAAGAGAGACGGCGCAGGGGAGGAAGGGAGCAGGGCACGGCCTGTGGAGCTGGTGGTTGCCGGCGAGGAGCGGCTCGGGAGGTGGCTGCGATCTGGTTGGATCGAGGGAGGGAGATGGTTGTGGTAGGTGGGGAACGAGGAGAGTTCTGATTGGGGATTTGGAGGTGCGAGGTGGCGGCTGGGAAGGATGGATGGGACATCTCCCCTAGAAACTAGGGTTAGACTATTTATATAGCAAGGATTTTTGGATAGGGGCATTAGGTCCCTCGATTAAAATCGGACGGATGCAAATAAAATAGCTAAGAAGCCCAAATAAGAAAACGGTGACGTTTTCTAGACGTTTGGGGATGTTCCGGACACAACGGTGGCAACAGTCCGGGTCGGGTCCGGCACAACTTTCGGACGCGCGCGAGGGGGGCTGCGGGCTGACGAGAGGGGTTAGGTAGGGCCTGGCGGTAGGTAATGGGCTGTGCAGAAGGCTCGAGCTGAGAGAAGAGAGAGAGAGAGGGCGGCCCGACGACTGTTTCCGGAGACCGAAAACGTCCGACGTTAGACCGGCTACTATTGCCGCTATATTTATCCGTTGGGGCGTCAAACGAACTCCGATTGCGACGAAACTTGACAGGCGGTCTATCTACACTATAATAAGACCACACGTCAAATCTCATCCCATTCCGAGAACATTTTTCGGCCACTTATAAAATAATATTTCGGACATGCCGCAGGCGCGTGCAAGTGTGTCTGGGCTCAGAACGGACAACGGGGAGAACGAGGATGCCGGGACGGATGCAAGTTTTTGAAAAACATGATGATGCAATGCACATGATGACATGATGAAATGCAACATGCAAGCGAATGACATGGCAACGACGGCGAATAACGGGAAGACACGTGGCACATCGGTCTCGGGGCGTTACACATGCACGCCCTGTTTAGATGACACCGAAAGTATATACCTGGACAAATGCAGGAAGAATGTGTACCTGGGGCATCGTCGATTTCTTCCGACTAACCATCAATGTCGAAAGAAAGGCAAGCATTTCAAAGGCGAGGCAGATCACCGAAAGAAGCCCGCCATGTGTACCGGTGATCACGTACTTGCTATGGTCAATGATTTACAAGTAATCTTTGGAAAGGGTTCCGGCGGACTATCCGTTCCGAATGATGCTGAGGGACGCGCACCCATGTGGAAGAAAAAATCTATATTTTGGGACCTGCCCTACTGGAAAGACCTAGAGGTCCCCTCTTCAATCGACATGATACACATGACGAAGAACCTTTGCATGAACCTGCTAGGCTTCTTGGGCGTGTATGAAAAGACAAAATATACATCGGAGGCACATGAGGACCAGCAACGTGTGCACGAAAAAGACGGCATGCCTCCAAAGCAGTATGAAGGTCCTGCCAGCTTGCTACCTCTTGAGCACCGCGTTGGATTTCCTTGAAGAGGAAAGGGTGATGCAGCAGAGTAGAGTAAGTATTTCCCTCAGTTTTTGAGAACCAAGGTATCAATCCAGTAGGAGGCTACACGCAAGTCCCTTGTACATACACAAAACAAATAGCTCCATGCAACCAACGCGATTAGGGGTTGTCAATCCCTTCACGGTCACTTACGAGAGTGAGATCTGATAGAGATGATAGATAATATTTTTGGTATTTTTTGGTATAAATATGCAAAGTAAAATAAAAGGGAAAAGTAAAAAAGCAAAGCAATAATAAAGTGATGGAAGATTGATATGATGATAATAGACCCGGGGGGCATAGATTTCACTAGTGGCTTCTCTCAAGAGCATAAGTATTCTACGGTGGGTGAATAAATTACTGTTGAGCAATTGACAGAATTGAGCATAGTTATGAGAATATCTAGGTATGATCATGTATATAGGCATCACGTCCGAGACAATAGACCGACTCCTGCCTGCATCTACTACTATTACTCCACTCATCGACCGCTATCAAGTATGCATCTAGAGTATTAAGTTCGAGAAAACAGAGTAACGCCTTAAGCAAGATGACATCATGTAGAGGGATAAATTCATGCAATATGATAAAACCCCATCTTGTTATCCTCGATGGCAACAATTCAATACGTGCCTTGCTGCCCCTACTGTCACTTGGAAAGCACACCGCAAGGTTGAACCCATAGCTAAGCACTTCTCCCATTGCAAGAAAAACCAATCTAGTAGGCCAAACCAAACTGATAATTCGAAGAGACTTGCAAAGATAACCAATCATACATAAAAGAATTCAGAGAAGATTCAAATATTGTTCATAGATAAACTTGATCATAAACCCACAATTCATCGGTCTCAACAAACACACCGCAAAAAGAAGATTACATCGAATAGATCTCCACGAGAGAGGGGGAGAACATTGTATTGAGATCCAAAAAGAGAGAAGAAGCCATCTAGCTACTAACTATGGACCCGAAGGTCTGAGGTAAACTACTCACACTTCATCGGAGAGGCTATGATGATGTAGAAGCCCTCCGTGGTGGATGCCCCCTCCGGTGGAGCTCCGGAACAGACCCCAAGATGGGATCTCGTGGGTACAGAAGGTTGCGGCGGTGGAATTAGATTTTTGGCTCCGTATCTGATCGTTTGGGGGTATGTAGGTATATATAGAAGGAAGGAGTACGTCGGTGGAGCAAAGGGGGCCCATGAGGCAGGGGGCGCGCCCTAGGGGGGGCGCCCTCCACCCTCGTGGCCACCTCCTTTCTTTGTTGACGGGGGGTCCAAGTCTCCTGGATCATATTCGGTGAGAAAATCACGTTCCCGAAGATTTGATTCCGTTCGGACTCCGTTTGATATTTCGTTTCTTCGAAACACTGAAATAGGCAAAAAACATCAATTCTAGGCTGGGCCTCCGGTTAATAGGTTAGTCTCAAAAGTAATATAAAGGTGGAAAATAAAGCCCAATATGGTCCAAAACAGTAGATAATATAGCATGGAGCAATCAAAAATTATAGATACGTTGGAGACGTATCAGGCATCCCCAGGCTTAATTCCTGCTCGTCGTCGAGTAGGTAAATGATAAAAAGAGAATTTTTGATGCGGAGCGTTACTTGACATAATTTCAATGTAATTCTTCTTAATTGTGGTATGAATATTCAGATCCGAAAGATTCAAGAAAAAAGTTCATATTGACATAAAAATAATAATGCTTCAAGCATAGTAACAAAGCAATTATGTCTTCTCAAAATAACATGGCCAAAGAAAGTTATCCCTACAAAATCATATAGTCTGGCTATGCTCTATCTTCACCACACAAAGTATTTAAATCATGCACAACCCCGATGACAAGCCAAGCAATTGTTTCATACTTTTGACATTCTCAAAACTTTTTCAATCTTCACGCAATACATGAGCGTGAGCCATGGATATAGCACTATATGTGGAGTAGAATGGTGGTTGTGGAGAAGACAAAAAGAGGGAATATAGTCTCACATCAACTAGGCGTATCAACGAGCTATGGAGATGCCCATCAATAGATATCAATGTGAGTGAGTAGGGATTGCCATGCAACGGATGCACTAGAGCTATAAGTATATGAAAGAACAACAAAAGAAACTAAGTGGGTGTGTATCCAACTCGCTTGCTCACGAAGACCTAGGGCATTTTGAGGAAGGCCATCATTGGAATATACAAGCCAAGTTCTATAATGTAAAATTCCCACTAGTATATGAAAGTGACAAAATGAGAGACTCTCTATCATGAAGATCATGGTGCTACTTTGCAATGAGGTAGTTAGGTGGAGATGGAATAGGTCTTACGGGTGTATGAAGTGCTCGAAGAGAGAAGTGCAAAGGATGGAGATGCTCAGGGAGGGAGGCTGTGATGGGAAGCTAAGCGCCGCACAGCATCATGCCGAGCTGCTGTAGCCTGTGGAACGTGCAGCTATCAGAGCTGGTGCTCGATATACCAAAGACGAGACCCCACGGTGTGGCCCCTAGCGAGAGCAACATCCCCATCCATGACTAGCGCCCAGCTCACCACGCACACCTGCGCCACAAAACCGAAGAGCCAAGCATGAAGGATGAGGCGGAGTGCTGGGTCCATTGAAACACAAATCAAAGTTACGAATGCTACTTTTTCATATTATAGGCAATAACAGTGCTAAGTGTTAGACAATAGTAGGTTCTAGATTAGGAAAAATAGTATTCTTGATTAAGCAATAATAATGAATATAAAAATGCTAAAGCTAACTATAAGATGCTTGATAATATATTTCTAAGTTACTAGGTAATGTAACTTAAAATGCTAAATCTAACTATTTCCTGATGCAACACTATACAGATTCATTGCTTAATGGTGGAACTGTATTTTGGAGCTTATAATTGCTTAATGAAGGATTGAAATACTCTACTTGATGTCAGGTGGTTATTAGAATATTGTCTAAAAAATTGCTAGGTCCATATTAGGCAAAACTGTATTATTCACCTGATTATGTGAAGTACTATCCATGATGGAGAAATCGGTTTTTCTTATGCAGAATAGTATTTTTTTCCATAACATAGAACTATGTTATGGAATAAGGAATATACCAATATCATTGCCTAATGCATAAATGTGTCTTAACCTGACATAAAAGTAATTTTGCCTAATGAAAAATTAAACTAATGCCTAATGTGTACCAATATCATTTCATAATGCTAACTAGTTCTTAGTTCTAGTTTTATTGTGAAAACATGAAACAATATGGAATAGCATGCCATAATTTAATCTGGGATAATGCAGCATGCTCCATATTTGCATAACCATGCAGTTTTTTTTGGCTAATGCAGTACATGAGGCACACCCAGATTTGTAACGAAAGACTAAACTGCCTATTTAGGAGCACAATGTTGCCTAACAAAAATGACACTAAATTGCCTAACAAACACATGAAGCAATAAACACAGTTTATTTGCATAAAAGACGCCTTGGCTGTGCTACCTAGCTAGAAAACTAATACAAACAGTTCGCAATCACCGGCTCGGACACAACACAAGCAAAAAGCACAAAAAGCTATATAAATGCATCCACAGTATTACAATTGAAGTAACACCATTACTTCGGTAAAATCTCTGATTCCCAGCTAAAGTAACAAGCTAATTTGAAAGCAATAGTCCAGCGTCAGAAGAACTGTAAGCCTCCAGGGGACCAAAACCACACCTCTGGATTATTTTTCTACAAAAAATGCATCTGCCTACCGAAACAATGACGGAGCAAAAGAATTAACAGGTCCAATCCACTCCCAATTATGCGCAAAAATAGTTGAGTTGTCGCAGGGGAGACAAAGGAAGAACGACGGCGCAATGCTCACCTTAGTGGGGAAGATGGATGCAGAGCACCAGAGGAGGTGGCATCCTCAGAACTGCGACCGTTGATGCCTGATCCACGGAGGGCGCGCGAGCTGGAGTCGTAACCAACGATGCACTACAAAAATAATTATATATTATGAATTAGGCAAAACAAGTGAATAAGCTAGGCAAAATAGTGTTAAGAATTAAGCAACAAACCATGGATATGCCAAAATAAATGAAATGGACAGCTATCGGCATGGGGTTCAGAGCTGTGGGATACAGATAGGAATAAATGCATCATTGGCAATGGGATGTGCAAACAAAAATTGCAATATAGTTTGAAATTTTCTGATATCAACATCAAAGTAGGCATATGCAGTTTTGCAAAAATAAATAAATAAATATAATCTCCTAGTGTTTTCCATGAGGTCATCAACATTGGTTTCACGCTGCACACATTTGAAAACTGGGAACAGAGGAATTAACCTTAGGAATTGGAAGCACAAATAAATATTAGCTTTGGAAAACAAATACCTTAACAGGGGAATCCCACAAGCAAAAACAGGCAGCGAGGGTGATTGGAAAAAAAACAAGCAAATTCACTTTACAAAGAAACTGTCAATATGAGAAAAATATGATGATGTGAATCTGGTTTACCAATGAAGCTGTCCCAAAAAGTGCCAAAAGGTCTGGTACGCTATCTGAAATGATAGCCTTAGTTCACTAGGAAACAGGCCAAATTTGATACCTTTAGTCAGGCAAGTTTAATGTCACTAGTTAAGAAATTTAATATCACTAATTAAGTAATTTAATATCTTTAGTCAGTCCAGTTATTAGTAATTTGGTAGCAATTATGTGTGTCCAACACCAAAAAGAAAAGGCCAATAACCTCTGTTAGACTATAGCAGAATCGGTTGTACTCATTTCAGGATGATATGAATCATTTGCACGATAGCTAGGTTTAGTATTAATAGCGCAGAAAAACACTCAGTCCCAATACTTGTAACAATCTAACATCATATGCATTCAAGATGTGAAGCTGCACTTTGAGGAGAATCTCAACCATACTTGTGTACTCCAATGGACCAAGCAAGATGAGAGAAGTAGATATCATTTGCATGCTTCCATCACTAGCCACCCAGAGTTGATACAACAAAGCATCAGCAACTGAGAACACAGCGAAGCTAAGTAGATACTGGAGAAATCACTTGCCTGTGTGCCAGCTTCACCAACAAATCACTAGGCACCTTCGGCAACAAAATCACTGCTGCAATAAGAACCGAGTCAGAGGACACATTGAGAAATCACTGCTGCAAAAAAACGAGTCAGAGGAGAGGAAACGTTGGTGTTGCACAGCAGATGGGGGAGAGCAGTGGACGGGGGTGGGGGCGCCTACAGCAGCAGCAGCATCGCACGGAGAAGGCGAGGTTTGCTGCTGCCTCTCGCCGGGCGCGGACTGCGGCGTCGGATTGCGTTCTGGGCCAGAGGGAGGCGATGTACGTCTGCGCATAGGGCTGTGGCCGGAGGGTGCGCTGCTGTGGCGTGGCTCCCGGACCGCACGGTGGCGGAGCTCGTCGTGGCTAGGGTTGTTGCGCGGCGACCGGCGCAACTAGGTCTGACGCAGTCCTCAACTAGATCTGCGTGTCAGGAGAAGGGGGAGGTGGGCGGAGAAGGGGCTGGTGACGGCAAGGTGGAGCAGCCTAGTTTAGTTGAGGACTGCGGCGCGGCTCCCGAACCACACGATGGTGGAGCTCGTCGTGGCTAAGGTTGTTGCGCGGCGACCGACGCAACTAGATCTGCGTGTCAGGAGAAGGAGGAGGTGGGCAAAGAAGGGGCTGGTGACAGCAAGGTGGAGCGGCGTAGTTTAGTTGAGGATTGCGGCGCGACAAGAGGAAATGGAGATATGGAGGATGGAATGGTGGCGCACGGTGGGCTCCCTTCTCCTTGGCAGGCTAGTGGAAGGCTAATCACATTTCAATTCAATTCAGCTTCAAGTACAACAGCTTCAAGTACAAGGTAATGTTTTGTTTATGGTATTTGCAAAGCTTTAATCATGGACACTCACAGATTCCTCCGTCCCCAAATTTATAAGTCTTCTAAGAGATTTCACTAGTAGAAAACTACATACGGAGCAAAATGAATGAATCCATCCACGTTCTAAAGTATGTCTATATTCATCCGTATGTAGTCTTTTAGTGAAACCTCTTAAAAGACTTATATTCGGGATTTCTTTTCTAAGATACTATATTCTTTTGGCATATATTCCCCCAAAAGAGCGAATACCTCCATGTGACTGTACAGTAAAACACAGAATGGATGTTTCTCAAAAAAAACTGAAAGTAATTGCAAGTTGTACCCTACTAGCACAGAATGAGAAAACACTACCCAAGATAAAGGGTTGATTCTAAACTGTTTGCCACGCCCCTAAGAAATACTCATCACAACAGCCTCGAGCTGGCTGATAAGTCTACTCATCAGAAGACTCATCAGAAGACTCATCAGAATCACAGAAATGAACCGGGGTCTCCAACACATCGGTGACCAGCTGGACCAGAAACGGGACACGCTCCTGAAGCAAGCCACTTTTGCAATTACCTTTGAGTACATGAACAGCAGTATACTTTAGCATTTTGCTCAGCTTTTCGACTTTGGCTGAGACCAGATCCTCCTTGGCAAGCAATACGCCCAAGGCTTCCTTAAAGCACTTCCTCATATGTAAGAGCTTAATTGCTGAGCTCTTCATGAGTAGGAGGGCTTCCAGGGCGGCCCGTTCCAGCTTAGACTCCTGAACCATGAGCTGGGGTAACACATCATGCTCGAGCTTTTGGATTTCCAGCGACAAGCCTGCCACGTCCGAGAGGGAATCCAGCTCCGGGCATTTCCAGGAGCTCGACTCCATGATCAGCGGGCAGAGGAGTGCATACGACTCGCGCGCTATGCGCACCGACTCCAGAGAGACAAGCTTCACATCCATGTGCTCATTGGAGTGGCCCAGCTCATCGGAGCGGGCCTGCAGGTCTTGGATTTGGGCGTGGGAGTGGATTTGGTAGAGCATCATTTCCTTTTGGCGGCGAAGAAGGCTGCAGCAGAAGAGTTGCTGCCACCAGCTGGTACAGCACAAACAGAGGAGGATTTAATGTCAGGAAGAGACCATACAGCACCAATCCAAGCTTCTACTTAATTAGTTAGGACAGCATATGTATATTTGCATTGTGCGACAGAATAGTTATTAATATTAAGTGAAAGCAATCCAGCCATGTATTTATACTGATAGGCAACTAAACAAAATGAATGAATACACTCAATCACCCAAAACAGAAATATAATTAACAGAGGGAATATAATATAATTTGGTTCAAAGTAGACAGAGATCCCATCATTCATTGTATTATTGTGTGAGCAAGAAAATTGCATCTATCTCCAGAATTAATGCCTCACCATCAAAGGAAACAATAAACTAAACAGCAGGGAAATAATTGCTAATAAAAAAATTTGCATCCCATGTGCAAGGGCATAGTGAGCACAGAAAACCAAACCAGCATTTACAGACGATAATAATTAAACCCAAACGATAACCAAATACCTATCCAAACAAGAGAGCTGGAAAGCAGCACATATGACTAGAGGTTAAGTGGTGCCTGTGCTGTGCATAAATATTTTAGGATCCCAAAAAATATTGTTACCTATCCAAACAGAGCTAGAACATGAATTGTATTTTATTTTTTTGTGATTTTTTGGCATGATGAAGTTTTGTTGATTTTGATCCATGGATTTGCTTGGTTTCCCCAAGTTTCCCCATCTTTCATCCACAAAATCCCTCGGATTTTGCCCCTGAAATCATCAATTTCCGCCCAAAATCGCGACAGGCACAGTTGAAGAATTCATGAGAAACCAAAATCTGACCATAACCAACCAAGCAAACCCTAACTAAAACGTCAGATTGATTCCTTCTTACGGACAATCAATCGAACCCTAGGTGGTGTTACCCTAATACAAAACCTAACTAAATAAATCCTATCCTAGCCGAGGTTCCTCATACGAATAGGATACAGACGGCGCTGGATCCGAGATCTATGAACCGGCGCCGCGCCGCGCCTACCAACCACAATCGGAACGAGCAACTCCGGAGGCGGAGGGAGACCACGCTGGCTGGATCCGAGACCTACGAACCAGCGCCGCGCCTACCAACCAATCGGAACGAACTCCAAGCTGATCGGGATGTACAAGCATGTGCTCACCTCGGGCGGTCGGGCGTAAGATCTGATCTGGAGAGGAGGACGAGGCGCCGTCGGGTGATATCCGTGAGAGGAATTGGGTCGACAGACAGGGGGTTGCGGGGAACGGCGGCGAGGCGATGGAGTGCGGGCGGCTTTTATAGGAGAGAGGGCAAGAGGGGGGTTCGGGCCTCGCATTCTCTGATTTTTACCAATTTATTAATAGTAGCAAAAATGCCCGTGAGTACAAGTATTGGACATATAGTTTATTGCATGTTTACTTATAATTGTATCATGATATTTATTTATTTAACTAGCACATCATGTTTTTCAATTTTTCTTCAAATCACCAGTGTGATTTACATATATATCCACTAATGCATCATGTGTTTCATCAGTTTATCTTGTGATTTAACCCTGCATGACACCCTCATTCAACTTTGGACCAAATATTTCTTTCTTTTAATAAAAACTGAGACATATAGTTTTGAAATTATAAAAAGAACAAAAAAACTATTCTAGACCTAGCTAGAGTACCAAACCTAAAATAAAACAAGAAAACTTGCGACATATACACACAAACAGAAAAAAAAATAGCAGACAGATAGCTGGCCGGCGGACGAGCAAGCAACGGCCGTAGAGGCAGGAAAAAGAGGACCGGCGCCGGCACCGGGGAAGGGGAAGAAACGGATCTCCCCTCCCCTCCCCTCCCCTTTGCCCACTGTTGCTCTCTCTCATGACCCTCAGTCAGATGAGATCCATCCGTCCGCCTCTCATCTCATCTCATCTGCTATATTGTATTGTATTGTTTTCGAGTCTACTATTCCATGTTTCACACATCTGCAAACGATTCCTTCTGATCCTATCTCTCTTGTTCTTTCTTCTCACTATTATAATAGTAGAATAGAAAGAAACGCGCAAGTTTTCTCTGGCTATTCTGTATTTTTGCCGAGTTAAAATATCGTCAGCTGATAATTTACATCTGCTTTTCGTGGATGCGTTTTATTTTATTTTTTTGTTACTTTGCCCTCTCTTCTCTTCTCTTCTCTTCTTCCCATGTCAGAACTAGTTTTTGACTGTTTATTAAATTTCACGTTTTCCCTTAATTTGTTTCTTCACCTTTCTGACCCGCAGTCTTTTTTTTACCTCTCTTTGGGGAAACAGGTACCCCGTCTTCTTCAGCACGGATGCCTTTCTCTTTGGACATCAAGGACGGAGCGGATGGCAAAGACGGCATTGGTTGGTGACCAGCGACCTGATTTATATTTACTTTCGATAGATATATATAGAGGTGAATATATATAAAAAAGTTATGAAATAATCATGGATGTAGGAAAAAGATTACTGCTCTCGGATTGTCATATCTCTGTACCAAAGATGTACATACATAATCCTACTATATTCTTTATGTCAATGATTTTTTATAACTGAAAAGGATGTGATTCATTTGACCATGTCTTACTAAATTCCATCGTGTAGATTTGCCCTTCAAAGTTATTCTTCTCTTTCTTGCTATATCACAATCACCCGTATTTGTTCATCTTTAAAACATGATGATCATATTTTTTTTCATCAATACAAAAATCCTTCTAGCTAGTCAGTTTTGATGATGACAAGTTATTGTACCTAGTGGGTAGGGTGTAAGCTATGATGAATGGATTCAAGACAATGGAATATTTATCTTTTTTTTTTGGTTGGACACGCAGAATAAGAGGAGAAGGAGGCAACAATCATCCCCTCGTGCACGTACCAGTATCTTGCTAAGTAACCTTTCCCTTTTACTTTGTTATTATAATTGATGAATTTCTTGGTCACATAATGCTTTCTGGTCTATGGATTTCTTGATAGCTTCACAGCACAACTCTCAACTGTGTTCCACCTTAGAAGCCAACAGAAAATAAATATACATCCATCATTTGCATCTAAAACCAATTTCATCCAAAGATAGCACGTCCACTCGTACATATTTTGGGTCAAACCTTGACTAACAAAAATACAATTTATGTGCTACGCAAAGTATATCATTGGATTTGTATTTTAAAGAGGATTTCCAACCGTATAACTTTCTGACATAGTTTTATTTTATTAGTTAAATTTATAGTCAAAGCCTGGCCCTAAATACGAGGTGGCCAATAAACCCAAACCGAGTGAGTAATTGCTAGACCACACACACATAGTGCACCAATAAGGCCTCCTTTGGTTTACATCAAGTTTGAAGGAATTTTGTAGGATAACGGTTCCTACAGAAAATATCCCCTTAGAGCCCTTTGGTCTGTAGGAATGAATTTCTATTCCAATGCAAAATTGGTTCCTATCCTTCACATTTTAAAGGAATTAAAAAAAATAGCTCAGACCTCGGGCCTCTTTGATTCCCATGATTTCCAAAACATTGGGATAAGAAAAATGTAGGAACAGGATCATGTCAGGATGTTTGATTGTGCATAGGAAGAATGTATGATTCTTTCAAAGAGATTGGAATAGATGAATTTTTTTCCCATGAAATTTAGTGCAAATGGATCCTAAAGAAAAGAAAAACCACATGGTTTGGAATCCAATGAATCAAATAAACCACATAAGGAAAAAATCCTAAGGATTAGAATCACAGATTGTGCATTTCCAATAATTTCCAAGCACCATCCAATCAGTAACATTTGCATGAAAACCATATCACTGCCAAACCATCACAGATAGCACATTTCCAATAATTTCCAAGCACCATCCAATCAATAACATTTGCGTGAAAACTATATTACACTCCCAAACCATCACAGATAGCACGTTTCCAAGCACGATCCAATCAATAACATTTGCATGAAAACTATATTACACTCCCAAACCATCACAGATAGCACGTTTCCAAGCACCATTCAATCAATAACTTTGCATGAAAACTATATTACACTCCCAAACCATCACAGATAGCACATTTCCAATAATTTTTTAGTCATGCTCCCGGTCTTTGCAAATATAGAGCAGTTCAAAGTAAGTTCGTGGTGGCTAGATGTACACTATAGAGGAAAGTTGTATAGATTGATGGTGAGGGTGGCCTGTGGAACGTTCCAAACAAACTGGCATTATATATATATATATATATATATATATATATATATATATATATATATATATATATATATATATATATATATATATATATATAAAGCGGGAGTACATTCCTTCATCACAGAAGCCGTGAGGAAGGCTGGAACATAATTTATCCAAAGACAACGTCTCCTAGAGGAATTACAGTGTTTAGTGCAAAGATGAGCTAATTCGTTCGCCTCTCTCGGAATGAAAGTTAAGCTAAACTCCTCAAAATTCCCGCAAAGCTCTTGAATTTCTTTCATTGTGGTAGCAATCTCTGAGCGATCAAAATCTGGAGAGTTCCACAATTTCACCAAACTTTGGGCATCAGTTTCAACTATTACCTTTCTGTAGCCCAGATCTAACGCTAGCTGGACACCATCTCGAATTGCCAATGATTCCATTGTCATAGCAGAGAGACCATGCTCGTACCAAATCGCCTGAGCTCGTATCAAATTGCCTTCATGGTCTCGCACTCCTAAACCAGTGCCTCCCTGATGTGTATCAACATCAAACATTGCATCAACGTTTATCTTCAGGTATGACTGGTCTGGTGGCTCCCATTTGCGTTTCTCTTTAGGTGTCACCGTTGACCGCTGCATCCCAGTCTCAGTGAGGTCATAAGCTACATCAGTTGCCCATTTCACCGATTGTATCAACGATCTTGAGCTTTCTCCGTGCGTACGCGCATTCCTCTCCGTCCACACTGCCCATGCACCACAAAGAATAACACATGCTTCAGCTTCCTGTACTTTGATTCCCTCCACCATATCCATCGCCCATGTTTGAGGGTGTAGCGCAGGTACTTTGATGGATGTAGTATGCTTAATCTCTTGCCAGAATAGTTTAGCCCAAGTGCACTCAAAAAGGGCATGCCTGACACTCTCTTCTTGCCCACATGCTTCACAGAAGCCAATGCGCTCAATATGTCTAGAGCATAAGACAGCTCTTGATGGAACAAAACCCTTAATCACTCTCCACCAGAAGTTCCTCACTTTCGGTGGTACTGGGAGGCGCCATAATTTCTTCCAGAATGGTTTGTCCGGTCCGCCTGCATTTGAGGCTGCTTCCACATCTCGTCGCAATTCGATCATCAGTTTATAGGCTGATCGCACTGACAAATTCCCAAATCTGTCCGGAAACCATGACCAGAAATCTTCATGTGCTCTGCCCATTGGAATCCTAGCTATCATGGATATATCTGGCTCCACAAAGTTAGTTTCTAGTTTCTGCATATCCCAGCCCCCATTCTCTTGATCGACCAGTTCATCCACAAGAGTAACCGTTGTAGTTGGGAGTCTAACCAGTGGGCGTTTATCGTGGCTTTCAGGCACCCACGGATCCTCCCAAATCCTAATGGAGTTGCCGTCCCCCACTCTTTTGATCAGCCCTTTCTTTAACGCTTCTCGGCCGTGCAAGATGGCCCTCCAAGTATGTGAAGCATTCCTTTTATTTCTAGCTTCCATAAAACCACAATCATGAAAATACTTGCCTTTTAGAATCCTTGCACACAACGAGTCTGGATTTGTGAGGAGCCTCCAGCCCTGCTTCGCGAACATAACTTGATTAAAAATCTGGATGTCTCTAAAACCCATGCCTCCCTCACTCTTCGGGACGGTAATATCAATCCATTTCTTCCAATGCATTTTCCTCTTCTTTTCATCCCCTCCCCTCCAAAACCTGGCTAACAAACTAGTTATCTTCTTGCACATGTTCTTTGATAACCGGAAACAGCTCATTGAGAAGGTCGGGATTGCTTGACAAATAGATTTCACCAAAACTTCTCGACCAGCACTGTTAAGCAATTGTGGGGTCCATCCCTTGCACAACTTCTTAATTGATGAGATTATTCCTTCAAACTGTTCATCCGTGGATCTACCAAGGGCAGTTGGTAATCCAAGGTATTTTTCCATTAGAGCTTCACTTGCAATGCCAGATCCTTCATGTACCCTTGCTTTCAGATCATCATCACAATTTGCACTGAAGAAAATCACCAATTTTGTTCTGTTAACAAGTTGGCCTGACCCCGTCTATATATCTCTAGAATATCATGAATTCTTTTTGCTCCAGTATGTGATGCCTGTGTAAAGATGAGACACTCATCTGCAAATAGTAGATGAGAAATCCAAGGGGCATGGATGCCCACCCTTATGCCTCTCCTCAAGTATCCTGTACCAACCGATTTAAGTAAGCTTGTTAGACCTTCAGAGCAAAGTAAGAATAGATAGGGTGAAATTGGATCCCCTTGGCGAAAGCCCTTGGAAGGTTTGAACATCTCAGAGAACCTCCCATTCACTCGAACTGAGAAGGATACTGTTTCCACACATGCCATTACCCTGTTAATCCAAAATTCTGCGAAACCCAATTTATGCATTATAGCCCTCAAATAACTCCACTCTACTCTGTCATAAGCTTTCGCCATATCTAACTTGATTGCACAATCTCCACTCTTACCCCTTTTCCTTTTCAAATAATGTATGCACTCATAGGCCGTTAGAACATTATCTGATATGAGCCTCCCCGGCACAAAGGCGCTCTGTTCCTCAGATATTATTTCATCTAAGATAGGGCGGAGTCGAAGCACTAAAACTTTGGAGGCTAACTTATATAACACATTACATAGTGAAATAGGTCGAAATTGAGTGAGATTCTGCGGGTTTGTCACCTTCGGAATAAGGACCAGTACATTACTATTAACCACCTCTGGCATTATATTTCTCGGTGCAATGCATCTGCATGCCGGTAATTATTCATGATTTCTCACTTTGTTTCTAAGATTTCAAGTTTGCATGCGTAATTTCCGTGTCGTCCACTTGAAAAGACACGGAAATTGCAATGTCTGCGTGGAGCACCCCGTTATGCATGCGCGATAGTACAAGTTGTCCAACAAGTCGAGTCGGGTCGCAAAACAAAAAAAGCCATTTTGCGTTTGCTCTCTTGACTGATTGTTTGGGCGAGCATGCATGATTTCCTTTGTGCATGCATGGTGACAGTCCAATAATACTACACCTACGAAAGGTGCTACGTAGGCCTACTTAACCTTCCATAAAATTCCCTTCTCCCCCCTGATTTTAACCGGTGTGGGCCCCAGCTGCTAATCCTGGCCCAATTAACAAATCCCACATCAGCATTTACGTAAGATCTGAACGTAAGCTTACGTATGTCTAGCATTGCTCGTGGCAGTCTCCATCCATCAGACACTAGCAAACAAATTAAGTGAACCGGCGGACGGGCGGACGGACGGCTCCACACGGACACGGGAGACCGGACGTGGACGTGGATCGTCATTGGTGGTAGGGCAGAGACATGGCCATTAGTCACTAGGAAGAGGAAAGGAAAGAAAGGCCGGCCGCTGGGACCGCCGCCGCAGCGGTCGCTGGGGGTGACGACGGCTAGTGCAATTCGAGCGGCCAGAAGGGCATGCTTGAATTCGCTGCTGGGCCGCGATTACGGACCGTAAATGGCGGTGGTCGTGGGCTCTCTAGACTCGGGGCATGAGGCCCAGTCAGAAGTCCAAGCCACGTCCGCGATCGATTCTATGTCCTTGCATGCGGTGTCGGTGCCCGAATCATCTCCTAGTGTTGTTGCGACTAGGGTTTTTCGGCCACCGGGATTTCCTTCGCTTGGGGCTGGGAGAGTCGTCAGAATCTCCGTTGACGCTGGCATGATGGCTGGCCGTGGAGGACTGCCGCCGGCCGCTGGGTCCGGCCATGGTGCGCCGCCTCCTGCGAGGCAGGGGCCACCGCTTACCGCTTCGGGTCCGCAGGCCGTGGGGCCTCCGGCGTGGGCTGCTAACTGCCGGCCAAATGTGCAGCAGCCAAAGGAGCCGGCGGCAAAAGCTCAGGTCGCGGGCTGAGGCCGTGCTGCAAACCCGGGATGGGATGGCCAAGGCGGCTACGGCAGAGAGGGGCAGCGATATAACCGGTACAGTTAGTGGGGCGATGATGGCTATGACGTGTATGGCGAGGGACATCGCCGTGGATCATCTTTTGGGGGCGGCCAGGGATACAACTGGCACAATGGCGGCGGCCCAGGACACGTGGCTTCCAGGGTCCACCCGACAATTTTGTGGAAGGGGTCGCCAGCCCTAATGACCATTTCTGGGGTGGACATCGCCGTGGCGGGAGAGGAGGTGCGAGGAGCCCACCTCCACCGCGTCCACCACCGGCTGTTGACACGACACACACGCCCGAGGTGGCGGTGGTGGATACCACATCAGCGGCGGCGACGGTTGTACCTGATTTGCTGGCAGTGGCTGTAGACACAGTCAGGGCCTTGGCAGCGGTGACTATTCCGGCGGCCACTGGAGCTACTAAGTCATGGTGGGGCGGACAAACCTTCGGACAAAGTGGAGGTGAAAGGCTTTCGAAGTGGGTCATTTGTTGCATAGTGTACTAATGAACTTTGTGACTACTACCACAGATCGCAGCATGTGTCCGTTGATTGCCCACTCCTTTCCGGTCCTAAGCCAGGAGTGAATATTTTCGGAGTGTGTTGCAGAGAGTTGATGTTTTTCGAGTCACCGGATGCAGCTCCTCTGACCCAGGTGGTGGAAAGTTCTTTCCCAGTTGTGGTTAAGGTTACCAATGGGTATATGACAGAGGCTCAGATTGTGAGGCAGTTGCGAGAGCTGGTACCAGACAATTTTCAGTCGCATCTTGACAAGTTGGAGAACCAGACTTACAAGATGAATTTCCCCACTAAAGAGGATCAATTGCATATTCTCAAGTGGGGTATGTGCAGAGTTCCGAGTACCAACATTATCATGGCATTCGATGAGCGGAAGCAGCAACAACCAGAGGGTACACCTTTAGAGAAGGTATGGGTACGGTTCTATGGTGCACCACCCAAACCGATTAAGCACTTTCTGGTAGCCTGGAGTTTGGGATCTTTGTTTGGCAAGACGGAACAGGTTGACATGCCTTTCACTCATGCATAGGGAGCTGTGAGGTTACTTGTCAGTGTAGTTAACATTGAGCTTGTGCCGGATGTAGTCAAGTGGACACATGCCGGAGTCACATACGTCCTAGAGATCGAGATTGAGGACACATCGATTCCTCAGGAGGGGGATGACCATCAGGATATGGACACAATTGAGGGATACAGAGCATCCGAGAATCAAGATAAGGGGCCCGTGAATACGCCACGGGAGTCGGCTAAGGGGCCGAATTCACAACCGGATAAGATGGATATGTCTGCCAAGGAGGCACCACCATCCACCACTCCGATGAACACACTTCGGTTTGGTACTTTTGGAGCGAGGTCAGCGCCTAGTCGGTTATGGAGCAACCGAGTAGAGGTGGACGATCCGGCGGAACTTGAGTTACCACCGGTGATGCTCCCTGACTGTGAGTCGCCGATGATTCTCTCTTCTCAGCGGGCGGACTCCGGGCTGACGGTCACGCCGAGAGAGGCGATGGTTATCCCAAAGCTGGCCGCATAGGAGGCACGGCACACACTTTCTGACGCTAGCCTGGTCACGGTGGGGACAAGTGATCCGATGATCTCCACGACCATTGGTTCGGATGGCCCTGGTATGCTGACTGCGTGTGGGGTGGGGGGCATGGGCAGGAGGCCCGCAACGCCCGCCCACCCACGGCGGCCTCGAGCTTCGTTGTGGAGGGGCCCGGACAGGAGGTCCATGGAGGCCTTTCTCCTCCGGTGGTCCCAAGCGAGCTAGGGGAGGGGCGCGGGCAGGAGGCACGCGACTTCTCTTCGCGGGACATCGCCGAGCAGCATGGAGGGGGGCCATGCCACGTTGATGGTGAGGGGGGGTGGGTGGGACTATCGAGCAGGTGGCTCCAAGGTCTCCTTCCCCCATTACTACCATTGGTGATACCCGCTCAACCACGCCTTACCCTTCTTCGCCGGCACTAAGGGAAGGGCGTGGGAGCCGGGTGCATATGCCTCGGGAGAGGACGGGGGAGGAGCTTATCGCTTTCGGTGGGATCACGGATCTGGTGATGGCTGGCCGGCGTGTCAGCAACCGGATCCAGGGACAGCCAGATGCAGATGACCTGCAGCTAGCACGTGCCAAGAGGGCGGCCATGCTTCGAGATGCAGAGGCAACTACAGGTATGTCGTTCGATAAGAGTTGTTCAATTATGCATTTCACAGAGCATGAAATTGTTGATAAGGAAAATGACTTACGTATATCTTTGGATTCAAATGAGAAGGATGTTGCGAAATCCGTAAATGATCTTTTAGACTTAGAAGCGGAGCGGGCTTCAGAAATAATTCGGAATCTAGCATCAGTCAAACCTATCACTACTAGGGAAAATCCTATACACAGAACTTTAGCAGTAGCGCATGTTAAAAAAGGGTGCTACACATAGTAGTAGCGCTCTTTTAGAAAGAGCGCTGCCGTTAATTTTGTTGTAGCAGCGCGTTTATATGTAAGGCGCTATTGCTAACAAAAATAAAAAAAATAAAAAAAATAGATAAGTAAACGAAAATGAAAGAAATAGAAAAAGGAGAAAGGAAAAAAATGTAAAGAAAAATAAATGAAAAAAGGGAAAAAGGGAGAAAGAAATAGCAGTAGCGCGTTTCAGGAAACGCGCTGTAGCTAACTTAGCTATAGTGCGTTTTCAGGAACGCGCTACCGTTACGTTTCACTAAAACAACGCCCCCCCCCGGCCCACTCTTGATAACCCACAAGTATAGGGGATCGCAACAGTTTTCGAGGGTAGAGTATTTAACCCAAATTTATTGATTCGACACAAGGGGAGCCAAAGAATATTCTCAAGTATTAGCAGCTGAGTTGTCAATTCAACCACACCTGGAAACTTAGTATCTGCAGCAAAGTGTTTAGTAGCACAGTAATATGATAGTGGTGGTAATGGCAACAAAAGTAAAGACAGCAAAAGTAATGTTTTTGGTATTTTGTAGTGATTTTAACAGTAGCAACGGGAAAGTAAATAAGCGTAAACCAGTATATGAAAAACTCGTAGGCACCGGATCAGTGATGGATAATTATGCCGGATGCGGTTCATCATGTAACAGTCATAACATAGGGTGACACAGAACTAGCTCCAATTCATCAATGTAATGTAGGCATGTATTCCGTATATAGTCATACGTGCTTATGGAAAAAAACTTGCATGACATCTTTTGTCCTACCCTCCCGTGGCAGCGGGGTCCTATTGGAAACTAAGGGATATTAAGGCCTCCTTTGAATAGAGAACCGGAACAAAGCATTAGCACATAGTGAATGCATGAACTCCTCAAACTGTGGTCATCACCGAGGATGGTCCCGATTATTGTCACTTCGGGGCTGCCGGATCATAACACATATTAGGTGACTATAGACTTGCAAGATAAGATCAAGAACTCACATATATTCATGAAAACATAATAGGTTCAGATCTGAAATCATGGCACTCGGGCCCTAGTGACAAGTATTAAGCATAGAAAAGTCATAGCAACATCAATCTCAGAACATAGTGGATACTAGGGATCAAACCCTAACAAAACTAACTCGATTACATGATAAATCTCATCCAACCCATCACCGTCCAGCAAGCATATGATGGAATTACTCACGCACGGCGGTGAGCATCATGAAATTGGTGATGGAGGATGGTTGATGATGACGACGGCGACGAATCCCCCTCTCCGGAGCCCCGAACGGACTCCAGATCAGCCCTCCCGAGAGCATACAGGAAGGTATAGTGGACTCATCTGGAATAACTTTGGGTTTTAAGGGATTGGATGCACAAGCAGTATTCCCGCTTAGTACAAGTGAAGGCTAGCAAAAGACTGGGAAGCGACCAACTAGAGAGCGACAACAGCCATGTACATGCATTAAAATTAATAAACATTGGATGCAAGCATGAGTAGGATATAATCCACCATGAACATAAATATCGTGAATGCTATGTTGATTTGTTTCAACTACATGCGTGAACATGTGACAAGTCAAGTCACTTAAATCATTCAAAGGAGGATACCACCCCATCATACCACATCATAACCATCTCAATAGCATGTTGGCATACAAGGTAAATCATTATAACTCATAACTAATCAAGCATGGCACAAGCAACTATGATCTCTAATTGTCATTGTAAACATGTTTATTCATAATAAGCTGAATCAAGAACGCGGGACTCATCATATTTAAAAAAACAAAATAGGTCGAGTTCATACCAGCTTTTCTCATCTCAGTTAGTCCATCATATATCATCATAATTGCCTTTCACTTGCACGACCGAACGGTGTGAATAATAATAAGAGTACACGTGCATTGGACTAAGCTGGAATCTGCGATCATTCAATAAACAGGGGAAGACAAGACAATATGGGCTCTTGGTTAAATCAACAATAATGCATATAAGAGCCACTTCAACAATTTAATTATGGTCTTCTCCTACGGACCCACAAAGAAAAGAAAAGAAATAAAACTATTTACACGGGAAAGCTCCCAACAAGCAAAAGAAGAACGGAAAATATTTTTGGGTTTTCCTTTTAATTATTACTACTACAGTAGATAAATAAACTACTACTAAATTTTTTTAGTTTTTCTTAAGGTTTAACAAACACACAAAAAGAAAACAGGAAAAAGAAAATAAACTAGCATAGATATTACATTGAAAAAGTATGAACACCGACATCTAGCAATGAGTGTGTGTGAACATAAATGTAATGTCAGTGAGAAATACGTACTCCCCCAAGCTTAGGCTTTTGGCCTAAGTTGGTCTATGGCCACGGCTGGCCTGGCGGATATCCATAATAATAGTTGTTGGGGTCGTACTGTGATGGGGAGGAATAATTAGGATCATACTGTTGTGCAGCGGTTATTGCCTGCTGAGCTGCAGCGTGGAGTCGAGCTGCCTCCGCTCTCCTCTCGTACTCTTCTACCTCCTCTCTGGTAATCACATATCTTCCTTTTGTCTGTGAATCAAAAAAGGCAGAAGCAGGGAGAGTAATACGGAAAACACGTCGTTTATCAAAAATTAAGCGATATAAGAGAGGTGATTCAGGCCTCTCGACAAACTGGTGCGAAGCCATAGAGTTATAATCTAAATATACAGGAGGCAACTCCATATCACCCTCACGAATGTCTATTTCAAGAAAATTAGCTAAGCAGGTTGCGTAAATTCCTCCAAAGAAATCTCCATTATGTCTATTATGATGCAACCTACGAGCTACAATGGCTCCCATATGATAAGATTGGTCTCCTAACACAACACTCCTAAGAATGCTAAGATCAGGGACACACATGTGATATGCTTCATCCTTAGCATTTATGCATCTACCGATAAAGAGAGCAAAATAATGTATAGCAGGAAAGTGAATGCTCCCTATGGTAGCCTGCGTTATGTCTCTGGATTCCCCCACAGTTATACTAACAAGAAAGTTTCTAAATTCAGATTTAGGGGGATCCCTAATACTGTTGGGGAACGTAGTAATTTCAAAAAAAATCCTACGCACACGCAAGATCATGGTGATGCGGAGCAACGAGAGGGGAGAGTGTTGTCTACGTACCCACGCAGACCGACTGCGGAAGCGATCACACAACGTAGAGGAAGTAGTCGTACGTCTTCCCGATCCGACCGATCCAAGCACCGTTACTCCGGCACCTCCGAGTTCTTAGCACACGTACAGCTCGATGACGATCCCCGGGCTCCGATCCAGCAAAGCATCGAGGAAGAGTTCCGTCAGCACGACGGCGTGGTGACGATCTTGATGTTCTACCGACGCAGGGCTTCGCCTAAGCACTACAACGATATGATCGAGGTGGAATATGATGGCAGTGGGCACCGCACACGGCTAAGGAACGATCTCAAGGATCAACTTGTGTGTCTATGGGGTGCCCCCTGCCCCTGTATATAAAGGATGGAGGAGGAGGAGGCCGGCCAAGGCTAGGCGCGGCTAGGATGTGGAGTCCTACTAGGACTCCAAGTCCTAGTAGGAGTCCACCAAGAGGGGAGGAAGGAAGAAGGAAGTGGAGGAGTAGGAAAGGTGGCCGGCCCCCTTTTCCCTAGTCCAATTCGGACTAGAGGGGAGGGGGGGCGCAGCAGGCCTTTTCTCCTCTTCCCACTAAAGCCCATCAAGGCCCAATACTTCTCCCAGCGAATTCCCGTAACTCTCCGGTACTCCAAAAAATACCCGAATCACTCGGAACCTTTCCGAAGTCTGAATATAGTCGTCCAATATACCGATCTTTACGTATCGACCATTTCGAGACTCCTCGTCATGTCCCCGATCTCATCCGGGACTCTGAACTCCTTCGATACATCAAAACTCATAATATAATTGTCATCGAAACCTTAAGCGTGCGGACCCTACGGTTCGAGAACAATGTAGACATGACCGAGACACGTCTCCGGTCAATAACCAATAGCGGGACCTGGATGCCCATATTGGCTCCTACATATTCTACGAAGATCTTTATCGGTCAGACCGCATAACAACATACGTTGTTCCCTTTGTCATCGGTATGTTACTTGCCCGAGATTCGATCGTCGGTATCCAATACCTAGTTCAATCTCGTTACCGGCAAGTCTCTTTACTCGTCCCGTAATACATCATCCCGCAACTAACTCATTAGTTGCAATGCTTGCAAGGCTTAAGTGATGTGCATTACCGAGAGGGCCCAGAGATACCTCTCCGACATTCGGAGTGACAGATCCTAATCTCGGAATACGCCAACCCAACATCTACCATTGGAGACACCTATAGAGCTCCTTTATAATCACCCATTTACGTTGTGACGTTTGGTAGCACACAAAGTGTTCCTCCGGCAAACGGGAGTTGCATAATCTCATAGTCATAGGAACATGTATAAGTCATGAAGAAAGCAATAGCAACATACTAAACGATCGGGTGCTAAGCTAATGGAATGGGTCATGTCAATCAGATCATTCAACTAATGATGTGATCCTGTTAATCAAATAACAACTCTTTGTCCATGGTTAGGAAACATAACCATCTTTGATTAAGGAGCTAGTCAAGTAGAGGCATACTAGTGACACTCTGTTTGTCTATGTATTCACACATGTATTATGTTTCCGGTTAATACAATTCTAGCATGAATAATAAGCATTTATCATGATATAAAGAAATAATTAATAACTTTATTATTGCCTCTAGGGCATATTTCCTTCAGTCTCCCACTTGCACTAGAGTCAATAATCTAGTTCACATCGCCATGTGATTTAACAGCAATAGTTCACATCACCATGTGATTAACATCCATAGTTTACATCGTCATGTGACCAACACTCAAAGGGTTTACTAGAGTCAGTAATCTAGTTCACATCGCTATGTGATTAACACCCAAAAAGTGATCATGTTTTTCTTGTGAGAGAATTTTAGTCAACGGGTCTGCCATATTCAGATCCACATGTATTTTGCAAATTTCTATGTCAACAATGCTCTGCATGGAGCTACTCTAGCTAATTGCTCCCACTTTCAATATGTATCTAGACCGAGACTTGGAGTCATCTAGATTAGTGTCAAAAACTTGCATCGACGTAACCCTTTACGACGAACCTTTTTGTCACGTCCATAATCGAGAAACATACCCTTATTTCACTAAGGATAATTCTGACCGCTGTCCAGTGATCTACTCCTAGATCACTATTGTACTCCCTTGCCAAATCAGTGCAGGGTATATAATAGATCTGGTATACAGCATGACATACTTTATAGAACCTATGGCCAAGGCATGGGGAATGACTTTCATTCTCTTTCTATCTTCTGCTGTGGTCGGGCTTTGAGTCTTACTCAACTTCACACCTTGTAATACAGGCAAGAACTCTTTCTTTGACTGCTCCATTTTGAACTACTTCAAAATCTTGTCAAGGTACGTACTCATTGAAAAAACTTATCAAGCGTCTTGATCTATCTCTATAGATCTTGAAGCTCAATATGTAAGCAGCTTCACCGAAGTCTTTCTTTGAAAAACTCCTTTCAAACACTCCTTTATGCTTTACAGAATAATTCTACATTATTTCCGATCAACAATATGTCATTCACATATACTTATCAGAAATGTTGTAGTGCTCCCACTCACTTTCTTGTAAATACAGGCTTCACCGCAAGTTTGTATAAAACCATATGCTTTGATCAACTCATCAAAGTGTATATTCCAACTCCGAGATGCTTGCACCAGTCCACAGATGGATCGCCGGAGCTTGCACATTTTGTTAGCAACTTTCGGATTGACAAAACCTTCTGATTGCATCATATACAACTCTTCTTTAATAAATCCATTAAGGAATGCAGTTTTGTTTATCCATTTGCCAGATTTCATAAAATGCGGCAATTACTAACATGATTCTGACAGACTCTAGCATAGATACGGGTGAGAAACTCTCATCGTAGTCAACACCTTGAACTTGTCGAAAACCTTTTGCGACAATTCTAGCTTTGTAGATAGTAACACTACTATCAACGTCCGTCTTTTTCTTGAAGATCCATTTATTCTCAATTGTTTGCTGATCATCGGGCAAGTCAACCAAAGTCTAAACTTTGTTCTCATACATGGATCATATCTCAGATTTCATGGCCTCAAACCATTTCGCGGAATCTGGGCTCATCATCGCTTCCTCATAGTTTGCAAGTTCGTCATGGTCTAGTAACATGACTTCCAGAACAGGATTACCGTACCACTCTGGTGCGGATCTCACTCTGGATTACCTACGAGATTCGGTAGTAACTTGATCTGAAGTTACATGATCATCATCATTAGCTTCCTCACTAATTGGTGTAGGAGTCACAGGAACAAATTTCTATGATGAACTACTTTCCAATAAAGGAGAAGGTACAATTACCTTATCAAGTTTTCTACATTCCTCCCACTCACTTCTTTCGAGAGAAACTCCTTCTCTGGAAAGATTCCGAATTTAGCAACAAAAGTCTTGCCTTCGGATCTGTGATAGAAGGTGTACCCAACAGTCTTCTTTGGGTATCCTATGAAGACACATTTCTCTGATTTGGGTTTGAGCTTATCAGGATGAAACTTTTTCACATAAGCATCGTTGCCCCAAACTTTAAGAAACGACAAGTTTGGTTTCTTGCCAAACCACAGTTCAGATTGTGTCGTCTCAACGGACTTAGATGGTGCCCCTTTTTTTAATGTGAATACAGCTGTCTCTAATGCATGATCCCAAATACGATATTGGTAAATCGGTAAGAAACATCATAGATTGCACTATATCCAATAAAGTACGGTTATGACGTTCGGACACACCATTATGCTGTGGTGTTCCAGGTGGCGTGAGTAGTCAAACTATTTCACATTGTTTTAACTGAAGACCAAACTCGTAACTCAAATATTTTACCTCTGTGATCATATCGTAGAAACTTTTATTTTCTTGTCACGATGATTTTCCACTTCATTCTGAAATTCTTTGAACTGTTCAAATGTTTCAGACTTATGTTTCATCAAGTAGATATCCCCATATCCGCTCAAATCATCTTGTGAAGGTCAGAAAATAATGATACCTGCTGCAAGCCTTAATATTCATCGGACCATATACATCAGTATGTATGATTTCCAACAAATCTGTTGCTTGCTTCATTGTTCTGGAGAATGGCGTTTTTAGTCATCTTGCCCATAAGGCATGGTTCGCAAGCATCAAGTGATTCATAATCAAGTGATTTCAAAATCCCATCAGCATGGAGTTTCTTCATGCGCTTTACACCAATATGACCTAAACGGTAGTGCCACAAATAAGTTGCACTATCATTATTAACTTTGCATCTTTTGGTTTCAATATTATGAATATGTGTATCACTATGATCGAGATCCAATGAACCATTTTTATTGGGTGTGTAACCATATAAGGTTTTATTCATGTAAACAGAACAACAATTATTCTCTAACTTAAATGAATAACCGTATTGCAACAAACATGATCAAATCATATTCATGCTCAACGCAAACACTAATCCCGAAAGTATAGGGAGTGTGCGATGATGATCATATCAATCTTGGAACTACTTCCAACACACATCGTCACTTCACCCTTAACTAGTTTCTGTTCATTCTGCAACTCCCGTTTCGAGTTACTACTCTTTAGCAACTGAACTAGTATAAAATACCGAGGGGTTGCTACGAACACTAGTAAAATACACATCAATAATCTGTATATTAAATACACCTTTGTTTACTTTGCCATCCTTTCTTATCCACCAAATACTTGGGGTAGTTCTGCTTCCAGTGACCAATCCCTTTGCAGTAGAAGCACTTAGTCTCAGGCTTAGGTCCATACTTGGGTTTCTTCTCCTCAGCAGCAACTTGCTTGCCGTTCTTCTTGAAGTTCCCCTTCTTCTTCCCTTTGCCCTTTTCTTGAAACTAGTGGTCTTGTTAACCATCAACACTTGATGTTTTCTTGATTTCTACCTTCGTTGATTTCAGCATCACGAAGAGCTTGGGAGTTGTTTCCGTTATCCCTTGCATATTATAGTTCATCACGAAGTTCTACTAACTTGGTGATGGTGACTAGAGAATTCTGTCAATCACTATCTTATCTGGAAGATTAACTCCTACTTGATTCAAGCGATTGTAGTACCCAGACAATCTGAGCACATGCTCACTAGTTGAGCGATTCTCCTCCATCTTTTAGCTATAGAACTTGTTGGAGACTTCATATCTCTCAACTCGGGTATTTGCTTGAAATATTAACTTCAACTCCTGGAACATCTCATATGGTCCATGACGTTCAAAACGTCTTTGAAGTCCCGATTCTAAGCCATTAAGCATGGTGCACTAAACTATCAAGTAGTCATCATATTGAGCCAGCCAAACGTTCATAATGTCTGCATCTGCTCCTGCAATAGGTCTGTCACCTAGCGGTGCATCAAGGACATAATTCTTCTGTGCAGCAATGAGGATAAACCTCAAATCACGGATCCAATCCGCATCATTGCTACTAACATCTTTCAACACAATTTTCTCTAGGAACATATCAAAATAAACATAGGGAAGCAACAACGCGAGCTATTGATCTACAACATAATTTGCAAAATACTACTAGGACTAAGTTCATGATAAATTTAAGTTCAATTTAATCATATTACTTAAGAACTCCCACTTAGATAGACATCCCTCTAATCCTCTAAGTGATAACGTGACCCAAGTCAACTAAACCATAACCAATCATCACGTGAGATGGAGTAGTTTTCAATGGTGAACATCGTTATGTTGATCATATCTACTATATGATTCACGCTCGACCTTTCGGTCTCCGTGTTCCGAGGCCATATCTGCATATGCTAGGCTCGTCAAGTTTAACCTGAGTATTCTGCGTGTGCAAAACTGGCTTGCACCCGTTGTAGATGGACGTAGAGCTTATCACACCCGATCATCACGTGGTGTCTGGGAACGACGAACTTTGGCAACGGTGCATACTCAGGGAGAACACTTCTTGATAATTTAGTGAGGGATCATCTTATAATGCTACCGTCAATCAAAGCAAGATAAGATGCATAAAAAGATAAACATCACATGCAATCAATATACGTGATATGATATGGCCATCATCATCTTGTGCTTGTGATCTCCATCTCCGAAGCACCGTCATGATCACCATCATCACCGGCGCGACACCTTGATCTCCATCGTAGCATCATTGTCATCTCGCCAATCTTATGCTTTCACGACTATCGCTACCGCTTAGTGATAAAGTAAAGCATTACATCGCGATTGCATTGCATACAATAAAGCGACAACCATATGGCTCCTGCCAGTTGCCGATAACTCGGTTACAAAACATGATCATCTCATACAATAAAATTCAGCATCATGCCTTGACCATATCACATCACAACATGCCCTGCAAAAACAAGTTAGACGTCCTCTACTTTGTTGTTGCAAGTTTTACGTGGCTACTAAGGGCTTAAGAAAGAACCAATCTCACTTACGCATCAAAACCACAATGATAGTTTGTCAAATAGACTCTGTTTTAACCTTCGCAAGGACCGGGCATAGCCACACTTGGTTCAACTAAAGTTGGAGAAACAGTCACCCGCAAGTCACCTTTGTGCAAAGCACGTCAGGGAAACCGGTCTCGCGTAAGCGTACGCGTAATGTCGGTCCAGGTCGCTTCATCCAACGATACCGCCAAACCAAAGTATGACATGCTGGTAGGCAGTATGACTTATATCGCCCACAACTCACTTGTGTTCTACTCGTGCATATATCATCAAACCATAAAACCTAGGCTCTGATACCACTGTTGGGGAACGTAGTAATTTTAAAAAATTTCCTACGCACATGCAAGATCATGGTGATGCACAGCAATGAGAGGGGAGAGTGTTGTCTACGTAACCACGCAGACCGACTGCGGAAGCGATCACACAACATAGAGGAAGTAGTCGTACGTCTTCCCGATCTGACCGATCCAAGCACCGTTACTCTGGCACCTCCGAGTTCTTACCACACGTACAGCTCAATGACGATCCTCGGGCTCCGATCCAGCAAAGCGTCGAGGAAGAGTTCCGTCAGCACGACGGCGTGGTGACGATCTTGATGTTCTACCGATGCAGGGCTTCGCCTAAGCACTACAACGATATGATCGAGGTGGAATATGATGGCAGGGGGCACCACACACGGCTAAGGAACGATCTCAAGGATCAACTTGTGTGTCTATGGGGTGCCCCTGCCCCTGTATATAAAGGATGGAGGAGGAGGAGGCCGGCCAAGGCTAGGCGCGGCTAGGATGTGGAGTCCTACTAGGACTCCAAGTCCTAGTAGGAGTCCACCAAGAGGGGAGGAAGGGAGAAGGAAGTGGAGGAGTAGGAAAGGTGGCCGGCCCCCTTTTCCCTAGTCCAATTCGGACTAGAGGGGAGGGGGGCGCAGCAGGCCCTTTCTCCTCTTCCCACTAAAGCCCATCAAGGCCCAATACTTCTCCCAGCGAATTCCCGTAACTCTCCGGTACTCCAAAAAATACCCGAATCACTCAGAACCTTTCCGAAGTCCGAATATAGTCGTCCAATATATCGATCTTTACGTCTCGACCATTTCGAGACTCCTCGTCATGTCCCCGATCTCATCCGGGACTCCGTACTCCTTCGGTACATCAAAACTCATAATATAATTGTCATCGAAACCTTAAGCGTGCGGACCCTACGGTTCGAGAACAATGTAGACATGACCGAGACACGTCTCCGGTCAATAACCAATAGCGGGACCTGGATGCCCATATTGGCTCCTACATATTCTACGAAGATCTTTATCGGTCAGACCGCATAACAACATACGTTGTTCCCTTTGTCATCGGTATGTTACTTGCCCGAGATTCGATCGTCGGTATCCAATACCTAGTTCAATCTCGTTACCGGCAAGTCTCTTTACTCGTTCCGTAATACATCATCCCGCAACTAACTTATTAGTTGCAATGCTTGCAAGGCTTAAGTGATGTGCATTACCGAGAGGGCCCAGAGATACCTCTCCGACATTCGGAGTGACATATCCTAATCTCGGAATACGCCAACCCAACATCTACCATTGGAGACACCTGTAGAGCTCCTTTATAATCACCCATTTACGTTGTGACGTTTGGTAGCACACAAAGTGTTCCTCCGGCAAACGGGAGTTGCATAATCTCATAGTCATAGGAACATGTATAAGTCATGAAGAAAGCAATAGCAACATACTAAACGATCGGGTGCTAAGCTAATGGAATGGGTCATGTCAATCAGATCATTCAACTAATGATGTGATCCCGTTAATCAAATAACAACTCTTTGTCCATGGTTACGAAACATAACCATCTTTGATTAACGAGCTAGTCAAGTAGAGGCATACTAGTGACACTCTGTTTGTCTATGTATTGACACATGTATTATGTTTCTGGTTAATACTATTCTAGCATGAATAATAAACATTTATCATGATATAAGGAAATAAATAATAACTTTATTATCGCCTCTAGGGCATATTTCCTTCAAATACTGCCCCATGATGGAAGTTTGCACGCAAGAGTGAAATCCTCTAAGTCCATTCTATAAGATTTATCATAAAGATCAAACATGACTGAAGGAGAATTACGCGAAGATGAATACTCAAACCTCCTCACAAATGAACTTGTGAGATCATGATACTGGGGGCATTTGTTGGACTCAAATTCCTCAAGACCGGCATTGCGCAAATATGCTTTGAATTCTTCTTTAATTCCCGCACGGTCCATAAAATTTTCCGACGGCCACTCGCAAGGCCGTACCGGAGCGTCTCTTGGTGGATCCTCGTCAGCATCGCGCATAGCAATCCTGGGTCCTCGCTTCTTAGAGGAACCACCTTGGAACATCTTCCTAAACATATTGTTTTTCTCTGAAAAAATTCTGAAATTTTTAGTAACTTCAAACAGAAGTGAACCAACTTCAATAATATTGATAGTAACTACTCCTACAAGTGCCTAGAGCCTATATCAAGCATTAGAACTACTTGGAACCATATAAATTTGACATGCAAGCTCAAGAACATGGTCACCTATGCAGCACAAATTTGCAAAGAATAGAGCACTAGAACAAAAACTAATTGGGCCAATGGAGGAGTCACATACCAAGGAACAATCTCCCCAAGCAGTTTTGCGAGAGGTGCTTTGAGCAAGGAGATCAAAAATCACAGCAAAAGTGGCTGGAACTCGCGCTTGAGTTGGTTTTTCGGGTTTGTGTGAGGCAGAGGAAGAAGATGGGTGCTGGGATAAGTGGAGGAGGGCCACCGTGGGCCCACGAGGCAGGGGGGCGCGCCCTATAGGGGGGGGGGGCACCACCCTCGTGGCCAGGTGGCAGCTCCTCCCGTGGTAATTTTTGCACAGCAAATCCTCAAATATTCCCGAAAAAATCATATTAAATTGGCATGGCATTCTGAGGACTTTTATTTTCGGGATATTTTTATATTGCACAGATAAGACAGGAAACGAACAGAGAAATACTATTTTTTTACTTTATTTCTACTAATTAATAGAAAATATAAAGAGGGTACAAAAGGTTGTGCTTCGAGTTTCATCCATCTCATGCTCATCAAAAAGAATCCACTAATAAGGTTGATCAGGTCTTGTTAACAAACTCATTCCGATAATCATGAAACCGGAGAAATTTCGAATAACACTAAGTTACCTCAACGGGGATATGCACATCCCCTATAATAAGTATATCATATTTCTTTTTGACCGTAGGAAGAGGAAATTCAAAACCTCCAATTATAATCGATGGAATTTTTCCAATGGAGTTGATACTATGAACTTGAGGTTGTTTCCTCGGAAAGTGTACCGTATGCTCATTACCATTAACATGAAAAGTGACATTGCCTTTGTTGCAATCAATAACAGCCCCTACAGTATTAAGAAAAGGTCTTCCAAGAATAATAGACATACTATCATCCTCGGGAATATCAAGAATAACAAAGTCCGTTAAAATAGTAATGTTTGCAACCACAACAGGCATGTCCTCACAAATACCAACAGGCATAGCAGTTGATTTGTCAGCCATTTGCAAAGATATTTCAGTAGGTGTCAACTTATTCAAGTCAAGTCTACGATATAAAGAGAGAGGCATAACACTGACACCGGCTCCAAGATCACACAAAGCAGTTTTAATATAATTTCTTTTAATGGAGCAAGGTATAGTAGGTACTTCGGGGTCTCCAAGTTTCTTTGGTATTCCACCCTTAAAAGTATAATTAGCAAGCATGGTGGAAATTTCAGCTTCCGGTATCTTTCTTTTATTAGTAATGATATATTTCATATATTTAGCATAAGGATTTGTTTTGAGCACATCAGTTAATCGCATATGTAAAAAGATATGCCTAATCATTTCAGCAAAGCGCTCAAAATCCTCATCATCCTTCTTTTTGGATGGTTTCGGAGGAAAAGGCATGGGTTTCTGAACCTAGGGTTCCCTTTCTTTATCATGTTTCCTGGCAACAAAATATCTTTTATCATAACGTGAATTCTTTGATTGTGAGTTATCAAGATCAACAACAGGTTCAATTTCTACATCATTATCATTACTAGGTTGAGCATCATCATGAACATCATCATTAACATTTTCACTAGCTGGTGCATGTTCATTACCAGATTGTGTTTCAGCATCAGACATAGAGATATCATTTGGATTATCAGGTGGTTCAACAATAGGTTCACTAGAAGTTTGCACAGATCTATCATTTTCCTTTTTCTTCTTCTTAGAAGAATTAGGAACATCAATATTATTTCTCTGAGAATCTTGCTCGATTCTCTTAGGGTGGCCTTCAGGATACAAAGGTTCCTGAGTCATTATACCAGCTCTAGTAGCCACTCTAACAGCATAATCATTTTTCTTATTATTCATTTCATGGAGCAATTCTTTTTGAGCTTTAAGTACTTGTTTTACTTGAGTGGTAACCATAGAAGCATGTTTGCTAATAAGTTTAAGTTCACCTCTAATATTAGCCATATAATCACCCAAGTATTTAATTATATTGGAATCATATTTCAATTGTCTACCAAAATAAGCATTGAAATTTTCTTGTTTGACAATAAAATTATCAAACTCATCAAAGCATTGCCTAGCAGACTTATAGTGAGGGATATCACCTTCATCAAATCTATAGAGAGAATTTACCTTTACTACCTATGTCAGGATATCGGGAGGTTCTTCAATGAATAAAGGATTAAGATCATATACTTCGTCAACAGGCGGTATATTAAGACCATGTATTTCTTCAATAGGAGGTAAATTCTTAACATCTTCAGCTTTAATACCTTTTTCTTTCATAGATTTCTTTGCCTCTTGCATATCTTCGGGACTGAGAAATAGAACACCTCTCTTCTTCGGAGTTGGTTTAGGAATATGATCATTAATTGGAGCGGGAGCTGGCTCAGGAGGTGCGCAATTATTTTCATTTGTCAACATATTATTCAATAGAATTTCAGCTTCATCCGGTGTTCTTTCCCTGAAAAGAGAACCAGCACAACTATCCAGGTAATCTCTGGAAGCATCGGTTAGTCCATTATAAAAGATATCAAGTATTTCAGGTTTCTTAAGAGGATGATCAGGCAAAGCATTAAGTAACTTGAGAAGCCTCCCCCAAGCTTGTGGGAGACTCTCTTCTTTAATTTGCACGAAATGGTATATTTCCCTCAAAGTAGCTTGTTTCTTATGAGCAGGGAAATATTTAGCAGAGAAGTAATAAATCATATCCTGGGGACTACGCACACAACCAGGATCAAGAGAATTAAACCATATCTTAGCATCACCCTTTAATGAGAACGGAAATATTTTGAGTAAATAGAGGTAACGTGATCTCTCATTATTAGTGAACAGGGCAGCTATGTCATTTAACTTAGTAAGATGTGCCACAACAGTTCCAGATTCATAGCCATAGAAAGGATCAGATTCAACCAAAGTAATTATATCTGGATCAATAGAGAATTCATAATCCTTATCAGGAACACAGATAGGTGAAGTTGCAAAAGCAGGATCAGGTTTCATTTTATCTCTAAGTGATTCTTTGTTCCATTTAATCAATAACCTCTTAAGCTCGTATCTATCTCTGCAGGCTAAAATAGCTAAAGAAGAATCTTTATCAAAAAGATAACCTTCAGGAATAACAGGCATATTTTCATCATCACTATCATCATCGTATTCAGTTTCATCAATTTCTCTTTCTCTAGCCTAGCAATTTGTTCTTCAAGAAATTCACTAAGGGGCACAGTAGTATCAGGCATAGAAGCAGTTTCATCATAAGTATCATGCATAGTAGAAGTGGCATCATCAATAACATGCGACATATCGGAACGAATAGCAGAAGCAGGTGTAGGTGTCTCCAACTTACTCATAACAGAAGGTGAATCAAGTGCAGAGCTAGATGGCAGTTCCTTACCTCCCCTCGTAGTTGAGGGATAGATCTTGGTTTTTGGACCTCTCAAGTTCTTCATAGTGTCCAGCAGATATAAATCCCAAGTGACTCAAGGAATAAAGCTATGCTCCCCGGCAACGGCGCCAGAAAAAGGTCTTAATAACCCACAAGTATAGGGGATCGCAACAGTTTTTGAGGGTAGAGTATTTAACCCAAATTTATTGATTCGACACAAGGGGAGCCAAAGAATATTCTCAAGTATTAGCAGCTGAGTTGTCAATTCAACCACACCTGGAAACTTAGTATCTGCAGCAAAGTGTTTAGTAGCACCGTAATATGATAGTGGTGGTAATGGCAACAAAAGTAAAGACAACAAAAGTAATGTTTTTGGTATTTTGTAGTGATTGTAACAGTAGCACCGGGAAAGTAAATAAGGGTAAACCAGTATATGGAAAATTCGTAGGCACTGGATCAGTGATGGATAATTATGCTGGATGCGGTTCATCATGTAACAGTCATAACATAGGGTGACACAGAACTAGCTCCAATTCATCAATGTAATGTAGGCATATATTCCGTATATAGTCATACGTGCTTATGGAAAAGAACTTGCATGACATCTTTTGTCCTACCCTCCCGTGGCAGCGGGGTCCTATTGGAAACTAAGGGATATTAAGGCCTCCTTTTAATTAATAGAGAACCGGAACAAAGCATTAGCACATAGTGAATACATGAACTCCTCAAACTATGGTCATCATCGGGAGTGGTCCCAATTATTGTCACTTCAGGGTTGCCAGATCATAACACATAGTAGGTGACTATAGACTTGGAAGATAGGATCAAGAACTCACATATATTCATGAAAACATAATAGGTTCAGATCTGAAATCATGGCACTCGGGCCCTAGTGACAAGCATTAAGCATAGCAAAGTCATAGCAACATCAATCTCAGAACATAGTGGATACTAGGGATCAAACCCTAACAAAACTAACTCGATTACATGATAAATCTCATCCAACCCATCACCGTCCAGCAAGCCTACGATGGAATTACTCACGCATGGCGGTGAGCATCATGAAATTGGTGATGGAGGATGGTTGATGATGACGACGGCGACGAATCCCCCTCTCCGGAGCACCGAACGGACTCCAGCTCAGCCCTCCCGAGAGGTTTTAGGGCTTGGCGGTGGCTCCATATCGTAAAACGCGATGATTTCTTCTCTTTAATTTTTTTCTCTCCGAAAGCAAATATATAGAGTTGGAGTTGGTGTCGGAGGGCCAACAGGGGGCCCACGAGGTAGGGGGCGCGCCCTAGGGGGGGGCCCACCCTCGTGGAAAGGGTGTGGCCCCCTGGTCTTCATATTTGGCGAAGATTTTTTTATTTTTTCTAAGGTATTCCGTGGAGTTTCAGGACTTTCCGAGAATATTTGCTTTCTGCACATAAAACAATACCAAGGTAATTCTGCTAAAAACAGCGTCAGTCCAGGTTAGTTCCATTCAAATCATACAAGTTAGAGTCCAAAACAAGGCCAAAAGAGTTTGGAAAAATAGATATGACAGAGACGTATCACCCACCACTTCTCCCCCAAATCCCTCGCTCTCGCCGTCGTCTCCCCAATTCGCCGTCGCCCCACTTCGCCGCCGTCTCCTGTCGGCGTGGACGCCCGCAACCTCACCGTTTCCCCCCGAGGCCGCCGTCATCCTCACCGTCGCCGCCCGAGGCCGCCCTCAGCCTCACCGCCGTTGCCGGAGGCCGCCCTCGACCTCACCGTCGCCGCCCTCAACCTCACCACCGCCCGAGCCCGCCCGAGACCGCCGCTGCCCGTGCCCGAGCCCGCCCTCTCCGCCCCTGCCTCCATTGCCGAGCACCTCCCTGCCATCGTCTCTCCCCTCTCTGTAAGTCCCCCACCCCTCCCCCCACTCCTCTCTCTCTGCATTTTAGAGCAAAAATTAGTAGAGAAAAAGTTAGTTTATAGCAAAAAATTTAGTTTAGAGCAAAAGATGTTAAGTAGTAGATGTTAGAGCAAAAATTAGTTTAGAGCAAAAAATTTGGTTTAGAGCAAAAGTTAGTTAGGGCAGTAGGGTTTAATTAGGGTAGATGCTGCTTGTAGTATATAGTGATACTAGTAGATGTTAATTAGGTTAGGGCAGTAGTGGTACTAGTAGATGATAATTAGATGTTTTTTAGTTAGGGCAGTAGAGTTTTGCTAGGTTAATTAGGTTAGTAGTGATGCTAGTAGTAGTGGTACAGTAGGTTAATTAGGTGAAGTTAAATGAATAACCTAAATGAATGAAATTAGTAGTTAACTGATTTTTTTTCCTTTCATCATTATAGAGCACTAAAGTTAACTGAATTTTGTTCTATTAGTAGTTAAATGAATTTTCTTCTACACTTTGTTTTTGAATTAGCTTGTGAAATTTGGACATGTGGTTGCTTGTGTATATTTGGACATGTGTTCTGGTGTCGAAGATGGATATCTGAACACTGTTTCCAGGGAATGAAGCTGAGTGGCCTATGTTTTGCCGGAATGTTGATTCATTTCCATTCCGGCAAATTTCAGGTTCTCGATTTGTCCACTTTTTAGCAAAGGTCATGCCGAAATTTTCCGTGAATTTCGGCATGACTTGTGCTACAAACTAGGATGTTCTCGACAGTGCTATGTTTTACTACGACACACGGGGTGGAGAGGTCAAGGACAAGAAGAGAAGGGACGACAGGCCCGCCTTCAGCCATAAGACCGACTTCTGCTGCATCCAGCAACCGAGTGATTCTCTTAATGATGGATTCTATGTCCTACACCACATGCTGGAGTACAGACGGGATTACCAGAACCTTCGCATGTCACCTACATCTGGCGATGCCCATATTCTGCAATGGGCAAAGAACGTAGGAGATATCGAGGATCATCGACTTCGAGCTGAGTTCTATCACATCCAGCGCGAACTTGCCCAAATCATCATGAAGGAGGTCGTCGGAAAAACAGGGATGTTCTACGAAGAAGGACAAATGTCGCGGGAAGACGCCCGAACATGGTAGCCTCTCAGCGTCTCGACCTGAAGCCTTTCACTAGGCTCGGGGACTATCTCCCTGCCTTGGATTGATGGCACGACATTTTGGAGTGATTGTCGATATATGACAATGTGTCCGTTTAGTACATACTTTCTATATGATGAAACTTTGAGTTATGCAGGACGAAACTTTATTTGTGATGTAATTAAACCGTCCTCCTCGACTAGCGACGATCACTCTAGCTAGGGCATTTTGGGTATGCTCAACTTTGTTA